>OY804554.1:10948326-11548326 GCA_963680865.1 Spergularia marina
TTTGTGGAGTGAATTGGATATTTTTCGCTTATTTAGACAATTTATCATAGGTTTTAAGCTATTTTCTTTTTAATACCTCATAAATTGACACCTAGAATCTACTGCTATCATTTGAATCGTTTTTGTTTCTGTAACACCCCATATTTTTGGGACTTCTAAATTATTAAAGTCGTCGGGAGAAATTCATTTTAGGAGTTGCGAGTTTCGATTTTTGGAAATTTAGAGTCACTTTCCTATTTGGAGTCGATTTCCTAATTGGGTAACTAATAGGTGAAATTACCTTTCTACCCTTACTAACCCTCCCTCACCAATATAAAAAAAACAAAAGACAAAAGATAAAATAAAAAAATAAAAAAAAAACACATCACACGTAGAAACAGAGAAAGGAAAAGAAAAGAAGGAAAAAGAAAAGAGGAGAAGAAGAAGAAGAAGAGAAGGAGCCGCGCAATTCTCGCTAACCTCCACCGCGCGTCACCAGTCGCCGCCGTCGATGCTGCCCACGTCGCCTATTCCCCCACCCGTCCTTTCTCTCTCTTGATTTCAATCAAGAGTAGTAAGTTTCCTCATCTTTTTTCTATAATTATATGAATTGGGTTTTCGAATTTTAGTCAAATTGAAGATTAGAACTCGATTGGGTTAGTTAGCTTGTTGTTTTAAGGTTATAATTGTGATTGTGGTGATTTTAATTTATGGGTTACGATTTTCGAATTTGGGGGTTTTTCGAATTGGGGTTTATGTTAATTATGGTTGATTTTGTTTATGGAATTGGTTGATTTTTGGAGGAGGGCTTTGTTATGAATTAGGGATGCTGTAGTACCGTTTTAGGAGCGTTTGATAATGATTTGAATGAGGTTTATACCTACTGCCCGCTTCTGATTTTTATGTATTTTGGGCGTTATTGTTGTTGAATTGGTGTTTAATTGATGAGATTGTATAGCTAGTAAGGTTAGGATGGTGTGGTGCGAATTTAGTGTGATTGCGAGTCCGTTTGGATGTCGAAAACGTGAGTTGTAGTGACCTTGTTGTTGTTGGTTGGCTGTTTTGTGATGGAGTTATGATGACGATTGATTAGTAATTCAATCTTGTTATTTTGTGATTAGGGGGTGTGTTTGAGGAGATTCCGTTTTAGCCTTGCAGCAGTTTAGTGTTTCTATCAGAGTAAGGTAAGAACGTTGATCAAACGCTTGAACTCCACCTACTATTATCGCACCAATGGTGATTCGATTCTTACACCCTTGTTACCATGTTTATTGTATTTGATTCCTCTACTTACCATTATTCGTTTCTGACATAACACACTTGTTTGACCTTGCCTCCCCTAAGGCCCTTCGGCCCTGTTGTTACTCGGCCACTCGGCTTCTCGATCGAGTGGTGTGTTTCCTTGATAATCTTGAATCGTTATTCGTTGTATTGAATCGTTGACTCCGGCTACGGCCGTTTATAGATTGTATCATCGAATAATGTACCATCGAATAATGAATATAAAACGGATGAATGAAAAGAATGATATGATTACCACCTAGAGTGAATGTGATGCGGCACGGACCGATCACTGTTTATACCTCTGATCAAGGTACTGTTTCGGTCGGAGTAGCTACCGACTGCCTATTAGGCTTTCCTCCTAGAGGTACGCATCCTACTGGATCTCTAGCGAGGGGTGTGCACATTTTAAGTCTTTAGGAATCGTTTAAATGTACTCTAGCTCGCGCCGGTTCGAGACTGTGGTGGCTGCGGGGTAGGAGCCCAGCCGTGTATGATTGGCAAGACCGTTTGTCTCGTCAGCGATACGTGACTATCGCACTGCCGTGTCCTGATGGTACTCTGTATTCATTACTATATCCAATGCTTATTATTTGTTAGCTACGCGCCTCAAGGCGCGTATCTTTGTTTCTCTGCTTTATGTTTCTTACTCAGCCTGTGCTGACGTTCTGTTTTCTGGTTTGTTCCCTACCATGTTCTGGGGCCTATGTCATTCTTCGATGGCATAGTTGACAGGTCTTGATGATGTGGATGCTTGCTAGAGGAATTCATTTGCATGACGGGAACTTTTCATAAACATTATTTAGACATGGATTATATTTGGTTTTGTAATTTAAATTTCAGTTTTGAGAACTGTAGTTCGACATTCTAAGTCTTCCGCTGTCGTCTTTTCGTTTGTTCGAATTTATTAAGTTGTAATTGAATTTCAAGCCTAGCAGTTGACTCGGTAGTCAACTGCGGTGTAACAATTCTATAATATTTCCTCATTTATCATTGCGAAAATTTAGGGTTGTTACAGTTGGTATCAGAGCCATAGGTTCTGATTCGTCGTGTCTACAAAAGTTTTCAAAACTTGTTTTAAGAAATTGGTAAACTGGGAACGGGATGGGTGCATTCATACGCATGCTGATTGCTAAGTGTTATGTGTTTCCCCTTCATTTACTACGGAGTTTTCGAGCCGATTTTTGAGACTTTTGATTTGAGACCGAATGTCATTATTGGGAAGCATCTCATTGTAGGTTTTCTTTGATACTAATAGAAATTATGATTCTTTAAGTTATAACTCCAAGGGTAATTAGTCCAACATATCGCGGTTATTTATTACGTGGAGTGTAATGTGAAAGTACTAAGGGCGACTAGAGGTTATGTTAGAAGGACTTGAAGCTATTTTAAGATATATAAGGCCGTGAAAGGTATTTGGGATATATTGAGGGTAAGTGTGAAGATGGTTTAGGCCTTGCTTACTTAATGTCGCCGTTGTGAAATTCTTTTGTCCTTGAAGATGAGTTACCATTTGGAACATGATGTTGGATTGGTTTAAGTGAGATGGTGTTAAACCACAAATTTCAAAACACCCATTTGGTTCTTCTTTTCTAACCACGATACCCTATTCATGTTAATGAGAAAATTGGGAGAAATCAATTGACACAACTTATGCTTATCCCTTTTAGAATACCCCGCGCTACTCCATCTAACTTGATCTCACGCCATAGGTGAGGAACCTTGATTACTTTAGGTGAAATGTGGAAAGTTGAAGAAGGGACTAGTAAGGGTGAGTCTATAAGGGAGTTGAGCATGAGGAATTTGAGAGTTTCGTGTATATTGTTCAATTTATTATTTGGGTTAGATGAAAAGGACTATGTGCATGCAAGTACACTACTTTGAATTTTGAAATTTAGGAATGAGTAAGAGGGATCGATATATTAAAGCGTCAATGAAGTATTTATATGAATGATGGGGTTGGTAGCGAATGAAACTCTATATATCCTTGATCATAGTATCGTTTGTTGAAATATTGAGGATCGCTCTTCTAGTGGAGATTATTGAGGGTGTGATTGGTTTATTATCCTTATAATTGTGTGAATATATGGTACCGATAATTCGGATTTGAAGATTGTATGTTTTATCAATTTATAATTTTAGTTGGAGTCTTGTCAATGCATACGTCTAAGTGGGGACAATACCCCAATACTATTACGATATTATGATTATTCACTGATATTGATTCGATTATTTGCTATTTGAGTGTCATTATTGATTGAGTATTGTTTTTGTCAATTGAAATTACGTTGTAGAGCTCAATCGAGAGCTGCACGACTCGTGCCCATAAGGACACGACCCGTCCCCGAAATTTTGTTCGTCTGTTTTGCTGCTGATCCGGACATGACTCGTGCAACTGTGGACACGAGTCGTGGTTCCCAAAAAAAAAAAATCAAAATTCCAAAAAGTTAAACTCGGACGAGACGTATAGACGAAAAATGCATTAAGGATTTCTCGGCCATATAAATTGTTAAGGAAACTTACTCACTCATGGATATGACTCGGTATATAGTATAATAAATGGGTATAACTTTGGCATCAACTATAGGGTTAGATCGATATGCCGATTGTTTCTACACTAGTTGGGTGTCCATATGATGAAATTTTGGTACAATTTAAATAATTGGGGATCGAAATAAGAATTGTTTTGGGACTCATAGCACAAAGGTGCAAGTGTAAGAAGAAAACAACTATCCACTATGCTGCAACAATGAAATTTTGAGTTTGAAAGACTACTATACCATTTATGGGTAAACTGTTGGACATGTGAGTTATGCGTAAAAAGATTTCCTACCATCTTTGGACTTGATATCCTAAGTTAAATTAATAGGTCATAAGCTCGAGTAAAGGAAAATCATTACATATCAAGGTATGGGATCAAGTGAGGTGTCATCAGATGATAAAGTTGTAAACCCATAAGAGATGTGGTAAGTGGTATGTGCACATAAGGAAATGCTTTACGAATCGGGAAGTTGAGCTACATTCCGTGGTGTATGGCTATGAAATTTAGCTATGGAGAACGACTTGATCTTGAGGGGCCCTAATTCTGAATACAACCAGTTGGATAATTTATGGACAGTTAGACGTAATTTGACGCCTTACGTGATTATGAGACGCTACAAATCGTTAATGAAGCTTATATATTATGCTCAGGTGACACCCTTCCTATGGTAATTGTTAATCATAATTAATGGATGAGCTAAAGTGGAAATAGGGTGACACTAACAATCATCGTTTTGTATAGTATTGGGTTGATAACGACATTAGATGTGCAATGAACAAGTGGAAGGAGTGTATTAATTCATGGTGAATGAAAGAAACATCTACTTTGGTAGTATATATTTTTGGGTTAAAGTTGTTAGGAAGCTCCAATTTATAGAGGTACGGTCATTTGATGAGTAGCTTCATACGAAGGCAATGGAATGTTGGCTTGGGTTGATAAAGATTATTTTGTGAGCAAGATGCTCGAATGTAAAAGCTTCATGATATGTAGTAGCTTTGTAGTGCCTTTTTTAGACTCCCAACACCTGTAGTGTCGTATCTTGAAGTTTTAATAGTGGGAGAATTTGATCTTATCATCAATTTAAGATATGGTTCTTGAAACGATCTTGCTGCAATGTGTATGCAGTGAATGAGGTCAAATTTTTAAAGGAGCAGAATCATAGGTCGAAGCTATTATGAAGGAAATTGACAATATTGGACAATCCAACGCAGAACTTTTAGATAAGTGGAAATAGGATTGAGATCATACTTGTTAAATTAAAAGGGCAAGGAGACACTACCTAATTGAGGTTACATTCAAGATCTTCTATGACCATAAGAGCTTAAAGTATATATCCGCTCAAAAAGGAGCTAAATATGCGACAGAGGAGATGGTTGGAGTTGATCAAAGACTACGACATGGAAATACAGTATCATGAAGGAAAATCCAATGTCGTAGCTGACGCACTGAGCAGAAAGTCTCTACATCCGGCCCAGTTAGTTGATCAAAGGGAGAAACTAAGAGACGAATTCTTAATGTCGGAGTCCAATTGACTAAACCAGGAGTGACTTCAGGAACAACAACAATTGAGGATTATATCTTGGGTGAAATAAAGGGGTTGACTGATAAAACAACTTTGAACAAACTGGCAAAGGAGCCTGAAGTATTCAAAAGTGTGAAGATTGTATTGTTTGATTCCAGGGCCTAGTCTGCATAGCTGATGACACTACGCTAGGGAAGAAAACTCTAACCGAAGCTCACGCCAGCAAATATTCGGTACAACCAGGAGGAGATAAGATGTACCAAGATTGGAGAAAGGTGCTCTAGTGGTCTGGAATGAAGAAAGATATGGCTGACTTTGTGTATAGGTGTTTGGTTATCGAAATCTCAAGTCAAATTACAACCCCTACCAGTGTCGGAACGAAAATGGTGTTCCATATCCATGAATTTCATGCAAAGTTACCTAGGACACCCAAGGGGAACATTATGATTTGGGTGATTTTGGATGGACTGACAAAGTTCGCACATTTTGTACCTATGAAATACACGTGGGAGAATAAGCAAATCAGCCGATGCCTACATGCACCATGTGTTGAGACTCCACGGTACACCAAAAGAGATTGTTATCTGACTGTGATGTGTGTTTCGTTTCTCGAACCTGGAAGAAGTTACGAGAAGCCTTAGGGACGAAACTTCTCATGAGTACCGCATTTCACTCGGCCACTGACGGCCAAACTGAGAGGACAAATCAGACTTTGGAGGATATGTTGAGAGGTTGTACCTTACAGTATCAAGGCGGATGGGAGGATAAGTTGGGTTTGATCGAGTTCTCCTACAACAACAGCTATCAAGCCTCAATAAAGATGGCACCATACGAGGCTTTATATGGCAGAAAGTGCAGGAGTCCAATCTGTTGGAATGATATAGGTGAAATAATGGTCGTGGGTCTAGACTACATTCAAGAAATGACAGATCAGGTCAAGCTGATTCAGGAAAGGCTCAAGGCTGCACAAGACAGACAAAAGAGCTATGCTGACAAGACATGCAGCCATATCGAGTTCAACGTGGGCGATATGGTTCTCTTACGCTTGTCACCCACCACAGGTGTGATGCGGTTCGGAAAAAAAAAGAAAGGAAAACTGAGTACCAAATTCATTGGACCCTATAAGGTGACTAAACGAGTTGGGGAGGTAGCTTACGAGTTAGACTGGCCTGCGAACCTTGATAAGGTCCACAATGTGTTTCACGTGTCACAAATCAGACGCTATGTCAGCGACCCGTCCCATGTATTGGACCCAAAAACCATCGAGTTGGATGAAACTATGACATATGAAGAGGCACCATTAAAAATCCTAGACACCAAGGTGCGCAAAACTCGAAGTGCTGAGACTCACATGGTCAAAGTTCTATGGTGCAATAACAATGTTGAGGAAGCAACATGGGAAGTGGAATCAGTTATGCGTGAGAAGTACCCTCACCTTTTCGATTAAGGTACTCTCGGTTCGGGACGAACCTTTGTTTTAAGGGGGACGAGAGCCACGGACGCCTCGCCATCCCTCTTTCTGACACAATGTGCTACGTTGTTTCGTGTTATTTGAGCTTGTATGTGCTTAATGTGTTATATGTGTGTTTATTATTCTCCGTTTCAACTTTCACTCAAACACCTTTTACCTCATAATATTTACCTTACCTTTTGATCAACGTTACTAGTCGAGGGTGAAATCTTGAGGAGTAGGTTTAAAGATTCGGGACGAATCTTTGTTTTAAGGGGGAAAGACTGTAACACCCCATATTTTTGGGACTTCTAAATTATTAAAGTCGTCGGGAGAAATTCATTTTAGGAGTTGCGAGTTTCGATTTTTGGAAATTTAGAGTCACTTTCCTATTTGGAGTCGATTTCCTAATTGGGTAACTAATAGGTGAAATTACCTTTCTACCCTTACTAACCCTCCCTCACCAATATAAAAAAAACAAAAGACAAAAGATAAAATAAAAAAATAAAAAAAAAACACATCACACGTAGAAACAGAGAAAGGAAAAGAAAAGAAGGAAAAAGAAAAGAGGAGAAGAAGAAGAAGAAGAGAAGGAGCCGCGCAATTCTCGCTAACCTCCACCGCGCGTCACCAGTCGCCGCCGTCGATGCTGCCCACGTCGCCTATTCCCCCACCCGTCCTCTCTCTCTCTTGATTTCAATCAAGAGTAGTAAGTTTCCTCATCTTTTTTCTATAATTATATGAATTGGGTTTTCGAATTTTAGTCAAATTGAAGATTAGAACTCGATTGGGTTAGTTAGCTTGTTGTTTTAAGGTTATAATTGTGATTGTGGTGATTTTAATTTATGGGTTACGATTTTCGAATTTGGGGGTTTTTCGAATTGGGGTTTATGTTAATTATGGTTGATTTTGTTTATGGAATTGGTTGATTTTTGGAGGAGGGCTTTGTTATGAATTAGGGATGCTGTAGTACCGTTTTAGGAGCGTTTGATAATGATTTGAATGAGGTTTATACCTACTGCCCGCTTCTGATTTTTATGTATTTTGGGCGTTATTGTTGTTGAATTGGTGTTTAATTGATGAGATTGTATAGCTAGTAAGGTTAGGATGGTGTGGTGCGAATTTAGTGTGATTGCGAGTCCGTTTGGATGTCGAAAACGTGAGTTGTAGTGACCTTGTTGTTGTTGGTTGGCTGTTTTGTGATGGAGTTATGATGACGATTGATTAGTAATTCAATCTTGTTATTTTGTGATTAGGGGGTGTGTTTGAGGAGATTCCGTTTTAGCCTTGCAGCAGTTTAGTGTTTCTATCAGAGTAAGGTAAGAACGTTGATCAAACGCTTGAACTCCACCTACTATTATCGCACCAATGGTGATTCGATTCTTACACCCTTGTTACCATGTTTATTGTATTTGATTCCTCTACTTACCATTATTCGTTTCTGACATAACACACTTGTTTGACCTTGCCTCCCCTAAGGCCCTTCGGCCCTGTTGTTACTCGGCCACTCGGCTTCTCGATCGAGTGGTGTGTTTCCTTGATAATCTTGAATCGTTATTCGTTGTATTGAATCGTTGACTCCGGCTACGGCCGTTTATAGATTGTATCATCGAATAATGTACCATCGAATAATGAATATAAAACGGATGAATGAAAAGAATGATATGATTACCACCTAGAGTGAATGTGATGCGGCACGGACCGATCACTGTTTATACCTCTGATCAAGGTACTGTTTCGGTCGGAGTAGCTACCGACTGCCTATTAGGCTTTCCTCCTAGAGGTACGCATCCTACTGGATCTCTAGCGAGGGGTGTGCACATTTTAAGTCTTTAGGAATCGTTTAAATGTACTCTAGCTCGCGCCGGTTCGAGACTGTGGTGGCTGCGGGGTAGGAGCCCAGCCGTGTATGATTGGCAAGACCGTTTGTCTCGTCAGCGATACGTGACTATCGCACTGCCGTGTCCTGATGGTACTCTGTATTCATTACTATATCCAATGCTTATTATTTGTTAGCTACGCGCCTCAAGGCGCGTATCTTTGTTTCTCTGCTTTATGTTTCTTACTCAGCCTGTGCTGACGTTCTGTTTTCTGGTTTGTTCCCTACCATGTTCTGGGGCCTATGTCATTCTTCGATGGCATAGTTGACAGGTCTTGATGATGTGGATGCTTGCTAGAGGAATTCATTTGCATGACGGGAACTTTTCATAAACATTATTTAGACATGGATTATATTTGGTTTTGTAATTTAAATTTCAGTTTTGAGAACTGTAGTTCGACATTCTAAGTCTTCCGCTGTCGTCTTTTCGTTTGTTCGAATTTATTAAGTTGTAATTGAATTTCAAGCCTAGCAGTTGACTCGGTAGTCAACTGCGGTGTAACAATTCTATAATATTTCCTCATTTATCATTGCGAAAATTTAGGGTTGTTACATATTCTTAGTCCAACCCAAAGAGGAAAGTCTCTTAGAGGAGGAGGGAGTACATCACTAATCATATATGGGGGACAACTCGGGTATTTTCTTTGCTTATATGTGGTGAGATTGAGGAGAGAGAACGGGATGTAGTGGGACATGTGAATAAAAAGTGATCCATATACATTTCTAAATGTATATGAATATACATTAAGGGGACGTTTGGTTCACATTTCGCATTTCGGAATGCAAACGGATTGTAAACAAAAATAGAAAGGGAGTGGAAACAAGTTTCATTCTTTTTAAATGTTGTTTGGTTCAAGCATATGAATGATGATTCCATGGTAAGGCAAAATAGTAAAACATGTTTTTTTTAATTAAATTTCGTATTAACACTCCGGCGATGTCGTCGGTAGGGTCGCCGGAGAGATCGCAGTCGACCGGTGGCAGTGGTGGTGGGGCGAGGTGGTGTTGGATGTAGTGGGGTTGAGGTGTGGGAGGAGAGAGAAAATGATAGGGGGTATAAGAGAGTGCTAAACTGCTAATCGAATCCGTTTTCAGTCCCCCAAAAATGATGAACCAAACGCCCAACCACATATTGCACATCCAGTCTACACTGGAGAGTCCAGTTCTTTCACTAATTGGAGGGGATCCGAACCGCGTATTTGAGGCTCTGATGGAAAAGTCTACAGAAACGAGCTCCCATTTATCATCGTTCACGTCTGTCTCAGACCAGTAGAGATTTGTTCAATCGAGAGGAACAGAATTCCCATCAAAACTCACCAGGCCGATAAATCCATGGGAGTATCAAACTGCATATCCTACAAGACCTGCAGAAGAAAAGGACAGTGACAAGCAAAGCAACGAAATGCTTTTAAATCTTTAAAACACAACTTCTATGTACAAAACTCGGAGTTTATAAACAACTTTAAGATACGGTTTTATAACCTTAACACACCCCACCCGAACTAATAGAGTTTAGCCCCTATAATTACAAATAGCTCTTACCAAACTAGAATTGCCTATGTCTACCTAAACATGAAAAGTGATCCCAAATATTTCATCTTCCTTTACGATTGTATTCTGAACAAAGTGGGTATAGAAGACCATCCTCACATTTCCAACTCCAACAGCAACAGCACAATTGCATCATTAATACACCATTGTACCAGCAAAAAGGTACAAGCAAGATGCCCAACACAATTAAACTGCTGAGAAGTCTTTGGGTGTGATCTAAAGCTGACCGCTGCAGGCCCAGAAACACAACCACCTATCATTTCAGAAGTCAGCCCATAACGCGACAATAAGGTGCTGCCTGAACTGCTCTTTCCAAAATCTTCCAAGAAGAGTAAGAATCTCTAGAAGGACTCAACAGCGGAGCTCTAGATTTTCTTCTGAATCACTGCAGAAGCAGCATAGTCAATATTTACAAAACGCAGAGCAGCCTGACAGATTATGGTAGGCCAAATGGCGACCACGTAAAGTGAGAAGTGATGGCCAATGTACACAAATGATAAGGTCCTGTAAAACAGAAACAGCACAAAGAAATATCAGATTGACGGAACAACTAATACCTCAAATCTGCAAGAATTATAGGTCCAAAATGGCAACCACTCATTTCAATGCAAATACTATTGCACATTTGCACACTACGAACAATGTTTAAAGGGGTTTAACAAGAGACCAACTAATGTGTATTTATCTACATTCGTACGATGCCTCCACAGCTAGAAGCTGTATTTGAGAAAAACGGTCAGTACCTCAACAATCACAAAACCAAATGTATATCTAAACAAGCTAACCTTCAGCAGAACCACCTGGGTTTGCTTCCCAACTTTGACATATGTGACTACTGACTAGAAATTGCCGCACAACAATATTAAGACAAAACCATTAAAATTCCACGATCACAAGAAAAAGGAATTAATCGTTCCCATTCCTGGAAAGCCAGTGAATACTAGAGCCAGTAAAACGGTAGCTACTAAAGCGTAAACTGCTCTGTTTTGCTTCCACACAAGTATAGCACGATGAGCCTAAGTTGCGGCAGCTCCAGATGAAAGAAGACAAAAAGAAAATCAAGAGCACAGAAAGATTTGGATATCTGAATGAGAGGCTGACCGCTGAAAGACATACACTGTATTAGACAAACATGTTGACCAGTGCTCTTAAGCTAGGAACAACTGGTTGCCAGGTGATAAGAAACAATCCATCACTCCATCAAAAAACTAGTTGCCCAATTGCACAATGAAATAAAGTAAATACCAAAATTTTGTAGATATATTGGGAATTCAAAAGAGTTAGCTGTTAGAAAATTAACCTGGAGGGTTATCCCGGCTTCAATCCTCATATCCCCAACCCCCATGTGTGGATATATCGGGAATTTAAGCTTCACATAGTTACTGGTGTGTGTGTGTACAAAAAAATAACAGTTATTGATATGTGTGCATTATGCTGCGGGGGTTGGGGATATGAGGATTGAAGTGGGGATAATCCCCACACACACACACACACACACACACACACACACACACACACACACAATGGGTGCAACCTATACACAACCTCCCTCGCTGATAAAGTGCTACCTTTGGCTGTTATGAAAAACTTTCCAGAGTTCATTAAAAACATTCAACAAATCTATAATAGCTTTGAGGTATGGGCAAGTGACAAGTAGAAGGGTTTCCTTTCTTAGAAAAATAGATGTTAGTAAGGGAGCTAGAGAAATAAGAGTACAATGGAAGGACAGGAAATCCTCATGCCAAAGGAGGTATGACAAGATACTAACACAACTCGTTACGAAAACCATTCTTAGCTCCCTTATAATTTTTTTATCGTTTAGCTTTTTTTTAGGCATCCCTGATTTCAGACATTTATGTTTCCTAGAATAAGTCTTTTGTGGCAGCTGGTCTTTGTTCCTTTCCTGAAGGATAAACCAGCTTTAGCTTAAAGTTGTCAAGGACAATACCAAACAGCTAGCTGAACTAAAACAATAGGAGTTGGCATAATCCCATCCCTTTTTGACAAAGTTTGCTAACTAGCATTCGTTTCAGAAAGAACACTAGTAGGAATAACATCGACCCCTCAAACAACCTCCTTTCTTGGAGGTTTATTGTCAAGCCCCAGAACACATGACTCACTATCCAATTGTCTCTCACCAGGACACAACATCCTCAACTCGTCCATCAGATCACAATTAATAGAGTAGGATTCACCTTCCTAGAAATAACTTTATTCATTGGTAGAACTTTCGATGTCATCCCATCGATCATTACCATTGTCTGGTTAAACACCTCGGTGATTTTTGGTTCTCGACACATCTACTCCCAATTCTTCTAGTCTCATCCGTTCCAGAAATCAGTACCAGGTTGGTCTAACATTCCATGCTCTTTGTGCAGCCCATCAGCACCCAAGATAAAATAGATCAAAAAATTGTAAAAGAAAAGGTAAATATTTATTAGAATCTGACCTTCAAACTACAAGTTTACAACAATCTTCAATGAACTAAGTCACAGCTGGCTCAGCCATAGTGATGGATACTAAAACACCTACCTATCCGCAAACATATTTAAGGAATGATGAATTGCAAGGATTTGCTCAATCTAAACACACTTAAAATGACTGGCACTGCACATTTCTATGAAAGTACCCCTTATTTTCTTCGACCAAGTCCTCTTTTTAAGATAGACAATGATTACAGATTTTCAACAATAATAGAAATAATCAAGCAAGTGAAGAGAAGGAATCCACATTGCTTCCACCCAATTTCGTAAATTAAATATGGACATCCACCAAAAGTCCACGGCTCTTTCACTGCTTCTAAGAGCTGCCAACCAATCATAGGCAAAGAGAATCAAATGTTAGGAAAAAACATGTAGCCACCACGTGCTACTTATCTGAACCACAACGCAAAGGTTTGAATTAAGAGCAACACTAGCCCTCGAGTGTTGACTAAAATCACTAGAGTTGATAATCCCTGAGGTCATAGTGTAAGAACTTGCGTCTCATAAAAAGCTTGTTCTTCCAAATCTTATTCACAATTAAGTAATTAGCACACAGAAGTGACGGTAACATGTAAAAAGTCCCTAAAGAATGAATGCTCCATTAGATAATCCTCTATCTCTGACTAAAACTAAGCATCCGAAAGATCAGTCAAAGCAGCAATCTCATCCAACTCCATGAGCTCCCAACCTACAATGGCCTTATAATGGGTAAAGTCTTAGAGACACTAAAAAATTTGCATAGACTATGTAGCGAAACAAGTTTTCCTCACATTTTCCAAAAACCTCACTCTGTAGTCTGGATCCTATACCCACCTTATCAGAAAACAATGGCAGGGATGTTTAGCAACCTAGAAAATGAATTTACATGGAGAAGCAAGGGTGACAGAAATTTGTGAAAAGAACTCCCACCCATTACTATGAAGAGTATGCTTAACCCAGTGCCATAAAATCATAGGCTATAGAGAAAAACATGAATCATTCACTAAAAACCAAACGAAACACAAGTTTATAACGCATCACAAATGCTACCCTATTATACAGGATAACAACCAGGATATATCAATGGCGCAGGAGCTATTACGTTTGACAACAAACAGGAGGTATGATATTCTCGGTAAGAAGATGGGAGTCCGAATGCATACTTACAATGGCCAGAATGTTGAGCTGAGTGTTCAGGATCTATGAGACTCAATTCCATGTCGTGTGTAATCGTCCAACCAGGTTCATAAGCTTCAAGCAAACCAATTTTTGCCTTGTTAGGCAGATCGTGGGGATGAACAAATGGGACCCCAGGTGGCCATCCAATTTCCATTCTTATATTCGCACAAGGACTGTCAAGTGAATGAATGTGACTTTCACACTCCTTCAGACTGCAGAATCTCAGCTTGATGCCCTTCTTATCTGCAATGTCCTGAACTCTCTCTTTGAGAACTCTCTGTGCCTCAAGCCGCAATCTCTTGGATGGTGGCAGTGGTTTGCATCTTGAGTTGTTTTTCCTTCTCTTAATTACTGGTTTCATTGATCCTGTACCAGCATGTCATCGATCCAAGAACCTGCTGTTATGAATTGCTTTCTAAGAGCACTAGTATACTTGAGAATGGAAATAAACAGCCACCATGTAGATATTCAATTTAAAAGACCATACATCAGGTTTGCTAATATGATACATAAGGTAACATCACACAGATTTCTCAAGAATAAAAAATAAATAACAGCTTTAGGTTTCAAAAAAAATTGGTTTCACCTTTAATCTTGAAACGGAGTAAAAGCTATCAATATTCCCACTTTTAAGTCTACCACATTCTAATATGAAGAAACTCACAAAGGCTTTTTTTTTTAAAAAATGGCGACAAGATTGCTGCTGACACCCGCAAATTGAAAAGCCAAGGCACAAAGATCAGTTCTGATGCTATTTTGGGATGAAGCATGGCTTTTACTAGAGTAGCTTTACCCAAAGTAAGGTTCAAAAGAGGTATCATGACAGGAGTTGCACTTCATAAAAAGCTTGTATAGATATTTATCAAACTTCCTACTCTGGCCAATCGATTACATAAGACAGTCACACCCATGTGCCTCGAAAGAGGATCATAATCATTACCATAATGCCTCCAAAGAGGATCCAAATACAAGCAAGGTAAGGAGAAATACGACGTACACAATCTTCCCCTTCCCACCAACAAGGAGGTTGTTTTTAGAGTCACCCACAGATAAGTGTACATGGGAATTTAAGATGTAGACTACTTATCACAAGAGAAATATTGCTCACTGGGAGATAAAAAAGAGTCTTAACACCTAATATGAATCAATAACAACCCAGAACATTGGATGTTTGAACAATTGAATCAAAAACATAGTTAAGCAAGAAGCAACCATAAACAATGAATCAAAAAATAAACGAATCACAGCTTACAAAACAATGTCATAACTCTTCTGTACTGAACTACTGGGACCTCTGACATAACATAAGTGTTATTTGGAAATTCGAGTTCAAAAAAAAAATAAAAAATAAAATCTTTAGAAGTCTAAGTAAAAGCTTTTTCTTATTACTAGGAATTTGTCGCTGTAAAGCCCACCAATTTCATAAATTACCAGTCCATGGACAAGTTTTAACAGGATGAAAAGTTGTTATCCTGATGAAGCAGGGTAAGATGTAAATAAAGAATTTCCTGCCAAGGGTGTAAAAACCTGACAGGCCCAAACTCATTTAATCCTTCCCCACAAACCCATAGCATCTTAAGACTATTGCTGCAACTATTAGATAAACTGACTTAACTGTGGACCCGAATACATTTTTTGCAGAGATAGCTTGGATCTCCCTGTTGACTGAAAGTGATGCAATGATCCCAATGAATTTTTTTAAAATCACACAGAGGGTGAAATAAGGTCATATTCTTGTTCTTCGCCATTCAAAGAAATTTTAATTAATATATTAATACAAAGAGTAAAACAAGCTTCTAACAAAAAAACAAAGGTTCAGAACTAGAAGGCACCTACAAAGGCATTGTCAACCAACAAGGTCAGTTCAAGTTGTCAAATCACAATCTGATTTTGCACGGGAAAGAAGAATCAAAGGTAGGTAGACTTCTCTATGACACAGATGACATAGTAAACATAATTTAAAAAATACATGAGACAACATTGCAGAAACAATGTTGCATAGATATTGATCCTCTCCATTAATCCTCTCCAACTGTCTTATAAGATATCCATAGCTTTTGCACAGACTATAGAGGAGAAGAGTGCAGGGGTCCAACAAAGGAAGCAGCAAGATAATGACAAACTCACATTTCTCGAATTTACCAATAGGAAAAAAAAGAGCTTAATAAAGAAATTGTTTCCAAGTCAAAGATTTGAACTTCGTGCAAAAACTTTCTCTATAATAGTATTATAAACATTCCTAGATTCTGCTAATCACAAGAAGAACACAGATCAATACAAAAAAAATGTGGATGTCAAAGAACTTCAACTTTGCGAAGACGTTTCCTCAATTATAGTATTATAGTAAGCTCAAGTTTGAATCTTTACCATCATGTGCAGTTGGGAAATTAAAACTTGGAAGAGTCGAACGATTCAGAAGGTTATCAGTTGGATGTGATCTTTGCATAAAGTCATCCACTGGTACAGGAAGCTGGAACTGTGCCTCAACTCCATGACCAGCAGCTCTCATTTCTGCAGAACTGAGATTAGTCATGGATTTGGGCATGAGCTTGAAAGTCAGAGAACAACGCCCATAAATGTTACTCTGAGGATCGCTTATCTCAATTCGATGAAGGGCAGGATTAATGTAGCCCGCGGTCGCCTGATACAATGCCAGTCCAGGATATACAACTGCCTCTTGAGGCCCAAGATCTCCATCCACGAGAACCCAGTGACCTTGAAAGTCTCTTATATGAAATCCAGCTTTATCCGACTTCACAATAGATATTAAGCTCTTATCTGCAGGATGTTCTTGCTCAGGAAACATTGTTAAATTTCCGTCCTCTTGGGTTGTCAAGCTGTGATGCTGTGCTCCATGAAATGTTGGTCTAGCCTGACAGCAAACAGACAGAACAGAAGAGGATATTTCTCTACCTCTCAGGGGTACGTTATCAAGAATCTCCGTGAAAGGTGAGCTGCGGAGGCTCAAACTGAAGCTTATGGCATCTAATATATCTCTAGATGCTTTGCCAAGCAACGGAAAAATATCAACCAGGCCAGCTGGAGAAAACTCCATATCATTGTCTGACTCTGTTGGTGTCAATCCTGGTCGATAATCATAGGTTTCTTGCCAAAGTTGAGGATCTGTATAATAACCAGATGTTTTGCACCACTCTTGTGACTCATTAGTATGAATCACATCTCCAGAGGGATATGACGTCCTATGATGAAAATATAGACGAGCAGATTCCAGACCAGACCGCAAAAGAGCTCCATCCCCGGAAGGAAATTGAACAATGGCAGCAGAGTATTGAGCTAGAGACTGACATAGAGTTGATACCGACACTTTGTAAGAATCAGATGGAAGGCCTTCTTTAGAAACAAGATCAGCAAGCTTTACACGGCCCAATGTTGGCAGGCCATTGCCTGCCATGGACCCGAGATTAGATACCAAACTTAGGTGGGGAGAAGATAGAATTAAAGAAATATCCTTGAAGACCGCCTTGTAAGAATACGGAGCGAGTTAGATGAACCATGGAAGCGGCCAATCAAGCACTCAGAATCAGCAACCAGCTAAACCGATCTTCTAAACTCAGTGGCTTGAACATTCTGCAACACCCAATCAGTTGAGAATCTGAGGTAATTTGAGATTACATTGCACAGTCGACACATCAAAAGTGATATGCAAGCACAGACGGCACATGATGAAAAAACAATCGTATTTTGTCAAACATATAATTCAACAACGTTTTATACTTTTTGAGAAAGGAAAAAAAAAAAAACGCTATTTCATTCTTGATTCAGAATTAACTGGAGGTTCATCTTCTTTACAACTTTACCAGATTATACGAGCACGGAAAACATTCCACATGCATAAAATAATCATTTACAGTTGCTCATGTCTTTCAAGCATAATCATTCACATAATCATTTATCATAATCATTTACAGTTGCTCATGCCGCTGTCCTTTGAGCATGCCTTGGTGACCGTTTGATTGGCCACTAAAAACACAGAAATTCAAAACTCCTAGGAATTCCGGCTGTAGTCGGTTGTCTTCATCGAAACATTTTCATCCGATTTCGATACAGTTTCAAGGTTTATACTTTATACACAAAACAAGAAGTTCAACCAAGTTGTTTAATTTTCCATCCAATTTCGACACTCTCATACAGCCTCACAAGTCACAGATTTGCAAAATTCTCAACCTGATTGCGAAATCGTCATCATTACTCTACCTAATTATTTCCTCTATACAAATTTTTATTGAGCAATTCAATTTCTTCATCACTGACAAATAGTAAAATCAGTAATCGTACTACATCATCAATTTAAAACTCCAGTAAAAAGCATCGAATCAAATTAATGCAATTTACGAACTAACATGATCAAATTTACACAATTCATCCTGAAACATCAATTGAATATGATGAAACAATGAAGAAAAAACGAAATTCATTACCTCAGCCTTCAAACTGTACAGCCAACGGATATAGAGAGAGGAGGAAGAGAGAAACCAGGAAAAAAACAAAAAAAGCGGGAGTAAAATTGGGGGAAAATCTGCGCTTGTCTTTGTAATGTATAAGGGGGTCCTATGGGGTCGATCGGCGGGGGTGGGGGTGTTGTCTTTCTAAGGCGACGGGGTGGTAGAAAGGATATTGGTTTGATTCGGGGTTGTAGAAAGGCTATGGGTGATAACACTACAAGTCTAGAATTCTTATGAATTTGCAAATCTTATGAATTAAGAGAGCAAGACAATTGGGGACAGGGTGGTAGAAACGCCATTGGTTTTAGACGGGATTATAAGAAGACTATTGGTGGTAACTGGTAAGTCGAGAATTCCCAAGAATTTGCAAAAAGCGGGAGTAAAATTGGGGGAAAATCTGCGCTTGTCTTTGTAATGTATAAGGGGGTCCTATGGGGTCGATCGGCGGGGGTGGGGGTGTTGTCTTTCTAAGGCGACGGGGTGGTAGAAAGGATATTGGTTTGATTCGGGGTTGTAGAAAGGCTATGGGTGATAACACTACAAGTCTATAATTCTTATGAATTTGCAAATCTTATGAATTAAGAGAGCAAGACAATTGGGGACAGGGTGGTAGAAACGCCATTGGTTTTAGACGGGATTATAAGAAGACTATTGGTGGTAACTGGTAAGTCGAGAATTCCCAAGAATTTGCAAAAAGCGGGAGTAAAATTCGGGGAAAATCTGCGCTTGTCTTTGTAATGTATAAGGGGGTCCTATGGGGTCGATCGGCGGGGGTGGGGGTGTTGTCTTTCTAAGGCGACGGGGTGGTAGAAAGGATATTGGTTTGATTCGGGGTTGTAGAAAGGCTATGGGTGATAACACTACAAGTCTAGAATTCTTATGAATTTGCAAATCTTATGAATTAAGAGAGTAAGACAATTGGGGACAGGGTGGTAGAAACGCCATTGGTTTTAGACGGGATTGTAAGAAGACTATTGGTGGTAACTGGTAAGTCGAGAATTCCCAAGAATTTGCAAATCCTATGAATCAAGAGAGCAAGGGAATTGGGGAAACTTCTGTGGGTGAGCAAAATTCCAGATACCCGCTTTTGGAACCGGAACCGCTAGTAAGGGGTCCGGTTTGGAAGGATTCCTATGAATAAAACTCTGATGTGCGAAACTATGTGAATATACCACATCTGGCCGCATGAAATGGTTAAACTTCTAGGGTCCGTTCATGTAGTGTTGATATCTCGTCTTTCCATCTCAACAGATGCCTACTCAAGGTGACTTTTGACAAACACTCATAAATGAGAAGTTTCTCCTTTCCATCTACTCAAAATCCCTGAAAACCCCACAAGTTGACAATGATGAACCCTAATAAGACTAGCAATTTCAAACTGAAATTCAGCCAAACACTATTCTCCTAAGACTCTAAAATTCATGTCGTTGACAGATATCTTGATCTTATACTCCCATAGTCCCATGAAATGATTCTTTTTCATAAAAGCGAGGAAATATATATAATCATAGGATCTTCATCAATATCTCATTCAATTTCAACATTACACATTATTTGCTCTTATCTGATTTTGTGCAAGTTTATATATGAGTATGTAAAGTCTCATATGAGACGGTCTCACAATAATTTATTGTGAAACCAATTTAATTGGTTAAAAAGTGAACAATCTAACATTTATTGTGATCATTATATTGCTTTTACCTAAGTTGTGATTTAAAAGGGCCACAAAAATATAAAAATTAGGCGTAACTTGATAGTAACCTATTTAACTTTATTTCGGATTTTCTAATCTTACATTAAATTAAAGTAATGACTAAAAAATATACATAGGCTCCTAAAAATGTAAACGAGATCACTAATTATATATAGAACAAAAAATTGTCTCACAATATATTAGTGTGACACCGTCTCACACAAGACTTAATTATATGAGTAAATGATTATATGTGGAAATTTTCAAATTATGTGAGGAATGCGGGATGGTAATGGTATGAAAATGGCGAGTTAAAGTGATTGATTAATGATACGTGCTTAAATTGTAAATGGAAAACTTGGGAAGATATTTTGAGATAATAAAATTGAAAATGGTATGGAAATGGTGGTTTGAAAGTGGTCCGTTGAATGACAATTTCCACCTGCATTGGCCTTTTTGTCGTCCGCCGATGATGGGGCTTTCAAGGTTGCTTGGGTTGTATTCACTTGTATTGTTGTTATAAATTGCGGTTATTTTGGGGGGTTGTACGAGATGTTTTGGATATAGGAATATGTTTTGGATATAGGAATATCGTAGGAAGTGGCATGTGTCGTTTCGGTTGTCTCTTGCCGGACTTTGTTGGAGTCAAAGGGGGGGGGGGGGGGGGGGCGTGTGTTAGGTGTGGTGGTGGTATACGGTGGAAGTCAATTTGGTTGGTGAGAGAAATATTTTGTTCCAAGTAAATAAACACCTTCTCGTGATATTCTTTGCTTGCTTTTGTCTCATGTGCAGTGATTGGCTAGCCAACCGCAGCCGTGCAATGCCACTGTGGGCTGCGTCATATCATCAGGTGATCTACCACATGAAACTTGTCACAGTGAAAGAGTTACAAAAGAATTTAACATCAGGCACAACTCATAACTCACAAGCATACCTTCAACAAATTTTTGAGCAGACATAATCCTAGAAGACTAGAGTCGCAATAGTACAATGGACAGGCCAAACAAAGATACATAGCAGCATTCTAGAGATTAAAATAAAGAGGCCTACTTTAGTGAGAAGACAAGGTCAATGTTTAATACATAGCAAGATCCTGGAGAAGAAAAGAGGCCTATTTTAGTTGGTAAACATAGTCGATACACAAGCAGATTCCAGTCAGCTCAAGGTTTCGGAGGGGAACCACTGCTGCTACTGCTTCGACTACTACTCCTGCTCCTTCCTTTGAAAGTCCTGAAACAGAGATTATTTTTATTAATATATAGAATCCCGGCACAATGATTGTGTCATGTTTGATGAAGTGTAAGTATCACAGCTAACAATATTAAAGTAAACGAAAGTGAGACCCAGAGTATTTCCAGATCTTTTTCTCCATAGAATTGACATCATATAAACAGGGAGAAGAAAGAAGTTTTTATAATAGTTTAGAATGTCAGCATAAAATCATACAAACTTCCAAGTTCATGGAGGAAACCTAGAAAGTAAGTACAATTACTTCTCCATCTAGAATCTTGTTATCAGCATTAATATTTTGTTGATTTAAAATGAGCTCCAAAAGCGCTTCTCACAAACTAGAAACTGTTTCTCAGTTGTGAGATTTTCGCCAATTTTCAGCTTCTAATACCCACAAATCAGTGCAGAGCTTGGCCAAACACAACACCATAAGGGAAGCAAATAGTTCACTCAAGGAATTAAAAACTATCCTCCTTTTTCTTTCCAACTTCCCCCCATCTATTTAACTTAAGCCAGATAAATGCATATAGTTCGTGTCCAAATTTATGTTTTCCATCAAACAAATGAACTCTAAAAAAAACAAAAGAAACACTCGACAAATTATGAACCTCGTTCCTCCATACATCAAGGACAACATGCAAGGGAACAACTATCCCCTCTACTTTTAACTTTTGATTCATCTATAAAGCAAGGAAGTTACCTTCTTGGACTCCTAGATATCCTCCGGGAACCCTGCGACATAAGCACAATAGGTCATGAGACATATGACAAAATGATATTGGAAAAGATAAAAATGTCACTACAAGTAACAAGCGTACCCTTCTGGGACTGGGAGATGCAGAAGTTGATGGCGATCTACCCCTTCTGACTGGTAGTCTTCTGTAAGAGACAAAATCCATCTTCAGAAAGGGAGCAACTTACCAATAAACAAGCTTATTGCACAACTAAACATAATTATTTTTAAATGGAGCTGTGCAGCTATGAAAAGGCAGGAGAGCAAAAGCTAATATAAATAGTTGCAAAAGAAAAGTATCTTTTAATTTACGATATTAAACTTGGCTTAAAAAGAATAGATATATATCAAGAAATACAGGCGTCCTTGTACAAATCAGTGCCTCAAGTTTAGGTGTCCTTGTATAGATCAGCAACTATTTTTTTGTAAAAAAAAGTCAGAACTCATAGGGTACCCACCACACCTCATATATACTTTTAAAATAGAAACTGAAAGTTGTTAGGAAGAAAACTTTAAACTGTGCAGTGTTTCCAGCTAGTCAAATTGTATTGGACTCAAACAAGAGCCCAGGCTTCCCGAGGAGTCGCAGCTCAAAGTAACTTCATTGCATAATCATCCCTACATTGGTGAAACAGCAATAAAGAGGACTCCCTGCATATCTACAAATATACAATTGCACAAGTATGGAAGAAAAGATGTTCGGAGAAATTAAAAAACTTGACATCTCGTTGGATCCCCCAATCAACATCAAAATTACTCCATTGCCTCACTCGGAGCTACCACCTTGAATGACTAAGTGGGGTCAACTATTTCTGGCACACCCTTGAAGACTGGTTAGCGAGATCAGACACTACCAGCTTCTTAACCACGAAGAGTGCTAACGTTCAGGAGCAAAGCAAAAAACATGCTAATCTGAGTAGCTCTGTAACAGGCTTACAGCCTATTCGTCCTATAGCTAACCAGCTAATAACTTCATTTCAATGACGGTATAATTGGAAGAAAAAAAAAGGCAGCCCAGTGCACATTGGTATCCCTGCAAGGCGAGAGTCCAGGGAAGAAACCACCACAACGGTGAATAGGGGGCAAGCCTAGTCACTGTTTGACAAGAGGCTTCTCCCAGGACTTGAGCCTGTGACCTAGCGATCACAAAGCAACACCTTAACTGCCGAGCCCGGAAAGTCCTGCCTACTCTCCTTGTTGAAGAGAAAGCAGCTGATTCCATCACTTTCAAATGTTCTCCACCCTTGCGATCCATCACAGACAGATATTGCTGTCCCATATTTCACACTAGGAAACTTGTACACAGACTCGAGGACCAGACACATGGACTGATAAACTGAAGGCAAAGTTGGTGGACAACACTGCTCTGAATCATCCCTTGTTGATGTCATCAATGTCATTTTTCATATCCACCATTTCTTGGTTATAAAAGGTGGGGTAAGGGGTACATAATACAGTATTATAGATAATTGCAAAGATTAGAAGCTCTCAAAAGTTGCTAGGCCACTTCACATAAATATTCTACAAACCCAAACCAAGCACCAGATATTTTGTTACTTAATTTCAAGTTTAACTCTCCAAGATGAAGCACTGATAACAAATTACACAGTGACCCTCAAAAAAAAAAAAAAAAAAAAAAAAAAAAACAAGTTACACAGTGTAAACAATACTATAATAGAAAAAGATGAATGGAAAGACAAGAGAGTGGAAGATGCTTAGAACAGTGGAAGCATATATATTCTCCTCAAACTAGTAAAAGGCACCAAATAGGCACTAAAACCAACAAAACCATTACTCATCATAGCTAGTGATGAAACCATTACTCATAGCTAGTGATGATCTCTCATTAAACGTTCAGCCAATAGAAATAACAAACTGAAAATCATGAAACACAAATATCGCACAATAAGATGTTAGCTGCCACAAGAGACACTTTTGGACAGAATGGCAATTTTACAAATTTTCAATACAGTTTACTCATAAGAGATGTCCATACGGCACCAAATCATTACAAATATGGCGTATGTACAATAGAGTATATTCAACTCTGTAAGGTGAAGTCTAAAAGTAATTGTTAAACAAAGAGCAGGTTAGGACTCTTAGGAGTCAGGGTAGAACAAGAGTTCGGTGTATTTTGGGTTCGGTCGTTCAGGTAAATTCAGCAGGTGTAAGCGGATTCGTCGTCATGCTAAGAATAACACACATCCAAAAATACATTCTAACGCCTTCGTATATCATCTTTTTAGGGTTGGCTTTTCGGGTTGGGACGATTTTCTACAGCTCGAGGTTTAACAAAACTTGCCCATAGAAGTTCCATACCTAGCCCTAAGAAGTAAGAACAGATCTTACTAATTCAGGCTTACAATAGAACCATCTTTTCCCTACCCAAAAGGTGGCATGAGAATACCAACTATATTGGTGTCACTCATCCCAGAAACGTGTGAAACCGTATGGATTACCTCAGTTGTACTTAGGCTTCAGACATATTGGGGGTCTGTTCTACTTTGGCCGATGGTGGTGCTTCGGAAGATTTTTAGACTATGCAGAGAGAGTTTTTGGGGCATTAATGAAATTAAGGAAAGATTACCATGACTAAGTGGGAAAATTTATGTACACCAAAACAGGAGGGAGGACTGGGAGTCAAAGAAGTGTTGAGTTGGAACACAGCTATGCTTGTAAAATGGATTGTCAGGCTGCTCGCCAGGCAGACAAATTATGGAGCAAATGGGTTGCTTCATACTATATCAAACAGGGCAGCTTTTGTGATATGCTGATATCACCTTCACTCATGCCTGCACGCTTTTATGGAGGGCCTTAACCCATCTAAGAGATTAATTTAATGATATAACAGGGTCGATCGCAAATGCTCAAAGTCAGTTGAGTAAATGGACAGATACAAAGGCTAAGGGAGCTTATGACTTCTTCAGTAATGCTCTACCAATCGATGATTCAAAACTCTTTGGGACTCCTGTAGTTTGCCAAAAGACTCGGTAATCTCAGTTTTGGCAACACTCAATGGCCTCCCAACCATTGATAACCTTCAGAGGAGGGGTATATGTTGATCCCTAATATGCGCAGTATTTGTCAAAAGCAGGGAGAATCTATTGAGCGCCTCTAATTTCAGAGTCAGGTCTCAAGAGATATATTGTGTAATATACTTTGCTGGCTTGGCCATAGATCGAGATATTGGAGTTTAAGGCACGAAATTGACTGGTTTTATAATAAGCTCACGGGAAGGAAAGCTAGACATCACATCCTGAGAAGCACTTTCAATTGCACTATTTACGAGTTATGGAGAGAGTGAATTTTTCTGAGAATCTTTACTCATACTAGTAGAACTCTTAGTAGCATTGTCCTAAGCATTCAAGTTCAAACTTGTATAAGAGTTAAGGATAATTTTAGCTCGGCTATCTGCCTATCCCTATTCCCTAGTTAAAACTAGGATTATTGGATATTTCGGGGTAGCTCTTTGCTTTTCCTTGGTGATTTGAAAAAGATACCTTCCCTAGCCCATTGTGGAAGAATATAACTTGCTACTTCTTCCCGGGGGGAAAAAAATTGTGAAACCAACAAGAGATGCATGCTGTAGAACTAGAGTTACCTCCGAGGAGAGATTGATCTCGAGCGTGAGCGGGGGGTTCTGCGAACAGGAGAGCGGCTACGTCTACGACCAGCAGGTGACCTCCTGGGAGGGCTTCGAAGTCGTCTTGGAGGTGGTGAACTGAAATATGGAGTCAACAAGAACATAACTATCTATTGTATACTTTCAAAGGGGAAATCAACTAATTATAAAACCATGGAAAGAAAAAAAATATCCATGAAATTGACTATCATTCCACCTGTCCTTGTTCATGAAAAATTTGGCCTAACATCACATTGACAACCATTTTCACATTGACAACCACTGGATGTGAAATCCTTAACAAACGAATTAAATGATGAAACATGTTTTTGCCTTTCGCCATCAGGAATGAAATCAAACCCATGTGCAAGTGGTCTGTTAGATGGCATATGGTGTGATTATAATTTGCTTTAAAGAAATGGCTAAAATAGGAAAAGGGGAGGTTGAATATAATTTGCACAAAATGAATACCGGAAGGTTTTAATGGAAGGAATGGAGCATTGTTTTAGTTATTAAGAAGCCTGTCAGAGTGTAATAAGAGAAACATGTAGCAAGTAGAAACTCAAAAATAACTACTATCAATATCAAACAATCACACAACCCTAATAATATGATACAGTTCACAATCTTCATGCCGTATCTCTGAAGGTACTCTTTTTTCTTTCCGTACTCATTTGCTTACAACTCATTTCCCCCGAAATTAAGGAAACAATTTCATTTGTTCTTTTCTGTTGGGGTAATCCATCGTGATATGATATCAATTTTCATACAAACCCAGCTAGATCAGGCTAATTATGTCGTCATCCATCCACCATTAACACAAAAGATACACGATTAAGTTCATGAGAAACATTATTAAAATTCGCATACCGTCGTCGAGGGGGGAAGGGAGATCGTCTACGAATAGGACTTCCTCGCCTCCTTGGGGAGCCCCTGTTCAAAGTCGGTCCATTCAGTTTCTAGAAGCATTGAACATCACTATATCAGCATCACAAAGAACAATCAGCAAGTAGCTAACCTCAGAGGTGATCTTACGCGCCTCACAGGAGAAGGAGAACGACCTCTTGGTGACGCAGGGCGTCTCCTTATAGGTGAACCACCTCTTCGGGGAGGAGAATCTCTACGACGATATGGAGAATCTGGGCGTCGGCGAGGCGGAGGATTTCTAGGTGAAGCACCTCTACGAGCAACAGGAGATCTCCTTGGACGGGGGGAAACTGAAAGAAACCATTGAAAGTGAGCCCAGAGCCTAAGTATGTATAAATTCAAAACAGAGATTCTTTAAGCATATTACACCTTCTCTTGGCCGTTTTGGTCCATCCTTCCCAGCATCAGCAACATCACTTTTGGCAACATCCCTTTTCGGAGCAGCAGCAGCTTTTGCAGGAGACACCTTCTCCCTCGGTGGTAAAGTAAATGTTACCTTAATCACATTCCCATCGATTTGAGCCTGCATTGAACACAACAAGTAAAAACACATTTTTTTGTAAATGAACATTAAATTTTAAAACAATTTTGAGGCTGAGCATACTTCATTCATGTACAAGCGTGCCTTCTCAGCATCCGCCCTTGTCATGAACTCTACATATCCATGTCCTTTTGGAAGATTGACCTGTAGATGAAGACAAAGTCAAAGTTCAAATACCAAAGGCTTAAGTGTGTCTTCCTAAACAAACCCTAACTCCACCATAGAAAAAAAATAACTTACAACTCGATTCACAGCCAACTCTACATTCACAACTTCTCCGAAATTACCTGTCAATACAGAATAGAAGGATAGAAAAGTCAAATATAATTATTGTTATAAAAAATCCGTCAAAGATACAGAGATCTAGTGAATACATTTGTCCAATGAAAACATGAAGTACAGTATAACTAGGATTTTATCACGATTTTCATCAATCAAAGTTACTACAAACTTGGATTACAAACTATACCAGACAAAAAGGAACCAAAGCAGTTACAGTTGTTTTACTAACATTCTGAAGCCAAACAACGCAGACAGACATCATGCAGTGTTAATTCCAGGACAAGATCACCAGCATGAGAAGACAACATGACTTGCCATACATTAGTTTCAACTGTCACACAGCAGTGTCTACTAATATGACACATTTAATCCTTCAACTTCATAACGAAAAGATAAACTCGACTCTTCAACTTGGGGGAAACCAATATAAACCCTATCATAATATCAAATGTTTGCTTATGGATAAAACACATGCCTTTAACTTCATTCTAATTCGTGAGCTGGTGATTCTTTACATGATTGCATTACTGAAAGTCACCACCCAAGATTTATTAATTATAGATAACAGCTTAAAGAAGCGATCTAAGTCAAAACCAGTTGCACTGCCATTCAAATACTATGATAGGCATCCAAGATAATAACTGTTTCACAAAATAGCCAAGAGGAGTACAAAGAAACATACTGAAAATTTCTTTAAGATGGCCCTCATTCACATTACGCGTGAGCTGATCGACGTGAAGGACCTTTGACTCCGAAATTGTAGACAAATTCCTGGAATGAGCAGCCAGAGCATAATATAAAACCAAAAATATCAAAAAGAATAAAGCATAACCCCGAAACTTAAACTACCAATAGTTCAACGGAACCTCCAATCATCTAGGTGAAGAGAGACAAAAAAAATA
The DNA here is from genome assembly GCA_963680865.1 of Spergularia marina. NCBI lineage: Eukaryota > Viridiplantae > Streptophyta > Magnoliopsida > Caryophyllales > Caryophyllaceae > Spergularia > Spergularia marina. Next base: position 10,976,565 of record OY804554.1, read on the forward strand.
ATGTAGCAACTACTACACACATGTGGCCTCACAAAAGTAGTTAAACGACATGAATTAATGTATCTCAATATGGTTAAAAAGGCTTGGAAAGTTCAATTGATTTAAAAAATTTTCATAAAATGTTTTGATTCACTGCAACCTCTTTTCCCAAGACCATAAAGTTCAGATATCTCATAATAGATTATTTTCAAAAATTAGAGCAAAAAGCGTACACTGAATGCATACTGCCGACTGCTGGAAAACAGATTTCAGTCTTGGACATTGCAAAATAGAACAGTCAGGCATGCTTTATGGGACGGAGGACTATCAAATGCAGTTACAGACTATGTTACTTAGACTCAGGTACGAGTGTCGGGTACAGGTATGGATCCAAGTGTCGGACTCGGCTATTATGAAATAACCGCTTGTTTTTTGCCTAAAATGAAGGATCCAAGTGTCATACCCATGTCCGAGTGTCGAGTGTCCGACACGGGTACGTGAGGTAAAATGAAGTGTCGGAGTAACATAGGTTACAGATGTTAGGAACTGGCTGCGTTTCCAGATTTGGTTATCAAATCTAACATTAAGAGATCAAAAAGGCCTAGATAGCTGACTCAATTTGAATAAATTTTAGACCATGTTTTGACTCGCTGAACCTTTCTTTTCCCAACCATAATGTTTGAATATCCCATACTCTTTTCAAAAAGGCTTGTGCCAAAATGTACAATGAATACATATTGCAGACTGTCAGAAACCAAATTTTAGATCCGGATATGGCAAAATAGAAAAGTAAACAATGTTTTTGGACAGAGAATATCATATGCCGTTACAGAAGTTAAATGCTGGAGCAATCTCAGAATCAGTTATCACGAATTGGCATAAATAGGTTTAAGCAGTAGAAAACGTGCTTCTGTAATCTAATTGCAACGAGCGTGGAGAAGTATGGAACTGCAGTAGAGAAATAAAGAAGGTACTAATTTAAGCCGGAGAACATAGAAACTGACCAATGCTAAAACATATGATGTACTTCAGTTTGCCAGTTTTGACTAAAGAACACCCTGATCCTTAAAACATCTACGCAAACCAGTTGGGTTGATGCAACTTCCCTAAGACATAAATCCCACATCCATACTGTGATCCAAAGCCTTCTGCACTAAGGGATTTACCATCCAAATCAATGACTTAATACAAATCAACTACTCTGGATAGGAAAAAAAAAATGAGCACATCCTTGGTGCGTCCAATTGTTCTTTAAAAGTGAGCAGCAATTTGGCATCACCTTGCCCATACAAACTATAATTTTCCGCACCACAATGAAAAGATATGACCAAAACTTGGGATAAGCATCAGAAGGAATCAAATCAGTTGTTATGATCTGCCAGCCAGCATATCACCCCAAAAGGGAAAAGCTATCCTGAACATGGTACCAGGCACTACAGGATTGCAGATCTCAAACTATAGTAAATCTCAAAGTCTCAAACTATACTAATCTTGCGTCTTACAAAGCATCACAGCAACATTAACGGAAAGCATCTGCATTGGAGCACATTCAACTATAGTAAATCTCAAACTACGATGTTTTGGGCTTCTTACTGAATTAATGATTGCTTATCAAAAAATGGGCAGCCAGTTCAAGCTCAATTACTCAATGATCTGCTTCGGGGCAAGAACTTCAGTATACTGATGTTAAATTAAAGTGTTTATCTCATATACCAAAGTTAAGGGTATTCACCTACCTTAAGTTGGGGGTGTTGAGCTGGGAACCTACACACTTTGTCATGTTTCTTTAATTAGCGCTCAGCACATTTTCTAGGCCCGGATTTCAATACTAATGGACCATAGCCTCACGGGTGAAAAAATATCGGATTAAGAACTCAGCAGAAATTTTAATCCAAAGATCAATAACTATGTTTTATTTGGTGTGCATGATGGCTTTGTCAACCACACTTTCCTTCCCTTGAAACAAGGTCTTTTAAAACTTAGGGAAAAGTGTACAGCAGAAATTTAGGAAGTGAACAGCAGATTGACAGGAAGGTAGGACATAAGAGGGTAAAATATAGTCATTTAGTAGACCAGACGTTCACATAGTCCCTAAGAAATTAAAATGAGTGAAAATTAAATAAGCAAACCACCAAAAAGGGACAAGATTACAGAAATACACGACTAACAGTTTACCTGACAGGAGAAGCTTTCTTAGCCCGGCGCAATGGAGAACGTGCTTGTCTTGATGCCTCAGCAGGACTGCAAAAAGTATCATTGAGAACAAGGGTATTTACAAATTAAACAGCTTACCTAGCAAATCCTATTACTTAATCAAACATATAACCTGAATAAAACATGTGTACTAAACTGCATATTTACAACTTCAAGAGCCAAAAGTTAATTTTCACATATTATCTTTTCGGGCGAACCCATAAGCTAAAGAGATAGAATAAAACTTTCAGAAGAGGCTAGTATGACAGATAAACTCTTCCTATTCTTTCTCCATTACTTGAATATTGACCGAGAGACGGCATCTAGCATCTAGCATCTCCCATCTCCTAAGGATAAATTCCCAAAATTTCTCACTTAAACCGAAAGTATTTCAAATCCAAAATAGCTAGAACTCAGGCTAATTATCGGTCAAACGCAAATGTATTAGTTTCTCGTTATCAAACCAAATTCTTTGTGAAAGAATCAACAAGAATGCCCATACTCCGTCGATATGTTAGCAGCCCTATCATACTACAGAATGCATATTTCTTCTAAAACAAATTTTCAAAACCCCTGATGACAAGACAAGAGAACACAACACAACCTCGCCACGGCTCCTTAACATCACCAAAAACATATACAATCAAGTTTTTCCAAGCAGGATGATATGCTAAGATTTTGAGTGGAACGAGCTACAGATCATTTTAATTAACCAGCATTACATATGAGTTACAATTCCTCAAAAACCTAATTTATCAGTTCACACAACGCCCTCGCCAATTCGACATTACTCCCACCCAGGACACATCATTCAAAACCCCTAATGGAAAGACAAGACAACACAACCTTGCCACGGTTCCTTAACATCACCAAATACATAGTTTCCACTCCCGAGCAGAATTATACGCTTACTCCTCCAAAGATTTCGACTTTAACCAGCTACAAATCAATTTAATTCCTCAAAACCCTAATTTCCTTATCCACACAACGCCCTCGCCGATACGACATTACTTCCACCCGGAACACATTAACCAAATATTCCGATAAATACATCGAATGAAGCAAAAGAACATCCCCAAATGTCAAGAACACAAAATCAATCAACGGCGCAATCTAATCGAATACAAACAATCAAAATTCTCAATCTTCTATCAAAAAAAATAAAAAGAGTTATTGACCAAAACCCTAATTAGGTAAACACGTGAAGCAGAAGACTAAAGGAGGTTACCTTTTACGAGGAGGAGGGGGAGGTGGAGGAGGAGAGCGAGAGGCGGAGGGAGAGCGGGAGCTGACGCTGCGTGAACGAGAAGACGACGCGGAGAAAGAGCGAGAGCGAGAGCGGGAGCGGGAGAGTGAGCGAGAGGGGGAGCGAGAACTAGCGCTGCGAGATGGGGAGCGAGAACTGGAGCGAGAGCGAGAAGGAGACCTTGAGGATGAACCGGAGGCTGAGTTGGAGTTTGACGGCGATGAACGCCGTCCACGGCTCGGTTTCGCCATTGATTCTCTGCTCTACTTTCTCTCCTGGCTTTTTTTTTTTTTTTTTTTTTTTTTGGGCGAGTGTGTTTGGGGTTTTGGGATTTGAGGGGTGGATGACCGAATGAGAGGTTTTGGTTGAGATTTTCTTTTTCCTTTTTTGTTTTTTTTTTTGGTTTGGTTGGGGGGGTGGGTTGAGGACTTGGTACTTGGTAGAGTCTTGGCCGGCTAAAACCCTATTGAGGAAACCAAATGTGCTTTAAGATCAAAAGCGTAAAAAGTAAACCTTGCAAAACTCACCCAGACCCGAGTGTCTTTTTCCTTTGTTTACGGATATTTGAAAAAGAAAAAAGAAAAAAATTACCTAGACTGGAATTGTAATTCGAATTCTTGACACAATGTTTGAATTGCACCTGAAATTGATAGTCTGAATTCAACCCAAAACTCAAAATGACCTCATTAAAAGATGACTCAAAATTGCCAGAAACACCCTTGGTTGAACAACAAATGGACAAATGGTTTGAATTAATTATACCACAATTTCACTTAATTAGACTGCTGATAGAATTTTTAATTTAATATAATATGTGAAATGACCTATCTTGGATTTACCTTATCCGAATGTGATCCCTAGGTTACATACCGAAGTTTAGACCCGTTACGTAATGGAAATTGACCTAGAAAATGGTAATCCGCATGTCAAATTTAGTAAAAAGAACGTATGTGTAGTCATCTACTAATGACCAGAGTTGTGTGAACCATTTGAATCTAAAACTACGACCTTCATAAGTAAATTACGAGCTTTCGGTGGAAGCAGTATCATAAAATAGCGATATGGAAGATATTTATAGTGAATTATCGTAGTTTTGATAATCCAAAGGTTGGAGTCAAACCATCAAAAGCTTCCGAAAACGATATGCCAAAGTGCCGAACATGCCTAAATTTAGCCTTTAAGAAAGTATAATTCACGCTAAAAATCAGATGACATGCCATAACTTTTTCTTTACAAGGGTGTTCCGCAATTAAGCCCCCCATATCTCTAACAATAATAGCATGGCTGATCCTCGCCAAAAAAAAAAAAAAAAAAAAAAAAAAAAAAACCAACATGGCTGATCATTAGAAAGCTGGACGAGGTCTGGTGGTGCACTGGTGCAGAGAACCTACATATATGGAGTATCATTCTCCATCAGCACAAAGAGAACACATATTCCTGCAGAACCCCCTTCGAGTTACATCACAATAATATGTTTACTAGAGCTTCAAAGCTTCTCCATTGGCTTCTAACTTAAGTATACACATATACACCTACGATGTTTCGGATGGTTTCTTGACTTCCCTCAACTGGACCGAATTCTCTACGCAATGCATAAAGCCAAAGTGTGGATACCTCTCATACCAGGTATCTTCCTGAGCATGAGTATCCCAATGCTCGCCGCTGCTACTTTTCCCATACTTGTGCACCCATCCAGAGCCATTATGCTGCTCACCCCAAGTGCGGTTCCACTGGTCTCCATACTTACCGTGCCACCAGGTTTCTCCTTGCTTCACACCATTGCCATATAAATCGAAGTTCTCATCCCATTTGTCACCCCATTTCACCCAAGCATCTCCTTCACAACGCTCGGCCCATTTGTCAGTGTATTTCACACTTCCACCTTGCCCGTCGTATTTTTCTCCCCACCTGTGTAACATTTGAAATCAGCTCATGAAACAGCAAAAAGCTATGGGAGCAGCATTGCATAGTGGAGTAAAAAGTAATGACAGTAGGATGTAGCCCTCTCTTCTTCCCTCCCACCTCTCTATACTGTGAGCAGGCGCTGGAGGGGGGAGTCGCTAAGTGGAAATTGTTGAGACGGGCTTCCCTTTCTCAAGTGTGTGACAACATACTTTCCACAGTGATACATTAGAAAAGGATACAACCATAAATAGCAGCAAAATGAGCACTATTGAACAAGTCATGATTTAAAGATAGCAAGAAAAGCAACAAAAACTTTGATGTTTTGATTTACCTTTCATTCCACACATGAGCGTGACCAACCTCAACTTCAGTGTTCGGATCGATACTACACCACTTGTGCGCCCACTTTTCAGCCTTCCCAGAGGCGTCGTAATGTTCCCACCATTTCTCTTGCCACTCATCACCCTTTCCATTCTTTCCCCACTTGTTCGCATTTTTCTCCATATGTATAAGACCATCCTCCTACGCATGATCAAATCACAGACGACTGTTGAAGATACATTCGATACATATAAATTGTGCAAAAATTCATTGCAAAGCAAAACAAAGTTATTGTCCGTAATCAATGCTACCAGTAATTAAATTATGTTTTATACGGAGTATTACTCTTCAAGATCTATAAATTTTTAAAGCTCTTCTCTCTCAATCTCCCTTCCAGACATCCAACAGAATCTATTACCTCCATGTACGTGTGCACAACCGGCAATCATAACATGAACTTTGAAGAATCAACAGAAAGAAATGGACGATAACATTATGTAACATCATCACTCAAACATCAAGTGTGAAGATTTGAATCCTCACGTCCCCATTCGCAGCATTAGCTGCTCTTATGTATCCACAAAAAAAAGAAAAAAGAAAAAAAATGAGTGTACTAACAATCCAAGCAAAATCCTAATGACCACCCTAGAAATACTGTGGCAGAAGTTAAATCTCAAGGAAGAGAAAACTTGCAGTGACAGCAAAAACTCTCAAACAATCTACAAAACATGCCCAAGCATGCATGATCACATAAAAGACACCACATAAAGTGAAGGACATGAGTATTCATAGATCAGCAATCTACGGCATCATGTAATTCAACACCATTATATCATGACATATTAGTACATAACCCTACAGGGAAAAACTCATTAAGAAAAGTATTTAGATAAACCACCCAAAGATACCTGCCACATTGATTCCTTCCAACATTCATGCCAAACATTTCCCATTGCGTCACGCCCGGACTTTTCAGACCCAAGCTCCTTATAATTAAATTCGTCAGCTGCCTCCCAATACTTCTCTTCCCACTCTACAACACCATCAGCAGACACACCTCTGTTCAATGTCCAACGGAAAACAACACCATCAGGTCTGGTTTCAACTCCTGTCTCCTTCCACAACCTGGAACCATCTGGATTTGTCTTGTAAGAAGGTTTTTCATCCACATTGTGTAAAGCATCAGCTGCTTCTGCGGCATGTGCTGAGAACTGAGCACCAATTTCCCCTTTCAGGGCAGTGGAATCCTGCTTGCTACTAGAAGCTTCAACTTTGTGGACCTCCATAAATGACTGAAAAGGTGGGAGAGCTTGGATGTTTTCCTTCTGGGAGAGTTTACTCTCAAATGGTATTGAAAGGATATCTGCAGATCTTTCCTTCTCCATGACATCATTAACAGGATATACAGTACCAGAGATTTTGGGTGCTCTCTGTACATTACTGGCATCAGATGGGGTTGAATCATTTGCAGGAGGTGGTGTCCAAGTCCAGAAGTCTGGACCTGGTGGCTCATTTCCAGAAGCTCGTGATTGACGATTCTCAGAGCTTCCACTTTCTGTTCCTCCTGATTGACAGTAGCACTATTATTAAGGCTCGTGAATTGTCTTTCTACAGTACACAATACATACTTTCGGTTACAGTCTTACAGGTCAAAAACTCAAAACTATATCAAGTGCAATAGCTGCTGCTCCAATTTACTTCAGTTCATTTTCTAATCAATTGCTGAGCACAACTGATATAGGCTACAACAACAACCAATTGATTTGGGGTCGGCTAACATGGATCATCATCTGTAACCGTCTTTTGAGTATCAATGGAGTAATGAGATTCATTCATGAGCACTACTGATTTAGGCTACCTCATGTAAAAATTGATTGATTGACTTAAGAGTAGTCAATCTGAAGAATTATGAGTATCAATGGAGTAATCAGATTTATTCATGAGTTTTAGGATATGATATAGTGAATGAACGTCAGTTCAGTAGGGGTCTGAGCTAGCTAATTACGCACAAGGGTTGTAAGCAAAAAGTAAGACTCAAGAGTGACTCCTTAGCAGGATTTTCACGTACCCAATCAATTAAAAACTAAGGGGGAGGGGGAGCCTCACACAGAGACACTTCTCAGATATTGCAACAGTCTCCGAGTTAAGTTCCTTTAACTTAACAAGATACAATCATAATTTCTGGAGAAAAAAAGTGAACATTGCTTGTGTTTTTGGTTTATATCCATCAGCCTTGTAATTGCATAGAGAACTTGTTCTTCTACTAAATAGAGAGGGGGGAAACAAATGAGGCTATAATACAATAAAGAAAACAGAGAGAAGGAAAAAATGATCAGCAAGATCCTTCTTTTGCAGCAAGACCCAAACAGCAGACTTTGTTTCCCTTATGCTCCAATCATAGGCTTTTCTGCTGGTGAAGTAAGCTTAAACAACTCAAGCAAAAGACCAAGTAAACTAGCCTTCCCATCAGTGAAGTAATCAGAAGATCAGACCCTCCCCAGTACAATCATGCATCAGCTTAACTGATAAAAGGCTAGCTTTCCCTAGTCTCCTTGGTTTCTGGAATCTCGAGCTTAAAAGTCATCATGTCCTAGGATGATAATGTTGCTAAAGTGATCATATCTAAGACTGCAAAAATATAGCGCCTGATCACCAGTTTTCTCTTACGCATATCACCCTAGATACACCATAGTGACCACCTGATTAGTAGGTCATCTCTATTGTTGTTTTAATGCTGAATTCAGCGAAGTCTTTGAGCATGCACATGTTGTTAACAACACCATTACCAACATCAGTAACTTGAGTATCTTACTGCATCACTGGTTAACGCCAACTGAGAACACTACCACCAGCTGGTGGCACTAGATGCCCTATACTCTAATCAGCAGTCAAATCACAGTTGTTTACAATATCCGTTTAACTAGCACCTTGTTTTTGTTGACTACCTTGCATCATACTTTCAAATGTGTGACCACGTAAAGTACATTTTAGCATATGTCAATGAAATTTGATAAATTGGAATCCTGAAATGTAGTAACTACAAGAATGTCGTAAGATTGTATATGTCTGATACTTAAGCATTGAAACTTATTAGAACAAGAAGGTCGCAAAAGCTGGATATTGGGAGCGCAAACATTCCACTAAGAAACGAAGACATATGTAATGACCCGGTATGGTGTTTTCACCTGACTAGAAATCTTTAATGTTGAGGTCACCTCAGAAGTTTTGGTAAACAAAGGTTCACATTTACAAACCCATCAAGAGAATGATGCTAATTTCGATGTGATACAAGCAAGCCCATATGGTTTTTCTACACAAAATGATTCTTTGGCTTTCCTCTCTATATTAATGCATCAGATAAATTCCATCATTCCTCATATTGAAATCTTAATGAGAACTATTCTCTTCCTATGTTCTCCTACGAATCTACGATCCATCAAAGACTCGACTAAATTCGATGACAATGGCGTAGCCAAGTAGGGTTACAACTTACAAGAAATTTCATCCTTTTGTAAGCCACTTTTTGGGAGTGTGCATGTGGGAGGGGCTTCGTCCATTGTGGAACTTGACAATGAAAGAATGATCCCGCCTTGTGTTATACTATTACCTCAAACGAACACAAACTAAGGTCTACAAGTTCCAACGAGATGTGGTATGTTCCCTCCATAAATAAATATAAGTCGTTCTCACTTATCGAGACTATGGTGTGACACTCAATTTAACGAAAAAGTAAACGGAAAAAAATCCAATGGATTTTAGAAAACATTACCTCCAATTAGAGGTAGAGGCTTGGAAATAACCTCAAGGACGGCGGTCTGGTTACCGGAACCGGCCGCACTGGTCGTCTCTTTACTCTTATTAGCGGGTTTGGTGACGGAATTCTTGTCCTTGAGGACGGCGCGAGCGGCGGCGATGGCGGCAGCGGCACGATCAATGACCTGAATACGCTGAACACGGTCCCTCTCCTCTTTAGACACTTCTAGAATTTTCTGAAACTCATGGCTCTTCTTCTCCAACACCGCCGGATTCTCCACCTCACCACCACCACCCCCACCACCGCTGCCGCCGCCGTCAGCTGGCGGCGAATTCTGCGCAATTTTGAGGAACTCGGACGCTTTCTTTTCCCTTTCCATTGCTTTCTTCCACATTCCGAGGTAGGAATCGGTTCCGCCGCCGACATTGGGGTCTGATGAGACACGTGTGCGGTGAAAATGGGCGGTTCTCCGTGGTGTGGGGGTGAAAAGGTGAGTGAATTGGGTGGGTTGAGTGAGTTTTACTGCGATGGTGGAGGGTAAAAACAGGTGGGAAGCCATTGTTAGAAAGGGGAAGTAGGAGATGAGAGTGAAGGTGAAGTGGCGTTGGTATTGGAGCTTACTCACTGCTTTGATCAATGATCATTGTACTTGTTCCCTCGCAATGGCCCGACATTTTTTTGACTAATTTTCAGTTTTCAAGTCACGTAGGCCACAATTCTAGTACCGTGTCACTAGCTCACTATGATCGGTCCAAAATTAATCCGAAATTATTAACCCAATACTGGACGGAACATAACTCCAAAGTAGACGTGACAAACGGGTTATTCCGGTCGGGTCATATATTTTGGATATATTTTGGTTCGGGGTCTAGTTTGGGTGTATGAACTACGGGTCGGGCCACCTTTCGGGTCTATTTTGGTTCGACTTGGGTCGGGTCTAGTTCGGGTGTATCAACTACGGGTCAAATTCAAGTCTGGTCGGGTCGGATCCGAGTCGGGTCAAATCCAAATCGAGTAATTTCAAAATGTCAAATATAATCATATTAATGTCAAATCTCGTAAAATTTTGTCTCATATTATCATAAATTGAAATTTTATTGGTAATTTGAGTGTTTGAACATGTGATATAACTGATCCAAGTCACTTTTGTTCAACCGATTTATTCAAATGTTTGATTATTTGGTTCTAACTCATTTTAGTTCGGGTCTGTTTGGGGTCTGTTTGGGTCGGGTTAATATCGGGTCAAACAGTATTCGGGTCAATTTGGGTTTTGGTCGGGTCATTGCCGGTTTCGAGTTGAATTCAAATTATAAATTCGGGTCAAGTAATTCGGGTCGGATGTTCGGGTCTTGGTCAGTATTGGCAGGTCTAGTCCAAAGTCCACTTCGGGTTGACGAAGCTTGCAAAACAATTAGCAGGGGCCAAGGTTCGGCCGTTTGACCTCCAAACTACTTTGTTGATGGGCATGGTGGTCGATGTGCTAATGGTGGTATAAGCACGATGGGGACAGGTTGGGGAAGGTTGAGAGAGGGAGGAGTGTGTTTAATTTTTGAGCAACAAGATTAATGCCGACCCTCCCATTTGCATACTTGGTCCTCGAACAAAATTAAAAATTCAAGAAATTAATAAAACGGATGGAGTATTCTTTTTTATCAATCACAATCCGAATTACTTATTCCTAACGTCCAAATCGGTCCTGAAATTGATAATCTCAATTCAATTAGAAACCCGAGATGAAACATACTCATAACATCTCAGGATGGAAAATATATAAACTTTTGAAAGTCTTACTTACTACCACTACAAGAAAACATCCAAAATGCGACCGATTTTTGCGACCTTTAAATTTCAGTCGCATAAATCATTTTTGCGACCAATTTTATGATCAAAATTGAGTCGCAATGTTTACGACTGACTTTAATTAGTCGCAAATCAGTCTTATATTTGCGACCAACAGCTTGATTTGTGACCGATAATTAGTCGCAAAATGTATTAATAAAAAAAAAAAGAGAATGAATATATCTTTATCGACCTAAATAAAAAGCATATTGAAATAAATGAAATCTTTAGAGAGTCCCCATTTTGCGACCGAGTTTGCGACCAGTAATCGTGTAGTTGCAACTATGACGATCATATAAAGTAAAAAAAAAAAAAAACAATAAAATGAAATACACAATAAATTACCACCAAAAAAAAAAAAAGGAAGAAGGTAGAGAACGACCTTCTTGGGTGTAAAAAAAGGGCAACTTATCAAAACCCTCCATATTCTCAACTTCATCATTCTTCTTTCGCGTAATTGGAATTCTCACTGCCGCCAACCCATCGTTTCTATTCTGGCCACCGTAACGATGCACACCTCATCCCCGAAGTGATCATAAGTCACCAGTAAGCCCTATTTGTGTCTAAGTTCCTGAATGGACTGGTTGTATGAAGTACCAACAACAAGGCCCGTCCCATGACCTAGACCAAAGTTTATTTATTACTCTGTACTTATTGTAGGATATATATGCGGAGTGTGCACAACCACAGAAGACACAGAAACTAAGGTTTTGTTTTCACCACCAAAGCGCCGATCGAAATGTGTCTTAAGGAAATACTTTTCTCCGGCTGTGGTAGGGCGAAGAAAGGGGAGGCAGTCAAGGGTGTAATAGAGATGAAGGCGAGGGGATCAGAGTCGGTATCTTCTGGAGGAAGCGGAGGAAAGGGAAAGGGGAAGAGGAAGAGGAAGTGAGACAGTGAATCCGATGTGTTTTCACCACCAAAGCGCCGATCGAAATGCGTCTTAAGGAAATACTTTTCTCCGGTTGTGGTAGGACGAAGAAAAGGGAGGCGGTCAAGGATGTGGTAGAGATGAAGGCGAGGGGATCAGAGGCAATATCTTCCTGAGGAAGCGGAGGAAAGGGAAAGGGGAAGAGGAAGCGAGACAATGAATCTGATGTGGGCGGCGGTAATAAATTGAAAACCCGCAGAGGGATGACATCTAAAAAGACAATTTACAACATAAAGTTGTCGCCTCCTCATGAGGTACAAGTTACTCCTTTGATGAAGAAGATGCTTAAGAAAGAAGCTTCCAGCAAAGACAGACGTAAATACATCTTGCGTCCTCAAAATGCTATCTTGAGGAAGAGTTACAGCCAAGAAGAGGAGAAGGAGAGACAACGCAAGCATGATGAGAATGCTAGCAAGTTAGTTTGTGATTGCTCATCAATTAATTAAATTAAATATTTGTAATTGCTTATCAATTCATTAATATTTTGATAATTTTCCGATGTTTCAGGAATGCCCTGGTTATGCTTCATTATGTAAAGAAGTTGGATACCACAAGGTTAATACTTTGCAGTTAATTTTCTTTGTGCATCATATACAATCGATTTTTTTTATCGTCGTTGAAATTGATGTTCGGCAAACAGGTTGGCGTCCGTTTTGACCTGTGCTATCCCCATGCATGTTGCGGACATGACAGATAAGGAACTTCGCAAGCTTAACACGATTGACTGGAATGTGCTTCTCGTTTCTCGTGCCGTGTTCCTAATTCTTTCTCAGTGTTCTATTCCTAATTCATGTACAAAGCTTGGTTTGCAATAGTAGACCTTGCAGTAATCTAAACTTGAGATTTGAGAATCGTTGTCGATGGGTGTAAATTTTGCTGGATTGTAGGTACAATATTTTAGGATTTATACTTAGTCTCTTTGGGAGTGTTTTGGGGAGTAAAATGCTGAAGTGCAGTAATTTGACGTCCCATGCTTATATGGTTCGTTGGAGGATAATGTATAGAGGTTTTTGATGCTTGATTTGCGGTATGGAGCTGTTCGGGATAACTTAGAGCTTTGTGAATTCAAAGAGGTTCAGTTCACCGATTTTAGGAAAGATTATTAAGGAGAAGTTAAGCATGTCTGGTAACCCCTCTTAAGCTCGAGCATGTTTAATATATCTTTTGTGATCCGACAATTCATTTCATATTACATATGTTGCAACATATGCTCATATCGTCTCCAAGTTTGATAAAGTCAGATTATTTAAATTTAATTAAATAAGAAGGGGCTCGACTCCTCCGTTATATATTCAGTCTTTGTAATCGTCTTTACTTGATATTTGGCTTTGGCCGACGTTGTCATATGAGATCGATTTTATGAGTGAAATAATGTATATAAGAAGGATAAAATGGCCATGTTGAATAATGTAACATCACAATCTCATAGAGCAAGCATGACCACTGGTCCGTCAGGGAATTATGAAAACACCTCTGATCAAGGTGAAAATCTTGCCTGGGGTAGGTGCTACGCGCCTATTAGACTTCCTCCTAGAACGGTTACATCCTACTAGCTGTCTAGTGAGGGGTGTGCACACTCGAGTCTATAGGAAGGGGTATTGGGGCTCTAGTAGCGTGTTGGGGTAGGACCCAATCACGAAATCGAACTTATAATTGTTAAGACATTGAATTGATTGAATCTCGGCCTTGAGCCTTTGTTTCTGTACTTGGATTTCTTTGACTAAGTGTTGGTTGATTAGCTACGCACCATGAAGGGGCGTATCTTCTTTTCGTTATTGCTCTATATGCTTTTGAGTTCTTACTCAACCATTTGCTGACGTTCTATGTTTTGGGTTTGTCACTACCCTATTTTGGGGCCTGTATCATTCTCTGATGATGTAGTTGGTTGACGTTCTGCTTAAAGTGAATTATTGTATGGACGTATATGCATATCATGGCCTAGCTTTAAATGACTAATAGTCCGAATGTGTCATTTTAATCACCTGTACTTGTCATTTCAATTTGGATTTGGTTTTTGTAAACTTGACTTCAGTCTTCCACTATCAACTCGTTTATGATTTTATATAGCAAGGTTTGGTTCAAATTTATGGTCTTTTACCCTTGCGCTTGACTAGTTAGTCGATTGCTGCATAACTATGCTAGATTTTTGTATTATTAAATTTGGTCAAAATTTAGGGTTGTTACAGTTGGTATCAGAGCAACTGGATCTGATCAGTTGAGTTTACAAAAAAAAAATGTTCAAATTTCTTTTCCAAAATTAGGGGATTTGTTGTTGTGCATATATTTGCATGTTATGTGGTATGTGCTGCGTGTCATAATTAAGCTAAATTGTCATATTATTGTACTAAGATTTATTTGAGGTACATCATTTGAAAATTGAAGGAGTTGTACGAGTTTTAGTATAATTGGAAGATCATTGTACTGAACGAGATGATTGGACTATTTTAGGTGATATGAGATTCGATTGGCAGAAGCTTACATTTTTGTAACCCTTTTTAAGGATGCTAAATACTTTTCGAGAATGTAATAAGAATAAAGTGAGAGATAGTGTATGTTTCGTGATGAAATACCCCTATATCAAAAGCATGCCAATTAAGTTTACATCTTCTGGCATTGGAAGAAGGTATGGGTATCCACTAATGTTGGATAAGTGTGATAAAAAAAAGTTATACCTCCTCTTTTGGGATACACCTTTCGTTCTTTCAATAACCTTGAAGTATGTTGAGAATGACTAATGAGGTTTATGGGATTATAATTGAAAGCTCTTGTAAGACGTGTACCTATTCTTGCAAAAAAAAATAAAAAAAAAAATTACTTTATCTACTCCCATCTTTTTTTCTCCTTGCCCCACCCCTACGTATTTCAACTGTAATTAGAAGGAATTGGCGAACTTACACCAACCCATTTGACTTTGAATCACCCGATAAGTTGTAGATGACAATAATCATTAAGGAAAAGTTGGAAGTTATGGAATGGATTGCTAATGGTGAGTTTATGAGGAGGCGAAGCATGTGAGTATTGAGAATCGACGTAATTTATTCTTATGTTACTTTGGTGATAAGTAATTAGACCCTGTGTATTTCAAGTTACCTAAAGTATTGAAAACAAGAAGGATGCTTATGAATAAATGGAAAGTCTGTTGGGACAGATGCTGATGTACCCTCTAACGGGTGATGAGATGTGAAACATAAGAGTTAAAGTTCACCTTAATCTTTGTGCTGGTTATCGTAATCCCGAGGGCTCATTGTTGTGCTTTCTTATCGCATTATTTAATATAAATGAGATTATTGGTTGTTTAATAACTATTTTGATAGGGGACAATACCTCTATGGATTTTTATTTTGTGTAAGGTTATCGGGTTGAGCTAAATGCTAATTGTTTGGTATATATGAGTTTATTTTCGTGGCCTTGGTTTGTGTGCTTGAATATGTAAATCAACCTTGGCTAAGGGTTTTAAGTGACACAAGAATCGTGTCCACCTAGATCAGCCTTGGCGCGAGTCATGCCATCCTTACTTCTATTGGCGTGCATTTCAGTGAACAAATGATTATTATGGGTCGGGATTATATGATCATGAAACAATTGGAAAAGTTGTGTGCAAACTTTGAGTTATGACTCGAAGTCAAATAAGAAATTGGATAACAAGTCTATTTATGTTTTACTATGAAAATAGAATAGTTACTACGTAGAATTTTGAGTTAGGCTGCAATTTCAAAAATGATCGGAATCTAGTACACGTATATTTAATTGCAATTATGGCTAGGACCGACAACGATAGTTGGGGTAAACATAGAGTATGTGATTTGATAAGTCACTAAGATTCTTGTAACATTAGTTTGGATGATAGTTTGGTAGAGAAATGTTTTCAAGTACTTTTGGTTTTTATTGCCCTTCTTAGTTGAATGTTACTTGTGGACACTTGTATGATTCGGTAATGGTTAAGCCAACTACTGGGCACTATATATGATGTGAGATAGTTCTATGCTCCACACAATTTGTGGTGATGACTTAACTCTTCATTGAGATAACGACAAGTGATGTTGGTTATGAGTTTTGAATTAGAAGTTATGTACGAGCGTGAAGTGTGAATTGGGAAAGAGGTATGAGGCTTATAATCTCGAGGATAATTTCAAAATGCCAAGTGATGAACAGGTTCATGTAGGAGATTTCAATGATTGAGGAAGGGTTATAAGATCGTGTTTGATATGACTTAAAAAAAGTAGTATTCAGATCAAATCGGAATCATTTAAATTAGATCAGATCAGATCACAGTCGTTCAAATCAGATCAGTTCAGATCAGAAACGTTCAAACTACTATCAATGTATTTGGTCCATAATTGATACTAATTTTTTGAAATTCCATCATTTTCAACAAATTCTGATCAGATCAGATCAGTTTAGAATCATTCAAATCTGATCAGTTCAGATCAGAGTCATTCATATTAGATTAGATCAGTTCAAAAAGATGCAATCCTATAAAATGGGGCCTAAGTTCAATAATAGACATTGAATTTAGGGGATTGCAAAACTCATATACCGCGCCTACCAGCAGTATTTGTGGTAAGGCATACCGCATATGTCTACCTTTGTGGAAGGTTTTGTTTCTGAGTTAAGGAAGAAAGCAGCAGAGCAGATGTCAACTAAAGGAGCTCATGAAGACATTCTTCATGTTGTTTCTTACAAATCCTCGTGTTCGGAAAGTTATATGTCCAAATGTGCTTCTAGAGATAAACTCTAACCTAATGCCAATTACTTATATTGTCCAGATGCCAAAGACACTCAAAGTGGAAATGTAAAACACTTCTAGCAGAATATGATGCTTGGATAAACAATTATTGTCAAGGGTGTTGACTGTTCTTAAATTTGACACCCATGGTCATGTGAGTTGTCTACATGACAGTGAAAACTTATCCGTTTAAGGTGTACACACATCCCAGGTATAGAAGACTGAACCTGGCTGCGAAGTGGCCTTCCGATATATTGAAGCCTGACTCGGGGCTAAGGACTAATATTTCTTATGTAGTTTCTCAAGAGTTGAGGCGTGGCGGGTCTTTCACTAAGCTTCACAGTGATATGTCTGATGTAGTCTATATTTTGACACATAACAATGACATTCCTTTGTCTGCTCAAGATTGCCAATCCATTTTCAATGTGAAGGAACAACATTTCGCCGAGAACTAAAGCGCAATTGCTGCCACTAAGTCGCCTGAAGTAGTGGTGATGGAATTTCATGTAACAGCCCGATCCATTATACGTCGCAACACAACCCAATAAGATGGGAAGTCACCAATAAGCCCATAAATCCTCGCTTGGGCTCTAAAAGGTGAAGGCCTTGTTGGTAGTATGATGGTAGGAATCTATTATAAATTGATCATATGAGCCTTAGTTTCCCAATGTGGGACAAACCAACTCCATAAACCACTTTCCATATTCCGTAGTGTTACAAACTCCCCCACATAGAGAACGCAACGTCCCCGTTGCGCCTCGGTTAAACCATAACAACATCAACACAGGTCCAAGATCTCCCCCGCTAGACGGCTGGTCTGGGCCTCGCCCCAGCACCCAGCACGCGGTCGCAGGGTTGCTCTGATACCATCTGTAACAGCCCGATCCATTATACGTCGCAACACAACCCAATAAGATGGGAAGTCACCAATAAGCCCATAAATCCTCGCTTGGGCTCTAAAAGGTGAAGGCCTTGTTGGTAGTATGATGGTAGGAATCTATTATAAATTGATCATATGAGCCTTAGTTTCCCAATGTGGGACAAACCAACTCCATAAACCACTTTCCATATTCCGTAGTGTTACATTTCAGCTCCTCCAATTATGTGCGTGGAAAAATCAAAGAACAATGACATAGTGGATGTGCTTTTTGGCATGTCTTTAGGAAGGATTTGCTTTTTGGCTTATTTCAAGGCACATTATCAGGTATTCATGCACATTCATTGCGGTGCACTGAAAACAGGTATGGAATTGAGTCCTGAGCAATTTCAGAATCTAGGAGAAGTAGTTTAGTTCTGGCTCCTACTTGAATCGTGCGTTAGAGTATCCCTGTCAGATTTGTGTCTCCTGAAATTTTCCAAAAGTATATACCATACTTGGTTAACTGACTCATAGTTGAAGACTAAAAAAACGAATAGTTTTGCCGTCAATTACATATGAGAACACGTAAAATGTCGAACCGAGTTTTTACCGATTTTTCGATCATCCAATTATAATTCTGCAATCAGAATGTGAACGGTGTCACTTGCCTTTGAATTACTTCTTTCAAATAGGTGCGAAATCGGTCTATAACCATACTTTAACAAGGTTCACAGACTCAACCATTTGGCGTTGGATTTACCGTCGCGATTTTAGTATACACACACAATACCTTAACCATTTGGCGTTTGATTTACAGTCGCAATCTTAGTATACAAACACAATAACTTTGCAATTACAATCTTCGTATACAGACACAATAATAGGTTTTTTATAGGCGAGGACCCAAGTATTTTTCACAACAATAGGAATCATTTTTCGAATCAAAAGAAAGTATTCTTCGCAACGAAAGAAATCTTGGTAGAGTAGGATGTCTTAGACACAAAATGAAATACGACAGAATTGATAGCAGTTCCGGTGTCATTGAGTAGTGAGTACAAGTTTGCCTCACAAGAAATTGTATGATGTGAATACCATACAAAGTTCTATTTCAGAAATTATGGATAGTTGAGTACAAAACTGCGCTGTGCAAAAAGGAAAACTAAGGTCCGTGAGCATGGGTGGTCTACCAGATCAGATTGCCCTTGGCAACTTACACACACATGATAAAAGCAAGAATACAAAGAAGGTTTGACATGCCGTCCATGCATGATCGGTCATTAGAGGCGCAAACCAAGCGAACATGTCTGCCACGGAAAAAATGTACTGTCAAGAGAAAATGGCCAAAACAGATGGGAGAGGGGATCAAAAAGTTTGGGCCATACGAGATGCAACAAAGATTCATTAGTGAAGTCAATAACCCACTAAACTGTTTAATCAACAAGCTAATCAAAGCCAGATTAAGCCGAATCCTAAGTTCTCTTATGCATTAGATTTCACGAAATACTAGAGAAACAAAATTTAACAATAAAGGCCTTCAAATACTCCTAATAACATTCAAATGCCAAAACCACTTAACATGACCTTAAAGATCAGCTCAAATTAGATCCAACCTGGTAACATCACTCTGAGACCATTAGAGACGCATCTAGAAACCAAACCTCCAATCTGCATGCGCTTTAATGTTGAACCACTCCTTCACCGTGGAAAAGGCGACCATCTGATACCTGAAGTGATTTCTCCAACAATTCTCACCTCCACATCATACCAGCAGTCCTACTTGCCATTTACCTTTTGCTTTCAGTGGTACACCCTTTCCCATTTTGTTGCACCATAGACCATCAACATTTGATTCACATCTACGTGATCCAGCCCGCCTTCAAAGACGGTGTGTCAGCTCACAGCTTTCCTGACACATGTCATCCATGTGTACTTTAAACATGACGAGCCCACCATTATAACCTATATATCGCCTTGTCATCAAAAGGCTCCTTATCAGAAGGCTTCATAACCCCCCATACGCACATTAGTTAGCTTATCAAAATCAAAATCAGGAAAATTTTCATGATCGTAGCCCATTGGATAGACTTTGACACCCTTGGTCGTTTTGAAGCCATGGAATTGAGCATGCCCAAAAACTTGTCCATGATCTTGATCCTTCCACTTTTTCTTATAGAGAGGAGACATGACCCAAAATCCATATGCAAACCAAGTTTCCAGTGCGAAAATTTCAATCTCAGCTCCATATCCTTTCAGATCCTTTTTTACCTCTCAAGAAATCATCACCAAGTTCAAGTGAGTTCTTGAAAGACACAAGCATAACCTCCCGCGAGCGCACGAGTTGACGAATGACATCGCCTTCGGCCATCTAAACAAAAATAGACAAATTTAGAATGCGACCTCAATTCCACTTCAAACATCCATTTGTAGTCATACATTGATAAATTAGCTAGCAAAGCCAGATTGATGCAATCATAATAAATTTGCACCAGATTTGAAAAAGAAAAAACCCCAACCTTTGAAGCTGAATCATAACAACAAAATCAATCGACACCATTATTAGATTCTATAGCCTTGCCTTTGAGTATCACTTTTAATCATAGGTAGTGGATTATTCACAAATGGGTTGAGTTAAATATGAATTAGATTCAAAATCAAAGCAAGCCAAGGATCAATCTATTTGCAGTTTTGAGGTGTCATGTTGAGAGCTACTTTTATATCAAATGAATCATTTACTTATTGCAAAAATTGTGCATATTTTATTCTGCAATGCATTCTACCAACTCCATTTGATTTACGACAAATTGATCTTCCATTTAGTCTACAAGTAGTCCCTAACATGACAAATTAAAACTGTAAAAAGAAAGAGGAAAAACTTTTTGAATCGGATGGAGTATGAGTTTCAACGATAGCGTAATGTATTAGATTCATCAACATTCCTCTAGTAGATAATGCACAAATTCTGTTGTGGTGATTCAAGCGCTAGTTACTCTAACCATAAATATACCGATTTAATTTCCTTTGCAATCCATTAATTCACATTACTAACAAAATATAACCACCTCACTTAGTGAATCATATTCCCCCACCGATATTAATATTTTCTAGATCACCATACAAGTTTACATAAGAAATCCATATTATTTTCATCCTATCTCCTTCCAAGTCTTCAACGTTACAAAAGTGTTGTCTTTAGTATCTGGCCATTAAGATATACTCCATCAGTCCACTTTTCAACACCCCGCCCTCTTTTGCACAAGGTGGTTTGTTTATTATCGTTGGAGATAATGTGTGGTTTGTTTATTATTGTTGGACATAGTAGGTTGTTTGTTTATTATTGGTGGAGGCAATGGGTGGTTTGTTTATTATTTTTGGAGATAGTGGAGTGATAATGGGTGGTGAAAACTTATGCCATTTGGAAAGTTTAGAAATAGGGTGTTTAAACTTTGACATCCTAAAAAAGAATACGGGGTGTTTAGACACGGACGAAGGGAGTATACTCAAGCGCTAGTGTGAGAGTCTACAAGATTTTCTTGGCTTCGTTTAACCACCCTTGCGGAAGCAATTTCGGGTATCAACCATGAATTCCTCACCCCATGGGCGTTAGCCCCATTCCTCTCGACAACACAAGAACAAGCCTCTTGCTTTTACTTGAAAAGACAAACAACTTCCTCTTAACGTTTCAACGTCAACACATGAGTGTTTACATATATAATTTCAATAAAAAAACTCTATTAAGCACAATGTGCATAAGCCCAAATTCACACATGAATAATTGATACGTTACCATTTCGAGTGCTATTTTATACGATTTACATGATGATTAGGAGATGATTATGTTGTTTATTGGTCCACAGTTCATATTATTGGTTTTGTAATGTTCTGATAGAAAATGTGGCCATTGGAAGCAGTTTTGAGCTGATTTGCGCATGGGTCAACTTTGAAAGCTTATATCTCTCGAAATATTTGGAATTTTACTGTGAAACCACTTGGAGATGAAACTTCATGATCTTAGCTTTCCGGGAAGTGGTCATAAGCCTTATTTGGCCTAGTAACGAGGGAGATACGTCCGTTTGAAAATCACCTGATGACCTAGTTTCTACCACGATCGCGGCTACTTATCCATGAACGCGAATGGAGAACATAACCTCTTCCCGCGATCGCGGGAGATGGAGCCGCGATCGCGACCACCTCTTGCCGGAATTTCCAAATTTGATTATCTTCCTAATTTTGTGCTCAATTCTTATTTAGTATAAATAGAAAAGTCATGACCCTTGTATTTAGTATTCAATCTTTTCGTATTCTTGTAATCGTCGGTAAATCGTATGGAGAACTTCTCTTTCAGTTCTTGGTTGGGCAATTCAAAGCTAGCATTCGATTTAATCGTGAGTTCTAATTCTCTTCCCTAATTCCTAATTATTGTTGTTCTTCCGTTTTAATGTTTATGATTTGCTTATTTTAGATTAGCTACCTAGGGTTTGCATAATCTATCCTTAGCCTTATTATTTACTGCTCGTTTAATTAATCTAGTAAAGTAAAGAACCTTGATCTAGTATTAGGTGCTCATCGGTATTAGATGAAGGGGAAGAACAACATAATTTTTTTTTTTTTTTTTTTTTTTTTTTTTTTTTTTTTTTTTTTTTTTTTTTTTTTTTTTTTTTGCTAAAATGTAAATATATATAATCAAAAAAATTGATTACACATCACCGGGGCATACCCCTGCAACAATACCAGCCTGATTCACTCAACACTTCTCCTCACTCAACTGTATCTCAGTGCCTGTCAAGCTAGGTTAACCTCACTAAGCCACTTCCTGTCTTTGATAGACAGGTTTTTACAAGTATTCCTTAACCTAGTCCTAACACTATCATACACTATTTTTCCAACTGCACTTGGCATTAAAATTGTATTCTCCAGCCTGCACCTATTTCTAATCATCCAAATCTGATGAATGAGACCACACATCACTGTAACTGCCACCTGCTTTTGGATTCTAGATCTAAATCTCTTGTTTGCACACCAGTTTATGGTGTCTGTGTCCGAAAAGTCAATACCACATCTCTTCCTGATGTCCTCCAAACATGTCTTGCTGTAAATGCACTGAAAAAACAGGTGCTCATGATTTTCAGTTTTCTGTTGACACAGAAAACAGTCATCATCAGTGCAAATCCCAATTTTCTTGAGCCTCTCTTTAACCTGCAGCCTCCTCCTCAGAGCTAGCCAAGTTATAAAAGAGGTTTTAGGCACACAGTGTCTGCACCAGATAAGTTTACCCCAAATCACTTTAGGATAGACTTCCCTGAGCCAATTGTAACCACCTGCAACTGTGTATCCACCATTAGCCCAAATTCCATTGCCAAATTCCTGTCCCAATTTCTCCTTTATCTTACAAATCCTCCTCCAGTGCCAGCTGCTGTCATAAGGGGGAGTATACTCCTCCCAGCTCCTATTTTTTATGTACACTGCATGGACCCATCTGATCCATAGAGTGTCAGGCTTGTAAAATAGCCATGCTACATACTTTCCAATACTAGCAGCGTTCCAATTTATTATATCTCTCATACCCAAGCCTCCTGCATCCTTTGGTATACACAGATCCTCCCATGCTACCAAAGGGCTTCTCTTTAAATGCTCCATACCATCCCAAAGGTAATTTCTGCAGATGGCCTTTATCTTTCTCAGAACAGTCTTTTGTAGAACAAACACTCTAGCCCAGTAGCTATGCAAATTAGCTAAGACTGACTGCACAAGTGTTAATCTCCCAGCATAAGACAACTTTCTTGCCCCAAGAGCTCTGATTCTACTAACTATTCTCTCTGTAAGCATATTACAATCTAACATTTGTACTCACCCCAGCAAAGTACATTTCCGACTTCATATTATTAGAACATAACCCTGTAGTTTGTGAAAAAGTAGAGAAACCTCTCAGCATAAGCAAAACTGACTTAGTCTCTCCTTTGCTGAATAAAAGAAGATCATCAGCAAAGCAGAGATGGTTGAGCCTTGTTCTGCTACACATAGGGTGGAATATAAACTCTTTTTTACCTGCCACTACCATCATAACTCTTGACAGATATTCCATGCACAGGGTGAAGAGCAGGGGAGATAGGGGGTCTCCCTGTCTCAAGCCTCTCCTGCCTTGGAAATAACCAAACGTATCTCAATTCACTGAAAGAGTGTATGCAGGGGTTGTAACACACTCCATGATCCAATTAATCATCTGTTGAGGGAATTTTAAGGCACTCAGCATCTGGTGCACAAAGCTCCATTCAACAGTGTCATAGGCTTTCCTGAGATCAATTTTCATCAGACATCTAGGAGATATTGCCCTTCTGTTGTATTTCCTGACTAGATCCTGACAAACCATTATGTTCTCAACAATGTCTCTCCCTTGGACAAAGGCTCCTTGATTCTGACTAATGAGTACAGGCAAATGTGCACCAATCCTCTCACAGAGCACTTTAGAAATGCACTTGTAAATGGAGTTGCAGCAGGCTATTGGCCTGTACTCAGTAACATTTCTAGGGTTAGCCACTTTGGGAACCAAGGTTAAAATAGTATTGTTGATCTGCTTGAGAATCCTACCCTTCTTGAAGAAATCACTTACAGCCTCACAAATCTTATCACCTACAATATTAATTATCTTTGTAGAACTGGCTGGTGAAACCATCAGGGCCTGGACTTTTTGAACCAGGGATTGAAAACATTGCTTTCTGAATCTCATCTCTGGTGACATCTTTGATCATTCTCTCTGCCATCTCTTCAGAAACTACTGCCCCTTTCCTCACTATTTTCTTATGTACAGGCTTTGTGACTGTAGATTTTCCAAGTAAGTCCTTATAGAAGGCAAGGAAAGCTCCCTGAATACCATTATCATCAGTGTGGAGGCTCCCATTTACATCCCTGATTTGATTAATGTTGTTCCTTATTCTCCTAGTTTTAATAGAACAGTGAAAGTAGGCTGTATTCTCATCACCCTCCTTGATCCATTAGGCTTTACATTTCTGTCTAAGAAAGCTGATGCTAGCTTTATACAGATACATGTACTTTTCAGAAGCCCTCCTCTCTCTATCTTTGATTGTATCATTATTTGGGTCACATTGCAGAGCCATCTGAACTTCATGCAGTTCTTCTTGAGCCTTACAAGCAGCAGCTTCCACATTGGAAAAGCTGTTCCTGTTTAGCTCATTCAGAGGTTTCTTCAGTAGCTTCTGTTTCCTCACAATTTGATACATTGATGAACCCCTAATCTCCTTACTCCACCCTTACTTGATTAATTCCTTGTACCCCCTTGCCATGCTCCACATGTTAAAATATCTAAAACTTTTCTTCCCCATGTTCCTAGCCTTTTCTATCAGAATAGTACATGGAGAGTGGTCAAATAACCCTTCAGGGTGAAACATGGCTTTGCTGATTGAAAACTTAATCATCCACTCATCATTAATCATGGCTCTGTCTATTTTGGAAAATACCCTCTTGTCCTTATCCTGTTTATTATTCCATGTATAAACACAGCCATCAGCACACATATCTTGCATTCCACATTTCTGCACACAGTTCTGAAAATCTCTGATTTCAGCCAAACTTACTCTACTACCAATTCTCTCATCCATCTGCAAAACATTGTTGAAGTCACCCATCCAAATCCAGGGTTTATCAACGGACTTATGTATGTCTAACAGATCCTCCCAAAGTCCATGCCTTTCCTTATTATCATTGAAACCATACGACAAAGAAATAAGAAACTTATTATTAGTACCAGTTTCCTGAATTTCATTGTAGATCATTTGTGCAGCTACTCTAAGTATCTACACATTATATTTATTTGGGTTCCAACACAACCAGATTCTGCCCCCTGAATGGCAGCTATTAATTGTACAAATGCTCCATCCCTCACATATATTTAGATGAATCCTGGTCAGGGCTCCAGGTTTCACCTTTGTCTCCAGAAGCCCAAATAGTCCTACCTGCTGCTTTGACATGAATCTCTTGATCTCAGCTTGTTTAGTAGGACTATTCAGGCCTCTGATGTTCCAAAACCCTATGTCAGCCATGATCAATATGATCATGGTTGACATTCCCATTTTCTGCACCATCACCATCTGCACTTCCATTCCTTACCACATTAGCATAGGAGATACTGCTAACATTTTCACCAGTTTCATTCCCATTTTCCTGGCCTCTTTGAAAAAGAATCAGCTGTCTCTGGGCATGCCTCACAGTACTCACAACTGGTGGAATAGGAGCCTGGTTAACAGGGGTCTCAAATGTTTCAGTAACTTTCTCCTGTGGTTTTTGGTTAGGCTGAACTGGCTTAGGTCTCCAAACTTTCTTTGTTCTCACCCCAGGCTTAGGATTTCTCTTACAGTTTTTTGCATCATGTCCAATTCCTTTGCATACAATGCATTTGTCAGGCTTCCACTCATACTACACCATTTGTTTTATAGTCTTCCCTTTCTCATCATCAAACTCCAGCATAGTTGGAAAATTCTGTCCCACCTCTACCTCCACCAGGATCCTAGCAAACCCTAGTCTGCTTCTATCCACAGTAGCTGCATCACAGTGGACATACTTCCCAACCATGCCAGCTATCTTCTTAATACATGTGTGTGACCAAAACTTAAGTTCTAATCCCACTAGCTTGATCCAAATGGGCACTCTCTTAACAAGTCCTTTACTCAATTCCATATCCTCAGACCATGGCTGGACAATCAAGGGTTTGTTGTCAAATAGGTGATACCCAGCTTTAAGCACTACATCCCTGTCTTCTACCTTCTTAAATCTAACCACATAGACTCCATTAGGCAGGCTAGAGACTTTATCTAAACCCTTGTTTCCCCAAATTCGATTAAAGTACCCCTGCATCACATCTAACGGCGGATTCGCCCCTAATACATAGCAAACCACTGCAGAATTCCAGTAATTAACCCCTTCTGACACATCCTCTAAGGTTAAAATCAACTTAGGAGGAGAATTAGCAACATTACCAGTCTTGTTGGCAGTAAAGTTCGAAACTTTACCTCGACCCTGTTTCCGTACAGTTTGCCAACCCTCATCTCCATGCTGTTCCTCACCTGAAACTTCATGAGCTGGTTCTTCTAGTTCCTCATCATCTTCATTACTTTCATCCTGCGACTCAATATCAGACAAATCAAGAGCCGGAATGCCTTGGATCTCACCAACTTTCCTGAATCTCGTAGCGTCTGATGTTGAAGGAGCTGATTTTTTTACTATTATTTTTATTCTTCTTATTCCTAGAACCGTGATTCGACTTGCGTGATTTTGATCTGGCCATAGTCAGTTCTAAAATCAACAAGAAAGAATCAACACTTTGCATAAATTTTCCCTAAAACAATTTCAGCACAGAGTTTTGCTCGGTAAAACCGCCTTCTTGTTGCCTTCAAAATAAAAACGAAATAAGACATGTTATAGCAGTTAGAACAACATAATTGGCATAGTATATTACTGCTCAGTGTATGCGCCCATTTCTCTATTGATATTTTTTTTTTGTTGAAAGGTAAGTATTATTGATTGAAAAAAACTGAATTACAAGTGCAAAAGGGCATTCCCCCGACAGTCGACAAAAAACCAACACAAATCTAACAAGTTGCCACCAACTACACATTTCGGACATTACATTAGATTCTTCCTAGCAAGCCACTCCTTGTCCTTACTCTTTAGGTTATGGGCTACACTCCTTACTCTATGTCACACTTCTGCCCATATTTTCTGCACCAAAACATCTGGCATCTAAATATACATTTCATGCCAACTTCTGTTCCTAGAGAACCATATATAGTACATCAGGTTGCATATGACAGCTCCCACGGCCTGTTTCTTAATTTTGGTTCCAAATCTCTTACTTGAACACCCTTGGATTGGATGAGCATCTGGGATCATAATACCAAGCTTACTCCTCACGTTCTCCAAGCATTTGCTGCTATAGGGATATGAGAAGAACCTATTGATATTATTCTAAGTTTTATTGATGTTATTAAATCGAGTCTGATCGCTTGTTTTAGAACGTTTAATAATTAGTGTTGTTAGAGTCGTGCTCACGCCTAATAACTAACCACTAAGGAACAATAGTAATTTAATTCCACAATAGAGTAATTAAGAATAAGATAATTGAATTGGAACTAGGACCGATTGTTAGAATTGCTAGCGGCGAGAATCCCCACCAAGACCTCGTTAATCTTGATAAATCAATCACTTAATTCCTTGTTTTACTTATTAGTTTAGTCAACAACTAAATCAATCAAAACCCCCGAATTGTTGCCACTATAAAATCACGCATCTAATTGCAATAACTCGTCAAATTCCCTGAGGATCGAACCTTACTTGCCTATCACATAGTTTCAGGAGAGTATTGTATTATTTTCGGAAGAGTGACACGATTAAGCTCCACCAATAATGAATCGACAAAAAACACGGTAATAGAGTGTTGGGATTAACGTTCCAGCCCAATTTCACATTAGAACTTAATGTGAATGAAATTGTAAATTGCATTCTTAATGGTGGAGTTTTAGAATGGTGCGTTTGCAATGCATGTATGTTCAAGGTGTCACATCATAACATCCATGGTTTCAATGCACTTAATTGAGCATTGTTCAATGCACATGCAAAGGAGTTTGCTATATAAGGAATGATTTTTCCTTTGGTGATCTGGCACACACACTCACACACTTACAAAAGGAGAATTGTGGGGTAGCATCACAAGAGGAAGAAAATACT
Source organism: Spergularia marina (assembly GCA_963680865.1). Classification (NCBI taxonomy): domain Eukaryota; kingdom Viridiplantae; phylum Streptophyta; class Magnoliopsida; order Caryophyllales; family Caryophyllaceae; genus Spergularia; species Spergularia marina. The sequence continues at coordinate 11,005,049 of OY804554.1, forward strand.
AGGAGTGTTAAATACATTTAGGGTGGGATAAATTTGGAGGGTTAAATAGTTGATTCCAAAATTGGCTAGTACTTCCCCCCGCCATTCCAGTGAGATGTTGGACTTTACATTTGGACCAAAAACCAATAAAAGGTGGGGTAGAGGTGTTGGATTTTAGAGTAATGAGGCAGCTAGATCCATGGTTCTATGGTTGTCAACATTAGGGCGTGGTGTATGTTGATGCAATGAGAACAAGTAAGAGAAATAATATAATGAATATAGTCATTTGTATTGATATCACTTGGTGATGGTTATGTGGAAGTTACACTTGGTGGTTATTTGGAAGTTACCTTTGGTGGTTATTTGGAAGTTATTTCTACATATGAACCAAGGGACATGTGTATTCTTTAGAGGCATGACATTCCAAGTATGACATGTGTTATTCTCCAAGTATGACATGTGTTCTTCTCCGAGTAAGACACATGTTGTTCTCCAAGTGAGACATGTGTTGTTTTTAAGTGACATGTGTCTCACTAAGGGGGTGAATTTTTCTCTATAAATAGGAGTTTCTCCTATCATGGTTGACATGAAAAACAAGATGGAAAATGAGTTTCTTCATATAGCAAACACATTCTATTGACAAAGTCTTGCAAAGTTTTGTCTATAAGAAAACACCAAAAGGAAAACCACAATTTGGTTATATTGATTATTATACTAAGAGCAAGTATAGTAATTGTTGAATCTTCTTTGTATCTCAAAAGTGGATTTCGTGATACCCGCTGCTCTTGTAAGGGTCGAAATACTACTTTTAGGAAAATGAAACACGCCTAGAAGATTGTATCCCCAAGTGACCAAATTGTTGTTGCAATCCTTTTTGCATGTAGCCCTGAACTTAAACTATTTTCTAAATTTAGTTCAAACAGTCTAAAAGTAGTATTTTTTTTTTCAATTTGGCAACGATCATGGTGGAATTGTTTTGATGCGGGATATGGGTAAAAGGAACAAATGGAGAGAATCTTAAAGTACAGTTTCACAAGTTTCGACGTCATGTTAAAGAGACTAACGCTAGTGGGAAAAAGAAGTGAATTCCGAGTTTTGATACGTGTTATATGTATAAGTTACATACATATAAAAGGTATATTGCAATTTTATTTTGGTTGTACCAAATTATTTTTTGAATGATAGTAAAATCTCTCAAGATTTTGGTGTAATGCATGATAAAAAGTTAATATCATGTAATTAGTTATGTGTTTGCTGATCATTAAGTAATATGGTGATTTGGTAGACATAGGTTTATGTATTTAGTTTCAAAGCCAAGTAAAGTTCATATGAAACGTGCGTATAATCTATTTTTAGATGACCCTTATTGAATCAAGATGGCTTTGTTAGAAACTGAATGGAATTCTTTATACGGTGAATTATAAAGAGGTTATGTCTAATGTTTTATCGATAAAGATTACAGAAGTTGTAAATCTTGTCCAGGTGTGAAATTGGACATGGAAGTGATGTTAATTGTGCAAATAGTATTTTTGAGGTATCAAGCAAGAAAATAACAAGATGTTATAATTTGCTCGATATTTTGATAAGTTTATCAAATCCGGACATTGCTTGTGGGGGAGGTAACTTAGTGAAAATAAGTTTTTCATGATTTCTACTAAATAGTAGAATAATTTTATTATGTTGGTGTAAGGTTTTATAAGACAATGTTGTCGCTTTATATGGTTGGTTAATGATTTGACGATGAATGGAATATATTGTCGGTTTTCAATAAATGCAGCAAACATGTTACTGTAGGAGGCTAAAAATGATCAGCCAATTAAAATGTGCCACGTAGGAGTTGAAAAGTCATAGTTGACTATTTGGCTGACCAATCGTAGCAGGCTTACGTCATTTACAAGTGGCCAATTAAATAGTGCCACGTGTCTCCTGTGACTCATCGTTGGAGATGGACAACTCGGAAATGATTATCAAATACGGGGATTAAATTATAATTCTCTTATTCAGATAATTATTAAATGGTAATTATCATTTATTTACTAAGGGTGGTATTCTCTCATTGAAACTCTAAGAGATAGAGTCCCTAAACCACCGCACCTCCAGGAGATGTACTCCAGCTGACTCTCTCACATATCCACTATAAATAGAGGAGATCAGGAAGTCCACAGATGATCACAAAATTCACAGAAGATCATCATAAAATCAACCCTAACACAACTCAAGTCCTCCTAAAGGAGAAATCAAGTCTTTAAAGCCATCTGAAGAACAACAAGTGAAGATCTACGAAGACCCTCAAGTCCAGATCTACAAAGTCAAGTCAAATCTGCAGATTCGAGATCAAGTCATTGCGACCCTCGGATTAAAGATCAAGTTGGAGAATCAATCAAAGGAGTTTAATTCTACTTTAGAATTAATTACAGAGATTGTACACATAAATACTCAAATTAATAAATTCATTTTGTTTCTATATTTTGTGTCCTACTTTCTCGGAACACAAATTTTGTGGTTATTTTTGGTGAACCCGGCCTTTCATCTTTTTCTCCACAAAAAGTCAACTGTCAATTTCAATGGCGCCAAAGAGGAGTTCATCTCAAGCCCTTGAAGACTCAAGCGATGCCGGAGAAAACCCTAGCAAAGGCCAGTCTGGAGGCTCAACAAGGAGTACTACAAGGAGACCTGATTTCACTGCTTCCGCGGAGAGGCGATCTTCCTTGGGTCCTGCAAAAGGAGGGCGAAAAGCAGTTGGATCAACCTTAGATGCAAGCTTGCCGATCCAGGCTTACGTGCCTAAATCTCGCAAAATTCTTGTTCAAGTGGACACTACAAGGCATTCATCTGGATATGGAAGGAAGGTGAATGAAATCCCTGACTTCTGTTCGACATCCGCAACTCAACCAGAAGAAGCTACTTCGTCCTCGCTCCAACAAACTCTTAGCGAGACATGAGAAGCATTTACGGTGCATACCAGTCCAATGTTCAACTCATTCACTATCCAAATGGAGGATGAAATCGAGACGACAAGCAGCCACTCTCATTCATCTCCCATCAAGGAAAAACACCTGGAGATGGAGTCTGAGGCTTTTGATTCCTTCACAGCCCCAGTCAACGCGGAGCAGATTTCGAGGAACGGATTACTGAGATGCAAAGAGCCGTCGACAAACTCACAAAGGAGAATGAAGAAAAGGAAGCTCAGATGAAGCTCAAGGACAAGCAAATTGAAGTCCTAATGAAGAAATTAGGCAAGCGTCCCCATGGCAACGAAAGTGACCACGAGAGCCAAAGGCGCGTCCAACATATCTATGACTACCGAGAAACTACAAGAGTTAGTGGCGAACACTATCAAAACTCAACTGGGTGCTGGATCTCATGCAACTCATCATTATGTGAAGCCCTACACAAAGAGGATTGATAACCTCCGGATGCCCATTGGCTATCGGCTCCCAAATTTCGACAGTTTGATGGAAAGGGTAATCTGAAGCAACACGTTGCCCATTTCATCGAAACATGCATTACTGGTGGCGCTGAAGGCGATCAATTGGTGAAACAATTTTTCCGTTCACTTGGCGGTATAGCATTTCATTGGTATATTGACTTGCCATCAGAATCCATTGACAATTGGGAACAATTGGAAAGTGAGTTCCTCAACCGATTCTACAACACCAGGAGGATTGGCAGCATGACAAAATTGACAAATACCAAGCAATGGAAGGATGAGCCAGTAATAGACTACATCAACCGCTGGCGTTCTTTGAGCTTAGAATGCAAAGATCGATTGTCTGAATCTTCTGCAGTCGAGATGTGCATTAATGGCATGCATGTGGAATTTCTCTACATACTTTGGGGATCAAGCCAAAATCGTTCCCAGATCTAGCTACTATGGCTCATGACATGGAGATCACAATCGCTAGTCATGGAGGTCGGCTATTCCACAACTTTGATGCAAGAGTAGAAAAGAAGGAGTACAAGAAGAACGACAAGACTTCTAAGAAGGAAGCCATGGCGATCACTACTATTTCTACAAAATCTGTCAACATTTCGACAAACCCGAAGTATAAAAAAAAGGGAGAGTCGCCTACAAAAGAAGTAAAGAGAAGCCGACCGACCTTGAAGGAGCTTCTGGCAAAGAAGAATCCTTTTGAGAATTCAGAGCTCTCTGGAATGTTAGATGCCTTACTTGAAAACAAACTCATTGAACTACTGGAGCCGAAGCGTCCTGAAGACGCTGGAAAGATCGATCACCCAAAATACTGCCGCTATCATAGGGTGATAAGTCATCCAATTGATCGCGTGACGCTTAAAGAGAAGATTATGGAGTTACCCAGAGATAAGAAGTCATTGATGAATCGTGCAAACCCCCTACAAGAGCAACGCATCCAAAGGGTGTTAAAGGAGCCAACCATCAAAAATATTGTCATTATCACGAAGTGACAAGTTATTCAACGAAGGACTATATGATGTTGAAAGAGAAAAGTATGGAGCTAACAATTCCTACCGAACAATTAGTTAAGTTCCAATTGATACAATTTGGTACTCTGGAGCCCGTCGTGATAGAAATTCCGATTCAGAATTGCCAAAAGCATGGAGAGGAGTCTTCTTTGATCCCGACCGAAGATGATGACCAAGGATGGACTTTAGTTACAAGGAGAAAGCCTAAAAAGCAAGTCATGCCTCGACCACAAACTCTGCCTCGTGCTAAAGCAAAGAAAGAAATGAAAAGGAGGTCTCGCGCCAACAACAAACAAGAGAGGAGGGTGGTAAACGAAAACGAGCAAGTTTCACCAAATGACCTTCTTGAGCAGCAACGCCCTGAAATCTTGCGTTGGGAGGATTTCTTTCGACAGAACTATTTCAATGTAGTGGATGTCCATACAACCTCCTTCACTAATGACGAAGAGGATAAGAAGGAAGGTAAAGAAGGCAACGACTCCTCAAAGGTGGCCACTCACGTCTCGAACGCCAAAAGAGATGCCAAGATCCTTACTGTTCTTGGGTCTATCCCTGCGCAAATGAAATGGAAACAAACTTTTGGACTTCTAGAAGACAATCGCTAATTGCTGGCCCTAGCCCTATCTCATCCAGAAATGTTCTCTGAAGAGTTAAAGGATGACAACGAAGACGCTAAAAATTCAACAAAGTGTGCCGCTTGTAACGCAACAGCTTCGGCGTTGGCTTTCCCGGATGATTTTCAATCTTCGAGTCCTAGTACAATAATATTTTTTTAACTTTGCTTCGGGTATCTTTATTTATTTTGTTTTTGCATGGTAAAGGGACATCTATTAATAGAAATATTATTTTACTGTAGTGAAACCATTTAACTAGAACGTAAAGTGATAAGGTCACTAAACTTGTTAAATAACTTTTTTTTAGTAGTGTGTATGATAGACATTACGTTTAAAATGCGGATAATGGAGATTTGTAGAATTCATTTCTTTATAATTAACGCATACTCCATCCGTCCGAGTTTACTTAAATAAGTTTGTACACTCTTCCCAAAAAATATTACTAAAGGATATTTTTTTTTCCTTACATACATATAGCTTCCATAAATGCGATAACATAATTTGGCAAAAGTTGACTCGGGCGTAGCCCGGGCAGTAAACTAGTATTGTAGATTTTGGCGTATGTTGTCATTACTTTCATTAAAAAATTATCATTAGGACACTCTAACTCAAACGATTCTCTAATCCTTTTGAACATCAATTGGATTTTTAACAATTCCAAGGTCGATCATGAAACAAAAACACAACGTACTCTTTTTACATGTTTAGGAAGTTCATTGATTTTGTTAGTGTTGCCTTATCTTTTGAGTCACATAATATGACTGGCTAAAGTCGTATGCCTACAAATATAAAATATCAACACGAACCTAACAACGTAGTAATGGGTACGTGGGTGTCGAATCCACAGAGAACGGTGATTGTCTAAGTATGCAAAAGTAACTGAATGGGGGGTTTTGAGTTTGTATTGATCAAAAGTTTAAACAGAAAGGAGTAATTTGCAATTCAATTAAGGGAAAAGTCTCGGACGATTGAAATCCACTACAGTTCATAGAAGTGATCATTGTCCTCGCTTAGATCAATTATGTTGAGCACCTAGTTGTGAAAACGGAGTTTTCGATCGTTCCTAATTAATACCTAGCAAGAGAGATCAACCCTACCAGCTAGCCCTAATCGATGAATAATAAACACGGGCGCCTGAATTCAATTCAATGATAGCAATAAGCAATAGAACGATAGCAATTAGGATAGATAAGATCTAGACACACGCGATTTTGATCTTCAATCAATATATCAATTCTCTCATAAACCTTAGATCTACGATCAGCACAGAATTAAGATTTAGCTTCTACTAGTGAATCAATTAAACAAACAATTAGTCCTTTGATTAATGATTCTAGCAATATGATTTAACCTAGGGCTAATGATTTGTACACCTAATTAACGATAAATCAATCAATAGCAATTGAAACAAAGAGAACGATAATACTCAACGATAATTGAAATAAGTAAAACTCACAATTGGCCGGATAAAATTGTAGCTTCAATTAATCCAATCCGAGAAATAGGTCTTTAGCCTTACATAGTCTTGAAAATAATACAACTTAGGTCTGAAAACTGAATGTCATGAATAATAGACGAATCTTAATTAGGCTTAAATACTAAAAAGTTACAAAACGGATTAAGAAAATCCGAAAATACTCCGACACAGCAGCAAGACGACTCATCTTCTTCGAGACAACTTGTCTGGATTCAGAACGAGTCGTATTAAGGGCTCTGTTTCGGTCGTCGGACTGGCTCTGGCAACTTTTTGCAAACGGTCATAACTTCGTCGTTACTTGCCTGTCAGGACGTGTGATCATTTCCTGGAAAGCTAAGATCATGAATTTTAATATGCTGTTGGTCTCAATACAAAAGTCTAAGCCATTTGAAAGTAATGAAACTTCGAATTTGACATTCCGTAAATGGACTAAAATTTCTTCCAAACTTGGCCAAAACTTGGCCAAAACTTGGCATCTCGCTTCTTGGATCATCTTTTATCGCCTCATTGTCGTTCCACACAATCACACATCAATCTTGAGGCCATAAATACATTCAAAAACCACTAATTTTTCTATTAAAACACAAATATACGAATGATAGAATTAACTAACAAATTGATCCAAAGCAATCCATTTGAATACATAAAAACTCATCTTTTACCACTACTAACTGGTGTGTATCAAATTCCCCCATGCTTAGACCTTTACTCGTCCTCGAGTATAACGATTAACTCCAAAATGTCTCCAAGGCCTTCTGCCAAGCAGCTCGGGAAGAATAAAATATCTACCTATCTTCTCTACTCCGTTTATGGTCTTTATTTTCCTAGTTAGGGGCCGTTACAGATGTAATCTCAACGCAACGGTCCCCAACCAATGTCTTATTCATCACAAAACCAAACCACAAACAAAATCAAATAGCAAAGAGACTTATACTGTCCTAAATGTCCCTCAACCGCTCACACACAACACTCTCGTCAGCTTAGGTCTCGAATAACACCATCGGATCAAAGACTACCTCGATGTAGCCACCAATTGCCCCTAACAACCAAGGGAATCGAGAATTTTCTATCCTATCACCTTTACTATACAATCCAATCGAACCTCCTTATGCCATCAAAGAGAGACCTACCCAGACACGACATTCAAGAATCCTTCTTATTGCATTACCGGTACAGTAGCATGCTCCGTTCATTTTGCCTAAGCGCCCCACCAGGTTTTCACCTAGCCTTTGGTTAAATTTTCCATGCTCACCGGCTCACTATCTTCTCTCGTGTCTTTTCGTTACTTTATTTTCTGCTCCGCTCACTTTTCTTCTCTCTTTTTTTTTTCTTTCGCGAATGATGCGTATGTTAATCTAGAATTAGCAAACTAAGAGTTTTTGCAGTGGAATTAAAAACTAAAAGAACATATTTTTGTGTTTTTGTGTTTATATCGAAAGAAACAAAAGATAACAAAATACATATATGATTCAATACCCGCAAGTAATTGAATCTTCCGAATTCAAAGAGTTGCAACCCTTAATTCGATCCTCCGCAAAGGATTTAGAACTCACGCATGAGTTTGTCGCTCACAAGCGACCATAAAAGAATTTGAAGGAAACTCCCCTCGATTCTTCGATATTAATACTCCACTGTGTAGTCTCTATGAAAACAATACAATAAGACTCTCTATTTATACTAAATAGACACATCTAGGCTTTATGGAATAAGGTAAGGTTTTAATAAAACTATCCTTAATTCCCACTCACTTAAACTAGAACAATTCGGAAACCTCATATGCTCCTTTATTATTAGGAAACTAAATAATAATAAAAACTATATCTACTAAGAACTTCCTTGGACGTGCATAGCTTGGGAATTATAACAAATTCGATCATCCTCGTGTACCAGCGTAGAAACTAGACAACTCAACTTTAAACAGGCATATCTCCTTCGTTACTAAACCAATTAAGGCATATGACCACTTTTCGGAAAACTAAGATCATGAACTTTATTATCCAATTGGTTTCTGTTCAAAACAATGAGTGATTCAGTATATAGTTGAGCTAGAAGGTGAACTTACGAATTAAGAACATATTGAATGTCTTCAACTTCTTGTTATTAGCACAAACCCATAGTTCCCATGCATCAGCGGAAATACTAAAATCATGTACATATAATTCAACAAAGATGATGACATCTTCTCCCCCATGCTTAAATCGAACATTGTTCTCAATGTGAACCAAACCAACAATAAAAATATGACAACAATAAATAGGGGAAAAGATAAACAAGTTTAAAAGATGCACTCCTCCCTGATCACTCCAAAAGTATGCAAGAACGAACACCTCATCCTCATAGTAATACTCAAGGCAATGGGCTCATAGAAAATGAAAACATGGTGTAGAGCCACACTCAACTCATACAATATCCCAAACACCCTCAAGACAAAGTCGTTACCAACCAATCACACTCCTCACAACACCTCCATACTCCCTCAAATAGCAAAGTCCAAAACAATTAAAGGACCTATTCACCACTATCATGTAGCATACACCAAAATCACATTGTAGAAGTCAAATCCACCATCCAAGGACACCATTAATGGAATAAATAAAAATATTGGGTGTAAGGGTGCAAATAGAAATGGGATAAGTAAAACAAAGTGGTAAATTATAGGTGGGAACAAAGGAAGATGGTCTATAGAAACTGGTGAAAAGAATTGAGGTGGGAAAGAAAGGTGATAAAAAGTAGGAGGAGAAAAGGATAGGAGGAATGCATACCCGATCATCATCTTTTTCTTTTTTCTTTTTGGATTTTCTCTGTTTTTTTTAAACCTACACAAGAACCAAACAAATCAAAAGGAAAAAAAAAACAATAGAACAATACTTGGGTTGCCTCCCAAGAAGCGCACTTGTTTAACGTCGTTGGCTCGACGCATATCATGAGTGTGTTCCTGCATCACCTAGCATAGGTGAAATGACTTGACTTGAGAGCGGAAGAACTCAATGCTCTCAGGAGTTTGTCTAATGAGCTGGCATATATCTAAAAAGATTGACAATAGAAAACATTAGTTAACAACAATGCGTAAATAATAGAGGCCATAATATTATGTAGATGAGGATTGTCTGGACCTCTACGCTCAAAACTATCTTCTATGTCACCATCGATATGCTCACTATTCGATGCGTTAGGAGTAGAGTGCAAAAGGGAATGATGATTTGTGATCCACGGAGTTCTAAGAGGTAAAACAGGACATACTCCAATCGGTGGTATGTGAGACTCTTCTACAAATGGGGAAATGTCAACTCGTTCATCTTCATCATCACTGACTCCTAACTCATCCTCCTCTACAATATCTCCTTGATCATCCAACATCACATCTAAGGGAACTCTAAATGATGGATCATCTAGTAAATTACCAATCAAGAAAGAATCATCCTCAATTCCAATATGTTCAATCTTATGATCTATGGATTCTCCAAATTTTGGATACTCGCTTGGGTTTGCTGTTGCAACTGCATCCTAAGACTTTGCATAGTAGTCATATTAGAGGCCAACGCACGGATCATATCCTCCGTAGACATGGAGTCATATTGTGGTTCTTCCATTACATCTAGCTTATTCAAACCACCAACAGGTCCTACATTAGTCTCATTTCTCTCATAAGAAGCAAATCCCTCAAATAGTTCATCCCTAGTATGCAACCGCACCCGAAATTCTAACTCATCAACTTGTGAACTATCACATGCCATAAATTCAAAGAAATCCCAATAATCAACACAGTTCATGGAATAAAGTGTTCTGTTGTTCATGTAAATAGCCAATTGTAGATTCCACGGATGATCTCTATAAGAGCGGACGCGCGAGTCGTGCGATGATTGCACTAGGATAGGAGTCGCCACCAAACAATTGGGGGGTGTTTGGAAACCATGCAACGCGATCTTGTTCCTTGTTACCGAGGGACTACGTAAATGCTAGGTGAGTGTACCCATTGAGCATAAACGCTTGGGGAAGCGAGTCATGCGAAGTACAAAACACGTTCGCGAGTCGTTAACCGAAAGGGACAAAACCAAGGGATGTAAGGAACAAAATGCGCATTGTGCCCTATGCCAATATGCAGTCTACGGACCGCAAGACTGGGTTTGGGAGTGACAGTACGTGTTGGGAATCCATAAGACACCCAACCCTGCCCACGTATAGAGGCCTCTCCTAGTTGAATCATCGTTTACAAGTCGTTGAGAAGTTAGCCATCCAAGTTACAATCATTTACAAGTTAAATACAACCTAATACATTAGCTCAGTCGGTTATTTAGCACATAAACTAGATCTTGGGTCGCAACGTCGTTAAGATTGATTAACGGTCCCTAGCTACCAATTTGTCCAAGTGCTTTGCGCTATGTCTGTTACGCGTGATTCACGTAATTCGTTTTAGATCTAAATCTTGGTTAGGCAAAATGTAAATCTAGGTTGAAAGCAACAAATTGCGCACGTAAAGAAGGGGTAGAAGATGAGAAATAAGTAAAAAGATGAGTTAAGAAAAGAGGGGGTGCCCTCAAGACTTACGTGTGTCCGCGATACCACTACTTGCTCTACTATGTTTCGAGATCGTTGCGTTGATCCTTAGTATGCGTTGTAGGGGCTAGATGTGTTCTTGAGGCGATGCGTTGCTCTTCGAACATAGGAGTTTGAGAGGGGCTTTGTTTGTGTTGTGTGTTATGTGTTGTGTTTTGGGGTGTCCTAGAGTGTAAGGTTGCCCTAGGATTTTTGGTGTTGTGTTGCTCGGGTTTTGTGTGAGAGAATGGGAGAGAGAGGAGCAGAGATTTGGGGTGTAAAATGATGTAGGAAGGGTGTCAAATAAGATGGAAATGGGGGGTATTTATAGTGGTGGAGAGGCTAGGGTGGACGGCTGCCTAGGGTTCCGTGCGTCAGGCGCACGAGGCATGCATCTGGCGCACCGTGGCTTGCATCATGCGCACGGGGTGGTGTGTCTGGCGCACGGTGGCCTGCGTTAGGCGCGCGAGCTGGTGAGCCAGGCGCGCGCTGGTGCGCCAAAGCCTTTGTGCGCGCGCAGAGGTGCGCTTGGACCTTTTAACGCACCATACAAAATTGCATTTCTGATCTTGTTATGACATAATTATTGTACATATGAATTTGGGTGGGCAAATGATGTACAAAAACATGTTTTCTATATGTTTTATGGTAATACAGGTAACCGGGATATTCCTAAGTTAGGTCAGGTGTAAAAAGTTGCTAAGAGGTGGGTTTTTTGGTCTTGTCTTGGGTGAAAAGACACATTTGCTAACAGATTCACGACAACAAGGGTTCACATAGTAGAGCAAGTAGGCGCAGTTCGTAGTATAGTGTCCTTGTAGTTCGTCCTTTGTTTGCCCTTTGTTTGTTTATGTTATTAATTAAGTTTAATTGTTTGATTTGTTGTTGTGTTCATTAGTAGTAGTATTCGTAAGTTTGTTTTGCTTCGATTTTAGGTAGTAGTTTTGTTTCAATTAGCAATTTCGCACTAATTTACACCGTAAAATAACTTGGTACAACATCCTCGTGGGATCGACCCGTAATTGCTAGCTATAACAGCCGTGCGCTTGCGGTTATTTAAAATTATTCAACAAGTTTTTGGCGCCGTTGCCGGGGATGTTTAGTGTTGAGTTAATTTACTTCGTTTGATTTTGTTATCTTTGCTAGTTGTTAGCCTGTTTCTATTATCTTGCTTAGTCATACATGTTATTTGCCTTAGTTGAATTTACTGCTCTACTTGCTTTTCTTTAATTTGTTTATGAAAGTTTTCGATACTCTGCCCGATAATTTAAAGTTATTCACTCTTGAGCTTTGATAATCCTACGATTAATTCCAAGAACCTAAAAGATAAAATGGCCGATGAAGAAGCTCCTCGTGCTTTAAATGATATCTTTTACCCATCTAGGTCATCTCAACCTTCTTGTTTTCGATTACCTGGTATACGTGGCAATGTTAATTTCGAGCTTAAACATCAAACTCTTAGTATGCTTCCTAAATTTTCTGGTCCTGATGAGGATCTTACTTGTTTCTTAGAGAATTTAATGAGATTTGCAATAGTGTTCAATACCCAGGTGTGACTAGTGATGCTTTAAGATTGAGATTGATTCCTTTTGCTTTGAAAAATGATGCTAAAAAGTGGATGTATAGTCTTGCTAATTCATGGGATGATTTTGAAGTGATGATTTTAAAGAAATATTTCCCTAATGGTAAAATAGTAAGACTTACAACTTTCGTCAGCTTGATCGTGAAACTTTTTGGAATTATCTTGATAGATTTAAAAATATGCTTGCTCAGTGTCCTCATCATGGTTTTGCTAAATCTAGATTAATTCAAATTTTGTATGATGGTATGGACCCTAGTTCTAGAACTATGGTAGAATCTATGTGTCAAGGTGAATTCTTGTCTAAAACAATTGATGATGCATGGGAGTTTTTAGAAAATCTGGCTGATAAGACATTACAATGGGATACCACTCGAACTGATAGTACTAATTTGAACTCTAAAGTTATTCTGTTTAGAGGAGCTTTGCATAGCGTTTCTGAAACAACCCTCCTTGAGTCTAGGTTAGCAGCTTTAGAAAATCAAGTTAAGGGGTTACCACTTCAGCATTTTCGAGTTAACAATGTTTCTGCCCTTTCATGTGCTAATTGTCATGCTTTAGATCATTGTACAAATGTTTGTCCTTATGTTACTCCTAATTTAGCTGCTACTGGACCTGAACATGTTAATATGGCGTATCAAAGTCCTAAAAATGATCCTTTTTCGTTTAGTTATAATCCTGGATGGCGTAACCATCCAAATTTTCCATGGAATCCAGGGTCTAATGTTAATGCACAAGCTGGTAATTTTGGTAGAAATACATTCACACCTAACTATTCCCAACCCCCTGCATTTCCACCACAAGGATTTCAAAATAACCCAAGGCCACCATATCAACCGATTTCTCATGCTCAGCCGCCTCTGGGATATTCTGAGAGTGATAAAAGAGTTAGTAGTTTGGAGAGAACGGTGAAATCCTTGGCCGATACAGTAGCTCAACTAGTTGCACGCACAAAATAGGGACAAGGGTACTTTTCCTAGTCAAACTGAACCAAATCCTAGGAATTTCAATGCTGCCAATCCACAGAATCCGAATAACAATGTTAAAGGAGTAAATGCAGTAATTTCCTTAAGGTCGGGACGAAAAGTAGATACCCAGGTTGGAGATCAGACCACTTCATCTCCTTCTCTCCAGCCACCATTGTCCACTCCTATTTCCCATGATGTGCCCCACTCCCTTGTTAATTCTGATCCTGCTCCGGATGAGCCTACTGTCACTAATTTGAATTTTTCGCAGCAGCCTAAAGAAAAAGATGTAGATAATTCTAATGATGATTCCAGTGCCCCCTTAGATCTGCGAGTTTATAAACCCGCTGCTCCATTTCCTCGTAGGCTTACTAAGAAGGCAAATGATCATACAGATAAGATTAGGGAGACTTTTTCTCAAGTTAAAATCAATATTCCTCTCCTTGATGCTATTCAACAGATGTCTCCTTATGCAAAATATTTAAAGGAGCTATGCACTACTAAAAGAACAAACGTACCCAAAAAGGTATTTTTAGCTTCTCATTTGAGCTCCATCATATCTAACAAAATCCCTGTTAAGTATAAGGATCCAGGTTGTCCTACGATTTCTATTGTCATAGGGGATAAGGTCATTCATAGAGCTTTGCTAGATTTAGGGGCTAGTGTTAATTTGCTGTCATTTACTGTTTATGAGCAACTTGGTCTAGGTGAACTTAAACCTACACATGTCACTCTTCAGTTAGCCGATAGATCTATTCGTATACCTAAGGGTATAGTAGAAGATGTGTTAATTAAAATAGGTGAGTTTATTTTTCCTGTTGATTTTATTGTTTTGGAGATCGATGTTGTGCCTAATTTAGAGAATCAAATTCCTGTCATTCTTGGTCGTCCTTTCTTAGCTACTTCAAATGCTGTAATTAATTGTAGATGTGGTATGATGAATTTGTCTTTTGGAAATATGACTTTAGATCTGAATATTTTTAATCTCCATAAACAACCTGCTGATTTTGACTATGAAACTGTTAATTGGCTAGATGCGTGTTCTGTTGATGAACTAACTTTTGAGGATTGCATGCATAATGAATCTTTAGCGTATTCTGATCCTTCGTCTAGTGAGTTTATCGAGTCCATTTCTGTGCAGCCAGTTTTGTCACCTTCGTCAGAGTTAAAACCACTTCCTGATTCTCTTAAGTATGCATTTTTAGATTCTGATCAGACCCTACCTGTTATTATTGCTTCTGATTTAGATGATATCCATGAGAAAAAGTTGCTTAATGTGCTTAGAGAGAATAAAGAAGCAATAGGATGGAGTCTTGGTGACATTAAAGGCATTAATCCTACCATAGTGCAACATAGAATCTATTTAGAGGATAATGCTAAGCCTTATAGAGACCATTAGAGGCATCTTAATCCTACATTAGCAGAGGTGGTCAGGAAAGAGGTGCTTAAATGGTTAGATCATGATATCATTTATCCAATTTCAGATAGTAAGTAGGTCAGTCCAGTGCAAGTTGTTCCTAAAAAGACCGGTATCACAGTAGTTAAAAATGATAAGAATGAGCTAGTACCTACTAGGATCCAATCTGGTTGGCGGGTGTGCATAGACTATAGGAAACTTAATGCAGCCACTAGGAAAGATCACTTCCCATTGCCATTCATGGATCAGATGCTTGAGAGGCTAGCTGGCCATAACTTTTATTGATTTTTAGATGGTTATTCGGGATACACCCAAGTTTCTATTGCACCTGAGGACCAAGATAAGACTACTTTTACATGCCCTTTCGAGACTTATGCTTTTGAAAGAATGCCTTTTGGTCTTTGTAATGCTCCTGCTACTTTTCAGCGTTATATGATGTCTATATTTTCTGACATGGTTGAGAAATGCATAGAAATATTTATGGATGATTTTTCTGTTTTTGGAGATTCATTTGATGACTATCTAGCTAATTTGACCAAAATGCCCCAGAGATGTGTTGAGAAAAAGCTGGTTTTCAATTGGGAGAAATGCCACTTTATGGTGAAAAAGGGTATAGTGCTTGGGCATGTCATCTCCCACAATGGGATAGAAGCTGATAAAGCTAAAATTGATTTAATCAGTAATCTTCTTCCTCCCAAATCTGTGAAGGATGTTAGATCTTTTTTGGGTCATGCGGGGTTTTATAGACGTTTCATTCAAGATTTTAGCAAAATTGCTAAACCCCTGTCTAATTTGCTTGCCAAAGACGTTCCTTTTGATTTCTCTACTGATTGTGTGGATGCTTTTAATAAACTTAAGCATGCTTTGACTTCAGCTCCTATACTTCACCCACCTGTGTGGGGCGAGCCATTTGAACTTATGTGCGATGCTTCTGATTATGCTTTAGGAGTTGTCTTAGGTCAAAGAATCAACAAGAATTCTCATGTTATTTACTATGCTAGTCATACACTTACGGGTGCTCAACTTAATTATACCATGACTGAGAAAGAGTTTCTTGCTGTTGTCTTTGCTTTTGAAAAATTCAGATCTTATTTGATTGGCTCTCATGTTGTGGTTTACACTGATCATTCTGCCATTAGATATTTGCTTAATAAGAAAGATGCTAAACCAAGATTAATTAGGTGGATTCTTCTTTTACAAGAATTTGATTGTGAAATTAAAGATAGAAAAGGTTGTGAAAACATGGTTGCTGATCATTTATCTCGAATTCTTGTTGAAAACACAAATCAGTCCCCTATTTCTGAATGTTTTCCTGATGAGCAATTGTTGTTGGTTCAATCTGAACCTTGGTTTGCTGATATAATCAATTACTTAGTGACTGGTTTAGTTCCTTCACATTGGAGTAAACAAGATAAGTCTCGTTTTTTGTCTATGGTGAAATTCTTCTATTGGGATGATCCATATTTGTTCAAATATTGTTCTGATCAGATTTTTAGGAGATGTATCCCATATAGTGAGATTAGGAATGTCTTGTCGTTTTGTCATGACCAGGCTTGTGGAGGACATTTTCGTGGAAAGAAAACCGTAGCTAAGGTTTTACAGTGCGGATTTTATTGGCCGACTCTATTTAAGGAAGCTCATATTTATTGTAAGAGTTGTGCTAGGTGCCAGCAACTAGGTAAGATCACTAGGCGGGATATGATGCCTCTTAACCCCATTATTGTTGTTGAGATCTTTGATGTTTGGGGTATAGACTTTATGGGCCCATTTCCCTCTTCTTGTGGGAACGAGTATATCCTTCTTGCTGTGGATTACTTGTCTAAATGGGTTGAGGCAGTAGCTACAAGGACTAATGATGCTAAGGTTGTGGTGAAATTTCTTAGAGACAATATATTTTCCAGATTTGGTATGCCTAAGTCTGTCATCAGTGATCGAGGTACTCACTTGGATAATCGTTCTTTTGAGGCTTTACTGAATAAGTACTCCATTGTTCACAAGCTGGCTACACCTTATCACCCCCAAACCAGTCGTCAAGTTGAAGTTTCTAATAGGCAAATTAAGCAAATATTGGAGAAAACAGTGAATCGGAATAGAAAAGATTGGTCTGATAAGTTGATTGATGCACTTTGGGCTTATAGGACAACTTTTAAGACACCTTTGGGCATGTCTCCTTATAGAGTTGTGTACGGAAAAGCTTGTCATTTACCTGTTGAGCTAGAACATCGAGCTTTGTGGGCTATTAAGATGCTTAATACTGAGATAGATGTTGCTGGGAATGAGCGTAAGTTGCAATTGAGTGAATTAGAGGAGATTAGAGCAAAAGCATATGAGAATTCTAAATTTCATAAAGAGAGATCAAAGTTATTTCATGACAGGCACATTGTTCGTAAGGAATTCTCTGTTGGGCAGAAGGTGCTTTTATATGATTCCAGGCTACATCTTTTTCCAGGTAAGTTAAGGTCTCGTTGGACTGGTCCTTTCATTATTACTCATGTTTTCCCTCATGGTGCAGTCCAAATAGAAGACCCCACTACTAGGTCTCATTTCAAAGTTAACGGTCACAGATTGAAGCCATTTTTGGAGCTGCCAGTAGAAGAGAGTGTAGAGTCTTTGACACTCTACGAGCCTGAGTATCACGATTAGCCTCCTGAACCATCGCTTGGATGCACATCAGCATTCCAACCGGATAGATTTATTTTCTGTCTCCTTTTATTTTCTTTTTGTTTCTTTATTTTCTTTCATTTGTTTAATTTATTTGTTCAGTTGAGTCGGCTTAAGTGCCTCCCCGAGTTTCGACCTTTGTTGTATATAGTGTCAGTCACCAAAAAAAATATTAAAATTGCAAAAACGACAAAAAAATGTTTTCCTTTTCAGTTGTTTTTTTTTTTTTTTTTTTCCTCCGTACTTCACTGGGTGTTGGGTTTGCTTTTGCAGGTCTGCTGGATGACAACAATCGACTGAAAGCTACACAATGCAAAGCTGATGGACTTTCTCTCTTTTCTAACTATGCCACTGAGCGTCTTATACCACAGAAGCTGCGTGCTCATTCATGATACAGTCTGCTGCCCCTACTTACATGTCCATTCAAGGTCTTGTTGCTACTTTGATCCACTCGTACTGCTGCAAGTTTTCCAAATCTGATCAGCTAAGTTCCTGACTCTCTCCTCTTTTACTTTTTACATTTTCCAATGAGGACATTGCAAAACTTAAGTGTGGGGGTGCGGAGTAAATTTGCTCCTAGTGGCTGGAGTTATTTTGATGGTTGTTGATAGAATATGTCGCTGGTAGTTTGCTCTTATTATTTACAGGTTATAAAATTTTGGATTTGCCTAGTTTTAGGGGAAGTGCTGCCAAATTTTTGCCAGAAAATATGTTTGATATAAGATTTCTTCTGTTCTTATATGACTAACTAGAGTAGATAGAGAAGTGACGAGCTCTAACTTATTTCTGAAAAAAAAAAAGAGTTTTTGTTTTCTCCTATCATTTGTTTTGAAGTCATGTACACAACTCTGTTCTCCCTATTAGACTTGGACTTGTTAATTCCTCTAACATATTCATTTTAGGTCTCTTTTAAATTAAACTCATAACCAAACTTTGAAGGATATCACTTGTTTTGCCTATTTTAATTGTTGGTCGTTGATTCTAGTTATGTGGGGTGGTAGCCGAACATGTCTCATCCATCTTCCATCAATTACTATTTCCATCCTACTATCGTGGTGACTTTTGGATGGTAGGAAGCTAGTACTCGTGTATGTAATAAGTTGGGATTTAGCTACACTGGCAACCCGACAAGTTTCTCTTTATGTTATGTTATATAAAAAAAAAAAATCAGAATATTGCTTGGTAAAGACCTGTAGATGACCAACAGAGTTTGGGAGTCAACAGCGAGCCAAGTATCTGATACAAAAAGAAAAAAAAATTGAAAAAGATAAGGAAAGAAAAGAAAAGTTTGTACGTACTATCATTGCTCTTATTTCTTATTGTTATTAGTTCGTATGTTGTAATTACCTACGGTATCCGGAAGGACGATCCTAGTGCGTTTTGTACCGAAAGTAGACTTTCCACCTGCTACCCCGAGCTTGTTCGGTGAATCCCATTTTCTATGAGTTTACGTACTAGTGGATGGCGTAAGTGGAGCAAGTGGGAAAGATAGAGGTTTGGTTGTAACTTTGATTTAAAAGGTGCACTAAAATGTTTATGTTGTTCAATTAGATGGTTGGATAGTTTGTAGTGGAGGAGAGATTACTTGTGTACATTGCTTGCTGACCTACTAACTTCAAATGTTTTCCAGTTATTAACCCATCAGAAAAGAAAAAAATTGCTCGTTATCTACTCTTATCCATTTTGGTCCGTCTAAAATCTGTTTGAAGTGAAATTTGGTGTTTTCTTGTCATAGCTCTTGTTTTGTTCTGTATTTGTCGAGGACGACAACAAGCTAAGTGTGGGGGTATTTGTTTGGTTCATTGTTATACGTATTTTACCCTCTTATATCATATTTTTAGTATCGTCTCTCGTGCTATTTGAGCTATTTGCCGTACTTTTATTATGAGTCGGGTTTATTCACTCTTGTTTTAATTTGGTGCTTAAAGGATCCTTTTTACTCGTTTCGTGTGATTAAATGATAACCCGTATATTATCAATCGAAAAGTACACTAAATTCGTATTCCTGCAGGACTGATTTGTATTTTGGCCATATCTTGCTCATTCCGAGACGAAAATGGACGATTCAAGCGGCCACGGAAACCTGAGAATGAGACCTATAACTTTGTAGAAGGATACATCAGTAAATTCCGACATATGCCTGGTCGAAAAAGCCCAGCACAGTAGCAGGTCCAATATTGAAGCAAGCGTGAATTACATTGTTTGCCTTGGCCCACATCAATCTATACCACCGCCATTCATTCTTGCGCAGAAAGAAGGAAATCAGAAAATTTCCCATCACAAAAAGGAAAGTGAGGAGTATATAGAGGAAGGGGCAAAGACACACAGAACAGGACGCGAGTTCTGGGCATTGACGCCGCTCGAAGCTCATCACAACACCATCTTCAACTCGATTAGTTCATCAAATTAGCTTTTTATTTCAATTAATCCCAAACACTCAAACACTCTTAGTTAGTTTAGTGTTAGTTTAGTTTTAATCTTTTGGTTTAATTATCGTTTGTCGGATTCAATCGTTTAGCTCTTAGTTCAATTCGTTGTTCCTTATTCCAGGTACTCAATTTTACAACTCTTAATTTAGTAATTCAATTTCAGTTTCAATTTTAATTTCAATTGCTAATTTCTGTTCCAATTTGTGTTGTTCTAATTTCAATTTGTTGTGCATTAGATTAATTTTACGTCAGTTGGTCTCTACTTGTTTGTTTGATTAAGTCTTGTTAGTTCGTCCTTTTAGTTTGCCCTTTGTTTGCTTGTGTTATTAATTAAGTTTAGTTGTTTGATTTGTTGTTATGTTCATTAGTAGTAGTATTCGTAAGTTTGTTTCGCTTCGATTTTAGGTAGTAGTTCTGTTTCAATTAGCAATTTCGCACTAATTTACACCGCAAAATAACTTGGTACCTCGTGGGATCGACCCGTAATTGCTAGCTATAACAGCCGTGCGCTTGCGGTTATTTAAAATTATTCAACAACAGCTTCGAGGGGAGCAATTGTATGCCGCTTGTACCTTTTGTTTGCTAGTTGATTATGCATGTCGAAAGTTCTTGTTGTACTTTGTCTCAGTGTTGTGCGAGCAAGAAGATTGTAGCGCAGAGGTGTGTTCTTTTGACCTCGTCGAGCCAATGCTTGCAGAGTAGTAGTGGCGGACGATTGAATCTTGTCTTGTGGGTGGGTTCTTTTGACCTCGTCGAGCCAATGCTTGCAGAGTAGTAGTGGCGGACGATTGAATCTTGTCTTGTGGGTGGGCGACTGATGCCTAGTTCTCATGCAAAGGTTTATGCAAGTAGTGTGCAAATGTATGTAATGTGATGTTATGAAATGCAATGATGTTATGCAGCTTTAGAGTTATGCAACCTAGACTCGAGGTACATGCAGATGTGAAATGCGAAAAAATGCAAGGGGGTACCCCTACTTCCCCCAAAAGGAAAAAAAGATGACTGAGGTGGTAAAGTTTCGTAAAATGCAACTAGTAGTGTCAAAGGGAAAATGGTGAGGAAAACAGAAATGTGTAGGAGTGAGTTTGAGGTTTCCTCCAAAGGAAAAAGAATGAAAAAAATGTGGTGATATTGAGTGGAAGAAAACTTGAGGTTTCCTCAAAGAGAATGAGTGAAAGGTAATGAGTTTGTGAATGAAATTTTGAGGTTTCCCCCAAAAGAAAAAATGATTAAAAAGGTGAGAAAAAGTTGTGATTGTCCAACTTATGATGGCGACGCATAGTGACATTCCTACTGATCGAGGATGATCTTCGTGCTTGCTGCGGAACAAGACTTTGTACTTGTGGTGGCACAAGGGTTTATGCATGTGGTGGTACACGGCTTGATGCTTGAGGTGGCTCAAGGCTTAGTACTTGCGGTGGCGTAAGGTTTGATGTTCTACAATGGATGAGCCGTGCTGCTTATGATGATGATCGTTCTTGTCTTGTTTCGGCAAAAGATTCCATGTGTAGGCAAGGGAAAAGAAGAGTCTAAGGATTTGGAATGTGGAGTTCGGTCACTGTGGCTGGCTCAATGAGGCTTTGATCCTTGATGTTGGACCAAGTGGGAAATAAACTCTGAAGGCATGTTTGATAATGTGGCTGGCCAAGGGTTATGGTTTGTCATGTGGCTGGAAAGTGGAGAATTTAGACCAATGCGTCGGCCTAAATTTGCAAAAATGGTAGGTTAATAACGTGGGTTCAAATTTTCATGTCATTTAACACTAAGGGAAAATAATCAGAAAATGCATGCATGGCGAGCTTGATGAGCGATCCTCAAAATTTCTAGTGTATTACCTTCGCGATAATTATCCGTCGTGCGGAAGAACTCTCGCGGTGAATCGTCCATTGTGAAGTTATTCATAGGGGGAACAAACAAATTGCGATGTAGTTGACCAAATGATTTGCATGATCTCAAGGAGGACTTTTTCGGTGATTTTGTAGCTGGCTTGGGTGACAAATGACGAATGTGCATGAAGGCTCTGGCCCATTTTAACCCCAATTGTGCTGACCTGGCCATGTTAAAAAGATAGATGTCATGTTTTTTGCTTGATGTTGTCAAATTGTTAGTATTAGGAGATGCTTTCACTTGTTCGTGACACTTGCTATTTGCTTTTAGTCAGATATCGGCTCGCGAATGTTAGAACTTTTGCCTTTTCTGTTGGTCGGATTTCATTTTGGCTCCACTTTTTTAAGTTTTGCCGTTTGCTAGCAAATATTGTTTGTTAGTGGCTCCACTTTTTTAAGTTTGCCATTGTTAGTTAAATTTGTTGTTAGTGGCTCCACTTTTTAAGTGTTGCCATTGTTAGTTAAATTTGTTGTTAGAGGCTCCACTTTTTTAAGTCTTGCCGTTCTGGTCAAGTCAACACCCCTTTACCCCAGGTTGGGAATATGTAGGATGAAAAAGAAAAGGTTTTCGGCATGGAGGCTCTGCGGGCTACCAAAGAATTTGGAATCAATCATTAGGGATCAAAGTCGTTTATGTAGTTACAATTTTTACCTCCAGTCATTAATCGTGAGGTGTAAGACAAACTAGGATTCGTCGTAGGATGCTCAAAAGAAATATGGTAAACCAAAAGCTCATTTATTCCATCATCGCAAGAGAGAGAACTATCTCGGTTGGAGGTATCTATGCTAGACATGGAAATAAGGTAAAGAAACAAGCATGAAATCTTTTGTCATGTGGTTGTATCTCGTAAGACTGCCTAAGTATCCACTTGCACGTGGAATCAAACCAGATGTAGTTTATAAAGACCGTTCATTGTTGATGTTTGTTGGAGGTTACATCGTTGTAGTGGTACTTGTTCTCACTGTCTTGGGCATTCGTGCAATGTAAGCTTTGGAATTCACGACATCGTGCATGGAAATTGATATCCCTTGATTTTTGGGATGCTAATGTTGAAAACTTGTTAGAAACCTTAGCATTGACGCGAGGAACGTGTGACCAATCTCTTGAGTATTGTGAATTCATAGAGAAGTAGTAGTCGAGTTGGACAAGGTGTGGACGATCTTATGTATTTAGAGATCGAACGGTCGTGAAGAGTGGGCTTCAACGACAGAAAGGAAGGAGGTGAGGAGTGGGTCTCGATGATCATAGGTGGCTAAGATCCAAACAAAAATGTGCAATGTGTGTGATGTGTATGGATACGGATAGGCATATGGACGAGATGCAAAAATTCTATGGTGAATTGAGCGAGGAGTGGGCCTCGATGATCCTAGGTGGCTCAGACCAATTACATAGTACAATCGCGTATATGTTGTATTGATTTTCTCAAAAAATGAGTGAGGAGTGGGCCTCAGAGATTCTAGGTGCCTAGGGTTGATAAAACGAATTGACGTACCGATAAGCTGCAAAATTTTGGGCAAAAAAAATCGAGGAGTGGGCCTAAAAAATCCTAGGTAGCTAGGGTTGACGATACGGATTGACATATCATCAAGATACGGTTTTTTTGTGTGTAAGGTGGATAGAGTCGAGGATACGGATTGTCGTATTGATAAATTGTGAAGATTTGATAAAAAGAGAGAGAAGTGGGCTTCAAAAATCCTAGGTGGATAGGGCTGACGATACGGATTGACGTATCAACAAGATGTGATTTTTTTTGTGTAATAAAGAGCGAGGAGTGGGTCTCAAAAATCCTAGGTGGATAGAGTCGAGGATACGGATTGATGCATGAGACAGACTTAATGCATGATGTAATTTGGTTTTTTAGGTTCCATGCATGGGTTGTGATCCTAGGATGCATGAGTTCGTAGTTAGGTACAAACTTGATCCTACATGAGCGGTTTGTTCTAGGATGGTATGGACTAGGATGATGCATGAATTAGATGACTAGGGGTGGACCTAGTTGACATGCAAATGTACGATGCAAGACGCGACTGTATGGACATAACATATGTATGTATTTATGTATGTATGTATGTATGATCAATGCTACATGCTATGGTTGTGTATGCATGACACGACAATACGGTACTCAAAAGTGTGTCACGAAGTGCGCTGAGGATGAGTCGATTTTGTGGGTGCAACATGTGTGTGCGAGGTGTATAGGTGACTGGTACTATATGCAAGTGTTGAAAAAAACTCAAACAAAGGGAGACATTCAGTGGAGCATGGTTTGGAATGGGAATTGCACCACTCAAAGGCACATGCATGGTGCGTATGAGTAGGCAAACGCACGGGGAGGTGCGCACAGGCGCTCGAACGCACAAGGCCATGGACGCACACGTCGGAACGTCACAGAAAGTGATGTGGGGCGTGAGAAAAGTATTTGTGCAATTAAAACTTGATTTGATAAAGTTTCGGGATGAAAAATGACACGAAAAAAGGCACAAAAGAGGTCGAAATAGAGCAAACAAGTCACGCAAGAACAAACACATATCAAGCGAATGTACTATGGGTAAGGTTTGAGGTTTAGGCTTAGGGTACGACGTTATAGGTAGCTATATCTCGATTTGTGGCAGCCAATGCTCGAGAGTATAACATCCTTGCATCAGAAACAATGTTTCATTGGAAACGAAGTGTCGATGATGCGAACGTGGGTAGTACAACCATTATTCAGTCCTACATGAGGTAGAAAGACATGGTCATACCGAAAGGACAAAGGTTTTTATGGGACGTGGGTCGCGTCCATGCAAATGAAGGTGCTAAATTTCTCAGCAAATGTAACATGATAACCAATCTTCGAGTCTCACCCACTTTGAATAATAAGTCCCCAGCGGAGTCGCCACTGTAGATTCCACAGATGGTCTCTATCCCGGCTTACGCGCGAGTCGTGCGATGATTGCACTAGGATAGGAGTCGCCACCAAACAATTGTGGGGTGTTTGGAAACCATGCAACGCGATCTTGTTCCTTGTTACCGAGGGACTACGTAAACGCTAGGTGAGTCTGTACCCATTGAGCATAAACGCTTGGGGAAGCGAGTCATGCAAAGTACAAAACACGTTCGCGAGTCGTTAACCGAAAGGGACAAATCCGAGGGACGTAAGGAACAAAATGCGCATTGTGCCCTACGCCAATATGAAGTCTACGGACCGCAAGACTAGGTTCAGGGGTGACGGTACGTGTTGGGAAGCCATAAGACACCCAAACCTGCCCACAAGCGGCCTCTACTAGTTGAATTATCGTTTACAAGTCGTTGAGAAGTTAGCCATCTAAGTTACAATCATTTACAAGTTAATTACAACCTAATAAATTAGCTAAGTCGGTTATTTAACACATAAACTAGATCTTGCGTCGCAACCTCGTTAAGATTGATTAACGGTCCCTAGCTACCAATTTGTCCAAGCGCTTTGCGCTATGTGTGTTAGGCGTGATTCACGTAATTCATTTTAGATCTAAATCTTGGTTAGGCAAATTGAAAGCAATAAATTACGCACCTAAAGAAGGGGTAGAAGATGAGACATAAGTAAAAAGATGAGTTAAGAAAATAGGGGGTGCCCTCAGGACTTACGTGTGTCCGCGATACCACTACTTGCTCTACTATGCTTCGAGATCGTTGCGTTGATCCTCAGTATGCGTCGTAGGGGCTAGATGTGTTCTTGAGGCGATGCGTTGCTCTTAGAACGTAGGTGTTTGAGAGGGGCTTTGTTTGTGTTGTGTGTTATGTGTTGTGTTTAGGGGTGTCCTAGAGTGTAAGGTTGCCCTAGGATTTTTGGTGTTGTGTTGCTCGGGTTTTGTGTGAGAGAATGGGAGAGTGAGGAGCAGAGATTCGGGGTGTAAAATGATGTAGGAAGGGTGTCAAATAAGGTGGAAATGGGGGGTATTTATAGTGGTGGAGAGGCTAGGGTGGATGACTGCCTAGGGTTCCGTGCGTCAGGCGCACGAGATGGTGCGTCATGCGCGCGAGGCGTGCGTCTGGCGCACCGTGGCTTGTGTCATGCGCACGGGGTGGTGTGTCTGGCGCACGGTGGCCGGCGTCAGGTGCGCGCGCTGGTGCGCCAAAGCCTATGTGCGCGCGCAGGTGTGCGCTTGGACCTTTTGCCGCACCATACAAAATTGCATTTCTGGTCTTTATATGACATAATTATTGTACATATGAATTTGGGTGGGCAAATAATGTACAAAAACAGGTTTTCCAAATATTTTATGGTAATACAGGTAACCGGGATATTCCTGAGTTAGGTCAGGTGTAAAAAGTTGCTAAGAGGTGGTTTTTTCGGTCTTGTTTTGGTGAAAAGACGCATTGGTTAACAGATTCACGACAACAATGGTTCACATAGTAGAGCAAGTAGACGCAGTTCATAGTATAGTGTCCTTTCATCATCGGGAATTTGGGTAGGAACAAATGCAGGTGTATACACTAATGCACGAGTTTTAGAGTTCATGCCCAATTTAATGACCTTGCTTAATCTACAATAAAAGAAAACACAACCACGAGATTCCAAATAAACACAATACGTACTCCTTAAATCTAGATAAGTAGTTATGAAAAGATTCATTGGCATATTGACGAAATTTAAAAGGAATCACGACTACACACAAAGACAAATTAAACCGTTCCCCGGCAACGGCTCCAAAATACCAACACGAACATAAAACGTAGTAATGGGTAAGTGGGTGTCGAATCCACAGAGAACGGTGATTGTCTAATTATGCAAAAGTAACTAAATGGGAGGTTTTGAGTTTGTATTGATCAAAAGTTCAAACAAAAATGAGTTATTTGCAATTCAATTAAGGGAAAAGTCTCGGACGATTAATATCCACTACAGTTCATCCAATTGATCATTGTCCTCACTTAGATCAATTATGTTAAGTACCTAGTTGTGAAAACGGAGTTTTCGATCGTTCAAAATTAATAGCAAGCAAGAGAGATCAGTCCTACCAACTAGCCCTAATTAATACTAAAAGATTACAAAACGGATTAAGGAAATCCGAAAATACGCCGACACAGTAGCGGGGCGACTCGTCTCCAGAGAGACGACTGGTCTAGGCTTCGAGACGACTCGACTGGATTCAGGGTGAGTCGTCTTAAGGCCTCTGTTTTGGTCGCCGAACTGGTTCTGGCAATGTTTTTCAAACGGTCATAACTTCTTCGTTACTTGGCCTGTGAGGACGTGTGACCATTGCCTGGAAAGCTAAGATTATAAAATTTAATAAGCCGTTTGTTTCACTGAAAAATTCTAAGCAATTTGAAAGTTATGAAACTTTAAAGTTGACCTTTTGTAAATGGAATGAAATATCTTCCAAACTTGTCCAAAACTTGGCATCTCACTCCTTGGATCATCTTTTATGGCCTCTTTGTCGTTCCACACAATCGCACATCAATCATGAGGCCATAAATACATTCAAAAACCACTAATTTTTCTATTAAAGCACAAATACACGAATGATAGAATTAGCTAACAGATTGATCCAAAACCAACCATTTGAATACATAAAAACCCATCTTTTACCACTACTAACTGGTGTGTATCATAATACTCCTCCCCCGTGTATTTTACGTTGCACGTTTTTATGAGTACTAAGTTTTGTTTGACATTTTAAGTTCAAACGAGTGTACATATTATGTATAAAATTATAATACATGTTGGAAGACTAACTTGATAATATGTATCATCTACCTCAAACCATTATTTAGATGGTTTCTAACAATACAATGGTTAAAAATACATTGTTAACTCTTTCAATTATTTAAAGGTAGAATATATGATATAAATATATAATCAGCACAACATGATTATGTCAGTATTTGAACCTATGAAATGGGAGAAATAATGTGACCATTTACTAGCAGACTGTTGCTGTAGAGTTGCGTAATTAAGGGCCTATTACTTAATTAAAATATTTATGAAGGAGTGCATTAAGAAGATCAATCATAATATTCCAGGCACCGGTCAAAGAGGTCTGGCATGGAGATTAGTGATGACTGCGGTGGTGATCGGAGTGACGGCGACGGTACGGGGAAGTGAACGGAAAGGAGGATTGTGTGAAGAGGTGGTTGGCGGCGACTATGTAGGGAGGTTGCGAGCGTTATGATCGGCGCCGACGATTTGTTGGATTCTACGCACGAAGGGTTATGGTTGGTGATAGTGAATGCCGTCAGTGGGCACTTGGTTTATGGGTTAGTTGGCAGCTGCAATTGAAATGTTGTATTGATTACCAGCGACATGTGCAGCGTTGGCTACCACAAGGTAGGCTCGGGCGACATGCAAGATCAAGTCGTGTATGGAGTTTTGGCCGATAGTCCAGTGTATCAGGGTGGTCCGGTGAGTGGAGCTCCTACGACGGTGTCGGCATGATGTCTAACAGCCTAAGGCCCTATACAATTCAACTTATTAAATAGTGTTTTCAAATCAGATCTGATTTATTCAAATCAAATCAAATTAGATCAGCTTTATTCAAACGAAATCAAATCAAATCAAAGTTATCTAAATGACAATCAATGATACTAGCCTACTTCTAGTTATTAATTCGTCTAAATGCAGTTAATTTATCAATAAATTAAGTTCAGATCAAATCAAATCAAATCAAGTTCATTCAAATCCAATTAAATCAAATCAGGTCAATCGCACAGGGCATAACACAGCGGAAGGAGAAATAATGATACTTTGGAAGAGAAATTTGCAAAAACTGAGAACCAGTATATTTGATATTATTTACTTGTTTTCAGAAAAAGAAATTATTATTGTGCCTTTCGGTGCTCTTGTGATAATAATACACATCACTCGAAAATTGAAAAATTACACTACAATTACTTTCCCCACAAGTGATCTTATATCTCATAGTTAAAAATATTAAATTAGTTAAAATCAACAAATTGGTCAATTTTAGTAACACCTCACGACTTATGCGACATAACTTCGCACTATAATAATTGTTAAAGCATATGTGACGCATGCATATCCTTTCGAGATATTAATTAGGATCAAACGCATGGCTCCCGTATCGGTCTTAGGCTACCACCGAGTCCCTCACCGTATGCATGATCGAATAGATGATCTAATACTTTTAGACTGGCTAAATTCTAAACATGCACGTAAGGAAAAAACTTAGTGGATATGCTCATAAATACACACATTTATGAAACAACAATATAGGTCAAAACGTTGTTAACCGCGTGCCATAATGCTAATAATGTCGTACTATAACGCATTAAAACGTTCAAGGTTTAACTAATAAACAACACACGAGGCAGTCACGATATTTACCTGCTAAAGGATTTATCCCATATAAAAATAATTATATGTAAACTCATAAGTATGAGGCAACCTCAATTACATTATCGATAATTATTACACAGATATAATCATGTGATTCAATTATCTTACTATGTGCTGATAGAGTTTCACGAATTAACGCAGAAATCCAATGGCACATCAAACAAGATTTCACCTCATTACATCAAACATGCTCACATCGCAAATTAAGAATAATATAGGTAAAACTGAAAGTGTACCTTAATCGATGTATATCATACCAAACGATTACATATTAAAATAATAAATTATAATAGAAAAATTTGTTACATAGCACCTTTTATGTTTACAAATTTAACACCTAGCATCTTTTATGTCAAAATATGCCAAATGACACCTTTAATTTGCCTTTTTTTTAGTACATCACACCAAGCCAATTTTCGGCTAAAATCATTTTTACTCCAGCATTTACTCACTTTTTTTGCCTTTTCCCCAAATCAACCCCGATATCACTGTTCTCGCTGCTCTTATTCATCTCCTTCCCTCTCCTTGTTTCTATTGATTTATTCCCTCTCCTTGTTTCTATTGATTTATTCACTCTCCTTAATTTCTATATTTTGTATCTCTTCCAATTTCAATCAATCTCCTCTTCACAAATCTCACCTCCAAATCTTCCTCCCTCAATTCAAGTGCTACAATTCCACGGTTGGTGTCGGTCGGTATTGACCAAATTTACGGCATCTGCCAATGTCGAAAATTCCGAGGGGTATCCTCAATTCTTTGACTTTCCATACCGCCTTTGATATTTCAGGGAAGAGATTTGGCACCAAAGTTATGAAGTTTATCGTAGTCGAGTCTTTGTACACCTTAGTGCAGTGTACAACGGACTTGGTCGCAATTGATTGCTAGCTATAATTGCCGGAAAAATGCGATTAAATAGGTTCGCAAAATGTGGGGTAGCGTAAGTAGGAAGCTTATGCAAGATAGTAGTTTGGTTCGATTTGAGACGTTGCCCTTCTTTCATAGTGACAAGATTGGTCCCTCCAATCATCAAAGGCATCTTCTTCTATGGAGAGTTTTATACTATTGTGGTTTCATCACTCTATTTCATGCGACTTTCAGAGCAATTATAATGGTGAAACAAGGCCATAATTTTGCTTACCGAGCTACAAAAATTAAGATTTTCAATTATTGGGGTTTTTTTTTCATTTTATTTCAAAGTGATGGTATCCCTCAACTTTCGACATTGGTAGGGGTCGTAAATTTAGTCGGTACCGACGCCAACCATGGAATTATAGACCTTGAGAGAGGAAGATTTGGAGGTGAGATTTGTGAAGAGGAGATTGATTGAAATGAAAGAGATAGAAAATTGAAAAAAAAAATAAGGAGAGGGAAGGAATCAATAGAAACAAGGACAGGGAAGAAGAAGAGAATAGGAGAAGAAGACAGGAGATCAAGAAGAGCATTGAGATGTCGAAGCTGATTTGGGGAAAAAGGAAAGAAAAGAAAAAACGTGAGTCAATGACGGAGTCAAATTGATTTTTGCCGGAAATCGTCCAATCATGCGTGCCCCAATATAAATCATATCACCACTCAGATTGATCCAAGACATCACTAATAATTCAAGCGACCAACATCTCCATTGAATTGAAAAAGGTAAAGAATCAGCACCCAATTGCAACATTGAAGAATGCCATATGTTCAATTACTGCAGACATATCCAGTGTTTCCTATCTGCGAAGTACTCCCTCCACAATTGGCAATTCTACGTTTTCTCGTACTAGAGCCCATAGAAACTAAATACAATAACCTAATTTCTTTTCTCAATTGTTGGAATATATAGGTTGGTTATTGTATGGGGCGAAATTAATAAGAGAATACAGAGTAATAATTTGTAATCGATGTGTACTGTCATGATCAGAGACCATTGAATAAGAAACAAAATCCGCCTAGACCACGGCACAATCGCGTGGACGTCGCTCTTCAAGGTCACACAACACTCCCCTAGTTGTGTGCTCAATCATGGGGAGTTGCAACTGTCAACAAGCGATACTCAGAATGAGAGAGAAACATAAAGAAATGGATGTCAGATGTATCAGGTGTTTCTCCCACACCCAATAATATAGCCATGAGAATTAGGAGTTACCATAGTAAACTACCCAATCATGGCTCATGAAAGGTGTTAATGGGGGGAGTTAGTGGCATATTAAGAGTATCTCCAATGGCAAGCTACAAAGTTTGTAGCTTTGCCATGCCATGGAGGAGAGAGAAAAATTTAAAGCCAATTTTACAAACCACATTAAAGTTCAAACAATGGAAAACTACAACAAATTGTATTTGGAGTGGGGCCCTTTATTATTTATTTTTATTAAGATAAATCATTTTTCCTTTAATTTACATACTACTTGGTAAAAGACAAAGTGATTGGGAGTATGACGTCCAAATGATTATCATGCCAAATTACATAAACAAATCAAACACATTAAATAAAATCTGGTATGCTTTTTGTAGTTTAAACTTTGGCATGCTTTTTGTAGTTTAAACTAGTATTTTGTCCCGTGCAAATGCACAGGAATAAAAATATTAACACTAATCATGTAACATATTATTACTTTGAATATACTGGAAACACATATTTTAGGAATTTTAAACCGTATTATTGAGAAATATAAATTAAAAATTTGCTGTGATAATAACATATATGAGAATTGAAAGTAGCAAACATTTTTATAACTAATCAAGAATTTAAGAGTTATTCTACTATATCCAAAAAATTAGGTGTCATGTAAAATTTGTTTCCATATTAAATCCTGGTCGAGACCGCTGCCCATCTAAAGTTCCGCCCCTCTTTGACTTACTTGATTGTGCGGCCCCCCTCCTAACCTAATTATCCCCACGCTCCACTGCCACAATTACCCGTCGAATCTAGTACTCAATAACTATTTTCACCCTGACAACTATTAGAGTCGCCCCTCTTACCCGTCCATTTTTCTAGGCAACCTCACTCCCTTGTTAACTCCTCTACACGCACCTTCAATAAAAAACCGTCATCACATTATCATTAACATATTCCTACCCTGCCCCCACCCATTTCCAAACCAACACTCTTACCAACCAACAATTGGTTTGGTTATACCTGTCGCCCCCGACAAATGTTCAAGTTAGTCGCTCAATCACCCTCGACCCCTTTACCTAGCCTCCCTAACCAGTACCCCTAGACCCGTTAAATTTTCCAAGCAGCATCCCCTCCAATTCTTTACTCAGCTTTTTGCATGTGAACTCCTCTACCTGACACCCTTATCTCGGTCAATTGTTGAACTCTATTTCCTCCAACCGTATCTATTTCTTAACTCTAAATCCAACCGTTGAGATTATTCAAGTTTTCAAAACTGAAATGAGTGCACTAATTTTGGTAGTCAATAAATATATCAAATTGAAGCATACATCACGCTAATAATGTCGAAGTGACCAGCAAATCAAATTAGTCTATTACTGTAACACCCCACAATTTTTGGGACTTTAATTAATTAGGGTGTTACGTTTATTAATCATTTTGAGGGAATTAATAAGAGTTATTTTGGGAATTTGGTGAATTGAGACTATTTTACCAATTGGGTAATTCTATTTTGGGAAGTTCTATAATTGGTTTATTGGACTTGGTTCGGGTTGGACCATTAATCACAGTCCTCTAGTAAAACCCAAACCCGATTCCTTTTTATATCTTATACGTACAACACAAAATAAGAAACCCTACCTTCTCCTCAATTTATTCGGCCTCCCTCCATCTCCTCTACATGTCTTTTTCGTTTTTCCTCCACCAGCAGAACATCTCACCAGGACAACATCAACTTCAAACACACACAATTCTCTCATACGATCTCTGATTAGAGCGTAATTGGTGGAGTTAGAACCGTGCTTTCGATAATATGTGGATCGTGCCAAGATTCCATCGGATACTACTTTTAAAGGTGTTTTAGTGGAGCTGTGTTTATCTACCCGACAATCTGTTCCGCCCCTCAGTATTTTAAGGATTTCCGTCGACTCCTAAGGCATTCGAGGACGAGATTTTGTGAATATGTTCCTTACTATAGCGTTGACAATATATCAAAAATTGGTAAGACCTAGATCTATGGATAAAAAGTTATATTATATTTCGTGGGTAAACCCTAATTTGTGTTTATGGTTCAGTGTGAGATCGATTCTCATTGATCCACTTGGATTTTGTGGACGAAATTTGGATGAAACATTCCAGACATTACCCTTTATGTCATACTAAATTTTGGTGGTCATACGATGTCGGAGGTAGGATTTATCTATGTTTCAATACCACTGTCTTCTTTTAGATTCATGATATATTAGTTAATTTGTGAGATTATGGCTTATGGTTATACCTTGTGAATTAGGGGATCATCGATTGTTTTGTGATTGATTGGGCGTCTAGATTGTGGATTCAAGGAGGTGTAGTTCATTGACTTGGTTATAAGAGTTTAATTTAAGAATTAGCGTTGAAAGGTAAGAACGTTTGATCATTCATCTTTGGACTATTCTATCCTCTCACTTGATTCACATGTTCATGACTTGCTCATTGTTCCTACGTTTTATTCATAACCATACACTTAATTCAATTTGCCTACGCTTATTTCAATGTATATATATTCGTTCACAACCCGTTTGAGTTTGCTCGACTTCGGCCTCTCGGCTTCGGTCTTTTGTGATCCGAGCCTTTCGGCCAGTAGGCTTCTCGGCCGAGTGGTATGCTTTTGTTGATCTTGGCTTGTGTTTTCAATTATGTTGAATTATTGAATCCGGTTGTGGCCGTTTATAAATTGTATTATCGAATAACGTACCATCAAATAATGAATATAAAACGGATGAAAGAAAATGACGATATGATTACCACTTAATGAGAATGTGATGCGGCACGGACCGATCACTTTTTATACCCCTGATCAAGGTAGTGTTTCGATCGGAGTAGCTACCGACTGCCTATTAGGCTTTCCTCCTAGAGGTACACATCCTACTGGATCTCTAGCGAGGGGTGTGCACATTTTAAGTCTAACCCACAGCCTGGCAAGCTGCCATAGGTGACTACTTCCGACTCATGCCATGAGTCGGGGTGTTACAATTACTCTACATAACTCCTCTTATGAATGCAAAGAAAACAAATTTTATTTCTATTATTAAAATATTATCATATCACTAAAAATCAATAATAAATTACAAGAAGTTGGTGGGGAGCCGAGATACAATCTGAGCCCCCACACCCTTTGCTATGGAAAAACCAATCCTTGTTAAAATATGAGCTGCAGCCAGCGCAGCGATATCCCGCGTCCGGGAGAACTGCTGGATCTGCTTAAGCAGAGCAACAACCGTAGGTTCCAACTCCCCTAAAGAGGAAGAGAAGGGAAGGAAGCCATAACCCATATGTCTTATGGGCTCCAACAACTTAGTTCTATTAGAATATATTGTGTTTTGAGCATAAATTTTCCTATGTCATGGTAACATTATCGATGTGGTGTTACCTTCACGGTAAACCAATGAGATCATGTGGTGTTAGAATTACATCATATATCTTATGGTTTTTGATCTTGTTGTTACGTATATAAAGTTAGCAATTAATATTAAATTGTTGTATTGGGCACTAAATCATTTCTTTTAATATATTTGAACAAAAAAAAAACCTATAACGCTGGACAAGTCTTAAAAATTAATCTATTAATTTTAATAATTGCGTGCAAGAAAAGCTGACTTGGCGAGATTCAGCGTACAACTGACATGTCAGCAATCATTTAACACGTCATTATGCTCATTGGCGAAACTTGGCAAAAAATATCTGAGCCAAGATTTGAACCAATGACCTCTCAATTACTTATTCATCAAATTACCAATGTGTTGTCTACTACTTCATGCACATTATTACAATTCATTCTATAAAAATGAAAGATCCTGTTTAGTGTGAATAGAATTAAAAAATCTTAAAAATAATATGAAAAAAAAGATTTCTACTCACTCCCAAATATGGAAACAAAATAATTACATCATACTACATCGATCAACATAAAATGGACCATTATACTGGCTAATCTATTACTTTTAATTATTGCGTGCAAGAAAAGCTGACTTGCCGAGGTTCAGCGTACAAGTGACATGTCAGCAATTATTTAACACGTCATTATGCTCATTGGCGAAACTTGGCAAAAAAATGTCTGAGCCAAGATTTGAACCACTGACCTCTCAATTACTTATTCATCATATTACCAATGTGCTGTCTACTACTTCATGCACATTATTACAATTCATTCTATAAAAAGGAAAGATCCCGTTTAGTGTGAATCGAATTAAAAAAATCCTAAAAATAATATGAAAAAAAGATTTCTATTCACTCCCAAATATGGAAATAAAATAATTACACCATACTACATCGATCAACATAAAATGGATCATTATACTGGTTAATGCAAGAAATTCATATCCAACTTTAGAAAAAGAAAAATGTCGAAATTTATTATCAAATTAACATTGACCGATTAATGTTTCCAAGACATTAACACTAAGCATTCAAATTTTCGACCCCCAACATCTCTAATCATGAATGATTTGTATGATGGACTATTGTTAAAAAAATTAACATTTTCAGAATCATATCATATATATATATATATATATATATATATATATATATATATATATATATATATATATATATATATATATATATATATATATATATATATATATATATATATATATAAAGTTGGATGGAAACAGTGTGGGCGCGACACGTCATCCTCCACCTCACGTGCCACATAGGTGACAGGCAAACGTGCATGCTACACAAGCAATTCTACCTCATCACTTAGCGCACAGTTAAATCTGCAAAAATGAGACTATGAAGGCTTGAACCTGCGACCTCAACGTTGCATTTTAACACTTCAACCACTAAGCTAATTGATGTTTGTTGATTCTTTTATTAACCTAATTATATATTTATATATAAAGGCATTTAATGTTGAGATCATAAATATATACATGAAATGGATGTCAAAGTAATTGATAGGAGAATTGATATAAATCGTCGTATATGATATTATTCATAATCGTGATGAGAATAAATATTAAAATAACAAAAAAATGGAGAGGAAAACGAGAATTGGTATTATGCGGTTTTGAGAAAAAAAACGAAACAAGGATGAGTAATATTTTAATCTCTCTATTTCACTAATTTACGTATAAAATCAAACACTAATTATTTTAGGTGGTACTTTTATCCACACTACTCAATGAATGAAGACGGAAAGGGGACAATGATATTGATCACTAATATATTAATCTATCTATTTTTGTAATTTAAGGGTGATTGATATAAATCGTGGTATATGATATTATTCATAGATATTGGAATAACAAAAATGTGGAGAGAGAAATACAAGAATTAGTATTAAGCGGTTTGGCAAAAATTAAAAAAAGTCGCTGACTAATATTGTAATATCTCTATTTCACTAATTTACGTATAAGATCATACTCACTAATCAACGAAAACCGTGCGTAGCACTGTGTAAAGACTAGTATAAATATAAAAATGGATGGAAACCGTGTGGGCGCGACACGCCATCCTCCACCTCACGTGCCACATAGGTGACAGGCAAACGTGCATGCCACACAAGCAATTCCACCTCATCACCTAACGCACAGTCAAATCCACAAAAATGAGAGTATGAAGGTTTGAACCTGAGACCTCAACGTTGCATTTAAACATTTCAACCACTAAGGCAATTGATGATTGTTGATTATTTTGTTAACATGATTATATATAAAGGCATTTAATGTTGAGATTATAAATATATATATATATATATATATATATATATATATATATATATATATAGGAATTGTATCAGGTCAGAAGTACTCTTAAAGTCAGAAGTCAGAAGTATGTAATTCTGAGCGTCCATCCTAATCATCCGGCGGTTGAGATAACGCGCGAAAATCCCCTCCCCCAGCTAACTCCACTAACGCTATAACTGCACTAACTAACTCTCATAACTCCACTCACTCTATAACTCCACTAACTATATCAACTAACTCCACCACCACCCCAACCCAACCACCGCACCAACCACCGTCACTGGTTGTCCGGCTGTGGTCAACGGTGGTCCGAAGGCGGTCCACGGTGGTCCGGCGGTGGTCAGCAGTGGTGGTCCGGCAGTGGTCTGGT
The DNA here is from genome assembly GCA_963680865.1 of Spergularia marina. NCBI lineage: Eukaryota > Viridiplantae > Streptophyta > Magnoliopsida > Caryophyllales > Caryophyllaceae > Spergularia > Spergularia marina. The sequence continues at coordinate 11,042,536 of OY804554.1, forward strand.
GGTGACTTTCATAGTTAGCTGAGTTATGTGATGGAGTTAGCAGAGTTAATGGAGTTACTCAATTTAGTTAGTGCAGTTATATAGGTACAGTTAGCTAATTCAGTAGTGCAGTTATCAATTCTGACTTCTGACATTAAGGTTACTTCTGACCGGATGCAGCCCCTATATATATATAGAGAGAGAGTGAGGATCATAAGAGTACCACTCCTTAGGTGAGTACTGCGCACCAATTAATAGCCGTCCGATCTACTAGTTTCGACGCCTCGGATTAAGCCACGTGTTCGTTGTTTAAAAAGGAAATCGGAGTAAATCGGTACCCTCATTTCTCAGCATTTGCAAAAATTTTGTTTCTCTCTCTTCCAACTCTTTCTCTCTTCGACATTTTCTCTCTCCTCTCTTGCGTTCGGTCTTCTCATCTCATGCCGTCGCCGCCGCCGCCGTTGCAGTCGCCGTCTCTTCCTTTGTCGTTTATGTCGCCGGGTTTTCTCTCCTCCTCGCCGTCGCTCTCTCCTCCATTTTCGGTAAGATTTGCATTGATAATATTTTTATTTGTGCTGATTTTCTTGTATTTCATCGCCGTCGCCGACCTACTTGTTCGTCGTCGCTCCGCCGCTAATCGTCGAAGCTCATTCGTATTCTTTTTGTTAGAATCAGCTCTTGCTTTCTGTGTTTTCTCATTTTCTCTCTCCTAGGGTTTCACAATTATGTTATTCCTCAAATTTTCATTTTTTGGAAATTTCGATGACTTTAATTTGATGAATAATGGATTCGTTTGTTATTATGTCATTCGATTCAGATTTTAATTCAAATTATTCTGATTTTTTTCATTCGGATTTTATGTTCTCGATGTTCATTTTCTGTCGATTTTTTTGTTTGTTTTGATCAAAATCTAACATCCGATTATGATTTTGTGATTGAGATTTGCGTGACATAAGATTTTATTGTGAATTAGTATGATCCACAGCCATAAGGAGGTGTTTGATGAAAATAAGTAGCAGGTGTTTGATGAAATGCCTCAAAGAAGCTTTCATTGCTGCTTGTAGTGCTTGGCGTTGGGAGTTGGTTTAGGTTGAATTTGTTTTTGTATTTTTCAGTGACACAGGTTATGCATAGAATGACATCGAATGACTTATGTCCTTGTATGGACGCTCTTGTCATCGGATGGAGGTGTCACTGTATGGACACTCTTGTGTCATTGTATGGACAATTGGCATCATAGGATGGAGGTGTCACTGTATGGACACTCTTGTGTCATTGTATGGACAATTGGCGTCATAGGATGGAGGTGTCACTGTATGGACACTCTTGTGTCATTGTATGGACAATTGGCGTCACTGGATGAAGGTGTCGCTGTATGGACACCCGTGTCATTGCATGAAAGTGTTATTGTATGGACTGTGAGTGTCATTGCATGGAGTCATGCGTTTTGTGTGCCGTGTTGTTGTGTTGTCTTGCTTGTCCACTATTGTTTTGCTGCTGTGTTAAGATAGATGCTATATTGATTGGATTATGACCGAGTTTAAGGTGGCGTAGTCTAGGTTTTGCGCTGTAGTTAGAGTAGCTTGTTAGTCGAGTGGTCTATAGAGTCATGTTTGTTACTTTTTAGTGTTTGAAGCAGCAATCAGAGATTATAGTTTTGTCATTTTTACACAGGTTTGTTTCAAATTTTGAAGCATGGAGTAATTCATAGAAACAAGTAGTAGTGGATATTTGGTTGTACTTTTACCAAGAATGAGATTTGAGATGAAGTCATGTTGCCACACGAAGTAAGCTTAAGTGTTTCGTACTAGAGTCATTAAAATAGGTTGAATTGGTGTTTAAATGGTAGTGAAGCTGAATAAATGGGTGATTGATAATGTATTATGTGGAGATAATGAGGCCCGAGACTGTGTTCTAAAATGTGAGGGTCGGAAAGGCCATGAGCTGGTGAGAAAGGTTCATCATACATTCTGTTGCATATTGTGGTTGTAATAGAGGGCGTCAATCTTTGGCTCCCAGGTTAGGTTTGCTGAGATGGTTATTGTTCCTTGATGGAACTCTAACTTTGATGATAGAAAAGATAACCTGGACTTGCTTGTTGGCTTTCCCCATTTTATTTCTATTGCTATCCAAGTTGTTTCTCATGTATCTTGAGATAGGCGGCTTGGAAAGTGCTCCCACTACTACTGGCTTGTCCCGGACGAAACCTGCAACTTTGTAATACAGAATCTGATGCCAGATTGTCAGTGGCATCTAATCATGCTACTGATTTTGATGACATCCCACAATCTTCATCTGTACCTGCTGCTGCTTTTGATGCCACTTCAGGTATGGCATCTGTTTCTGGGACGTTTTTATAATCAGGCCAACTCTCCATTTCTGGGACGTTTTTAATATAATGTTCATATGCACGAGGCTGGCTAGCTCAATTGGTAGAGCATCGTGTAATGCACGAGGTGTGGGTTCGACTCCCACGTCACCCACAAAATTCTAATCCTAGACGTTAACTGTAATCTAAATCTGATTGTAGTTCTACTGTGCATTTCGATCTAGAAATTTAACTCTAATTGTTACCGGTAGAGATTCATCTGTAAACATATGCGTATGGCGCACTGTTGGCCTAAATATTTGATGACATTACATACATACATATTGTGATTAGACAACCTGCAGAAAGCCAGAACAAATTTTTACTATGATCTATGCTTAAAGATATCAGATTCCAGATACAGGTAACACCTCAAAGTCACCAGTTAGTTAGATATAGGCCTATAGGCCTGGTGCAATTTTGCTCCAAATTTCGTGACTTTGGAGAAGCTGATTTCAGTTGAAGAAGGTCAAACTCGCAACTGAGCACAAAATTGTGACATCAGATTTTAAGATTAACGTACTGAGCACAAATTATGACATCAGATTTTATTCAAAATCCAAAAACAAAAAGTTCGGTTTTGACTAGTTTGTGGAATCGTAATGCCCAAAAGCCTCCTTGTCATATTATAGCCGACATGGGAGTTGAACCCACACCTTGTGCATTGCACACGCTCTACCAGGCCAGTTTGAGCTAATCGGCTTTGAGAAGAAATAAGACATTACATAATATGTAGTCCTCTATTTCTCATCCTCATTTCTCACTGCTCAAAAGACTATTTCCACTTTGGAATTGCTAAAAAGCATCACACAGTGACAGACACCCCACCATCCAATGACACTAAGCTACCATAGAATGACACAGACCCAAAATGTATGTATCACTATGAACCAAGCACTATCAAGATCAACGAAAACCATAGCAACAAGTGAAACTAATACAATCACTTCAGATCCTAACTAACCGTCATACGCTCATTCAACGACAATTAACTTTTCATATGTTCTCGGCAATAACAATTCCTACAACATCATAAATCACATTCTCACATGTTCTCGACAATAACAATCAGCTTCCTGCGTTTAACATAGAATGGCACACGTTTGTCCATAGAGTGACGCACGTTTGTTCATAGGATGACACAAGATTGTTCATACAATTACACAGCCATAGAATGACATAGGTTTGTCCATAGAGTGACACACCTTTGTCCATAGAGTGACACACCATTTGTCCATAGAGCGACACACCTTTGTCCATACAGTGACACACAATTGTCCATAAAGTGACACACGCAGTTTTCACTCTAAAAATAAATCTCAAACCTAGTGTCATTTTATTGTTCAGTAGGTGTCATTGTATTTTCCACGAAATCTAAAAATCTCAAACCTACAAATTTAATTCTAAAATTAGATCGTTCAACTCATATTCGAAACATAGTGTCATTATCTTGTTTAGTTGGTGTCATTGTATTTTCCACGAAATTATAAATCCAAAAACCTTGAACCACAAGAACAAACAAGAACAAATTATAAATCAAAATACGTCACATATATAAATGAACAAAATCAAAATTCCGCAAAGATTACATGAAATCGAAAAAAGTTAGATCGAAATGTAAAGAAATCTAACCTAGATTTTTGACTTCATTAGCACACAATTTAAATGAATCAAAATGTTCAACGCGATCCACTTCTTCGATGATTTCGTGATGCATAATCTTGTCTCGATCTTTACACAATAGCCGTTACTAAATCCGATCGAATCGAACAAATCGAGATCGCAATTTCACCATCATTTTCTCGTTTCAAGAACCTGATTTTAGGCGTTCTTCATCTAATTCGCAGTGATTCTATGAAAATTTGAAGCCCAAATTTGACAAATTTGATGAATTTTTGTAAATTTTTTGGGGATTTTGGAAGAGAGAGAAGAGCAGGAGATAGGAGGAAGAGGAGAGAGAAAGTGAGTGAAGATTATGACAAGAAGAGGGAAAGCTGCCTTTCTTTTCTTTCTTTGTTTTTTTATTTTTTTTAATTTTTGCGTATAATACTCGCGTGTCACTGTATGTGACACTATGTGTCACTCTATGTGAGTGCGCAGTTCTCACGCGAGCATGAGTTCGCACCTGATCATATATATATATATATATATATAGCACCTGATCATGTAGCCGGATTTGATTTTTTTTTACTGCTTTTAGAAATTTTTTTGTGCTTTTTCTATTGATTTTCCGTTCAAAAATGCTCAAATCAATCTCGAATCAGGTTGAAATTGAGCATTTGCAAATTTAATGAAAATTTCGAGATTAATTTGTTTTGCTTATACTCAGAATGTTTGTTTGTTTGTTAGAATCAATTTTTTTGTTGTTTAGAATCATAACAGTTGTTAGTTCATGTTATTCTAGGTTTTTGGATTTTTAATTTTGTGGAAAATGCAATTACACCAGCTAAACAATATAATGACACTATTTTTCGAATATTCGTTGAACGATCAAATTTTAGAATTAAATTTATAGGTTTGAGATTTTAGATTTCATGGAAAATACAATGACACTTGCTGAACAATAAAATGACTCTAGGTTTAAGATTAATTTTGAGTAAAAAACAGTCTTTGTCACTCTATGGACAAACGTGTGTCACTTGATGTACAAACCCGTGTCACTTTATGTACAAACGTGTGTCACTGTATGGTTGTGTAATTCTATGAACAATTGTGCGTCACTTGATGGACAAACGTGTGTCACTCTATGGACAAACGTGTGTCACTCTATGGCTGTGTCATTCTATGTCGGTGTCATTCTATGGACAAACCTGTGTCACTTCATGAAGGAACGTGTGTCACTCTATTGAGGAACGTGTGTCACTCTATTAAGGAACGTGTGTTACTCTATGAACAAACGTGTGTCAATCAATAACAAACGGAGTGGATGGACCTAGTTTCTGATGATTTATGGTGTGTTCGGAGTGAGCTATTCACAAACTGATCCTGTTCTGATGGAGATGCCTGAAATTTTCTGTGAAGTCGTATCTTTTGTGTGCTTCAGATTCAATTGTATATGAATTTTCAAAAGTTTGATGTCTGTTTGTCGAATTCTAATGTTATTGATCATGACTGTGAGAGTGTGAGGTTCTGTGTTGGCATTCTACTTTTATTTTGCAGTACTTTAAAAGCGTGCTTCGCTGCTATTGTGTGTGTTTACAGTCTTTTGCTGCTATTTGGCGAGTCAGCTGAACTACTGATATCATTGTACTATGTATGTGTCTGAAGTGCGAACAAAAAAAGATTCAGGCAATTGATCAGTGTGTTCATTACTCCACTTTATGAAAGCCTATTAGCTCAAAATCGGTAGAGCATCATGCGATAGCATGAATTGTGTGGGTTCAACTCCCACATAGGCTATTTGTAGAGCTTTAGTCCAGGTTTTTCTAAGAAGTTATGGTATCAGTAGTCAAAGATCATCCTGAAAAAGTTATGCCTACGACGAAATCATGAAAAACCAAGCCACATTTACCTAGCCAAAAGAACATACATCTTGTTGTATTGAAACATAACATTTAACCATAAGTTACAAACAAACAGAATATAACAAAAGAAAGCATCACAAAGCCGGCAACTAGGCCGTGTGGGATTTGAACCCACACCAATGTGCAAATAGCACAAACGCTCTACCGTTGAGCTAACGACCTTTGAACCATTATATGCATAATAGCACATGTCGAATTCAAACAACAAATAAGCAACTATAAAGCGTGAAAGCTACACCAAAACAAAGGCCTACCAACAGGCCATCAGAGAAGGCAACAAAGCTTTCTTAAAAAACACAAACCAGTACAAAACATTTCAACCACAACATCTACCATACACATTTACAACATAAAACCCGAGCTGCAAAGATCACAAGTTATTCACTACTAGACAGAAGATTCATAATTCAAAATTCATAAACTTACTCCTCCCAAGTTCTAAGAGACCATACTCCCCAAATGGAGTATAAGACACCAAGTAGTGACTGGATGTAGAACAAATCAAAAAGAGAGAAGAGGCCAACATAAAAAGGTGCAATTAAAACGCGAAAAGACTAAGCCAACCACCACATATACTCTTACACCACCACAATCACCAAAGCATTTAGTCTAGCAACTTAACCGTATGGCTAGATTCTGGATACATCCACCACCAGTTACATCACAGCCTGACTCACAAGATATGTAAAAACTAGAGGTATCAAGACAGTATTGATCTCTAATAACAAGCAAGAGCAAGACCAATACTCCATCAAGTACAACTCCAACGAGAAATCACTGCAACAGATAAAGGCCACCAATATATAGCATACAACCCAGGTCCCAAACTACTAGACACACCAGTTATAACCTCTTCAAGTAACCACGACACCATAACCAAGTACTTTCACATCACTACTAGTACTAGTAAATATTAGAGACACAGCAATCTACCAAAATCTGAACTATACATACAATACACAAGAGTCTCCATCCAGTGACACCGACTTGCCAAACAATGACACAAGAGTGTCCATACAGTGACACCTTCATCCAATGACACAAGAGTGTCCATACAATGACACCTCCATCCAATAATGCCCATTGTCTATACAATGATACAAGAGTGTCCATACAATGGCACAGATAATCCAACACAGCAAACTAATTTACGCAGCAATGAAATCTTCTATGAGGCATTTCATCAAACACCTGCTACTCATTTCTAGCACTTTCTCAGCAAATTAAATCGCTCATAATCAAAGTCACAAAATCAATCTAAACACAAAAAAAAATGCAGAATCTCGCCGGAAAATCAAAAGATAGTAGATCCGAACAACGCAGAGTATGAATGCCGCCGATTTAGCAAAAGCTAAAAGAATTAATCGGAAAATGAAAACGTTGCAAATTACATTTCGATTTGATTCGACCTAAATATATATAAATCGTATTGATTAGCTTCAATCACACACTCAAAATTGAATATACAAACTAACATGAGCACAAGATGAGTTAATTAGAAAGGTAGGATTATAAACTAACCTGAGATCATCGTTGATGTCGATCAAATCTCGCCGGAAAAACTTCTTCGCAGCTCGTGCACCAGACGCGAAGGAGAAGGCGGTGGCACCGACGACGCGACGGACGAAGAATTATATCGAGAGGAGACAGCAGCGCGGCGGCGGCAGGGATATGAGATCTACAAATAAAATTAAAACCTAGCATAATCAAATCATTTTTAGGCGAAAAAATAATGTAAAATTACCAATTGACAGAGAAAAGATTGACGACAGCGAGTAGAGAAACCTTGGCAATGACTGCGGCGAGTAGAGAGAGGCGGCGTCGACGTGAGGAAATAGGTGAGATGAGAGCGCGGGAGAGGAGAGAGAAAATTTCGAGGAGAAAGAGGTGGTGCCGGAGAAGGGAGCTGCTGAAGGAGAGGTGAACCAGGTAATTTTCGCCGGAGTTTCGCCATCGCCGGAGATTAGGGAGAATTTTTGGGAGAGAGAAAGTGAGAGTGCAGTTTACAAATTATGAATGAGAGGAGAGAGAAATTAATGACAGGAGATGAGGGGTTTGTTTAATATCGGAAATTACTAAATTACCCTTAGTGACGTGTACGACTTGTTGAGCGTCGGATGTAGATGATCGAACGGCTATTAATTGGTGCGCGGTACTCACCTAATGAGGGGTACTCTTATGATATTTGTTGAACTCTCATATGAAGTTAACTACATGAAACATAATATAATCTATCATAACTTGGGATACGTATATCAAAATAATACAATATTATGATTCATGTATGATCAAGTTCATGTCGAAATGTACTTCAATATAAGATACATTTACACATTTTTTTTTGAAACGTTAAGTATGATTTTGGTTGAGATTTTTCACAAAATTGAGACTTTCGTGAAAAATGCGTACAAAGTAAAACAAAAAAATATTTTGTAAAGATTAAGTAATACCACACCTAATATAATCATTTTGTCCAACCACACCTAATATGACCTTTTTTCTTTGTTGGACTACACCATATACCAGCTTCTGCCCTTATTTCTGCCCCATACCCACCTAATGCTGCCTTTAGCAGTTGTAACCGAAGTGGTTACGAGAGGCAATAAAAATAAGGACAATACTACCACTTTTGGTTAATAGACAAGAAAGTAATCATTATGTACGTCGTACGAGTGGATGTACAATGCAATTTCGGTTGTAAAAGTAATATTTCATTTCAGTTGGAAAATGCAGTCACATGATTTGGGTAGTATAAGTGATCAAGGGGTGCGATCTCATCCCAGGTAATTAAGTCTTATAGTTCTTCATTATTTACACATGGCTTCTTTTTCATTTAGCGGGCGTAGTTATTGACAAGAACTTATTGATAATATAGGTAGCTACCGTTTCCAGAGTCATACACGGAAGTAAAGAAGGTAAGAATGGGATAAGATAATTATCATGATTATTTATTATACACATGTTCTTATAATCTATGTCAACTTGTAGTGTTTAATTAGATATAGTCGAGCTAAGCTTAGAAAAGATAATTATGATCGCTAATCAACAATTATCATGGTTACGAAAAAACTAAAAAAACAATTAAAAATGAATAATTGACGTGAAATAACATTTATGCATGGTTTCTCACGTAATCATGATCAGCCAAGAACCAAAAGTACAATATAGGTTGCTATATAAACCAATAAACCGCCATGCCCGTCACTAGACCACCACCACGGTCAACAACCTCCACGCACCAGCATGGACGACGAATGAAAGTGGGGAAGGGAGAGGGAGATCAAGAAGAGAGAGAGCGGTAGTCAGATCGAGAGAGGTCGGGGGAAGATCAATATATATTTAAAAGATCAATTTTTGACCTAAAGAAAAAAAATACGAGGAGATTGTTAGGGAGCAGTCCACATTTGTGCAATCACCTTAATAGTATTATAGTTTGATCATGGTAAATTATACCATAGTCCCGAGAGGCGAGAGCACAATGACCACGGTGCTCCCACTCATAATAAATGGGTAGGCCCATGAAATAAAAAATGAAAAATTATTTTAAAGTGTCGTTCATACTCCTCCTATTGCTCTTGGGAACATGGTATAAGCATTGGTATTGGTTGTACATTGTAACTTTATGATAGTTTTAATAAACATAACTTTCTCAAAAATCATCATACATATATAATATTTGAACCGTGCGTTGGTTTAAGACTAGTATTACACTAAAACACATAATATGAAATCTAAGAGCATGCACGAGAATTTGACTCATTTTCGGTGAAGACATTTCGGGCGAAAAGTTGTGAATTATAGACTTCGCTTTTGCCCTACTTTGATCACCTTTTTGAGTAGCTCTGTATAGTTTTGGTAACTTTTCTAAAATAGTTGAATGTTCTCAAAATTATAAACACAGTTTTAAAGTTCGGCTGTTTGATTTGATAATATTTTAATAACAACCCTACGTTGGATGAAATGTTTAGCGTACGAGCTAAAGTTCATGCGTATAATTTCAAACATTCAACGAGATCTCTTGTAAAACATGACGCTACTCACCAAGCCAAACTTTCAAAATCAGAATCAGAAAATTAGGATTGAAATCAATAATATGAGTAGTACTAGTTTGAGTAACAGAAAGCTGTATTTAGTGCATTACGATATCAGCTGAAGCCTGAAGCCTTAGAAACAAAATTTTGTGGTAGCACAGTTCACAAGTGGAGTCTCAGTACGCTGATTTCAAAACTCTGCAACACACATTGATCCTGAATCAAATGACGATACTTAACCAAGATTTCTGTACCCTGGAGCGACAAAAGGGCAGTGACACCATTTCAAACAATCAAACAGCTACCACATTTCACAGTTGTAAGAAGATGAGGGCCTCCATAAGCTTTTACTCAAAGGCTGTTGATTTCCCAAGTGCTTACTTGGCCTTCTTGGCTTGCTCAGACGTCCGATAATTTGCATCATCCTTAATGAAGCTCCACCAACAGTAAGTAAGAGGGATGGTGGTAGCATGCCAAAGAGCATGCGCATCAACCAATTCTTCATATGGAGGGAAATCATATATTTCCAGAAGCATCGCAAGAGCACCTGAAGTGACTACAAACCACAACTTCCATCTTGACGGATGGCGAGAGACCCCTCCCCAGATCGCCCATATGAGAAGCTGAGCAACAGCCATTACTACGCAGACCTGCATGTTCCACCCTGTTCCACAAAACAGCGTCAGTTAGACAGCACAGACAGAAAGGAGGTGTGGTATTTGGGCAGAAACAAAGTGAACGCCTCCAGGAAAGAGGTGTGAGACCTAAGCAGAGAGCACATATCCCGACTCATATCTACGCTTCACAACATATCGGATGCTTAAGCAAAAACATTATTTGTGCAATATCAGGATAACACTTTGCCATAAGGTTGAAGCCTCATAGACTGAATGAACAATAATGTATCCATGCTGTTCAAAAGTGTCAGCTTTATCATCCTTTCAGGTTGAAAGCTACTGTCAGTATAGAATAGGAGTTGATTTCTAAGGAATGTAAGTATGAATTAGAGTCGACCAATTGAGGTTGAGAAGTCCAGCAGGCAGAGCTCCTAATTTGACCTACTTGCAAGCTAATAACGAATTCATTTTCTTCTCTTCTTTCTTTTCCCTCACTGGTTTTTTATTTTCCTTTCTCCGTTCCGTACGGATGTGTGTGGACAGGCAAGGTGGGTTTGAAAACAGAGTGGAAATTGAGGATAACTGTGTCTATCTGGAAGTTCGGTCAGCAAATCAACAGACTTAAATATAAAAGATAAAAGAAATCAGCTCTGAACAAACGTGACCTCACAAATGTCAGCACCTCTAATTCTAATTTATCGTTCTTATCCAACGCAAGTTTCCCAGTTCTGCAATGTAGCACTTCTACAGATACAAAGGATCCATACACCCATAACAGTAGATGAGGCTGAGTTTGACTGGTTACGCCACTCCAGCAACTTTACAATCTTCATTTCTGATGGAGGCGGACAGGGTGCATGGGCGTAGAATGCTAATGTGGATGAAGTCTACAGTCTATACTCTAGACAGTCACCAAACAAGTTTCTTTAAAAGGTGAGTGCATCTTTGGTTGGGTGGATCTACATTGTTATGTAATCGATCCCGAATAGTGAAAAAAAAAAAAATAAATAAATAAAGTGGGTGAGAGGGGTCCCAAAAAGAAGGGCGTAGTTGATTACATCTAATGGTGCAATGGTCTGTAGATGGGTTTAAGTTTAAACAAGGGAAGGTATAAATCCATGGGCATTAATCAATTAATCCACGCCCCTTAGTGTCTAGCGCTAGATACAAAAGGGCGTGGATTCATTACCCTTAAACAATACAATTACCTCAATTGAATGCAGAATCCTTTACGTTGTAAAAAGACTACATCCAAGTACCCAACCACCCTCTCCCCCTGATTTCCCCTTATATCTGATTGCAAAAACCCCATTACGCTGCATTTATATTTCCACCTAGCATCCAAGCCGTAAGAGATTTACACTAACAATTTTTACTGTAATTTACAGTACGTAAGGATTTCTAAATCAAGATTTCTAGATACAACTGTTTTAAAAGAAGAATGCACCTTACACCTTTGTGAAGTGCAATTATTGACTCAGTTTTTCATTACTGTTCAACCAAAACATCTTCTGTGTGCCTTCAACACAACCTCTATATAAGCTAAGGCTGCAGCCATCAAACCCCTCCACCATAAAGTGGTAATGTTTGAGGCATTGAGGGAGTTTTGTTGTTATCCTCAACAACTGTACAATTCAAAACCTCAGAAATTTGATGGTGCACAATGATATTATGGCTACGGCAGCTTTAAAATAGCTAATCCTCTCCCTTGAATAAAATTAAAATAAAGTTTTTGTTAACCTGTATTATTTAGCCAAAACCGTTAGAACACATTCAGATATGTGTAGAAGCCAGTTATAACAAATAACTAGTGGCATGTCCGTCCCGGCAACCTGCTGGATTAGGATGAATTCAATAACAGCCAAGCTAAGTAATAACTTTTAGTCTACATTTCAGACATCTTAATTCCTAACAGTCCAAATGAGGTCAAGTGTCATTTCAATAAACACATTATCAGAGTTCTTTCACAGCAACATAAATAACTCTTGGCTTCGGAAAAGGATCAAGAGTATTTTAAGTCATGCTGCTGCAAATTTTCATACTTTTTTTTTGGTACATAGGAGCAGCTAATGTTGCAGCGGTGATATGAAGATTCGAACCCGGGACAACCACAGGGAGGTTAATTTCCTAATAGGCGAACCTTAATTCTTCGCAATTTTTCATAGTGCTTAAACAAATCTCCATAAATCAACTTGTCTATTTCGAAGGAAGTAATGTGAACAATATTCGACTCGGGCAATTCAACTCCATTCAAGTGGCGCCATAGCCAAATGTTGTTGACTTGAAAATATGTGTTTTATGATGTAATCATGATAAACTTGGCATCTGTTTTTTAAGTGTGATTATAGCCAAAAGTATATGCAGTTGGGGACAGATTGGTTGAGGGATAGTTATCCAAATAGGAGTAGAGTAATGTGGTGTAGCACCGTTAGAGATGTAGGAAATAAATTTCAAAAAATGGTGGTCATTACTGCGATCATTGGACTTGTTTACTATGTCTGGTTGATTCATAATCATTGACAGGTTGGAATCAATTTGTCCAACTTTACTGGTTAATGGAGTGCAGATGGAAGTGCTAGCAAGAATTAAATGTTGTAGTCCTAAGAAGCTAGAGGCTAACAACCAGAACTGATTGAGGATATAAAATGTTGGTGTTGGTTTTTTTGCAAGGTTATGGTACCTGGACTCTAGGATACATATGCAATCTAACAACAGATCCGAGCATCCGAAGTCAGTCTCAAAAATCCAGAATACGCGAGGTTTGTAGAAAGAGATGTTCTGAAACTTCCTTTTAGTTTAAGAAAAGGAGTAAAGTAACGGAGAGGAAAAACGAAAGGGAAAGAAACTGAGAAAAGATCAAATGAAGTAATAAAGGAGTGGGGATCAATGGAATACAAAGTGGTTAAACTTCAAAGACCAAGATACTGAATTATTAACTACACAACGCTAATGTGATTTATTTAGACCTGCACCTCTCTCTAGCGACTTCTATCACCCTCTAATGCATTTCTACATTGACCTCTCAGCCACATTCTCCTTCAATCTCATACTCAGATCTCAATATGACCACGCACAGTCATACCTGACTTCTGAGGGTCTTATATTCGGATCAATTATATCCCGAGTCGGGTTAGGTCGACTGGATATGGCAACATGTGTTGTCGTGTACTAGTACCATAGGTGTGAGGTTTATTGTGTAGTTAATTGTTGACTGGTGGATTGGGTATGCCCCGGATTCTTTTGCCTTAAACCTTACATATGTGGGGTGAATAACATCAGGAAGGAACTCAGGAACCATAATCACTCATATGTTCGGTGGATAACGTCAGCCAAGCATCAAGTTTTACGCTGGTGGATAGAGTTTCCACCAAGTCACCCATCTAAAGGACTATACACTAACTTTCAACTTCAATGACTATAGATTAACGATGAAATATACACTCCAATTTGCTCACTCTCAGCTATAGCCCATGCATTTGGAGAGGCATCTAACTTGAAAGAGTGCAACCAGCTACTGTTGAGATGTAAATAACAATTTTCATATAAAATGTCCTCCTTAAACTTTTGAGTGCAGTAAGATATTATGGAACCATCAATAAGATTCAGAGATTTTGTAGCTTACCATAATCCATTTTATAGAAGTTCAGGTACAATATATGTGTTGTGATGAAAGCCAGAAGAGGAGCGGCCACCATGACTCTAGCAGCTTCATCTCTAACATGAAAACTTCTCATTATTGAAATAGTGAGTGAAAAGCCAAGTACTGCCACAGCTGATGAGTAGTCAAGCTTCTCTGTCAGATCAACATCTCTGCAGTTTCATAATAAAGGATTACATTTACGAAAGCCGAAAACCATTTCATATTAAGGATTACACTTACGAAAGACGAAAACCATAAATACTCTTTAACATTAGTTCACATCGAGGATAAGCATTAGCCTTTTCAAGATACCAAAAGTTTTTTTGGGTGATTTTAATCATTATATGTTGCAGCTTTACAAGAAAGACACCTAAACAAGTTATATGAAAAGTTCCATAATGCGGCTCACAAGATCTACGACTTGGATAATTATTGAAATTTGGGGGCTCAAGAAGAAATAGAAAATGTGCTAATACAGGAATATGAAATATTTATGAAAGCAGAATCAGAACAAACTCCAAGAAGTCTTTGAAGTATATGCAATTAGTACATAGACACCGCAAAGGATTCAGAAGCCTAGAGCCAGTATTCTTGTTCCTCTTATATGATTTACTTATTTTCACATAAACAATTACTATAGTCTTTTACATGAATGATATACAACCCAGGCTTTCTTTTCAGGGATAACATTCCCCGATGGGTATGGATAGAAAGTAAGTCCCCACTCAAATGATTGACAACTTGGCTGGATCCAAGGGGTATTGACCCCCCCCCCCCTTCCCTTTCCCAATTTTAAAAATAGAATAACAAACAAAGCGAAAACCCAGAAGGTCATTGCTTCACTCTCAAGAAGCAAAACAACAGATGAAGGTTTGTTTGTATCACTTGTGTGCACAGTCTAAAAGAATCTGGCATAAATAAAAGAAAGCAGTGTAGCAACGCTGCATAAGTACCATTAAAGGTCACACTAACAAATAACAACTGGCTTGAGCTCCCCTCACTCAAACAGCCCAGCAGAACAGCTCTAAGGAAACATTAAGTTCTTGAACCTAATAACAAGCTTTGCTCCATCAGCAACGTATATTCCAGAATTAACAGGAATGACATAAAGGAAAAGTCTTAATAACTCTCACATGGATAGCCCAAGATACTAGTATATCTACCTAAATCAACACTGGTTCTCCTTAGTTAAAACTACTAATAAAGGTTGTCTCAAGATAATTACTGATCCTCCAAAGGAGCTTGACGAATACAAGTAAAGGAAGGTGACGGTTTTTAACAGGGTTTGCATCCTTTGTGTCCAAAACACAATTTCGTCTACCTGAATGAATACTGATCCTCCTCAGTGGCATCCTATGTTGCTCAAACTCAACTGCTAGTATCCAACACGTTTATGCCATTATCAAACTCAACTATATATGAAAACTAGATAGCATCTCGTGCTTCGCACGATCAGGTCATAAATTTAGGTCAGTGAAATTGTTTATTTTTTTAAATCCTAGTTTACATTGTTACAATATGCATACATATCATAATCATAACCACAATTTCCATATTACCACAATTCTTGTTTAACACATATGAACCAATTTGAAATTCAGTATAAAATGAATGTAGAAAACTAAATGCCTTAATATTACGGGGAGTAACCTATGTATATGTTCGTTTAATCTGAATTTGACTTTCATTCTAATAATCTAGTTCACTTATAGCCTAAGTGCATGTCATGTAGTGGTTTATTGGTAAGCGTTTAAATACTATGAACGTGTACTTTCTCACCAATATTATACTTAGAGCATGTATATGTTCTTAAGGATTGAAATACGATGAACCTGTACTTTTTGGCCAATATTAGCAAGGGTTGAAATACAATGTACAAATGTGTAAGTTTATGACCAATAAAAATTTGCCAAGTGTCTTCACCACACCGCCCAAACTCACTTTTATATATAGATATAAGATTGTTCACAACAATGGCCTTAAATGATGTGTCAAGTGTATGTATGCATGTCCGTGAATCTAATGCTAGACAAAGGGTACAGGGTACTAGAGGGTAAATGAAGGGTCCAACTGTCAGGGGCTCGCAGGTGGCATTTAGATAGATATGGTGATAATTGATAGAGGATGAATATAGACTATAGTGGTGAATTGGAGTATGTCATTATTATGTACCTTGTACATATTATGGGAATTTATACTTCATAAGATAAGCAAGTTCATCACCCCTAACCTAACGGCTAGTACAATGTACCTTGTAGGTACAAGGTACATAATAATGACATACTCCATATTCACCACTATACTCTATATTCATCCTCTATCAATAATCACGTCGTAGCAGATATCTAATCAGAGTAATCACTCCGCCATTTCACATAAAGAAAACTAAATGTTTTCATGATGCAACATGAGAGCATTTAACAATTTTACCAATAACAGAATATCATTGAATCACAGAAAAATAATGGTCATGTTGGTGTGCTAGGAAACAATACTCATGTCGTACTCTTATATCATTTTCTTGATTGGAACAACAAAAGGCAGAATAATTAAAAGAATAAGACTCCAATGCAAGTTACCTAGGTATTGCTTGGTTTCCACCAAACCTAGATAGGAGGAAATATTATCATTTAGCTCGGCTGATATCACCATTCCGTGCACAATAAGTAAAAGAATAAAGACTTCAATGCAAGTAACCTAGGTATTGCTTGGTTTCCACCTAACCTAGATAGGGGAAATATTATCATTTAGCTCGGCCGATATCACTGTTCCTTGAGTGTATTGGGCACAGAGGAAGTGGTGGGGCAAGAAAAGTGATTTCAATTTTCAGATAGAGAGAAACATTATCATTTAGACTACAACTATAAACTCAGGTCTTTACAGCAGTGAGCAGCCTATATAGACTAACAAGAAACTATATATCACTTTCTTTTTATATTTTTCCCTGGCTCACATAGACACCATTATCTTCCCTACCCATCCTCTAGACAAAGTTTAGGGGACTACGTTAGCAGATTAAATCACCGAAAGTGCACGAGAATCAAACAGAGAATAAAAGTGTATGCAAAGGCGTGCATAGTTCTTAAGCATATAGCATAATACTCAGCATAAAGCAGGGTTGCATCACAACTTACAGGGACCTCTCACCTACTTGAAATCAATAGACCAAAGCTTTTGCAGTTAGGCTACAACCACATCCAGCCGTATAGTATGGGGTAATCCCCTTTTATCCCCACTGATCAAAATTTCAGCTCTAAAAATCTTTTTACTTTATTCTTAAATCAAACGAAAATCTCTCTTTTGATTTTCTCCATCACAAGAAGATCAAACCTAAAAATTACCAATCCCAATATTGTCATGGTAAATTATCAAAGAGGAATATTTGGAAATGAAGATTCCATCCTCACAATATGCAGAGCTTCCTCCATTTTATTGAGAAAAGGAAATCAGATTGAAGGTGACTCAAAGTTCACGTGAGTGACACCCAACTACCCAAGGGCCCAATCTAGCGGTTGGAGTGTTGTTCCACCAAACAAGAGGTCATGAGTCAAACCTAGCAGAGACTAAGAACTGCTTTCAATGAAGAAGTGTTGTTCCGCCATGAAGGAAAATGGGCCAAGGTTCTCTTTGAGCTGTAAAGGCGGGATGTATGAATGGCTTTAATTTACCTAGGCTATCTTGACTAACTTGAAGTTGTATCTGTGGGGTCAGGTAGTGCCCAAGGTTTGCTATAAAGGTCATGAAGGTGGTTAGGAGTTTAAGACCACTGGAACTGGTATAGGTTTATCCTTGTAATGCGAAAAGAAAAAAAGAAAAAAAAAAAAAAGAAAAAAAAGGAGAGAGATAATCAAGTGATAAGGAACCGTGAATAT
Source organism: Spergularia marina (assembly GCA_963680865.1). Lineage (NCBI taxonomy): Eukaryota > Viridiplantae > Streptophyta > Magnoliopsida > Caryophyllales > Caryophyllaceae > Spergularia > Spergularia marina. The sequence continues at coordinate 11,060,567 of OY804554.1, forward strand.
TTCTGTAATGGAGGAGGAGACCAGGAGATGAAGAGGAGCGAAGAAAGAAGCAGCTTTCATTGAAGGCTTGAGGACCATTGATTTTAGTTTTGGAGAGTGTCCCCGCACATTATTAATTCTACAGACCCCGACCCGCCCCCTTAGTGAAAGGGTCGGGTCATGAGACTCATGACCCTCAAAAACATGGTAGGGTTGCGGGCTTTTGAAGGGCCCCTGTGACGTTGCCCAGGTCAAATGACAGAGGATCGCAATTAAATCCGTTATTGGGCTGACTTACCAATTAGAGCGACCATGGAAAAACTAAGACATGCAGAATTCATCCAGCACATTGTATCTACAGTACAGGTTTATAAAACAGTGTAAGTACTCAATTGTGGAGCTAACATGCTTTTGTATTTTCTAGAGACAAGCAGTGTTTCCTTTTGCCACTTTTCTACTCGATGAAATTGTTAATTTAGAAAAGAGCCTTACCGGCTGTGGAAAACAGCACTCCAGAACCACGAGTTCAGTGACAGCAATGCATAGATATGCCACAAACTGGTGTACTCATAAGATGTCTTGTTCTGCTTCAAAGGCAGCTTATAGTAAACAAGATTGTAAAAGGACAGCCAACCATGGAGATGCATCAGGAGGTTGAGGATTGATAGAGCTACAGAAACAGGCTCCTGAAAAACTGCAGAAAATGGGTAAAGCCAGAAAAATGAACAGTTTAATGTTGCAACCTGCAATTTTATAGTTATGCAGGTAGAAGTGTAGATTTCAGAGAAACAACAACTATAACCAACCTGGAGACCAATCATGCGCTTGAATGGCCATTTGCCATGATACTTTACAGTGCTATGCCCAAGTTCTTGCCTTTCCATTTCTCTGCTCTTCATGCAATAGTAACGGCAATCGCCTAAACAACCTAACTCTTTCCATTTTAGATACAGAGGCTTTTGCATGTACCACAGACTATCGACTGAGCTACTGCTTGAAGGAAGTTTGCACTGAGGAAAACATTTCTCTCCAATACATCCAACGCTAATACACTGGTTAACACAGGACCTGCAGCCCAAGGCCAACAGAAAATAACATTGCAGAAACAGGAAAATGAGATCGTCTGCAAGCTTAAAGTGAAAGGAGAAAGATTAAATGATTGAAATATAAGGAAACTTGATTACAAACGCTTAAACAAGGTAAGCAACACTGGTGACAAATAGAGAAAGGATTGAATATCAGGACCACATGTTCATAGATAGACCAAAGGAGAAAACTTTGACGAAAGCAGGGAAAAAAAAGCCTAACAATTTCAGCCATGTAAAAGTGAAGTACACTTGTGCTACATATTCAAGAAGTTTTTGAAACACATAATCTTAGTAGACACCACAGCAAACTCGGCATTTGTATTTGAGCCATTGTGAGTATAACATATTGCAAAATAATTGTATCCAATAGTGAACTACCAAGGGCTATAAAAACACCAGAAATTAGTGGGGTACAATACTTAAGCAGTGAGACCATCTCTATGTCCAAATAGCATAGAATTTCTAAAACCATCGCATTGCATAGTTTGCCAAACTCCCACGAGTCTCGCCCCCACCCACAATCTTATCAACCCCTTTTACACACCTTAATCTACTAAAAAATGTTGGCAAGCTTCTCACTATGTTCCAGTCAGCCCAGAGGTTAACAAGATACGAATCTTTCAGTTTTTGTTAGTGAGTTTGTAAGACAAAGCTGTAAATAAGCCAACAGAAACGTTCTTAGACAAGTTCATTCTCTGTTTCAATCATAGTCTCCTACAGAATTTCAGCAACTCTTCGCTTCGTCTCTCATACTTTCTTCTCTCTAGAGGTCGATAAGTTTGCAGTGATCCTCGAAACACTCACTCCCTCTCCACCATTAAAGAGTAGTTCTAAATACATATTGATGCAAACTTAAATAGCCATGGGAGAATAGAGAACAAAGGGATATGATCCTTGAGTATCAAATCACATCTGAACCACGTTTCATCACTCCTATAAGGTCCACCATTCATCCCAAACAAGTCGATTTTCAAACTAGCTTGCATAATGAGTCCATTTTTTATTAACACACACCTTCCAATTGATCACAATACAAGGCACCTTCCCATTGATCATCATTCATCCCAAACAAGTCGATTTTCAAACTAGCTTGCTATTTGCGCCTGTATCACATATCCTTCAACACGCACCTTCCAATTGATCACAATTCGAGGCAGCACGTAAGATGCAAGAGGGCTTGATAAACTTTAATTCTATCTATATGATTCCAGAATAATATTGTGCATCCAAACTTGACAAACCAGCACAAAGGCTCACATTCTCCCCCACTTCGATCAAACTCGAATCTCGAAAGTCAAAAACATAAACTCTATAATCTAATAACTAAAAATTAGAAGCACAAGCTACATTGCAACTGCAAAGCCTAATTACGCACACCAAAGAGCTACACTTGAACAAAAACAATGATTCGGGGTCGGCTAACACGAATCGTCATATGAAATCGAAAATATGTGAGGTTTAGTATAAGAATAATCAAACCTGTAAAGTGGATCAGCATCACCAGGACTAGCACAAATCCCAGCAGAGCATGTAAACGCCAGGAATAATGTAATCCACCATCGACCCATCATCTAATTTTATGTTGCGTATATAAAAAATAAGTATGAATTATGCAGGAGACAAAAAAAAGATGAAAATGTGAGAAGTAAGAAATATTGGGATTAGGAATTCATATATATATACCTTGAAAAGGAAAGGAATTGATGAATGAATCTTAATGTTGGTCGTTTTCAGTTGAGAATCGAGTGATTTGATACTGGTTGAACCGGGGTAGCCGGGCAGAGGTCCGTGGCCGTGATGGGTCGGAGTTTGGACTTGGAATGGGTGGGACGACTATGCTATAGGGGATCTTTGTCCTCGATCAATAATGTAAACGCCTCTCAAGTCTGATCTCACCCACCACTACTTAGGCACTACTCTGTCGGGAGAGCTTTGATAGTCCAATAGCACCTATTGAACGATTTCGTCTAATAAGGCGCTAGAAGACAAATTTGCCTCAAATTATATTACCCATCTACCCTCCTAATCACCCACCTTCTTCCTTAAACTTCTCACCTGCAATTCTGCAAACCTCCTCCATGGCCACGCACTTGGCACACCCAGGCCTACCACCTTCACCATCACAATTTGTCATCATCAACGACCAGTCGACCACCCATTCTGGCCGGATCCAAACCCCAACAATAATAACCCAAACCAACCTAACAACCTTACTCAACCCAAAAATCTCATTCAACCCCTCTCTCTCATCTCGGGCTAAACCACTCATCGTTTCCGACGACATTACGACAATCATATTCAACTCCATATATTCAAATTCCAAACAACTATATACCATTCCGTTTTCGCCATATACCATCTCAATCTCCGGCGACATTGCAACAACCATATTCCACTCTATATATTCAATTTCGAAACAACTGTATACCATTCGGTTTTCGCCAAATACCATTGCAGTCACCAAAAACACTAAACTCAAACCCAATAACATTAGCCACTTTCCACCCATCGCCGGCTTCGCCGGCGAAACACAACGACACCCTATGTCGAGTGGTGTTTGAAGGGGTGTGGTGAACCCTTTTGGGCCTTTATTAAGGTTGCCGAAAAGGGTTTTATGGTTGGCGTTTCCGGCGCCGCTACCGCGGCACCGGAAACGCCAACCCTAAAACATTTTTCAGTGACTGCGTGGGGGCAACAATGGAGATGGAAGGCGAAAAGCTGCAACAATAAAGATGAAATGAAAGAGTCAGAGGGACTTAACGACGCGACTTAATTAGGGCCCTCAAGATGGTTGTTATGTGTGGGCGGTGCTTTTGGGTTTAGAGAGGCGGAATAGGTGGTTGGTGTCATGGTTGGTCTTGGGGTGTGTCGTAGATCTGGGTGGTTGTAGCTGAAAGTATGAAAGATGGGATGAGAGAAGGGAGAAGAAGGTCGGGGTAGTTGAGGAAGAAGAAAAAAAAATTGTCCTCTAGTGTCCCTATTGGACGATTAGTCCAATAGGGACTATTGGTTTAGCATTTCCCCCGTCGGGACCGAAAATGGATCGGTATCAGTTAGACTAGTTTTTTGACCCGTGCAAATGCACGAGAATTAATAATGTTTTTGTAAATATAATTATTTATGTCATGTAATATAAAATTGTTATGAAAATATTTAAAATAAAACCATTTTAGATAGCGTTTGGAAAGAGTAACTTGAAATTTTTGGAAATCATTTTGAATTAGATTTAATCTATTTAGTAAATTAGAATGCAGTTCGGAGATTGTATTTGGTTTACACATGAAAATTTTGCTTCAAATTAAGAAATCCAAATTCTCGAATTTTTAGGATTGTCAATCATATGATTTGGGTAAATTTTTTATTTGATAATAACATTCCCGAAACACCTTCTTAAAGAATCTAAACTTAAAAATCATGTCCAAAAATAAGAATTTAGGATTCGTCTAGGAAATCCGGCCTCATATCAACCTAATGAGTCCCTTGTATGTATTCGACAACTTTTATCAACTTTTAACAACTCTTGTATGCATTCGACAACTTTTATCAACTCTCCATGCATTAAATCTATGCAAACTTCTAATCGACAATCATCACCCTAGCAGCTTCCCTATCTGACACCCCCACTCCCATCCCCTTTCCTAATCATCAACACCCAATATCCAACGACATTTTAGAGGACATCTTCTCACCCCTGGTCAAATTTTTTAGTTGACCCATTCCTTGTCGATTTCTTACATGACCTCCCTAACCGACACCTTTACACCCATCAAATTATCTAACCGGTAGTCGCACCTGCCTCCTACTCAGTTTATTCCGCACCTCACGCTCTACTTTACCTGAACTCCCTTACCAGGTCAATTCCTACTCTAACCCCTTCACACCCGCTAATTCCTAGATTCGAGTCCTTTATATTAGTATATATCTCCTATCAAGTCCTCTATATGACAACACATCGACTCCTTTGCGCGACCCTTTCACCACTAACTTTGAAACTCGACCTCCTAAATAAATATTTTCCTTTATATGTATAGGTTAAACAAATTGTTTATATATTTATCTCTATTTTTGTACATTTTAAACTAGTTTATATGTAATTGGTACCCGTGCACATGGGGATTAATAACATTTTTTCTAGATAGTCGGCACCCCTCTTACCCATATCAAAATTTCTAGCCAACTCCTAACCCTGCCGATTTCTATACCCGATCTCCATAATTAACACTCATACCCTCGTCAATATATCTTGTTGACCCTCTACCCCTATCAACTACAGGTCTTCCTAACATCGACGCACAATTTTACTTTAACATGTCCTACTTTGACGTAAGATTTATACATGTCATAGATAGATTAAGTAAAATCATAAAAACTTAGATGAGTTTAATTAACACCAGCGTATTAGTTTTACCACATTATTTGTCAATATAATTATGGGTCCTCACTTTAAATTAAAATTGATAATATATAAAAACAAAAAGTACCTTACGACCATTAGCATATAAGAATAGTTAGGTAAAGTATAAAACTATAAATTCTTTTTGTTGTGTTATTGAAAATGCTTTTTTGTTTCTTTTTTGGTAAATGTCCTAAAAACGTTGTAGAATTCACTAACCCAAAACATCTCCCCTCTCTTTATCGCCTACCAGTTCGTGACCATTAACCACGGAGGCCTAGGAATCTAGGATACTAAGAAGAATGAATCCTGTGATACGAATTTTCAATCATGTCATCATCAGTCACTAAGTCATCATCATTGATTTTTTCGTCTAAAATTGTGAAACACTACGGTCGATTCCATTAGAATTTACTCCTATTCTGAAAATGTTATTTTTTTTAACTATAGTCCATCATACAAATCCTTCATAATTTGAGATGTTGGGGCTCGAAAATTCGAATGCTTAGTGTTAATGTCTTGGAAACATTAATCGGCCAATGTTAATTTGATAATAAATTACAACATTTTTCTTTTTCTAAAGTTGGATATGAATTTCTTGCATTAATAAGTATAATGGTCCATTTTATGTTGATCGTTATAGTATGGTGTAATTATTTTGTTTTCATACTTGGGAGTGAGTAGAAATCTTTTTTCACATTATTTTTAAGATTTTGTAATTCTGTTCACACTAAATCAGCATATGATTTGGACTGGATCTTTCCTTTTCATAGAATGAATTATAATAACATGCATGAAGTAGTAGATAGCACATTGGTAATGTGATGAATATGTAGTTGAGAGGTCCATGGTTCAAATATTGGCTCAGACATTTTTGCCAAGTTTCGTGAATGAGCATAATGACGTGTTAAATAATTGCTGACATGTCAGTTCTATGTTGAACCTCGCCAAGTCAATTTCTTGCACGCAATTATTAAAAGTAATAGATAGATAGATAAATAGATTCTAACTCGGTCTCCTATCTCGTAAAACTTATGCCCTGTTTGGTATCGTCTTTGGTTTTCAACTTTCAGTTTGTTTTTTAAAATCAAAGTTTCGTTTTTGAAAACCAGAAAATCTTGTTTTCGATTGTCAGTTTTCAGTTTTCATTTTCAATATGACTATAATAGACACAAACTCACAATCAATCTAAAATTAATTTTGCAACTTATTTAACTAAAATTTATGATGAAAGAAAAAAAAAAAACAAAAAACAAATACGACAGTGATACAGTTTGAACCCTTAGATTATGAATTTGTGGTTTATCATTTTTCTAGGTTCTTGTTCTGGTGTGGTTGTAATTAATTACCCATGAAAAGTAGTAGTAGTCTAGGGTGAAGTGGTATGCTTGTGGATTTTCTTTAGGAGTTTTAGCATGTGGTTGGCCCCTTGGTGTCTTTGGCGATTGTTTAGTTCTTTGAGACTAGGTATTTATTGAGGGAATGAAATCCCACCTTCACAGTTCTTATATCCATATCCTAGAATCATGTCACGATTATGATTGATTAGTCTACAAAATGTGTGTGACTAAATGCATGTCCAAGTGTCAGGTGAACAGATTTAAGGTTAAAAAGTTGCAACTTGAACCCGACTTGCCTTATATAAACACAAGTGACCTCAACCTAACCTGCCAACTCATTTAAATATGTTTTAAACAGGTCAAATGCGCAACCTGACCCGCCAGCCCATTAATTAACCCAAATTTTGAATTGTTTATGTGTATTTTTCCCCCTTCGGTAAATAGGTTGGCTCGGGTTGGGCCTGACTCATTTTTGACCTGCTTATTTTCCCGAGTCAGATCGAATTATTTGCTTATTGAAAATTAAAACCCAATTAGACGTTAGTTAGTTGGCTTAAGAGTCATTGACCAAATCAACTCTAAACGACTCATTTTTGGGTCGGGTTAATACATGATCTTAAAAATTATTGGAGCCTTAACCCTTAGGGTGTGTTTGGTTCATCATTTTTGGGGGGATTGGAAACGAATTCGATTACCTCTCCGTTACATTGTGTTTGTTTTCATATTTTTTGTTTTCTAATCCTTTCCCACTTCCTTTCCAATCCCTCAAAATGAATTCCACAAAACCTAATGTTACAAAATTGAATCCTCCCATATTCATTTTCTCTCTCCTCCCTTCCTCTCTTTCCTCCCACACACCAACCCCACCCTTCACCGACCACCACGCCCCCACCGTCGGCGACACGCCGCGCCACCTAATCCACTGGAGACACCGCCTGGTGGCCAGCCCTGCTTTGGCGAGTTCACCGGAGGGTTGCCGACGACCCAAAACCCCCCCACCATCCTCTCTTTCACGTTTTCTCTCTCCTCTTTACTTCCTCATCTCTTCTCTTCCTTCTCCTACCACCGCGACGACGACCCAAAGCCCCCCACCCTAACGTCGCCTCCTCCGCCAACAACCCCAACCTAACCCCCCCACCGTCCTTACTTCCTTGGCAAAAAAAAAAAAAAAATTTGAATTTTTAATCCTAGATCTACAAAATTTTAAATGAAATTTAGGAAAACTAATTGCACAACCATATTGAGTATCTAATTTTGATTAAATTGGTGGTGGGTTTTTGTCGGAGAAGTGGCGGTTGGTGGTGGTCAACGCTGGCAATGGCCCGTCAAAGGTGGTAGTAGGGGAGGAGAGAGAAAAGATAAGGATTGATGTAACATCTAGAATTTAAATGGTAAATTACAATTTTATCCCTACTAATGGATTGATTCATTTTTTAATGGAACTAAACAACTTTATTAACGAATGATACTTGTATCCATTCCACTCCATTTTCATATCCAATCTATTTCTATTCCACTTTCATAAATCAAACGCACCCTTAATTCTATTTCAAATCAACCCTAAAATATGCGGAGTACTCAAGTTTTTATTTTTTTTATTCCCCCGAGAATTTGACACTAGACGAACTAACATAAAACAAACAAGCGTAAGGGCTTCCTTTAGCTTGGTTTCCAACTAAAGAAAGGGTTTTGAGCGCGCAGAAACTGTTTTGTAGGAGAGAGAAAATCAAAAATAATGGAAGAGACGGATGAAATTGCAGACAAAAGCTTGGTCGACATTGTCTTCTCTTGGTCCCTTAATGATATTCTCAACAAAGACCTCTACAAATACAAGGTCCCTTTAATTTCTTCTTCTTTACTCTTCTATTTATTTCCTCATATCATTTCTTCTTTTAATTTTGTTTTTTTGGGCTTAATTTGATTTTGCGTTGAATATTTATGCTTCTTTGTCGGAGTTGATTGTTCAAGCGTGTGAAAGAAGTTTAATTTTTCAGTATGAATGATTTGATATTGGAAAAATTATTACAACACAATATTGTTTTTGTTTTTGTTCAGTTGTTTTTCTATGACTGTCAATTGAACTGCCATCACTATTGTGAATTTGATAAGAATAGAGTCTGATGTGTTTGGTGAATTGTAGATTGTGCTCAACAATATTGTGAATTTCGCTCACCAATTTTCTGTTTTTTTTTTTTTTTTTTTTTTTTTTTTTTTTTTGGGATAATTCACGGCTGGTAATATACTACTGCACAACCCAATTCCCGTGTATTTGACTATTTGCAACCAGTCATGTTTGCACATTGTCACAATATTAAACTTTATATAACGGGTGAATTCGGGGTGCATAGGTGCACGGGCTACCCTCAACTTTCGAAAAACATGTGAAGTAATTCTGCTTAAAATTGAAAAAACATAGTATAAATATTGAAAAGTTGTATTTTGTATTAAATGTAGCTAGCGTCACATTACAGAGCTAGATTCAACTTTTGTCATTTCGTTTATCATATTTTGCTAATCGTCAAAACTACATTTTGAGCATAATTTTCACAGTAAAAGAAGATGATGAGATTAACGGTGGGCGAGGAAAGACATTCTGAATGTACTTTGCTAACAAATAACTAGCACATCATGGCTTAACGGATATTTCTAACAAAAGTTACTATTTGGGCACATGCCATGTGCATAAACTTGTCGAGTACGATAACATGTGCAAAGCGGTAAACCTCAAGAGTACGATGTGAATTATGCGTTTTTTTAAGTGGTAATAATATACTGCAGTGGTGCTTGAGTGTACTGCATACCCTGAACTTTCCAAAAACATGTAAAGTAAATTTTGCCTAAAAATTCCAAAAATATAAGAAAATATTAAAATGATATTTTTGAATTAAACGTCGCTAGCCCGAACTTAAGGGCTAGATTTAGTCAATTCGTAAATTATATAAATGAGATATATCTTGTTAATTTCTTGACTAAAACAAAAGTTACATTTTGAGTATAATGCTCACATTAAAACGATGATGAGATGACGAAGATAGGCGTTCGAAAAAGTGACGAATCTTCCCCTTTTTTTTTTGACAAATGATCCAACTCGTAAGAGGTAGACAACTTGGAAAACTATTAGCCATTTGAATACACGAAATAAAAAACACAAACCCTCTCTTACTAGACGTAGAACTACTACTGGAGTCAAAATGGCAAAAAACTCATATGTTAAGAATGTACTTCATTTCGATGACATTGAGAAAGACGATGGGGTTTTGTTGTCATTATTGGCATTCCACAAAGAACTTCGTGTGCCAACCATTACTGCGAAACCTCGACATCTGTCTCTATGTCCTTAAGATCAGTTTCTCAACAGATGTTGTTTTTGGCCTTTTGACAACAGTATTAGTTTTACGTCTAGGCAGAGAAGGCTTCTGTTTTTTTGGCTTTCGAACGGGTTGTCCACCAATGGAAAGATTCATCTTTTTCCAAATGCCTTTCGTCGCCTGGTGTTGATCTCATCATCTTCTTTGAATTTGACTATTATGCTCAAAATGTAGCTTTTTCTAGTGAACTAGCAAGATTTATCTCATTCATATATTATAGGGATCCAGAAAAATTGAATCTAGCTCTCAAATGTTGGCTAGCCACATTTTTTTTAGACGTAATATACTGCTGGAGGGCTCAATTCTTCTGCATTTGTAACAAGCTACCCATTGCCACAATATTAGAACTTAATAACGGATGAATAAAGGGGTGCACGACTAGTCTGAACTTTCCAAAAGCATATGAAGTAAAATTTCTTGTAAATTCCAGAAATATTGCAAACAATTAAAATAATATTTTTTTATATTGATGAAGGTAGCCTAACATTACAGTGCTAGATTCAATTTTTGTCGATTCGTATATCATATGATCGAGATATATCTTGCTAGTTCTCAACTAAAACAAAAACTACATTTTAAGCATAATACTCACATTCAAGAAGGATGATGGGATCAACAGCGGGCGAGGAAAGGCATTTGAAAAGTGATTAATCTCCCCTTTTGTTGACAAGCCGTCGGAAGTGTTAGAGGCAGGCAGCATGGAAAACTATTGACCATTTGAATACACGAAACCTTGCTGGACGCTTAAGTACCTAAGGAGTCAAAATAGCAAAAATAAACCATTTGTCAAGAATGTACCAATGATGTGAAAGACATTAAGGAAGATGACGAGGTTTTGCTCTCGTTATTGGCATTCCTCAAAGACCATTCTCGTGCCTTGAGAACTTGAAGAACTAGCACGGGAATGGTTTTTGAATAATGCCAATAGTGATTACCAAACCTCATCATCTGTTTAATTGTCCTTGAGATGAGGTACATTATTCTTAGCAGATTACTTGTTGCCATTTTGACCGCATTGGTATCTCTACGTCTAATAAGAGAAGGCTTCTGTTTTTGTTTCCTGCATTTGATTTGCTTATAGTTTTCCGTGCCTTACGATTCGGCTGGCTTGTCAAGTTGTCAACAAAAGGAAAGATTTATCCATTTCCGAACGTCTTTCCTCTCCCAGTGTTGATCCCATCATCCTTTTTTATGTCAGTATTATGCTCAAAATGGAGTTTTTTTCTCCCGGTGTTGGTATTTGACGAATCCCAACAATGAATGCGAAACCTCGTCATCTTTCTTAATACCCTTGAGATGGGGTACTCTCTTAACAGATGATTTTTTTTGCCATTTTGACTGCATTGGTATCGTTACGACTAGTAAAAGAAGGCTTCTATTTGTTTCGTGCATTCAAATCGCCAATAGTTTTCTGTAGTGTTTGCCTCTTACGTTTCGGACAGCTTGTCAACAAAAGGGAAGATTCATCACTTTTGGAACGCTTTTTCCTCGCCCACTTTTGATCCCATCATCCTTTTTGCTCAAAGTGTATGTAGCTTTTGTTTAAGTTGAGAATTAGCAAGATTTATCTCATTTTTATTTATATAATACACGAATTTTTAATATGTAATGTTACGCTAGTTAAATTTTGTACAAAAATACTGTGTTTTTTTTTCATGTATTTTTGGAATTTTCAAGCCATATTATTTCACATGTTTTTGAAAAGTTTAGGGTTACGGGTGCACCGGGCAAGTTATTACATGGTCCATGGACCAAAGTGAGGAAGATATTCTACTCTCACAATAGTAGGGTGGAGACTATACTTAAAACCTTTTTTTTTTGAAGTCGTGGCCGACACGCCTATCTATATGCTTACTATGGTCTGACCTTGGTATAAGCACTCGGTGAACAAAATTATAGTGTTAATATTGTTTCAGTTAGAAAACATGACTGGTTATAAATGGATTTTATCCTGATCAAAACTATCAAATGGAAATCAATGTAGAGAATAGAACAATGTTTATGAGACGGATTGGGTACCTGATATCCGTAACATTCTGCCTCTAGTGTGGGTTTGAGAAGCCTGAAGCATGATCTTCTTTGGTTTTGGTCATTGGACTGTCAAATAACACCAAGATAGGTTGCTTTCTGTGGTAGTCGTGATTTAATGATGGTGTAGTGTGGGCAATTTACATTCTTCATTAATACTGTACATGTACATATATTCTGTTATCATTTGCTTAATATGGTGGACGTACTTATGAACTACCTGGACTCATCTTCTATACATATTCAATAAATACTTGGATTGGGACGAGAAAGTATGTATGGTTGGATTCAAACCTTTACCTATATTGTCAGAGGTGCACATATGACACTTGTAACTTAGCTGAGTTAGTTCTCTTCTAAAGAAGCCTACTACTAATGTGGAATCAAGCTTCGTAACCAAAGATTTCACTCAATTATTATTGAGTACCATATCAGCGTGGGAAACAATATACTCTCCTACTGTTAAGAGCAACAGTTCAGTGAGGGAGAGAAAAAAGATTCAATTATTAGTTGTTTTACAGAGCACATAGTGCAAGTTTGCTTTGGCATCATATTAGTTAATAGTTACTATGGCAGATAATTGAATGATTGGCAATATATGGCTGACGATATCATTTAGTGAACTCTCTGCATCTTATAGTTCTATCTCTTATCCTATTTAAAGAATGTTTCTATACAACTCCAACAACAACATTACCGAAAGGCTCCTGCCTATGATGATGTGAAAGGAGGGGAGGAGGCGGGGGGTCGGATGTACGCAAGCATTACCCCTATGTTAAAAAGGCGCTTACAAATGATCCATATGAAAATTGGGTTGAGAATCGCACTAGTCAACTGCTACTTCATAATGCAAGAAGCATATATTGTTTTTGAGCTATTTTGACTTAGATCATTATATTCCAAAACCAACGCTTACACTAAATTTGTGTTTGGTATCCACAGGTCAAACAAATTCCTGAGTCATTTAGTTCAGTGACTCACTACATGGATTCCTTCATTCTTCTACTGGTTGAAGAAACACATGCAGATTTATGTTCAAGCATGGAAACAGTGTCACTTGCTCCTACATATCCAAATGATTTCATTGATATCTGCAATGATCCAAAGAATCTTGCATGTACTGTTGCCATGAATGCAATGGGGTGTCTTTAGAATGGTTTCGAACCTTACGAGCAATCTGGTGGTCTCATAGCTATAACTGATGTGAGGCCAACATGTCTAGGTGATCTTAACAGACCAAAATTATCCTACATTATAGCTTTCATTCAACATGTGAGCAAGACACAAAACCAAGATGAGTATAAGCTTAAAATCCGACTGTCAAAACCTTTTCCATCTGAAGTGTATCTTGATGAGGTGCAAACAACATTTGCTGTCTTCCTGACTAATATTACGACAAACATCCGTATATGGAAAGCACTGAACCTGAAGCCAGATGAGGGTAGCTTCAACATCATAGGCAGTGTACTCCAGACTAATCATAGTGTAAGAAATACTCTCAGTTGTGCTGGTATATTCACAGTGTTATTGTTTCTCACTTTTCCTTTCTTATTTTAGTGTATGTATGTATGTATGTATTTGTATCTAGAATTGAATCACTTACTGATGTTCTTTTCTTAATTGTATAGGTATACCAAAATTGTGCCACCTGCTTTCACAGGGAGAGAAACTGGCTTGAAACTACAACTACTGGAGCCTTCATTCGCTCTTTGGATCTGAACAAATCCCAGGAGGAAGTTGTGTATAACTGTACCACTTTGAAGGAATGCTATCATAAGGATACAGTCAAACTAATTTGGGGTCCTCCTGGAACAGGGAAGACTAAGACGACTGCATCATTCTTGTTTGCCATTTTAAAGACCAAGACCAGAGTGGTTACTTGTGCGCCGACCAACATTGCAGTTGTGGAGGTAACAAGAAGGCTTCTGAAACTGGCTTCAAAGTCCCTTGAGTTTGGCACTTATGGTCTTGGAGACATAGTTTTATTTGGTAATGGTAGAAGAATGAAAATACAGGAACAGGATTATCTTTTTGACGTTTTTCTTGATTTCCGTGCTCATATGTTGAACAAGTGCTTTCAGTCGTCGCCAGGTTGGCTGTTTTGTCTGGAATCCATGATATGTTTGCTTGAAAATCCAAAAGAGCAGTATTATTTGTTTCTTGAACAGGATCGCAAGGAAAATGGTGATAAGCCTGGTGATGAGGAGGAGCAGCACTTGCTAGCCGAAATACATGGGCAAAGTAATGTAGGTAGTCAAGATACAGAAGCAAGAACACGAGCCCAAACCTTTAAAAGGAGAACTTGGAATAAGATTCTCGAGGAGACTCTTGGATCAGGGAAGAATAAGAAACCAAGGGATGTAGGAAGGCAAGAACAAGTATTGGGACATGAGCAAAGTGACACTCTGTGTGAAATAAAGTCAACATTTGAAGAGTTTGTGACAAGTGAATTTTATTCTCTCAGAAATAGGATGATTTTTTTTGCAGGCGTGTTGTTTACTCACTTGCCCACATCTTTTGTTTCTCTAAAGGTCGTGAAAAACGTGAATCATTGTCTCTCTATGCTTGACAATCTCTGCTTATCTTCCATTGGTGTTGGTGTTTCTGTTTGTGGCTCGAAAGAAATGAAACTAGAGTGCCTACAAGCACTTAAAAAACTTAGTGAACGATTTGAGTTACCAGATGTGCATGGTGAATATATTGTTAAAAGATTTTGTCTGAAAAATGCACACCTTTTCTTTTGTACTGCTTCAAGCTCAGTAAGACTCTACACGGATGGACCTACACTACTAAAAATTGCAGTAATCGACGAAGCTGCCCAATTGAAAGAATGTGAATCCGCTAATCCTCTCCAGCTTCCTGGTCTTCACCATGCTATTCTGATTGGGGATTAACAACAATTGTCTGCAATGGTGAAAAGCAAGGTATAAGGTATCTTTACATGTTCCTTGGCTATTAACTATGGTTATGTTATATAAATCGTCTCTAAGAAAATTACTTTCATATTAGTTTGCAGAGAAAGCTCCATTTGGGAGAAGTTTATTCGAAAGGCTTGTATTGTTGGGACATGAAAGACACCTCTTAAATGTCCAGTACAGGATGCATCCATCAATTAGTTTGTTTCCAAATACGGAGTTCTACCAGAAACGGATATTGGATGCTCCTAGTGTGGTAGAGAGAGGCTATGAGAAGCATATACTTGCAGGAAGAATGTTTTGCTCATATTCTTTTATAAATGTCGACCATGGGGAAGAGACTTTGGTTGATGGGCACAACTTGAAGAATTCTGTTGAAGTAGCTATAGTCTATGAAATTGTATGCAAACTCTTCCAAGGTACATCACTATTAAAGTTCGATTTCATCATTCTTGTCATCACAGCATATTAATGTTAGCTCTGGACTTTTGAGTCCCTTTATATTTTGAGGTAGAAGTGCTTTCTTCTTTGTATGTTGAGGCTAAACTATTATGTGATTTTTTCATGTTCAGTTGGGTCCAATTATTACTGTTATTCATTGACCTAATTTGGAAATGTGGAAGTCTAAAAAAGAAGTATTACTGTCGGTATTATATCTCCATACAAAGCTCAGGTTAATGCAATTAACCAGAAGCTCCAAGAGACGAATGTCATAGGGACCAACAGCAGAGTTTCTGTTAGCGTTCGCTCTATTGATGGTTTCCAAGGTGGCGAGGAGGACGTGGTCATAATTTCTACTGTCAGATACAATGGTAACAGATCCGTAGGGTTTCTTTCAGACTGCCGAAGGACTAATGTGGCTTTGACTAGGGCGAGGTGCTACTTTATTCCACTTCAGATTGTTCAGTTAGTTGCATAGTAGTTTGGATTTTCATGTTTGTTGGTCTTATTCTTTCTCTAGGTATTTTCTCTGGATGGTATGAAATGGAGCAACGTTAATTAACAGTGACTCAGTTTGGAAGAATTTAGTCATTGATGCCAAGGCCCGCCAATATTACTTTGATGCTGAGGAGGATGACACTCTGGCTTATGCAGTTGCTTTTGGTTTAGTGGAGCTTGAGCATCTTCACACCCTAGTTCACGTGAAATCACTATTATTCAGAAGGTCAAGGTGGAAGGTATGGTATACCTGGATAAATTTGAAATTTTTGCACTCTTTTGATGATATTTAGGATGTCAATCAGGAAGTAAGGCAGTTCATTTATTGTCTTTTGGTTATAGATTTTTTATACCTCAACAGAAAGTGCATATGTTTGTCGTTTAATTTTTTGCCTGTGGGTAGAAATGAACAAATAGAGTGGAAAGAGAGGGTGTTTACAATACTAAGTTCCTATGTTTGTCAAGAGTCTTGGATGAATGATGGATACACTTAGGGATTTGAGTTGGGACATAGTGATATCTGTGATACTAGGAGATAATTCAAGCATATATAGATGAGCATAGGATATCATTTTGAGGAAACAGTTGTACAATCTTTTTGGACAATTATAACATACGAAACTCGAAAGATGGACCACCTGAAAAGTTGCTAGACCCCTAAGCTGTACTCTAGAAAATCGACAAGTTGAAGGACTTATGATGGTCATCGAGTATTGTCTGTGTCTTCTGTGATACATTGAAAAGTAATGTTCAGTATTAATATAGGATCTGAATTGTGTTTAATGCTGTCTGGGTTGGTGTTGACATTGACAGGAACCAATGTCTTGGAGTAGCATAGCATAGTTGCATACATCGCTGTTAGTTTGTGAAAGTATATTGCTTGGTGCAAATCTTTATCACTTTGAGGTCACTTGCTAGATTTAGTAATCTTGATTCTGTATCATTCTTTGTATTTATGACATTCTTCTAGCTTGGACAATTGAATGGCTTTTGTTAATTGTGTTTAGACTATTTATATAGAGCACTCATTGTTTTCGTTTTGAATTTTTTTTTGAGTCCACATGAGGGATGTCCATGAAATGCACTGAGCTCAATGTGTGTTTATTTAGTACAATGAATCTATTGAATAAGAGAGATAACTATTTTTCAAGTATAAAATGTAACAACAATTTATTAATCATTTGAGCAATCTCTTAACTTATAAGCTCCCCTTTCTTGACCTTCAAGATGAACATCAGTGATTTTCTTACTCTGGTTATAGGTCATTTTCAGTGACAACTTTTAGCAATCTATGGCAAAAATTGATAAAGAGGCAGTCCGTAATAAAGTATTATCATTGGTGGCAAAACTGTCCACTGGATGGCGTAAACATGATGAGCAGAGATATATCAGCTTCAAGGATGGAATGCCTCTTTTGTTAGAGTATATTAAGGTCGATGAGAAACTTTATCTTATCTGGAATGTTGATATTATTGAAGAAAACTCGAGCTACATGCAGATCCTAAATGTATGTGATGTACTTCCATGGTTTGAAGTACCAAAGCTGGTAGTTGACTTCAATACTATCTTTTCAACTTACTCAGCGGATCACCTTAGATGCTGCAGGTTCAGATGTTCTGAAGGGTACATATGTAAACTTTCTTTCATGTCTCTTGAGTCGGTATTGAATTTTAGATATTGATGAAAAAGTCTCACTATGATGCTTTTTTTTTTTTTAGATATTGCATAGTTTCCATTTCCAATGGAGCCAAAGACTACTTATTCATTGGTTTTTGGGATATAATGGAATAAAGCAAAATGACTCATAAAACTGTGTGTGCTTCTTATTTTGTGAAGTAGCAGTCAGTCACTGCGATTCTCGAAGCAATTTTCATTTTGGGTCATCCGTGCGCAACCTCTCTATGTGTCAATAGGGGTAATGCTTGCATGCATCCGACCCTCCTACCCCGCCTTATGGCGGGAGCCTTTAAGGCACTGGGGTTAAAGATGTTGTTGCATAGTTCACCTAGCTCGATTTTAGGCTTCTAATTCTGTCTGAGCGTTGGCTTCAGTGGATTACATGGCTTCTGCACTTACGGCATACACATTAGGCCCTGTGAAGGGAGTATTTTCCTCTATCTGGGGTTTTAGGCTTTCTGCTGATTAAAATAACCCTTGAGATTTTCCAAACATCGTGTTAGCTTTATACATATCACTGAAAATGGGGTGGGGCTGGGAAGACAATTTTCCAGGAGTCAGATTGTAACCAGGTAACATTAAAGCCCTTGGTGTTTGCCTTTTTTTTTTTTTTTTTTTTTTTTTTCAACAAAGCCCCTTGTTGCTAAAAGACCTTAGAGTCGGCAAACATGAATCATCATATGTTTTTTTTTAATAGGAGATAAATAACCCTAAAGATAAAAGTTGTACTATTTTAAACACAAGGAACTCTCACCAACAAGGCTTTAGTACGAAAATCATATGAGGAACCATCCTAATTTCTTTTGAGTCTGTGCTAAACTGGATTGCCCTTGAAAATAGCAAAGGCCTTAACCTAAACAGAAACTAGCTATACTGTGTCGAACATTCTTCCAAAGAACGACAAAGATTGCTAACAATAACCAGAAATTTGCTCCTTTCAAATACACCTGAAACGAGTACTGCACAACACAATAGCCACTAGCCATTGACTTTCTACACTCTTGCTTACCCCCTGACAAGTTCCGAAGAGAAGAATCAGGACACATCTATATCTTGCTGATGCCCAACAAACTAATGAGTCACAGCCACAGATATAAGAAAACGATGCCCATTACCCTTCTGAGGCTTCATAGCCGTCTCTTTTTCCTCGTCCTATCGAAGAAGTCTTCCTAACTATTGTCGTTGAACTGTAATATACTACTAGAGGCAACAAGTAACAGCGTACCTGAGAGGGAAAGTCAAGGGACTTGCAAAGTGATACTATTCTTGTAGAATTCTTCCTGGGAAATCTGAAAGTTGAAGGCAGTAGCAGCACCTTCAAATTCTAGAGTTGCTACTGATCTGGTAACTGCTAAACATGAATATTACAGTAGGCATTTAGCGTCTGACTTTTATCCTTAGAGATTAAGAAAATACTCAATTGAATAGGTCCAAGAGTTACAGATGGGTAACTTATGAAAATTCAACCCACATTTACATGAAAAACTGAATTTGCATAAATATGGTTCTGGTCAATGCTACAGATAAAATTAACACCCCTGTGCTGTCGATGCTATTAGATTGATTTCTCCTATATTAAAATGTTTTACTCTTTCATTTTGGTTTGACCAGACTCAAAACTAGATTGTCATCTAAATTATGGCTCCTTGCTGCAGAGAGTTGGAAGTGCCAATGGTATGGCCCATTGATAAGTATGCTAGAGAAAGCATTTCAAATTCACCTAACTCAATGGAACTGTAGGCGAATAACTTTTCAATGCTCACTTTGTAGCACCGAAAAAGTCAGCTTCAGGTGAGTCCCTTATTTTACTTTTAAATGTTACAGAAGTATACAGTCATCTTAATTTCGTAGACTTGTCTTGCCAAGAATCTCACTCTCGAGATCTCTGGTGTCCTATAATATGATGTCAATTCTACAGTATGGATCTCTGCCTTTGTAGCATAAGGTTACATGTATAAGTTTCGTATTTCATAGCTTAAATTAGAGGTCAGTACGAGGTGGTCTAAGGATAGAAATAGTCATGGGCAGATGACTTTGCTAAAAATGGGACTCTGGAATACAGTTTTAATCTTAATCGTCTTGCCTAGATTGAGATGACCTGCAAACAGGGGCGAAGCCAGGATTGAAAACTCGGGGTGGCGAATTATAACTATATACATATACGCGGTATTCCTAATGGGTAATTTAGGACTTTTTATTATTTCTAACCAAAATCAATACTAAACAAGTCTATCTAATAAGGAAAATAACGAAGCGGACTCACTCAACAAATTAAGGAACAAGAAAGAAGAAAAAAACATACGAAATTACGAACAAAGGTTGGGGCAAAGGGTTCCTATATTAAAGGCATGCACAATAGACCACTAAAAGATTCTAGCCTACTGGTTAGGAATGAACATTCTCTTCCTCGAGGTCACGAGTTTGATTCCTCTCAAGTGAAATCTAAGGCTTTTGGCTTATTTTTAAAAGTAAAAGCCAAAGTAAAAAAATAATTTAAAAATTTAATGAGACTTGCTTATAAGATGAATTGAACCCAATACCTAGATGTGGTAAAGATTGGGCTATAACCACTATGCCAACTATATCTAGTTGATATTTCTGTGTACTGAAAAATATATATACTACTTCTGCCTACAAAGCCAGAGAATTTCTTCGCCCACAAGGGTGGCGGCCGCCACCCCAAGCCACCACCTGGCTTCGCCCATGCCTGCAAATAGTTCTTTAGTACATAAACATTGTTCACTACGCCAAATAATACATAGAACACCGGGTTGAAAACTATACAGACACAACCGGTGTCTGGACTGCCGGTGTCTTATGTTAAGACACCGGTTGTCCTGAAAATACCCGGTGTCAAAACTAAGACATACGACACCGGTTTTAAGGAAAACCGGTGTCGTATGTAGACATAAGACTCAGTAATTTGGTAGGACATTTGACACCGGTTTCACCAAAAACCGGTCTCATATGTACACCAGTGTTGACTTTCTGGGCATACATTTGACACCGGAATGACCAAAAACCGGTGTCATATGTACACCAGTGTTGACTTTCTGAGTACATATTTGACACCGGTTTGACCAAAAACCTGTGTCATATGTGCACCAGTGTTGACTTTCTGGGTACATATTTGACACCGGTTTGACCTACAACCGGTGTCATTTGTTGTTTTTTTTTTTTTTTTTTTTTTTCACTTGAGGGACATTTGACCCCTATTATTGTAAAAACCGGTGTCATAGGGTAGAATTTTTTTTTTTTTTTTTTGCTTGCTTCTGCCCTGCCAGGGAATTGGCGACTACAACAATTAGTCGCCAATTCCCACATTACAAACATACAATACGATTATGCCGTTTCAACGATAACAATTTCCAAAACCTCGACTACAAGAAACCAAGTCGATTCTTTGCTATACAACAATGGAGCTTCAAATTCACTCTATATATAATAAGCATCCATCCAATCTCAATTACTCCACAACATTTCTCCAAAACATAACAATGGAGATCTCTTGCTTTTCCTAGTTTCTAATTTCCTAACTGAGTACATTTCTAACTTAAAGAGAATATAAGTGTTTTAAGAAATCAAAGTAGATTTGAACACTTACAAGCAAAACTCGCTAGGTAGCTAGAGATCTTCATCGTCTCCTTCTTCATCTCCATCCACAAAGACATATGTAGCCCAAAGATCTCTTATTTCATCCAATTGTTCATTCGTAAATTGCTTGCAACCCTTCACAACATACTAAAACGACAAATTGAATATAGATATCCAAAATTTAAACATTTATAAAATGAACCCCAACAGCTTTCTTTTGGATTATCTCGAACATGTAACAGCAAATATAATATCCACAATCGTTACTTCCTAAGGGTTGACGGGGACACTACAAAACAAAATAAAAAATAAATAAGACCAAATTCGAACGCATAAATAGGATATCAAATGTATAGTTAATAAACACAAAAAATTCAAACGTACCATTATCGTATGCCATTTCATAAGCGTCGACTTCTTATTCAACTTGTTTAGGGGATCCAAAGTCATGATCCTCGTTACGGCGCTAGTTAAATAACACGGTATTCCAATATAATTAAAAGATATAATTAAATAACAGTGGAGTTTAAAGAACAATGGAGTTTAAAGATATATAATATATACATACTCTTGTATTAGATTACGAATAAATTCGGGTGGTTTCTTACTCCCTCTTGATGGATCTAACCAATACTCCGTTTCTGACGGTGGATGAATCACATCTAACATCCAATGCGAACTACACATTACCAAAATAATATAAGTTATGAAATACTCCGTACAAAATAAAAAAATCATCTAGAATTTGTAAAACTAGTTACCTTTCATTATGAGGTGCGAAAAATATCTTTTGTTTGTGTGCACATGTTGAACAAGCGAACGCACTAAAAATATAATTCCCACGATCATCCTCATCATCAACCGGTGTTATAGGAGACAAAAATGTCGGGCATAAAAAATCATACAAACCATCTACACGTCTCCTTTCACACAACTTTTTCAAATACCTATTACAAAAAAAAAAAAAAAAAAAAAAAAAAAAAAAACACACACAAAAAGAAAGTGTCACATGAATAAATTTACCAATATATATGAGTATCTAAACTAATTATTATTTTTCTTAAACAAATGTATAAAAAGTCACTTACAAGATAAATGCCGTAATGTGAGTAGATTGAATTTGCCATTGATAACATCATTGCTCCATCTCTTTCGGTGTCACAAACAAGTCTTGCATATTATGAAGCACATGCTCGGTTACATGCAAAACTTTTCCCTCATCTCCGGTTTTCTTCATGCTTCGAGCGTTCTTACAAAGCCACTTCATCAACAAAGTTCTTCTCATATAAATTTTATCTTCCGGTGTTATGAATTCCGAAGAGAAAGTTGATGTAACACCCCCAAATTTCCTTTCCTTTTTAAAAATATTTTTATCACGAACCAAAATACAAATAAGGAAATTCAGAGGTGTCACTCCGCACTCGAGTCAAAGACCCGAATGTAAGGAGATTTCAGAAGTTGAACTACAAATGTCTAATGATTTAAAATAATCTATTACAATCCATTAATTAAATCACAACAATCCAAAATCTGAGATTGAAATATGAAATAATCTAAGTCCAATATATTGTTTTATAAATGAAAGTCTGAGCTTATTGAATCCAACTAATTTCTAGTGAGTCGTCGTTCCCGCATGCATCAATCACTCCAAACCTGTGGTGGATTTAAAACAGAAAAACCACAGTTTAAAAAGTCAGTGAAATTGAGTAAGCTAACACCTCAACTCGTAGAAAACCCAAAACCCTTACCTGGATTTTTAAAAACGTTTTAGTTTTATTTTCGAAAACCACACTTAGCACATTATCACATAAACCAATCGTAAGACAAATCAAATCGCCAAAATAGAAGTATCACAATCACTACAACAAACGTATAACAATTCATAATATAAACCAAGTCATTCTTTACGATCTTTAATGAGAAACTCGTAGCGAACTTTATAAGTGGGACTAGTCGAGTCTTTGTCAACTCATCCAAACCATACCATTCATATTTTGATAAGTGGGTGAGCCGGATTTTTACCGAGTCACCAAACCATACTATTATATACGTGGGTGAGCCGAATCTTTGCCGACTCACCAAACCATACCATACAAGACTACTAGACCTTAAGTGTGCACACCCCCTATTAAGTATTGCTAACCCAATAGAGTAGTACTAGAGCCAAGCCCTCTTAAAAACCGATGCGGTGGGGCAATAGTGGAGTCGATGTGACTCAAACCAAATAAAGTGGAGTCGATGCGACTCAAACCAATATCATCGTGTATCCCCATACTTTATTTATTTATTTTATTTATAATATCAGTCGTTTACACAAACTTATATTCCAATAATCATACAATCATTCAAAATTCAGCCATAACAATATCAATTGCACACCCATCAATCATAATTCCAACAACATCTTTTGAATCATAAAGCAAACAATATATCCATGCAATAGTCAAATCCAATTCAATCAAGATACGATAATCAAAACAATAAATCGTTCCCCACCTAATATGATACTAAGTTTTCATCCAGCACACCAATCACTTAACATATAATTTTGAAAGGTTTGTACAAGTTTAAGAAAGGTTGAGCATGCTAGCTTACCTTTTTAAGCAAATGGAAACTGAACAACACAACAGTCACTAGGTACCTCTCGTCTACGGACTCAGGTTCTACAATTACACAAACGACATTTTCAAATTAAAACTCAATTTTTCTTAACCAACCAACCAACTATATACCTATATGTTAGTGTGATCCTATATACAATGTATTAACATGATGATACCAAATCCAAACAATTAATAATTATCCAATAATTATATTCTATTTCAATAATTATCCCATAGAACTCAAATAACACCCAAATTATTATAAAAATTCCCAAGGCCTAAAAATAAGGGTAAAAACAGAATCTAACTTATAAAAATTAACCCTTAATTATTCTATTTTAATCAGGAATTATTTTAACCACTTAAACTATGTTTTATTAATTAAAAACAACGTTTTATTACCTAAAATTCCATAAATCCGAAAATAGTAAAATAAATTTCGGAAATCAGAAAAATAAATTTATAACAACCAGATTTCGAAAATCCCTATTAGTATTATCATTTGAGCTAATTAAAATAATTTACAACACAAATCTCATAATTAGAACTAAAAGCAATTTCTACAAAACATGAACAAATCACAATCTAATTCACCAACTAAATTCATGAACCCTAAATAATAGAAATCAATCCTCCATAACATATAGTAGTCGAAAATCAACCAAAACGAATTCATAATATTAGCTTAATTAACCCTTAATCAGAAATTAATCCCAAAACTCAAAAACAACCCAAACTAATCAAAGATGAAAACTTTTATCAACAAACTAACTTTAATTGATTTAACCAATCTATATTTATCATATTTAATTAAACCAATTTCGACAAATCAAACTAATTAACCCAAATTCGTGTTTAGTGAAAATCAACTCAAAGCAAACATTAAAATCAATTCTTTGTACATAAAACTAACCCAAATTGATTACCCACTAACTATAACATCTATTAGGATCAACTAAACACGATTTAAAGCAAGAAAAAAAAAAACGGATTCAAAACTTGTTCTTCAAGAACACGAAAACAGGGGCGAAAAAAACAGAGGAAAGGGAGGGCCGAGAGGGTGTTACCCGCAGACGAAAGGGAGGACGTGCTGGTCCAGTGATTAGACGCGCGGAAACAGATGGCTGGTCACGCGCGTCGAGCGGTAGCTGAGCGTTGGCGTGCGTGCGGCGTTGTGAGGAGTGATAGGGAACATGGGAGAGGCAGGGGTGTTTTATAAAAGAAGGGGAGGGGGTTTGTGTCATGAGTTTGGAGAGAGAAAATTGAGGTTTGTTGTTTTTTTTTTTTTTTTTTCTTTTCTTTTTTCCTTTTCTTTTTCTGATTTGGTTTTTCCTCTTTCCTTTTGTTTGGGTTGGGTGTTTGATGTTTGGGCCAATATGGTAGTGGGTTAGTTTATTTTGTAGTAACTACTAGCTAGAGATAGTCCAAGTAAAAATAGGAAGACCCAAATAGAAATCCAAATTTAAAACCCAATCCCGAACTAATTTTCGAAAACGACTCCCAAAATAACAATTAAATTTATTTTTGATAAATTAATTACTAATACTAAAATATTATTATAAAATATACCGAAATTTTGGAATATTACATCATTCCCCCCTTAAGACAACGCTTCGTCCCCGAAGCGCAAAGTAAATTAATTGACTCGATTCACAATCAAACAACACTGAACAAAACATAACAACTCATAATATGCAAATGTATGAATGCAATGCATGATTCTATGTTTAATACAAAGTTGACATTACAATCCACCCTCCTTAAAAGAAGAGTTCGTCCTCGAACTCACGACTTAAACAATTCTATATGTAAGTATATGATCCAAATTGCTTGATGCACGATTCACTGATATAGGAATGCCATTGAAATATAGAGTCTCCTCATCAAATTTGCGCTAGAAGATACACCATTGTATCAATCTTATAGTAACCCAAAAATTATAGCATCGCCAAAATCATTAAATTTCCTTTATAACAAAGGCCCTTAATATAGTCAACCTCAAATAGTTTAATAACTTGTTGGGCATGAGAATCACAAAAATTCTTCTCTATATGCATGAGATCAAGAAAATGTCTAACGGTCAAATCTTTCCAATAAAGAAGATAAAAAAATATAGATCGTTTCTTATAACCCTTGGATGGAAGTTTCTGAAAATTATTTAGCCTCTAATTAGACTCCTCTAATTAGTACTTAATTACCCTAATTAAGTTTAGCTAGGAATCTTTAGTTGCATGTAAGATTAAAGCATAAATAATGAATAAAACAAGTTTTTATACCTTAATTAGGAGGAAATTTGACCACACCTTCAAAGAAGGTTCTTGAGCTGCTATTAAATGGGGATCTTTCTCCTTAATCTTGAGTTTCTAAGTTAGGAAATCTCCTCCCTTGATCCACCAAAGAAGCTCTCCAATATTCACCCAAAATAAGCTAGTATAAACAGGTTAATTAAACCTTAAAACCAAAATAAAATTAGCCAACACTTTAACTAATGTTATTCTAGGTTTAGATAAGATATTAGAAGAAAGATTAATCAACATGCAAAAGAAGAAACCAACTTCTTGATTTCTTGCTATGTTGGCCGAAATGATCTCATGCATATAGAGAAGAATTTTTTTTTTTTTTTTTTTTTTCTGTAAGTGGATAAATGTGCTTTTTTTGGGTAACTTATGACACCGGTTTCCGTATAACCGGTGTCGTATGTTCAATTTTTTATTTTATTTTATTTTTTTTTTGCTAAGTGAGAAATAGCGCGCAAATCGACTTGGGAAACATTTGACACCGGTTGATTGAAAACCGGTGTCTTATGTTTTTCAGACACCAGTTCTAAGCCTACCGGTGTCATATTTACTGGTGTTAAATGCCGTTTTTGGCGTAGTGGTTGCAGAGAGTATACTCTAAAAGACTAAAACTGAGGCGATAATTAATCACCAAACATCAGGTTGAATCTTGCATTATTTATTGCTATTGTTTTTCCTGTTCTACAAAATGAGAGTGACAACATGAAAGTGGGTGAAGAAGAGGAGAGCATGCTTTGCATTCCATGAATATGGTTCCGTAAGGAGGAAGAGAAAGACATTCTTATTTAATTACTCGTGAGCTAATGGTGATTAAAAATGGAGAGAAGGGATATACTTGATTCTACTTATGGGCTGATGGTGATGAAAATGTGGATAAGGTAAATATCAGCGAAGAGAATGAACGAGTAGGGGAGGAAGAGAGCAGGTTAGTGTGGTAACTTTACCTGTAATTTCGGCCGTTGTGCCAAAGCAAAGGTAAACAATTGACTGGCCGATAATTCTGCCGAGATAGAGATGATTGTGATAGCAAGAAGGTGGTGTGCACGGTGTTTGTGGACTTACATAGAACAGAATACAAAAAAATATGGAAATTATTTTCTAAAAGGGTCAGAGTAACCTACATCAATCACACAGTTACACATACGGATTAGTAACTACAAATCAATGAAATCGTAGCACTGCCACGGAAGATGCTAACTGACAACCATGCATGGTAGAATCATCCCTTTTGGAAACTCAAATAATCGCTTCTGGAAATTATTGGAAACTCAAATAATCGCTTCTGAAAATTAGAATCATCGGCTGTTACTCCTGTAGTCCTGTTAGCCTCTTACCCTGTAATTCTTTTTATTCTTATTGTTAAAACTTACGGAAAATTTACTTGGTGACCCTAAACTTTGCAAGATTGCACTTGGTGACCCAAATGTTAACTTTATGCACACGGTGACCCTGAATTATACATTTTGTGCACGTGGGGACCCTATATTCTAACGCCGTTAAAACTCCGTTAAGTTTTAAAATAACTAAGCTCTAATCTCCTGTTAAGTGTTAAATCTTTTTTTAAAGGTTCAATTAACTGAAGTTTATTATGTGTTAATACGGTATTAAATTAATGTTGGTTGAGTTGTAAATAACTTATTACTACCTCTAAACGATAATATTAGAGTTTAGTTATGACAAAACTTAACGGAGTTCTAACAGTGTTAAAATATAGGGTCACCACGTGCACAAAATGCATAGTTCAGGGTCACTGTGTGCAGAAAGTTAAAATTTGGGTCACCACATGCCATCTTGCAATGTTTAGGGTCACCACATGAATTTTCCGTAAAACTTAAGATAGTCTAGTTTTGCAGGCTCTTTTGGTGAAATACCGACGCTGACAACTTCAACGAGACAAATTTTTTGAAGTCAAGTCTGGAGCTGGCTTTTGTACAAAATCGGAAGTATTTACAGGTACAAGCAACTGCGTAGATTACATCAGACAAACGGTGAAGACGAGGAAGTATTTTTTGTGAAAAATGTTGGGGTTTGGAAACCCATAAATCTAGTCTGTTTGCTACACAGACATTTCTATGAAGTCTGTGGAGGCTTACCCGTTGGAAACATGAGATGAATTTTGTGATTGCTGTAAATTCTCCTTGTGAAGCAATCAAATGTAAAGGAAAAACTAAAACTAGTAAATATTAAGAAACTGTTGCAAGGGAGTGACTCGATAATCAAATAGTCCTAATGGTCTTGGCATTATTGTTCAGAGTTGTTCCAATTCAAAAGTAGGTTATCTTCGCGCAAACTCAGTTTTCCTATGTTGGCACTGTATTTCAAACTACAATATTGTACATACACACATACATATACAGTAGATCTAACATACACCATAATCCGACCTTTTACGGGGTAAATAGAAATAGTTGTGTCTAAGTAATCAGTTATACATGTTCTAACACATTCACAATATGTATATGGTTGTACACATTCACAATAATGGTGTCGTCCTAACTGCATGCTCCACTATATAATTCAGGTCATCCCAATTAGATCCGTAGAAAGCCCGCACATCATACTCATAATCCATTCCGGCATTATTCAGCGTTGCCGGAGTTGTAGTCGTGTACTGTGGCCGATTATCAGTATAATCTGCAACAGATTGAACTTGAACGACACTCTTCTGATCATCACTTGTAATATTATTGTTGTACTGATTTCCTATGTTGACGTTACTCTCAATAGTATTACTGTTACTAGCACTCGTGTAATATAGATTATTATTGTTTGGTGTACTTGGACGAGTAGCAAAGCTTATGTAACATTGGTGATTCGTGTCCGAGTCGATGCTGCTTGATTTCGAACACGGGTTCACTGCATTTCTTCGTGCAGTTAAAGCCTTCCAGTCTGGGCTTTGCCTTTTATTTCTCTTAAAAATTCTACATAATGTCCATATCTCCTGCAAATACATACCCATCACTTACGAGAAATTCATATCAAACATAAGTTTTCTAAAGAAAATGGAGGAATAAAGTTAAAGAGAAGTAATAAATACTACATACTCCGTATAACATATGAATCCTATACCTTGAAATATAGTTGAGAAAAACAAAATTTATATATATGCCCATGACATAATTTTGTTGGGTTAGACAACCTAGCTCATCATAGCAGCACACCACTTGAATTATCGCTGTGTTCTATGTTTACTAAGTTACTTACGAAAGTTTGTCAAGTTACCTTTTGAATTTACTTCATTCATTTTCAGAAATTAATTAATAAGGACTTTTTTAAAATTAATTTGCAATTCTTGAATTACATTACTTTATTTCAACATTGATGACAACTTATTTTTCAAATTTAGCTATGTATTCTCGTCTGAAATTTAAAAAAAAAAAAAAAAACTAAATACGTAATCACCATTTTTTTTTTGTTCTTTAATTTATTTGTATATGCACAATTAAAGCAATGTCGTACGTGTAAAACATGGCATATATAACACATTTGGCCTATTTCGTTGCACTTAATTCAATCATTTTCGACTAACTTTTACCATTTTTTGTATGCTTTTCTTCATCTATACTCACATATTGAAATCAAATATAAAGAATTTTATGACACATAATTGAAGAAGAAAATAAATATAACGAATAATTATGTTACATGCATGCACCGATGCACGTGTTAATTCATGTCAATAGTGCTCCATTCGTCATACTGATGTTATGTTAGGACCTTGCATTTCTACACATCATCGTTCATTGAAGAAAATATGCACCAAGAAAACATACAGATCATACAATACACGCCATGCATGACATGATTTGCTCTAAAATTCTACAAGTTATTAGATGACTTTTAGATCTATGTCAAGAGCACACGAGAACCATTAAAAATAAAAATCAAACAAATGTGCAATTTACTAAGAATCTAAGATAAAAGTTATTTTCTCAATTATTATATTGTATTTTTGTGGTATGTAAATTAACGATATATAAAAGTCAAGAATCGTGTAAAAGTGTTGGGATTTGGGTTATACTTTGTTTGGTGTCCCTTCAGTCACATCTAATAAAATCAGATATTTTGTTTGGTGTCTAAAAGATCAGAAAGTGTTCGGTATGAAAAACATCTCAGCTCAAACGTCTCATATTTTATTTTCGGACGTTCTACCTTAAACACCCCATCTATTTTAGGACATATTTTTCTCTCCTATTTTTATTAAATTATCCCATCCTCTCTCATAAATCTCTATTACTTTCATTAATCATCACATTCTCTCTCCTCCTTTTTTTTGTAATATTACCCTACTAAACTTACTACTGTATATCAATTTTCCTTATTCTGCTACAAAAAAACCTCCGGGACATTGAGCTGGGATGGTGGGAGCATGTGGTCATGAAAATATATCTATCAAAAATCAAAGTTCCATCTGATCTTCAAATTATGACGATTTTCAGAAATTACTTTAATTGACCAAATTTTTAGGGCAGTTTAGGGTATCTAGACATGAATAGGGTCGATTACTACATCGGTCTTTCCCAAATAATTTTCATGATAAACATATACACAACAACTAGCGAGCCATTCCTCTTAACATCATAAGAATAACTGATGCGGAATTCGAACACACCTTGGATTATGTGGGGTTTCAGGCTAAAAAATGATGGCAAAACCCCCAATTCATACAATCAAGAGGTTGTATCATTGTATGATGGTTTACTCGGTAGTTAAAAAAAAAAAAAAAGAAAAAAAAGAAAAAAAAAAGGTTAGCCTAGTGGTTATGCGATGAGTTTGGGAAGAGTGCTTATTTCAAATCTTATTTTTCTACTCCGATCCGCAACATTAGTTGTTCTTATGTATAAATAAACGATAAAAAATAAAAAGGTTATCTCGACAAAGAATTTACGGAATATCGAAATAAAGTTTCAAGTCCCTAAATTTTCCATTTTTATAGGTTCTATTCCTAAGTTTGTCATTGGGATAACTTTTAGGATAGCTATGTTTGGTAGGAGCGACAAGGATTTACAGTAGCAGAATGAAATAAAATACAAAAATGTGCAACTTGAGAGGAAGAAAGAGAACTCATAAGAGCGGGAGAGAGTAATTGATTACACCTAAGTATGTAACGACAATTACACGGATTTAGGTTGAACAGGTGTGATTACCTAAGCTAAATGGAAATCTCATTACACTGTTTGTAATGGTGATTACATATAACTCTACTCGTAGAAAATGATTTACTACATTTCAATCATAAAAAATAATAGGAGTCTATATGTAGACAAATAAAAAAGTGTCTATGATTAGTTTGTAGTAAAATTAATCAAAGGTGCAGTAATTTTTGTTGCACAATTTTGTAAATGTTGGATTATAAGGAAAGATGGACAATCAAGAGTCCTTGATTTGAGAATTAAACCAATTTAAATTTCTTTCGATTGATA
This sequence comes from Spergularia marina, assembly GCA_963680865.1. Taxonomy (NCBI): domain Eukaryota; kingdom Viridiplantae; phylum Streptophyta; class Magnoliopsida; order Caryophyllales; family Caryophyllaceae; genus Spergularia; species Spergularia marina. Next base: position 11,092,211 of record OY804554.1, read on the forward strand.
TATTCGTAACAATGTTGATTTTACTGTCAGTTTCATAAATTTACTATAAACATGTTAAATTTACTACTCAAGCATATTATTTACTACTTGTAATCTTTAATTTACCACACTTTATTATGTTATATACAATTTTTCTATTGTTTACGTATAAACTTCTAGGATCATCCATTAATCATTATCCCTCCCCTTCAACCAAATTAAACAAGCCTTAACCAAATTAAATAATAAGCTATCTTATTTAATAAGTTACCCCATGTAACTTATTTAAAATAAGCTAGCTTATCATAATTTTATTCCTAATTTATCCTCAATTAGTTGCTAAAATAAAATGAGATTAAAAATAAATAATGCATTTTTATGTAATTTTATGCTAATTCTACCAAACACTCCTAATAATATCAGCTAAAAACTTTCAGCTATTATTTCAGCTTTCAACTACTATTTCATCATTCACCTACTATTTCAGCGTTCAGCTACTATTTCAGCTAGTTTTACCAAACATAGCATCAAACATATTATTTATTACTTGCAATCTTTAATTTACCACATTTTATTATGTTATAGACAATTCTATTGTCTACGTATAAACTCCTAGGATCATCCATTAATCATTATCCTTCAGCTCCCCTCCAACCAAATTAAACAAGCCCTAACCTTTATTTTTTTTTTATCTGTTTTATCCACGTTTTAGGCTCACCAATACCTTATTGTTATTACTAGTAATAATAGCAACCTTTTTTTTACTTGACCTGTAGGTGAAGGAAGGACCCGGGGGGGGGGGGGGGGGGGGGATACTTACAGCTTCAAAGGCATTCTCTTTAGGAGCGGAGGAGTTGGCCTCGTTGTTTAAGGGTTGATGAGTTGTTGGCAGTCGGAATTCATGCATCATCCAATCAGTCTTGGTGCCTTTTCCTGCGCTTCCCCGGTAGTAAACCAGAGATTTCTTGAGTCCGACACACTGGTGGCCTTCCCCGCCGTTAGAGTAAATTGGTCTGTCGATTCCGGTCGCTTTCCAGAATCCGGAGCCCGTTACTCTATTGGGTCTAACGCTGTTCCGGTACTTTCTCCCTCTTCTACAGTAGAAATACCACTCTTTATCTCCCACACTGCTGCTTGCTTCTGCATGAATTTACCACCATACCATACGTAATGTTTTTTTTGTTTTTTTTTTGTACAAAGACGACAAATGTTATTACACAAACATACTTTCCTCTATTCGACTATTCTAATGAGGTTTAGTTATTTGTTGGGGACATAAAATGTACATTAAATTAGTTGGAGGTCTACTACTCTTTCGGTTTTTTTTTTTTTAAATTTCCAGAAAGTTACCACAAATTTGATTTGAGATAAATTCAAACCGAATGTTAATTACTAAACATATTGAAACATATAATCAAAGACTCAAAGGCAGCAATAATGATAAATAAGTTCATACTTTCAGTAAAGCAAAATTATGGCTATTTAGATATATACTCGATCTATAAAGTTCAAGTTTGATTGATTTCTTAGCTCTGGCTGTTACGTACTAGACCTCGTATCCAACCCTTTGACACTTTACAGTAAGATTACGGCTATACATGTAAAGATTCTAACTAAGAGCGAGGTTAAACCTTTAAAATAAACAAAATCGATATATATACTTCCATCCATTTGAGTGTGTGTTAAATTTGGATTCATGTCAAACGAACTGTAATATATACATGTCACAGTATGCATTTTCAGTTCTTTCACAAAAAAAAAAAAAAAAAAAAAAAAAAAAAAAAAAATCCCTATTGTGCAATATTTCTAATTCTTTTTCCTTGTCCAATTTTTAGACAACATTCAATGATTTTGCATTGGAAATTAAGGGTAACGCATACGCCCATACACCCTACTAAGGCCTGAGATAACTAGCTCACTGCAGGGAAACCCATGGATATATACGCCCTATTTGAACGCATAAGTATAATAATTCTACGATAATGATTATGAGCTGTTCAAATATATACTCCGTATAAAGTGAAAATCCACGTGTAAAAGCCAAAAATCTTATAGTTTAATTTGTTAGCGTTTGATTTGATTTCTTAGATATATACAACAGGATCGATCTAAAAAAAATGAAAGGAGTATAAGAGAGTATGAAGGTGCATACTTGGAAGATCCCAAGGGTCATGCTTGTAGATATCCATGTGCTTAATGATCTCAATGCTAAGAGGTCTCTTCTCAATCTTCCTCTTCAAGTAAAACGATACAAGCTCTTCATCAGTTGGGTGAAATCGGAACCCTGGAAGTGGCCCTTCTTCATGATCATCTGCTACCTCTCTCCTACTGCTTGAGTAATCTTCATCTATTTGGCTGCTACTACTGCTGCTCCTCATGCTCTTCACATCCATTATTTTTACGTTAAATTTCGACTCTGCCTCGTCCTACGTACGACCTAGTTAATTTGCAAGATTAACCTTTTCGACTACTTTAACTCTATCAGTACTAACATTACCAAGTTTGCGATCGATCGTACCAACTTGGTTGTCTTTTTATCAGGTTTTGGTACAAGCAAGAGATCGAACAGCTATATCTGGTAGTATTATTATGTTGGTCTTGGCCACTTGGGATATGTTTTGTGATGTTTGAGCTAGCAACTTAGCTTGTATGTGTGTGATTTTATATTGTGTGAACAATACTCTAGTGAAGAAATTAGAGGGCTACTGGGTCAAGTCATGAGGTTTGACCTAATAAGTCTGGAGGATGCATGGGGCCATACATTTATGAATCTTTCTTTCCTTTTTCTTTGCTTCTGACCTTATCATTTTGACATTCGTAGCCGCACAAGTAGAAGGACAAAATTCTTAGATTTCCTTTCAAGTATTATTACTGAGGTAATCCATGATATCTGGAACTTTCTTTTACTATAATTACATATGTACATGTCCTTTGATCTTTCTAGATAGCTAGTAAGTTTTGTGGAGTGCTTCTAGTACGATGAGTGAATAATTAATGAAAAAAGTCGCATCATTCTATATATAGACAGTCAAAAATTACATCTATGTTTGTACACGAAATCTATAATTAATGGAAGATCCTACGAGTCTGTATATAGACAATAGCAAATTGTGTATAGTATAATCAAGTGTGGTAAATTAAAGATGGCATGCAGTAAATATTATGGTTGTGTAGTAAATTTAACGTATTTGCAGTAATTTATGACATTGGTAGTAAAATCAACATTGTTACGGATCTGTCAATAAAAAGAAATTTGAATTGATTTAATTACAATATTAAGGACCCTTAATTGGCTCTCTTTCCTTATAATCCATCATTTGTCAAATTATACAACAAAATTTACTACACCTTTAATTATTTTTACTACAAATTAGCTATAAACACTTTTTTCACTTGTTTATATATAGACTCCTAGCTAGTATTTTCGATAAGTGGTTTTATCCGTTTGTTTTGTAGACAAAAAATAAACTTGTCTACATACACAATATTAATCAACACATATACTGTGGTAAATAAGATAGTCAAATGCTAGAGGTCTATATATTTTAATCAACCTAACGTTTTACTTCGCATCACTCTAATATCTCAAATCCGCTAAAATGCAATTTCTCGCACTCCAATTCTCAAGGGGCTATTTTTTATTTGCACAAATTTTTATGATTTTTTCCTTGACGTTTTTCTTTACCTAGCTACATCGCTCTAAGTACTTGCTTTTTTTGAAATTTAACTTTTGTCTTCTTAATTGGTTAAATTGTCAAACATATAACATCCCTAAATGGAGGAACATTTTTATCATGCAAATGAATGTGAAAGAAAACAAAATAGATTTTAATTAAAAGGTAGTTGTGATTTTGATGTAATTAAGGTCATTTCGATTGAGGTGAATATATTGTAGAAAATAAGGGGAAAATAATTATTATAAATTATTTATTCATTATAAATTAGGGAATCACAAAGGAAAAAAATCGTATAAAATGTTTTTTTTTTTTCCTTATTATTTAGCCCCTTAAGATTTGGAGTGAGCGAATTCCTACTTTAGCAGGTTTGGGATATTAGTGTGACGATAAGTAAAATGTTGGGTTATTTTTGTTAAAGTGAAAAGGTTGGGTTATTCCGTGAAAATGTTGCAAACGTTGGGTTATTTTCATTAAATTTGCCTATTTTAGACACCTAAAATTGTCTTATATATCGATATTAATTTTAGGATTTTCTATCGTGCGTGTGCCCCATAGGACATGATAAAACTCCATTTCTTTCCTTTATTAAATGATATTCTCATGAGTTAATCAATGAGATTCTATAATTGATTTTAAATCAAGTGAGAATATTACTTAATTAAGGAATAAATTAGATCGAGTTTTATCATGTGCCCAGGGCATATGTTAGAAAACCCGTTAATTTTGTAACATAAACAAAATTTTACTGTCAATACAATACTTTTTTTCATTGCAAATTAATTTTACTATACTGCTAACTTAATTTTACTGCCTTATATGTAATGAACAAATTAATTGTGTTTACACATTTATACATGAAAACAGTTAAATGTCATATGTCCTTAGCTCAATGCAACTAAGCAAATGCCGCCTCGTAAATATTTGACTACTTGGTTTTATAGTCATCGCACGACTAGTGGAACTTTTACACTAAATTGTCACTACTTTGACTTTTGTACGTATATACATGGACGACATTTGAGGGCTGCAAATAAAGAGTGAAGGGCATGCATGGTAATATGTTGGATTACAGTAATCATAAGGTCGCTGTTTGACAGTTTTCTTGTAGTAAATATGATTATAAATACTATAAACATGTGAGTAGATAAACAACAGCGCTTGGGATTTTAATTTGTCATTTTGATCTTCATCGTTGATCTAATTAAAGGTTTGGGAAATTACACATACACAAAGAGGTATATTATGCATGTGTGTGATAAATTCCCGCATTTACACATCTAAATTCCTATATATATATTTCGTATATTATTAACCTAGCGTCTCATCTCTTTTAATTTCGAGAACCTAACGAGATGGTCTATTTCTCCATCTCATCATCATTTTCCGTATTAAATAAGGCATACTCAATGAGAATGTATGTTTAACAATCAAGCCATTCGGGTAACTCAATACATTTTAGCTAAAAAGATTGATCGACATGATTGAATTGAAAGGCAGTTGGAGTTCGACCGGGAAGCAGCTAGGCTTGAAAGAGTCATCTTCTTGACTGAATCTGGATTTCATGTTCTACGACTTGAAAGTGGAGTAGTTGTAGTTGTATCCACGGACAATAAGTGAAGTAATAATTAGTTTTAATAACGACTAGCTAACTCAAGTGGCATTATTTACTGTTTGATCCAGCCAATAAGTTTGCTTAAGAGGTCCATGAACTTATATTTAAGCATGTTCATTTGTGATAATGACGAATATACTAAAACTAACTACCGTGTATTACATCTTCCAAAGAATACAATATGATAGAGTCATCATCAAAATGAGAGGAATTCCCCGGGATATCAGAAATCCCCACTTCAACATAATCCAAATTCTCAATATCCTTCAAAGCCATCGGAGGAAGCATCACTCTCGCTGCTCTCGTCATATGATCTACCACCTTATTGTGCCTCGTGTTGACAACCTCTACGCTCGCATGGAGTTCCATCCCGAGCAGCCGAGCTCTCTGCATTTAAAAAAAAAAATTAGCTAATCTATTCATAGGACTTTTTCGGTCTATAATCCCATGAACAACCAGCTCACATTTATTTGTATTTGTGACATAGCAAACATGATTGTCTACCCTAAAAAAAAAAAAAGACCGATTGTCGTGAGTTTTTAAGCAAAAGATAAGTGTTGTATGAGACAGTCTTGCAATAGATTATTGTGAGACAAACTACTTTATCAGTTTTATACAATGATACTTTATATTTTACGTTGCTAGATGCCTCATACTACTCTTATTAATTGTTTTATTTTACTTTACGATTATAACCTCCCATTTAGAAATAGTAAAGATGGTTAATTTTTTTATTATAATGGTTTATACATAAACTAAAACGTTTGTGAAAAGCATTACAATGATTACGAACAATATAAATGACCACTTTCTAACCAAATAAGTTAAAGTGGACTCGTAATATTTTTGTGAGACGGTCTCATACTCTCGTATAAATCTCACGAGTCCTGGACTTGAAAATTCAAGTGTCAGCACACTTGCCATTCGAAACCCAGAAGTCCATGACCATGAAAAACCAAGTGTTGCCGGTAATAATAATGTTGTACTTAACCCTGCTTCGAGAAATTAAGCTCTTGGATTTGACATATTTTTTAGACAAAGCACCTTATCTAACGTGGAGTGTAAAGGGAATCTAATATTGGGATTTTTTTTTTTGTTAGATCATTATTAGTGCCTAATCACTTATGAGTTATGACTTATAACCTAATCGAAAGTTTTACTGTCGAAAATGGCTGAACTTAGCACTATTGGATTAGTCGTTGTTCACATACAATAAACTCGACCAAATGTAGAAAATGTAACACCATCATGATAAGCAATTGGTGACTCGTGTGATATATATTATAGGCAACATTTACTCATGATTAATTTGGCGTGCATAAATATATACGATCAGGATTGATAATACTTGTAGTTTGACCCACGGTTTTTCATTTTTAATTTACTCTTATTGAGTCTCATTTAGAAAGGAAAAAAAAAAAAATAAATAAAATATCTATTAATTGAGAAGAATATTACTTAATTAATACACATTAGAAAAAACCATTTTTTTTTTCTTAGTTTATTTTTTGGCTGGATAAGTCCAAACTTAGATAGAGATACAATATGTAGGAGTGTAGGACTAGTAAGATTGCCAAAAGTGGAAAAGTCTGCAGTCTTAGTTGACTCGATCGAAGTCTAACTGATTGCGCAAGTCAACAAACTTTGAACAAATATAGAAAGATGTACACTAGTTTTAAGATTTAAGGCAGACCAAGGAAAAAGGCTTTCGTTGTTTTATTCATCTGGAAGCTGATGATGATGTGTGCTTCTTGTGACTGTGATTAAGCTTAACCTGTATTTAAGTGAATTATATCTAGACCAAGCATGATTAGCTTGACTTAGAAACATTGAAATTTCACATCTAAGTGCTTCCAGAACTGTTGCTCTTAAGACTAACCAACATCCACTATCAATTAGTATTTCCGTTTATTCACTTTGAGAATGATAAAACTATCATAAAATTCGTTTTATCTAAAAAAAACATACTATCATATAATTATGAGTAATTAAGGATCTTCTAGTAGCTCACTTGGTTGAGCTACCACTCCCCCACATGGAGTTGGGGGGTTTCTTTGTGATGTGGGGCCTCATGTAAGATCCCCCTGGCGAGTTCATGCCTAATTTTCAGCTGTTCAGTTGGGGTCTTCTTGTGAACTAGATCTCTTAAATAACCCCCTAACTCTACAGGGACTGAGCCTTCCGGGGTCAATAAATTATCGAATCAAAAAATAAAAATAAAAAAGAGTAACTGAACATGGGGACTGGGGAGAATGTGTCGAGACCGAGCATGACGAGAATAGATTACTTCCAGGGAGCAGCAGTTGACGAGAATGGATTACTTGCCATTTGCCCACATTATTCGGGGTTGGATTTTCCTCACAACAATCCACTTTCAGACACCCACTTAGCTTAAGGCTTGGGTAAACTTCTAAGATGTGGCTGACATGTTTTAAAAGATTCAAACTACTTCAACTGATTTAAAACTCATCTTGTACAGTTCGAGACACGCAACAACACTCGATAACTCTAGAAACTAACACGGTCGACCAATAATTACTGGCGAAACAACCAGTTCCTAGCAAGTACAACCTCATCATCAACAGAAGTCAAATCTTACAAATGGATACAACTCATAAACTACAGCTGCTAGATTTGATCTGTACATTAACACATAACAAGGGGGCAGAATATACTCCCCAAGTCCAAATCAGCAGGTCAGGTATGAAGTTACCAGGACTTGTACACTGATAGCAAATGTAATACCTGCTGTTACTCTTCAGAACTCTCAGTATTCTCTCCATCTTCCTTTTCTTCTTCAGCTGCTGCAGAGCCTTCCCTCCCTGCCGAGGCTATGACTTCCCCAGGAGTAGGGTGATCAAACCTACATGTTGCTCCGTACCTACATGTCCCAGTCTTCATATAAAAAGGACAATTCAATACACCCTGCAAAGTGAACCAACCAATCACAGCGTAAGTTATGGTTGAATTGCATGTGCACAAATCTCCTATCACACATAATATGTATATACACCAGGCATTTAACAGAATAAGCTGTATTTGCAGCTTCTTTAATATCAATGAAGAGGGTGACAAAATCAAAAATATGAAATATTCACCTTCTTTTTCATGTAAACAAAACAGATCAACGCACCCTTAAATTACTCTTTCTCGAAAATATACAACAGCAGCTCACACAAATGGACAACGAATGAATTTTTTGTCCTTCAAACTAGCCAAATATTGTTTCAAAAATTACTGTGCCACTCCAAGATCTTACAAAAATGCACACAAAGTTCTCAATAGTCAATTTTGGCCTATATTTGCTACTCTCAAAGACCCCGAAAGATCACAAGAATTTCTTTTCCATTTGCTTTAGAAGGAAATTCTCGGCACAAGGTTTTCAAGAAATAATGAAATCAGCAATTCTGATCAAACAAATCCCCTTCTGAACCTTTGGGTGAATTCTTTGAAAAAATTATAAAGCTTAAATCATTGATGTGGATTACGAAATGTTGAGTTTTTTTTTAGACCACCAAAGGCGTTATTCTCTGTCAATGTTTTCCTTAAGACTTCTTTTGGGCACAAAAGAATGCAAACATTTACGAAGAAGTCAATTTCGTAAAATAAACGCAATTGGGGTACCTTTCATTTGGTGCACAAGATTTTCAAGAAAATAATGAAGTCAGCAAATTTGATAAAAGAAATCTCCTCTTTGAACCTTGGGTGATTCCTTTGAAAATTTGATGTGGATGACTTAATGTTGAATTATATTTCTAAGACCACCAAAGGTGTTATTTTCTGTCAACTTTTTCTTTAAACACGAGCACAAGAGGACAGGCGTATCTCAAATACAAATATCTACAAAGAAGTCCAATTCGGAAAAAAAACGCAATTGGGATACCCTTAAAAACCACTTGCTGCATTAGCCCACAAAAATGCTAGAAAAAACGACCCTTGCTAAAAAGATAATCAATAAGTTGTATTCGTAAAAGTGAAGGTCCAACCAGAAGCACCAGATAACAAGGTGCACCTTCATAATAAATAAATTCATTAATTTAGCATCACCCCCACTTCCAACGGAAAAAAAAAAAAAAAAGCATCAGGACATAAATAATGCAACTGAATGTCAAGGATGATAGGCCAATTAAAAAAAAGGATACACTATGCATAGATTGCATGGGTTTCCGTACGCAAGTCAATTCCAACTAAACACAGAAGAGATGCTGTTTTTTACACACTACCCTTAGATACACAATGGCATACCTCTCTCCTTGGAAGACCTGCGAGAGTAAGTTTAACACTCTTGGAAGAAGACCTGTCAACAGGGTGGTGAAACCTGCACTTTTCTCCAAACTTACATATTCCAGTTTTTATATAGTACTGCAAAAACAATTTAACCGAAATAAGAAAACTGCGGAAAATAGATATACAAGGAATAGATGATCAGAAACAATTAAAGGGGACTGCATGTAGAGATGCACATGCTTACTTTGATGCATTTGCCAAATAAATATGTCTCTCTTTAGTAAGCGAGTAGAGATGCACATAGTAACTTTTCATGCAGATGACAAAAAGAACATTTATCTCTTTAGTAGGGAGTTGGGACTAAACTGGGTAAACAAGTAATTTGGACCAGGTTCGGGTCAAGTCATTTTAGATATGGTCAATTTCAGGTCACGACTTTATCATGCCTAATTTGGGTCAGATCGGGATGACTCGAGTTTGGGTCTAATTCGGATCCATATTCTTTCAGAACATGAATTTTGGTGGGCCGATTTGGGGCCATTTGAATCAGGTCATTCCAAGCAATTTGTGGTGATTTGAGTCAGCACTTCAACAATTTTCATGTTGAGTCAGCATTTCAACAAATTTTGGTGGGCTTTGGTGGGCTCTAACTAAGAAAGGAGTTCCGCAAAAATATATTAGCATCATTAAGGACATGTATGAGGGAGCTGGCACGAGTGTACGGACTAGTGTAGGAAGTCATAAGAGTTCCCTATTACTATTGGAGTGCGCCAAGGGTCCGAACTTAGTCCATTTCTCTTTGCTCTAGTCATGGACGAATTGACGAAGTTAATCCAAGATGATATACCATGGTGCATGATGTTTGCATATGATGATATAGTGTTGATTAAGATTTGGAGAGGAGGTTAGAACTATGGAGGCACACTTTGGAGTCTAGAGGATTTCGGTGGAGCCGAAGCAAGACCGAGTATTTGGAGTGTAAGTTCAACGGCATTAGGCGAACAGAGACAGGGACTGTAACACCCCGGCTCATCGCCTGAGCCGAGATTAGTCACCTATGGCAGCTTGTCAGGCTGTGGGCTGACCTCACAGACCAACACGGGTCCTTCCGGCGCACTTTGACCTCACTCGTGCGCACCCTGGGAAACTTCCCAGGAGGTCACCCATCCTGAAATTACTCCCAGTCAAGCACGCTTAACTTTGGAGTTCTTATCACATGGGCTTCCTAAAAGGAAAGTCGACTTTGTTGGTATGAGTAGCACTATCAATCCTCTTAAGCACCTCATATGAGCCCTTAATCTCTCAGGGATCTCCTCTGAAATCCGGGGTATTACATTCACCCCCTCTTAAGAAAGCAACGTCCTCGTTGCGTCTGGCAGCCAACCATAGTCTAGCTCCAGGATCTTTCCCCCGCTAGGCTGCTGACCTGGACTCTCCTGACCACAAGATCAACAAGCGGTCGCAGGGTTGCTCTGATACCATTTGTAACACCCTGGCTCATCGCCTGAGCCGGTGACTACTCTCGGCTCAGGCGATGAGCCAGGGTGTTACAGGGACGATCACATTGGATGGAAAGATTGTTCTAGGATCACATTTCTTTCGATATTTGGGATCGATTCTTCAAAAGGATGGAGAATTAGATGGAGATATGGCCCATAGGATCAAATCAAGTTGGTTGAAGTGGAAGAATGCCACATGGCTTTTGTGTGATCGAGGAATGCCCAATAAGTTGAAGGGTAAGTTTTATCGAACGACAATTAAGCCGGCACTGTTATATGGGATGGAATGTTGGGCCATGAAACAGTGTCACGTTCATAAGATGAGTGTGACGGAGATGCGCATGCTACGGTGGATGTGTGGACATACGAGACATGATCGGTTAAAAAATGAAATTATTAGGGAGAAAGTAGGGGCCATGTGAGAAGAAGGCCTAGGGACGCACCGGTTATATTAGTAGGGGTCGGGGAAGACCCAAGTCAACTTAATTTTGATAGGACAGTGTGGAGAGACGCTATATATGGATAAGCACTTAGTTTGACTCTTTTTGGTTTCTTTGTTTGGTTTTCCTAACTTTTTCGCAAAACTTTTCCTTACTTGGTGTTCAAAGTTCATATATTTTTCACTAATTTTCAAATTTTTTATTTATTTTGATGACTTTCTAAAACTCCTTTTGAAAGTGTTTCAATATTCCTAAATGGTTCACAACGTTTTTAAAATTTTATGGCGTACACAAGACGGTTACTGGATGATGATTCATGTTAGCGGACCCCAAATCATTTTGGGAATAAGGCTTGGTTGTTGTTGTTGTAGTAGTCAGCATTTCAACAAATTTTCTGATGGTAATGAGTAATTTTATGGTTGGATAATTTTAAGATCGGATCATTCACAAATTTTGGGTGAATTATGATTCGGATAAGGTATCTTGGTCATGTCCGGATTCCAAGTTCTAGTGGTCGGGTCTACATTGGATCTTGGTTCAGATCATCCAGTCAGATGTTCGGACCGGAATAAGTTTTGTTAGCACTACATCTAATAGGAGTTAGACTGAGGACGTAAGGTGTATATATTTTCAACATGAATATGATCCCGCCTGGAATGTGATGTAGACACTAGTTTAAATCCGGGTGAGAGTGAACATACGAGCACTGCAAAGAGAGGGGTTATGGAAAAAGGCTCAGTCAATGAGTAGCGAAACCCCAGCCAATTAATAACTTCAAACTTGAAGTTGCAACACTAGGACAAGAAAATATGGATGCAACTGGTTAAACATGGACTTGACATCAGATAAGAGCAGAGAGTGCAAACAGAATAGAGGCTCAGCGGCCCTGCCAAATAGTTTACACAAAAGTCATACTCGAACAAAACAAGTACTTACTTCACATTCATTCTGACCTGGACGTTGAGGATATAAGACTTGTCCGGGACCAAACTACAAGGGACAAGGAATCAGCAGATGAAAGTTAATTTAAGAAAGAAAAAAATGGACAACTTAGTTCATACCTGTCACAATATCAAGCAATGAGATGACATGAATTGAAACCAATATACAACAGTCACTATAGTAAATAAAACCCCTGCAGATCAAGATCAAGAAAATTTTGACCAATTACCCATTGGTTCAGTTTCCCTTAGGTTGGGAATTTGAGATGGAAACACCATGGCTAACATATTCTCATCCTTTCAACAAATGCCCATCCTTCTCAGTTCTCACTCATTTAATGAGTTACCTTAATATTTCCCTTTGCCTTCACATTGACTTCTATAGTCTCATGGTCTTTGATTTATGGGTGGGTTGTTATTTACCACAGTTTCCGCCTGTCCGCTATTTGATGGCTCTTCTGCTGCTATTAGCTTGTGGCTTGTGGTTCATAGTCTTCACCCTGCAGGTCACGGGTTCAAGTCCTGGGAGCAGCCTCTTGTCCAAAAAATGACAAGGGAAGGCTTGCCCTCTATGCACCCTTGTGGTGGGACCCTTCGCCGGACCCTCGCTTTGCGGGGATGCCAATGTGCACCGGGCTGCCCTTTTCATGTCACCTGAACACGTAGTCACTTTAAAGTCCCGTTGTCACTTTGCTTTAGATGAGTCCCCAGTTTGTTCGAGCCTATCTTTGTCTCCAGGTTATCAAAGCTCTATCCAAGGAAGCTAATCAGGCAATCAAAGGTCTATCAACTAAAACTAGAGCCCTCTCTGGTGGGTTTTCTAGACTGCTCGGGCTAACACGAGATTAGCTACGGTTTCTCACCCAGAAAATATATTCATTAAATGTGTAATATAAGAACATTCAGAGAGTGTTTTTACTCTTTGAATCAGTCAAATCTAGAAGAGTACTCCTTGGTAAGGGTGTTCTTGCGAAAATGGTGCACTGGCTGCCTAATAGCTTGTGTTCAGATTATTATAAGAGCCAGATCAAGTTGCTCAGTCCTCATTTTCACGCACACACTGTGAAACTTCACAATATTTTGAGGAGTGCAGCATGTGAGGTCAGAGGTCAGTAGAAAGATCAGTTCATTGAGGGCAAGTTCCCCAATTCGTTATTCAGTACTCCCTCCGTTCGCCTATAAACTTCCTACTTTCTATTTAGGGGTGTTCATCTTTAAACTTCTTACTTAGAATCTTTCCTTATTTGCACCAAGTGGACGCTAAAACTCATGTGTTCCAACCCTACACGTTTTATAGCGAACGGAGGGAGTATTCCTCTCAACTTTTCCAGGATCAGAGCTGGTATGTCTTATCCACAAGTGGATAAGATCAGGTTTGATAATCACCAAAACAATCTCTCATACTGGCACTGCTCACTTATTTGATTTGGTTAACTTGTACCTTCAGGATAACTAATGTGTGTGTGAGATTATCTGTCTAAGAAAAGCTCACGTGACCAGCTCTTTGGAAATTCTCACACTTTATTGTTTGGAGTTCCGCATTAACTTATTCTATTTAATTTAACTAATCCGCTCTAAGTCAAATATTGATGATGCCCAAGCTCCTTTAACAAATTAGTATAGTACAACAGCAGCTGATAGAAATAAAGAAAACATTCGCTTCAAAAGAAAAACACAGGAAATTGTTGAGGAGCGTCATTCTTCTTTAGCATACAGTAAGCATTTTGCTCAACTAATACATAATAACATATAAGCAAATGAAGCATGATAAAGGTACCGTTGTCTGAGCCAGGCTAGGTTGAAAGCTTTGAAGGATGGCAGCTGGATTGACAAGCCCAACAGTCATATTATGTATTGGAGAAGGGAGGACTGAATGGCCTACCACGACAGCAGGAGGATTGATAGCTGAGGAAAGGAAAGTACTTGTGTGAAGCAACTTCACAGTATAAGGAATCGTAAATATGCAATAACTTTCACATAATTTTATGTCAAAGGAAATTAGAAGCTAGAATCAAGAAAGACTAGTATAATTTACCATTTCTGTCTGGGTGGTTATACCGACAATTGGCAGCATACTTGCAGCTAAAATGAATTTAAGACGAGAAAATAAGTAAGGTATTACAGCCAACCAGGAGCCATTATACGCATAATAAGCACAATACAACAACATACACACCTGCCAGTTTTCATGTAGAATGGACAGTCTTCTTCACCCTGTCACAAGTAGGTTATAAAACATATGAACAGACTACATTATAGGATATACAGAATATTTGTTATTTCTTAGAAACACGAAATGATCCTTGGCTAACGCATAACGGCACAAAATAAAACAATGGAAAGGAGAGAGAGACAGAGATGGAGGAACTTGTCTATTAATCATGTCTTTCTCTCTAACTATTGCATATTCATATACCACAGAAATTAACACAGCTCTCTCCCTTTTACGTATTTATGCATCACAGACTTGAAACTGCTTCCTAGTGTTTCGATATGAAGGATGTACAATGCCAGCGTCACCAATTCAAGAGTGATAAGGAAATTGATGATACCCAATAATCTAAATATTCTAACAGCCTGTTGCAGTGTGCCAGAAAATGACAAGAATTCTCATGGTACATAAAAATAAACCCTTCATCTCCACAAGTATTATTTCTTCACAAAGTCTTACACAAACTATAATGATGAATGTGGAAGTGAGCATTCTGCATCAAATTAATGCACTGAGCATCAAATGAAAAGCAAGAGGCCAGAAGCATTGAGTTAACCAATGACCAAAGACCCAAATCCTTAGGAGGACGTTCACAAATCCCAACTAACAGCAACAACGACAATCTTAATACAGTAACAACATCAACCCAATAATTCCATAGAGGCTCCTCATAGTAAGGGAGATCAAGCGTGCACGCCCTTACATATGTCATACGAAAGAGGCTATTCCCAATAGACCACAAGAACAAAATAAACAACCACCTACTATTCTATAAATTAAGATCAGAAATATTAGCAAGGCTATTTGAATTTACTAGGCTGAACTCCAAAGGTGAAGAGTGCTTCAGCTCTTGTGTCCATTTAAAATAGATATAAAACCCAGACAAAGAGTAAATTGGCTACACAACTACTTAAGAACTTTTCAACTTTTGACATGATACTTTCCTTTCTAAAAGCAAAAGAAACTGATGGTCATGGACTCTCTACTCATGTGTCCGGCATAATGGCAAAAACATACCACTAGAAAACTGCTCATATATCTATGCTATGTGATGGAATGTTATATCTAGAGACGTACCAAACGTATGGGCAATCCTTTGGAGTTGAAAGATGGTGTAGGATCTGAGATGAAATTTCTATCACTGGGAAGAGTTCCAATCCCTGCTGACTTAGCTTGCTCGCTATTGGTAGCTTCAAGTCCATCTGATGGTATTTGGATATCTTTTGGATGATGGAATTTACACACTGTGCCAAATTTACATTTCCCAGTCTTGACATAGAACTGATAGCACAAGAAACATATAGTGGTTTAAAAATTTATTAGAAAATAAAGTGCTTAGTTTTACAAAATGACACTTTACGTATACAAGTACAACAATCGCACCGAACAAAGGGGCTCAGCTGGTCTTTCAGGTAAATCGGCAACGTCGGTTTTGCCCAGAGTAGACTGGAGTCAAATGTAAACATTAGAGACGAGAATTATGGCAAATTCACAAACAAAAGGAATCATCATTACCAATTTATCCTTTGGATGATTGAATTTGCAGTTGAGTCCAAACTTGCATTTTTGAGTCTTTAAGAAGTACTGAAAACATTTCAAGAAAAGGCACCGCTTAATTGTATTCTAGAGTCTTCATATATACTCAAACATTCATGCATTCAAGTGGAACCCTATCACCCACGGCGTTCAATATATTGTACATAATAAGGTACATACCGGACAGTCAAGCTCTCCAGGTCTTTCAGGATGGGCCTCAGAAGGAATTGGAGGAAGCTGCATCTGCAACATACATATCCAAAGTGAGTACTTTTTGATAAGACATAACCATAGTGAATACAAGGTGTAACTTGGTATAGAACGAAAAGAAAGCCCTTGAAGCTAAAAAGCTTCAAGCACACGAGATGGATCCGACCTATGTTACTTCGACACTTCATTTACCTGCCGTGTCGCATGTCGAACACGTGTCGTGTCGACACCTAGACACTCCATTTTCGGCAGAAAAAAATCATTTTTTTCTTAAAAAGCCGTGTCAGACACCCCGACACGTATCTGCGTCCGACACTTCCAGCCGTGTCTGAGTAGCATAGGATCTGACCCTTCCTTCAAGGGTAGCAAAGATTTACACGTAAAAGAGATCAAGTATTAATGAGCTAAACAACATCATTATACTCACGGTTACTTTAAGATCTAATGTTTAAATTAACAGAGAAGCTTATAGAATAGAGAAAATTATACTTCCTGCCAATCTGTGAGACAGCTGTGAATCTGTGATATCAGATGTTGGAGTTGCTTATACAAAAAAAGGAAAAGAGGACTAGTGTACGGAACAGATAAAAGTACACAGTGGCTGAGGCCAAGAAATTGGTTCGTTAAGAATAAGCTCGGAGGAATGAATAGTCTTACCTGGAACACCACTAACAACTTGCTGAAATCCAAGCCTAAAGATATAGGTTTTTAGATCTCGCACTCACAACAACAGAGAATCTACACCCCCCACCAGCCAAACAAAAAAGAGCATAATGATACTGAGGATTCCCTAAAAAACAAGTTTCCTGAAAAACCATCAAGGTCACTTCCCCTTAACACATTTATTCGAACCAACACTAGCGTAGCAAAATCCATCTTATCTCCTTCCAACTTGAGAGAAACACTGATTGAAACAGTATAAAAACACAGGCGGTAAACGGATAAATTTGAGAGAAAGGTGTTTTCACAATGTTAACCTCCCAAACTGAATGCAAATTTGACTAGGGAAATACTATACCGAATGGAAACCAGAAAAGAATTAAAAGCAACACATACATAGGCACACTTAAATCACTAGAAGAAACGAGCCACAATCTAGATATTGTTGGACATAGACAGTTAGGCCTATATGCATAGTAAAACTCGTTGTCTATGACAATGATGAATCCATATAAATCAATCATGAACACAATGCATTAAAAAATGTGGAGAGTACAACTTGTGATGCATTTAGATCAAAACAAAGACGCAATCAATTTCCAAATAACTTTGTAACCTATACAAACTAATTACTGCAATGAACATGTCTCCAACACAAAGAAATTAAACAAGCATAAAATCAAGACCTAGTCCAAACTTTTTAAGACTAAAAAGGTAACACACACATAGGCACTAATTCATTCAATGATAGACTTACATCATCAAAAGAAACGAAACACAATCTAGATATTGATTGAGATAGGCAGCTAGGCCAATGCATAGTAAAACTTGTTGTCTACGACAATAATAAATCCATATAAAGCAATCAAGAACACAATGCATTGAAATAATGTGATAATTACAACTTGGTATTCCGACCAAAATAAAGACGCAATTAATGTTCAATTAATAACTTTGTAATCTCTAAAAACTGACTAATATCAAGAGCATGTCTAACGAGCATAAAATAAAAACATATTCAAACGTTTTAAGACTGAAAAACGGAGAGTATTGGGGAGTGCTCATCTATCAATACATCTGACCAGTGCAGTCAAGTTAATCACAATGGCAATCAATCCTGGTAACATTTCCATTAGAGTAGAACATTTGATTAACTTTGTAATTGTAATCGTATGTAAGCTCACGTAGTGGGGTTGGGGTATGAGATGCCGCACTTCAATTCTTTCGGGTACTTTCATATGTGAGCATGTCGGAGCGCTCTTGCATTACAACCAAGTCGAAAAAAGAGCCCCAGGATAGAACATTGATCATAGTGATGGGGATGAACCTATATGTGAACGCGCCGATAGTAACAACCATGATCTTCATCTCCATCAGCTTCTTTAATGTTCTCATTCTCAGGCGTTGGGTGGTTGTCAGTTGCATTACCCTATCCAATATCAAACAAATACTCATCACTACCAGCTTTTGTTCGGCTTGATTGCAATCTAGGAGCTCTTCGACATACTCACATATGAAGGTACCTAAAAAGAATTGAAGTATGGCAGCTCACACCCGAACCCTTCTGCGTGAGCTTACCAACGATGACAACTACAAAGTTGATCAAGTGTTTGACTCGAATGGAAATGTCAAGAGTAAGGATTGTGTGACTTGCTTTACTATACTGGTGTGATATACAGATAGATGATCACTCTTAGGTGCTCTCCTTTTTTAAGGAATAAAACTTTTGGACTAGTTGTTGATTTTATTCTCGTTTTGAATCTTAATGTACAAGCCATGCTCATAATAGTAATTAGTTTGTAGAGATTACAAAGTTCATATTGAACATTGATTGCGTCTTTGTTCTCGTCTAAATACATCACAAGTTGTAATTTCCATATGGATTCACGATTGTCATAGCCAAACAGTTTTACTATGCATATAGGTCTAAGTGTCTATGCCACTCAATATCTAAATTGTGATATTTGAAGGAAACACACACATAACAAGTTACAGAGTGGCAGGAGGTAGAGGTGGAATGGTTTCTTACATAAATGATTTTTTAGATAAGAAAATAGTTACATGAATGAATAAAAAATCTTTGAAGGAATTAGTTTCATACACGGACTCTTACCTAGACTACAGTCACTACACTCGAAAAGGCTTCTTAACCTACAATTATCTACAATCATCTTCTAACCTAATGTCCTAATCAATTCATACCTCACCTCCCTCACAATTTTCTCTTTCACGCGAACTCTTCACGGTAAAGGCTTTGGATTTGTACATCCTTTCTTGTATCATACCTCAGAAGGCCTAACAGTAGTGGGACATGCTCATCTCCAACACTCGACTATCAAGCATGACAATGCTGGATCGGCCAACATTTGTGAACGGCTATTGCATAGTATTTTTCATTCTTGTACAATTGTACTGATAAACACAAAGCCTATACCCGGAAGAATATAAGATCTTCTAACATGAGCCACATTGAAGAATCCAGCAAACTAAGAACAAAACAGAAAGAAAACATGATAGCACATTTGTCAACATGATTATATCCCTCCACACAGCCTTATCCATCACCAACTCTCATCAACGTGAAGTAGGCCCATATCACTCTTCACTGCCCCAACCCACGTCTTTTAGGTCCAAAAATGTTTCTTATCTGAAATAAGACCAGCCAAGCATAATTGTCAAACACGAAACACGTTTCTACGGTAACAAGAATGCCTTCCTCACTTGATTAGGGCAAAAATACTATATGTCCAACATAGACAAGGCAATCTATCAGGGATTAAGCTAGCGTATATTCTGATCTTTTCCAATTATTGCCAAGGTTCAGAAAGGAAAGCCTTTGCATGTCATCCGATTTCATAGCAAGCAAACTTAAAAGGATTGGATACTAAAGGGATTT
Organism: Spergularia marina; assembly: GCA_963680865.1. Taxonomy (NCBI): domain Eukaryota; kingdom Viridiplantae; phylum Streptophyta; class Magnoliopsida; order Caryophyllales; family Caryophyllaceae; genus Spergularia; species Spergularia marina. The sequence goes on from OY804554.1 coordinate 11,112,100, forward strand.
AAAAAAAAAAAACAAATGATTATAGGTCAAAATTTTGTCAAGAGAAAAATTTAAAAATACACTTGCAAAGTCTCGGCTTAACAAAATTAATTGCTACACGTGTCAGGAACATAATATTTAGCTACATGACTTCTAGGTACATATACAGTAGATATTAGAAAATCAAGTAGTAGTCTCATTAATTACTAATTATTTTAAGGTTAAGAATATATAAACGAAATAAATAAATAGCATCACCTCTTTCCAATCTGGGATTCCACCATCAGGAACCCAAATAGGGTGATCAAACTTGCAGCTATCTCCAAACCTACAGGTTCTTGTAAGCATATAATGAGCGCAATCCTTTTCGCCGGGCCTTTGGGGATAAACAGGCAAATTGCATGCATTCTCCAATTTAGGGCGCTTGGCCAAAGAGTCGGAAGACAACCAAGCCTCACTTTGCCCAAGCATGTGGGCACCCAAGGAAGATTGGGTATAGATAGCTATAGTAGATATATAGGTATTAACAAAAATTCCACAAGTATATATGTAACTAGTAAGGTAAAATAGCTGTAATATATGGATAAAATAGAGAAAAGATGGAAACTATTGTATCGATATAATAAATACAAAAATAGCATATAAAAATTTCAGAAACTCAAACATTGATAGCTTGAAAATATAACTTGAGTACAAACAGGAGAACCAGACATTTCAGTGTACGGAAACCCTTCTAATATCACTATTAATGTGCAATGACACAGAGAATAGTAATCCAAATGCACTCTGATGGAAATAAAAATAAATTAAGAAGATCCTAAGGAGCTCTACCCTTCTTTTAACTAAATGTTAATCTTAACACGACCCTGTACTCTTCAAGCAAGAAAAAGAGAACACAATGTTGCTGAATACTCTCCTAACCCATACGCAACATAGATTATGCCTTAAGGTCCTTGAAACAGCATCTTGTTTCTGGTCATTTCTTTAGAGGACAGCTGTCAAAATGAAAGCTCTAACCGTAGTGAGAATCTATCCTCCGAAATGGTGTTACTAAAGGAAAAAAATACTTCATTCCAGCATATCTTTAGCACTCCCCACCTAAATAAAATTAAGGACAACAAATAACTGAATAAGAGTAAACCTTATCTAGCACTTACGGTCCTTTTCCAGTAAAGCAAAGGATTCATGTTCTTTAGGCTTCGCTATACAGTACTGAATCAAAATGGCTCATAGGACCATCTTCTTTCATTCATGAAGCGGCCAATCAATGCCCTCTTTAGGCTCGGAGGGGATTGGGAACCACCTCTCTATTGTTAGAGAGGAAAGTATGCACAGGTCCAACTCATACTTGTCTTGCTTGTCACTGCCGTGCTGGAGGGGTTGATGATGACAATGATTGGCAAACAAAGACATTATTTAAAATACAAAAACCACTCATCCACACGTTTCCTCTCATCATGTCAGATTTCAAATATGGATGTATCAGGGACTCATAAGCGGTAGGACCAAGTCCTTTCTATTCTTTATAGGAACAAATTCCCGCTTGCAACTTCTCCAAACATCATGAACCAATTTCTTAACAATGAGAGTTGAATACGGTACGATTTCTCTACAGAGACAGAAAGTCCAGAACTCCTTCATTCAATGATTCGTAACTCTACAAGGCCTTTAACAAACTTATGGGTACAATGTCGACCAACAAGTTTTCACCCAGCACGAATTCCACTTCGCACGGCCAAGCTCGTCAATACCCCCCCCCCCCCTCACCCTGAACAAAAGAAATACGGATCTCATGTTCATGTAACAACTGTTGTCAGCTTGTCACTTATCCTCAGACACAGCTAGAATCACGTCATAACCTTATTTTCCTTTAAGCTTCAATAAGAAACTCTCTTATTAAAGCCATTTAAACAACCAATCACGTTCCCAAAAACAAGGCCCAAGTTTAAGAACATCTAATGATGCAATATTCTACTCCTCTAGTTTGACTTTTTACATGAATCAGACTTATTTCTCCCAGGAAATTTATACTCGCTACTCCCTTCGTCCCAACTCAAACGCCCCATGTAAAAACCGATCCCATATTGGAAAGGGTGTACACGCTACTCGTTTAATCAAAGTAAAAAAAAAAAAAAAAAAAAGCATATCAAATTAGAGAAAACTCTAATCTAATTCGCTATATAATTTTTTTGAAACTTTGATAAACCGATTAGTGTGTACACCATTCTCAACACCGGGGTACTTTGGGGATGGGGCGTTTGAGCTGGAACGGAGGGTGTAGACTGGTTCTCCCACCGCCCAAAGTGAAAAAAAGTGATAGCGGTTGGTTCATCCTTTCATGGACACATGTGCAAAAACCATATGGTTGGTGGGAAAAAAAAACGTCATAAACCTAAGAATATAAGCATCTAAATGTACTGCTACCAGTAGCAGCTTCTTCATGGGCCTCTCACATTCCACCTCAGTGGTCGAAATTGCAAATTTGGATCCATAGTTTGTCAAGACCATGGTATAAAAACTCGTAATTTCAATATATAACTGCTAAGGTTATAGAAAACGTCGATGTATCTTCCTGAGTGGCCACTTCTACAGTCCCATAACAGCAAAAAGAGCACAATGGCCAAAGTAAGTGACTTAGACAACAAAATCAAATATTCCAAATAAATCTGAAAAAGGGTCACGTCTATGTACTCTCTCATTTTCGCACTGAGCAGATGAACCTTCACCCGCTTCCCAAGGAAATAAGCTTGCGAGCAAGTTCATACACAACGCGGTAAAAGATAAAATCTTTATACTTTTCACCCAAACACATCCGTTAATACAAGAGAGCTCAGCTAATTCAAAGAACATGGTAAGTTTAGCCCTCTTTTAAAATAAACATCATTTCCATATACTAGAAGATGAAAAATTCATCAACAAAGTCGGTTTTCGCAGTAAATCGAAGAATATAGTCAATTCGACCAAATTAATCAATCAAAATGTAACACAATTGAAGCTCAAACGCACTAATAATTCACATCACCCAAACTCAGCTCGACGCCGAAAACGAACACCGAAACTTGACCAAAACCAAATCCAAATCCAAACAAAACTAAATAAGACTAAATGATTATCCACAAATAAATAAATAAAAAAAGTAAAATAGTAGACTTGACGATAATAAAAAAATCGGAGTAAATTAAGCAACAAACCTTGAGTAGGACGCTTGGTATAAATGGAGGAGACGTCAAAGGAAGGCCACAAAGCGGTTGAAGCGGCGTCGGCGGAGGAGAGATAAGTGGAAGGGGTGCGATCGGAGTCGGAGAAGGAGGAAGAGTAGTAGCGAGAAGAGGAGGGCAATCGAGAAGAAGATGAGTCAGTGAGGTAGGTGGAGTCGACAGCGGATTTAGCTGCGGAGTAGATGCTCGACGGCAGCTTTTGCTGGTGTTGGCCGTAGAGGTGGTTCGCCATTGTTGTGTGTGGAAGAAGCTGTGTTGAGTTGGGAGGAGCTGAAGAGAGAATGACTGGGACGAATGGCTTGAGCTGATGGGAGTCAGTTCGTGCGCATATCATGGACTACAACACCCGGGGATAACTCGGATAAGGATTCGGGTTTAAGCCGGGCCTAAACCTATAAGCACCGTTTAAGGTCATGTTTTTTACGCCGCGACTTTTTGATCTGTTCAAATTCAATCGATCTTTTGATCGTTTGGTGGATTACACCGTCATTTTCGAATTGTTTGAGACGGAAAACGTTCATTTATTAGTATTCATTCATCTATCAATGATTTCGGTTTCAGATATTTTTGGTTATATGGTGATATCGTATGTCTTTTCTGTAGAGTTATACCATAGGTCTCCTATGTTAATGAAAGATGCAAAGATGTCGATTTACATGAAAATATTTTTTTTTTAGGTAGAGGTAACAAATCTTAGGTTGATGTACGAGTAGGCCAAATAGCCAAATTAGTATACAAAAACTCAAGAGCACAAATTGGTATAAAAAAATGCAACGTGAGTCAAATGGTCCTAATTTTATGTCGGAGTTGGAAAAATCGATAAAGAATGTAATTCTTCTTTTCAAGTTTATGCAAAATAATCCCTTTACTAATTTTTAAAAGTAAGTTTTGAGAGTATAGCTATTTTTAAAAAAAAAAAGAAAAAAAAAGAAAAAAAAAAGGAAAGCACTATTATACAAGTTTTTGAAAAAAAAAAAAACAAATAACTTTTTTGTCGATTTTCCAACTCGGTGAAAAATTAGGTTATTTGACTCTCGTTGCATTTTTTTTAGACCAATATATCCTCTAAAGTTTTTTTTATACCAATCTGGTAAAGGCTTGTGTTTTTTTTTTTTTTATACCAATCTAGTCATTTGACTTATACGAGTGTAAGACCATCCTAACTCATCCTTTCGGATAAGAGAAGTAAGATAGTCAAATGACTCTCAAACCAATGGGTGAGAGTATAACACGAATGCCGAAATCGACCATAAAGTTTGCGACTTTATCTCTTCATCTTATCTAGTGCTTTATAAATTGAACTTGAGATAAAAATAAAAAATAAAAAACTTTGCATTTGGAAAGTAGCCTTTGAAGCTAAATTAGCTTGGATCAGTATAGTTTTGTAACAGCCCGATCCACCATACGTCGCAACACAACCCAATAAGATGGTTAGTCACCCTTAGGCCCATATATCCTCACGTGAGCTCTAAAAGGTGAAGGCCTTGTTGGTAGTATAATGGTAGGAATCTATTATAAACCGATCATATGAGCCTTATTTTCCCAATGTGGGGACAAACCAACTCCATAAACCACTTTTCATATTCCGTAGTGTTACAAACTCCCCCACTTAGAGAACGCAACGTCCTCGTTGCGCCTCGACCAAACCATACCAACATCAACACAGGTCCAAGATCCCCCCCACTAGACGGCTAGTCTGGGCCTCACCCCAGCACCCAGCACGCGGTCGCAGGGTTGCTCTGGTACCATCTGTAACAGCCCGATCCACCATACGTCGCAACACAACCCAATAAGATGGGTAGTCACCCTTAGGCCCATATATCCTCACGTGAGCTCTAAAAGGTGAAGGCCTTGTTGGTAGTATAATGGTAGGAATCTATTATAAACCGATCATATGAGCCTTATTTTCCCAATGTGGGGACAAACCAACTTCATAAACCACTTTTCATATTCCGTAGTGTTACAAGTTTTCCCGGCTTCGGCTTGCGAAATGGAATTAACTTTCCGTTAAGTTAATTGGTTTCTAGATGTTACGAGGACGTTAGCAAACGTGTCTTTTGTTACGTACAATCTATTATAGGACAACCTAATATTTTCCTACGGAAGTGACTTCTACCATTCCTAAAATATCATAAAATGCTACTCTATCTTCTCTCAACACATTTTATGTGCATTACAAGCTGATTTGGTCTAGTTTACTTGTTGGACATATGACAAAATTTATCCATTATCTTCCTAATTACTTGACAACTTGCCCTAGAAGCTTTGCTAATGATCATATATCATCGCCAAATGTTAAAACGGATATTTTATCTTAGTTTTGACTAATCTTAACACCTATAAGATGAGATTTTTCATAAATAGCGTTCTATAAATTTCTTGCCAAAAGTTAGGCACAAAAAATGATTAATTAAGGTGGAACAGGGTCTCTTTGTGTGATACCTCACGTCGGATTAAATATTTCTCTTGAAGAGCCATTTACTAGCACAGAAAAAGAAATTGAATTGATGCAACTCATTACTGATAGGCCTAAAACATGTCTCAAGCCAATCTAATCTATCCTAGTATAGCTAGGGTCGAATCCACAGGGACGGGGGGTGTTTATCTATCGATTTAGCTCTAATTTTAGTCTAATCTAGTTAGGGTGAGAGAATTTATCTAACAACTACCGTTAATCAACTATTAGACAAATAAAGATGAAGACTTTAAGGTGATAACCGCTTTAATTAAGGAGTTAGGGGGTTTAGGTGAGGTTTACGCAACAAAGACGATTACTTTAATTAGGGGAATTGACAACAACATTTAGTGAGTTGATTCATGCAAAAAGAGGGACAACAAGCGATTAAAAACCCTCTCAAGTAATTCATCTAAGTCCCAATTAACCGATTAAACCATTTTCATGCAATTAACCAACTAATCCTACTTATGCTTAATTGGGCCTCAAATCTATTATGTTGGCCTAATTAGTGAAGGATACAAGCTACCCAAGCGTACATCTCAAGCAATCATGCAATTAAAACCATAAGGGTAGCAATTAGGCATAAATCATATGAAATACATAACAATAAATCAATTCCCCACATAAAGGTACCAACTTTATCACATTTCCCTCACCCCCTAACAACAGGACTACTCACAAATCATCAAGGCAACACTAATTGCAGTTAACAAGGCCCTAAACATGTTACTAAACATGAAAACTATATAAAGATTTAAACTTGGATGAGTAAACTAGTTAAACAACAAATAAACATGAATTTATAATAACCAACAATAATTAAAACAAAAGAAATAGCAATAAAGAAAAAAGAGAGAGAATTGTTACCAAAGTGTGGTAATAAAGAGATGAGATGAAATGAATAATACTTGAATTACATTAAAAATAAAGCTTGACAATTGTTGCAATAATCTTCAATGAAAGATGAAAGAAAATACAAGGGTGGAGAAACCAAAACTAGAACTAGGAGAGAGAGAGTTTTTGGATCCCCTTTTGAATTAATCTAAAACAAATCTAAGAAAATGAAAATGTGGCTATACAACTCGGGTAAGTGAGTATTTATATGACCCACAAAACAAAGGCAAAAATGTCATTATTATGGAAACTGAATACTAGGAGGGTGGATCTCCATCCGAGATCCACCCGCCGGGTGGATCGATTCACCCGGTGAGGCGCATTACTGGTTCCGGCGTGCAGTGATCCACCCGGCGGGTGAATCCCCGGGGTGGATCTTTGGAGGTCTCTAAATTCTTTGTTACTTGGCCAAACAAAGCTCCTAATGTATCGTTGGAAAGCTCTCAACATAGGCTATCTCCTTTAACTTGAATCACCCTCGTATCTTCTCTAGAACATGAGATATGACCAATTGAAGTTACCCCTCATGTGTTTGGGCCTCCCTTGACTTCTAAGATTGCGTCCTCATCCTTTGCTCTTAATTTCGCTCCTATGGTTTCTCTCCAATGTCTCGGGTTCCGCACCAATGTGCCCCGTAGGTGTCCCTACAAAAGCATATAATAAACCGCAGAACCCGATTCTTGTACAATATTGAAAATGTACTAAAATTTACAAAACGACATTAAATTGAGCCAATACAACCATATGGACGAATTAATCGAAAAACAAGTAGGAAATAATCAAAAATAGATGACGGGACGACACATATCATAAGGGAAAAAATGAATAATTCAAACGTATATCAATTACCCAGCCAAACCACTTAGAATGTAAATTGCCGCAAAGACTCTTCAATATAGCTCTAGCGAATATATTTTTCAATTAGGTCATCTCAAAGGTATTTGTATCACTATAATATTTTGTTGTGAATGCTGTTTGGCGATAACATTAGTAAAAGTTTTGTTTTATACTTCAATAAAAAAAATATATTGATCTGTTATATGATATGTGATACATCGAAAATTGACAGTTAATTAAATTACAGAAAGATGTAATTTTAACTAAAATGATCTAATTAATAATGGTTATGTAAAGATATAATAATGAATTTACACTTAGGGTGTGTTTGGTAATCGTAGATGTTCGAGTACCTTTTAGCTCTGTGAGGTAGATGTTAGAAGTTTGACTAACTGTTAGCTGTTAGCATGTAGCTGTTAGTTGTTGGCTGAAAAGTAGTTGTGAACAATCACGTGTTTGGAACAATCAGTAGCTGTTGAGTTAGTAAAATGATATATATCATAAAATTAGAAAATCTGAAATGCTACTTTTTAGGGGAAATGTTACTTATAATAGCATTTGCCAAATGCCCCTTAAAACACTAAATGTTATTTCAAATGCTAATAACAAATGTACAACCAAACATGTCAAATAGCATATTCTGACTTGGTCAAATGCTAAATGCTACCTTCTACTTGGCTACCAAACATACCTTAAAGGGATAAGTGTACAAATTATACCTAACATAAGTACTCCCTCCGTCCCAGTCAATTGTTTACCATTTCCATATTAGATTGTCCCATTAATTTGTTTACATTTATGTTTTAGGAAACATTTGAACTTGTCAACCACTTATCTTCGACCTGCCTGCATCTCCCTCTCTTCAACCCTTATCATTTTCGGCCACAACTTTTTCTTCCCCAGGCCACCTTAACCATCGCACCTTAGCCAGCAGGGAAAGCCCTACCACCCACGACCCGCTTGACCAACCCACGACACCAACAATCGCATGAACAAATCGGAAAATTCAGCACTTACCAAAACGATTTGCCCAACTCCAATCTCCATCACCATCACCCGACAATAACTTTACCAGCCCCACAACATTCGCCCAACATTGTCAACCCCTCAAGCCCTTACTTCCACCCAAACACATTAGATAACAAAGTAAAAGAAGGTCGAATCCACACAAGTATGAAATAGAAGGAGACGCCATTCGCGGTGAAGGGGGTGAAGAGCTCTGTTACCCGGACTCGGCATATATGGCCCTGTACCCGTGTCGACACGACACGACACGACACGAATCCGGGTACAAAATCCGGCTCCGACTCTTCATTTGAGAGACGGACACGGCAAGAGAAGGTTTAGTGAAGCAGTCGCCATTGTTGGAGGAAGACACTACGTCAAAAACAGGCTATAAGAACGGTTCCTCTAATTCTAAGCAGAACGGTTGTGGAACCGTTCTCTAAACGACGGTACTTAAAGGCTAAGAGAACGGTTTCAACCGTTCTAAAAGGCTTTAAGAACGGTTTTGGAGAAAACCGTTCTCTTAGGCATAAGAAAACGGTATTTGAAAAAACCATTTTACTATATTTGGTGGATAAGAGAACGGTTCTCATCGAAACCGTTCTAATAGGTACCCATTTTTTCAAAAAAAAAATAATAAAAAATCATAATTTCTTTCCTTCCCCAACCCCTACCTACATCTTGAACCCAGAAATCAAATTCCAACAACATAAACGCCAAAAAACATCAATTAATACAAAAAATTACACGATAAAAAACTGGGCATATAACTCCCATCAAATTAATTATACGAGATTTGTTCATACAAAATCAGTAGAAAAGAATTACATAGTAAAATTACAAATTTGCAAATTATTATTTGGAAATGTGGATCTATAACTATGATAAACCTTAGTTAGTATTTCTTATTATGAAATTATTCTTGTTGCTGTTGCCGCCATGACTACCTCCATTGTCGCCCTCGCCTTCATCTTCGCCTTCTTCCTTGTCTTCGTCGTCTTCAAGCATGAACCGATCCACACAAAAAAAAAAAAAAAAAAAAAAAAAAAATTTGTTGTGATTAACTTCAAGCATGAACCGATCAAATCCAATAAAACTCATGCATTGAATATTACTTTTAAAACACACACAAAAGGGGATTGAACTCAACATTCAATTAGTTAACCATGCATTCCTGATTTGAAAATTTACCCAGATCTATTGTTAGAAAAAAAAATCAAACAAACAAATTGAAAAAAAATATTGTAACACTCATAATTAAAGAAAAACGATCCAATGTCAGTAACAATTAGATCTAAGTTTAAAAAAAAACGAAATAGAAACTATAAAACGTAGATCTGAAACTATATCAAACCTTGATTGCCGACGCCATCCCATCATTGCTGATGTCGTTTGTCTCGATTTCGTCTGCATACTTCACCAAAATCGTTTGTTTTTTTCTATGTAATTTGATGTTTGTAGGATTAAAGGAAATAATAACTTAAAGGAAAAGGGGGAGAGAAAGGAAGTGAGGAAAATAAAATGGAAGAAAGTGATTGAGGAGAAGAGGCGTTACAGGAGAAAAGAGAGAGGGAGAGGAGAGAGAGGGAGAAGGCGGAAATGACGAGGTGTGGATGAGGAGGGGTGTTTTATTACTAATTTATTTATTGTTTTATTTTTCTGTGGGTATTTAGAACGGTTTAATTAGAAAACCGTTGTGGTAAGTCACTCTTTAGAACGGTTATGCTCAGAACCGTTCTAAAAGATGTGGTTCCAGATTTAGACGCTCCTATAAGAACGGTTCTTCTAAAAACCGTTCTTAAAAGTATTTAATATTTAATTTTCTTTTTTTGTCAAAATATATTTAAGAACGGTTATTGGCGGACCCGTTCTCTTATACTGTAAGAGATCTGTTTTACGAAACTCCGTTCTCTTATGAGGGGTTCTCGAAGCCCAAATTTGACGTAGTAAGAGGAAGAGAGGTCGGAGAAGAAGAAGGAGAAACACAATTATGTTTATTGGAAAATGAAGTGTTGACTTGTTGAGGGGTGAGTGGGGACAGTGGGCCAACATCATTAACATTTATTTTTTTTAAAAAAAGGAAACAAAGGATACTGGTGGGTCAATGAAGGGTCACGTGGACCACCACGGTTCATTCATCAATTAAAAGGCAGTGAGAGTTCCCATAGCATTACTAATAAGTATATTTTCGTATTCAAAAACCAATATAGAATTGAAAAAAACACTCCAGCTCTCAAAATGATATTATAGCATTTTATTTTTAAAAGATCCCTGCACCCGTGTCCACAAACCGGACATTGTCCCATTATCCTAAATTTTAAGAATTGAGGATCGGACAAGGGGATCAGTGTCCGTGTCGGATTCTTGGATCCGAGTCAGGGTAACATAGGTGAATAGTTGCTTCGTGAGGGACTGTTGGGGAAACGGTGGTGTGAAAGAGGGTTGAGAACAGAGACTCACATAAGGCTATGAAAGCCATAGAGCATTAGGAGAGAGACTAGTAAAATAGTAGGAGGAGGTAGGGGGTTGTGCAAGTGGTGGCGTGAAGCCTTCTCTTGGTCTTTGTGCCCAAATCAAAGGTAAACAATTGATAGGAACGGATGGAGTAACAAGATGATGTTAAGGTTATTTTTATTAAGGGTAAAATGGTAATTGGGATTACCACTACAATATGTACTAAGTTTGACGGTCAAACAAACTACTAACATCATTCTTACACAAAACACTACTAAAAATTAGAAAGAGAAATTGAGAAAAATCGTTTTTTTTTTTCTCTCATAAAATTCTGTCACCCGTACCACATTTCCACATAAAGTTCTTTTTCATTGCATGTCAATGAAACTTGATCAAACCACTTATCCTATACTAGTATAAGATTATCTATGACGCTAGCTAAATTATATATATAAAGTTTAGGATTTCCACGTCAAGTTTTCTTCGTTGACGTCAACTTTTCTCTTGAAATTTCCATTAGAGTTGACACTTGATCAACTTTATAGTTGTTGTCATACGTAAGCTCACGCTAAAAGGGTATTTTTTTTAGCATAAAATGATGTGGTGAACTCTCTTGCCAAGTGATCATAAGTCACATTCTACGCGTACAGCTTACGATCACACCTATGGTTTATGAACCACGCAATGTTCCAATACTTAAATGATAAAATAATGTACTAACTCTCATCTTCATATCCAACACCACCACCATTGGTCTCATCCTATTAACGGTGGTGATGGAAATAAAAATGAGGGTTGGCATACTATTAACACGTGTAAGTATGGGAACATTTCGAGGTCCATCAACCATAGTTGTGATCCTAACCTCTTCACACAAAGCTTGATAAGAGAGCTCCTCACATCATGCTCTTTGCTGCTAAAATACAATCTCATTTGCGTGAGCTTACCTAAGACTACAACTACGAAATTGATCATATTTTGACCCTAATGGAAATGTCAAAACGAGAGTTTCCCTTGTGACTCTTAAATTGCACGGTTGTATAACTTTTGATCTACTTTGTAGTTATTATCATACGTAAGCTTATGCAAAGGGAGTACATTCTCAACATCAAAGATCATGATGTGAGAAACTCTATTGTCGAATGATTATAAATCACATTTTGCGTGTAAAGCTTACGATCACGATTATGTTTAATGAATCACGCGATATTCCTACATTTCAACGCGTGAATAATGTACAGACTCTCATCTTCATCTTCATCTCTATCATCACCATCAATGTTCTCATCCTATTGATAATTATGATAGAAATAAAGATAAGGGTTGACATACTATTAACCCGTTCACGCATAGGAACATTGCGAGGTTCATCAAGCATAGTTATGGTCTTAACCTCTACGCGCAAAACCTGATATAAGCAGGGGCAAATCTATAGATAGCGTGGGGTGCACCGCCTACTCCAAAAATTCTGAAATCCTCCTAGTTCAGGCAAGGAAGGTTGAAGACGTATAGCCCAATTTTGAGTCATGAAAAGTTAAGACAGAGGAAAGAGATGATGAAGGGGAAATAGAAAGGAAAGTAAATAAAATAAAATAAATGATGTGATGGACATAGAAAATAAATTAAAAGGAAGGGACCACTTGACAACAAGTACTAAAAAATAATATCCTTTTCAAAACAGCCTCTCTTCTCGCTCCGCAGTCCTTTTTTTTTTTTTCTTTTATGAAGGGCTTTGTTGAAAGAAATTTGGCTTTAAATGTTTAATTAACATTATTTGATGTTGTGATTCTTGCCTTGTGTTTTGTATAGAAGGAAGATCCTAGCCTAATGGTCTGGTAAACTAGATTATGTAAAAGGAAGGTGAGAAGGTCCTAGTCTAATGGTCTGATAAACTAGATTTTTTTTAGGTCCTGATAAACTAGAGTTAGGAAGTTAGGATGATAGTTCTTTTTTTTCCTGATTTTGGGTGAACCCCATATATATATCATTATATAACTTGGCCATTAAGCTGAGATATTATCCGAAAATATGATTATTCTAGTTATCTTACATACACGTTAAATTACAAGTGTTTTTTTTTTTTTTTATGGCAATAGGAAAGAAACGGACCTACAACATAGTTCCCGGACTCTCGGAGCCGGGTTATAAGAGAACATTATTACAAACCATAGAACATAAAGCAAGGGAGGGGTTAACATTACTACTACTACACAATTTCTTTGGTGGGGACTTTGGGAAGGACCGATCAGGTGACTCTTCTTTCTCTTAGTCCTCAAAAAGACCTTAGGAAAGTACCTTGGAAACAAACTCACGTTACGAGAACGTGGAAATTTAACTGTAGAAGAAAATGAACTATGTTTCACATGGCCTTCCCCTTGGTCTTGCCTCCGCGCTATTACTCTTCGAGCTGCAGATCTTCTACGCCTTGGAATTGATGAGAAAACAAACAAAGGGTGCTGAACCAGCTCCATATGAGCAGGGGGGACAAGGTACCGGGATCATTCACAAGTATTGGGTCGAAATTTGATTCACGCTCACCATCACAAGATCTTACTTCTAAAAGGGCAGAACTATTATGAGCCCCTTGAAAATAGGAATTGTGAGCACCTTGTAAAGAGTCAGGAACCAAGTGGGATTTCTTCCTCTTTGACCTACGTCTTCTCCTCTTAATCTTTTTCTTCACTTCCTACTTCCTTCTTCTCTCCTGGAGTGTCATGTCTTCCATAATCAACAACATCTTTAGGTTTAAGGACCTGTATTTTCATAACGCACTTTTGAAAGTCTTGATAAAAGCTCACCTCTTCACCCAGAAGGAGCTTTTGATAAGTTTGCTCAGAGATCCTTAATCTGGAGTTTTTACCACCCCTTTTCAAATACTCCAGAAGTTTCTACCCAACACAATTATCAGACAACTCTTCAACTTTGTCGTCCAAGTTCACACAATGACTATTAGTGGAGGAGGATATGGGCGGAGTTCCACTCGGAGTGCAAATGTCATTACCATCCATAGGAGGCAGAGCACTAGAGCAGACATCGTCCATCATAGAGCCATTATCAATCAGTGGCATGTCACTAATAGTCAACTTCAGGAATGAGTCTTTTCACATCCCTTTCCCTACCTGGCTCGGAAGGAATAACCTCGATACACCTTTTACCATTACAGTTAATAGCCAGGTGAGATTTAACAACCCCTAACTCCCTAAGAATGTCCTTATTCTTAGGTTCCAACAAGCAAGCTTTCTCCAAATCCACATTAGCTAACTAGTATTTTTTCAACTTCATAAATGCTGAAGCTCTCTGAAAAAAAGCCTTAACATTTTGAGGGAAATAAGTCAAGACCAGTGAACACATATCACCGGCCGCAACAAATTCACGGAGCTTTAATGCACATGCAGCAAGATTCAGGGTAATAGAAAGAGCAAGATTACCCGCAACTCCATAGTCTAAACCATCGACTTCACTAACAATCATACCAAAGGCATCACAAGCCTTATCATATCAAACTAGCATCAGAAAAATTATTTGGTTTAAACAGATCATTCCCTCTATCTTTCGAACATTGCACCTTAAGCAGAGGGGAGCCCTTCATTAACAACAAGCGATTCTTTAACTCATCGTCATCCTCCTCAGACCTCACCTTATTTATTAGCACCGAAACAAAAGAGGCAATAAACATTTTCCATAACAGATCAGAATCCATGCTCAATTAAAAGATGTAAGCCTCATAAACCGAAAAAAAAAATAGAAACTAAAATTAAACGAACAACACTAACAATGGAGAGACACACGAACAATTATTCACTACCTAACTCAAAACAACCACTAATGTACCTTCACTGACGGTCAAGTGGAGATGAGCAAGTAGGCACGTCGTCGGAAACCGATTCAAACCCCAAAACGGAGCCCAGGAAACCACCACTCTCCACCACAACCCGAGATGATACCGAAAATGACCCTTGCGACTGATCCAAAGGATGATCGGTCACATGCAAAGCTCCTACGCCACGCCGAAGAAATGATCGCCTATCGACGGCAAGGAGGCAGAGGCAGAATGAACGAATACGACTGGGCTAATCATGAGGTCGGAATGAAAGGAAGGGCTCGCCGGCGACGGGGAGCAGATCAGAGGTGTGAGCCGGCGAGCCTCGACAAGGGCACTTAATTTTTGGGTTTTTTCTTTTTTTCTTTCTCTCTCTTCAAAGTATGGTAGAAGAATGTATATTACAAGTGTTAAGGGAAGAAAATGTGGGTTCAAGGCTAGCATATTGAGTCTTTTCTTTACTTTTTGGTTCACTTACGCCCTTCGGACCAAAATTTCTAGTTTCGCCATCTTTGAAAGGCCTATCCCATTTCTAAATACCTAGATTCGCCCCTGGACGTATGATCACGACGACGAGAGAGCTCCTCACATCATGCTCTTTCCTGCTAAAATATACCTTCCCCCCTTTGCGTGAACTCACCTACGAATATAACTATGAAGGGCAATGTTAGAGTGTGCTGTATAGCATCCCCAAATATGAAGGGCAATGTTAGAGTGTGCTATATGGCATGAAGGGCTATTAACTGTGTACTTAGGAGCGCCACAAGGGAGGAAATAAAGTTTTCAAGTTTCAATAATACCCTTCATTACCTAAATAAGTCTCCTTCCGTCACAACTCAAACACCCCATCCAAAATAATCATATTGAGAAGCTTGTACACATTAATCGATTAATCAAAGTTCCAAATCTTAGTAAAAATTCGACATGGAATTCTTTTGGAACTTTTATTATTAACCAATTAGTGTATACACCCTCTTCAATAACGGTTTGTTTCTTATATGGGATGTTTGAAAAAAAAGGGAAGTAAAATACATATATACCCCCGAACGATACTACCACCGCCGGATGACATAATAGCAGTATTGGACTTGAAATTTAGGCAAAATGACCACATTAGTATTAAAAAATACAAGTCTTTAGCACTTTGGTATAAATAAAGGACTAGAGGACATATTGATATAAAAAATGCAACGAGAGTCAAATAAGCCTATTTTTCCCCGAGTTTAAAAATCGGCAAAAAAAATCATTTATTTTTTTCATAAACTTGTAAAATAGTGCTTTCCTATCTTTTTGAAAAATATTTATACTCTCAAAACTTAATTTCAAAAATTAGTAAAGGGACTATTTTACATATTTTTGAAAAATATAAAAACAATTTTGTCGACTTTTCTAACTCCGACATAAAATTAGGCCTATTCAACTCTTGTTACATTTTCTTGTATCAATTTGTCTTTTTGAGTTTTTTTTATAACAATATGTAAAAGGGCTCTTTTTTTTTTTTTTTTTTTTTTATACCAATTTGGTTATTTGGCCTCGAAATTTACGATTTCATAACAATTTGCTCATAGTCTTCCCATACAATGATACAAATCTAGATTTTGAGTCATTCTCAAAATACTGGTCCCAGTTATCCGAACCTATATACCACAAACCTATACACATAGCAAATTGGGAATAAAATTGTTCGTTAAAATACCCCTAACCTAACTCTTACCCTTCCTCATCAATCCTCCCCCGTTCCCACCGGCCACACATAATCCAACCACCGCAACATCCGCCCCTCTCCCCTCATCCCGCCGCAAGCACCACCATCTGAAGTCAAAATCATCTCCATCCACCGAGCGGCGCTACCCCTGATCAGCCGGTCATGAGCAGGCTGTCGTTCCGGCCGCGGCCGCTCGACATTCATAAGAAACTCCCGATTGTTAAGTCTTTCAAAGACTTTGAAGATGACGATACCCCTTCTTCCACTCGGAATTCCCAAATTTATCGCCTTCCCGCCGAACCCGAGCCGGAGGTACTTCTCCTTCTCTCTCCGTTTTTCTTCTTGTAATGTAGCGTAATGAAGAAGATCTTTCTAGTTTGTAATTAGGTTTGGAATTTGGAGGAGAGTGGATTTTAACACGAACGACGATTAGTTTGATTTACACCTTGATTGTAATTGTGGTTACGTAGGTTTTACTTGAATAATTGCTATTACTTGATTTGATGTAGTGGTAGCTCTTGCGTTGTAATGGTGATTAAAACATTCCGCTCTCGCTCCCAATCCCCCGTTATTTTCGTGCTAAACGGTTACAATAGCTTGCTGCATTGCTTTTAGTAGAAATAAGGTTGGGAAGTGTACATGGATTTTTCGAGTTAGTGGGAAATGATTCGGTAGTGGTATATTTTCATTGGTGAGCTTGGAAAATCGTCTCATGTGTAAATTTGGTTCGAGTAACATTGATGGAAGTGCTTCCATTGCGAAGATTATAGCTTTGATATGTCAGTAAGAGCTATAGCAAGGCCTTGTAAAATTGGGTTGGACTGTCGGAGTAGTAGAGTTGTATCTACAAACGCACGACTAGAATTCAAGGCAAATAGCTCATTGAAGCAAAGGCTTACAAATAAATCTTACGAGTACTACTTATTTTTGAAACATAATAAAAAGGGTGGAGCTTTCACATTTTTCATTTACACAAAACTGCTTTTGAAAATATTTGCAAGTTATATGTCATTGGATGTGTCTAATAAAAACTTTCACAAAGGGTACTTTTTAGTTATTTTACTCATGCTTTTTTGCAAAAATTAGTAGACATGCTACTCCGACTCTTCATTTTACCTCATGTACCCTTGCCGGACACTCGACACTCGGACATTGGCATGATACTTGGATCCTTCATTTTAGGCCAAAAACAAGCGTTTTTTTTCTTCTCATAATTAGCGGAGTCCGACACTTGGATCCATACTAGAACTCGACACCCATACCCGAGTCTAAGTAACATAATAGTGGTCAAGAGAGACGTTTTCCGAAAACAAAGGAGTATGTCTAGAGGAATTGTAACCATTTGTGTGTATTCGGCTGTAGTCCCAACTTAAAAGTTAGAACCATGTATGTTATAGAACTCTGGCGTCGTTCTTTTGATGCATATGTGCTGCAAATAATGATAGTTTGACAGAAATCTAGTGTTTCTAGTGTAGTTGGTAGTTCTGACTTTAAGGGATGCATGTTGCCTTCGTTTCCAACCGTACAGACGTCATCTAAAGTTATCATGGTTTTCAGGTTCCTCATGTTCCTAGTAAGAAGTTAGCTGCTGAAATACCTACACCGCAATTCGTCATTGTTGACACTTATGAAAGAGATTATTCTCGCAGCTTTTGCCAGCCAACATCTTATATACGTGCTAGAGGAGGTATGGACTAGTGCTTATTGGCAATTTTTGTTTCTTAAATTTTCCATTGTCTTGTGATATAGGCTAAGCCTTGAGTCATTGAATGTATCTTAACATTTATGCAGCCCGAGCTGAGGTTGGTGAATTCGTTGAGTATGACTTGGACATTGAGGATGAGGAGTGGATTGAGGAATTTAATAAAGATAGGAAGATCCTCTCCCCTGAAAAGTAATGTGCTCTCAAAATGTTCTGACTTCTTTTTCATCATATTAACGGCAGTACAGTATATTTGCTTGTTGGCATCCTGCCTCTGTCTCTTATATTTTTAAGGGATTGCATTTATTTAAGCTCTTGAGGGTTAACCATACTAGCAATAACTCATTTAACATTATCTCAAATGCTCTGAATTTATGATTTCCTACTGGCTTCTCATTATACCACTTCCTGGTTGATATAGATTTGAAAATCTCCTTTTTAAGCTGGAGGTACTGGACCATAAAGCTCGTGAAAGGGCAGGCGTTATTAATCAAACCCTTGGTTCTCCCATTCCTGTGCATCTCCAGCTTGATGCCGCATTTGAGGTATGAGTTGCTGCTAGATATTTAACTTGTTATTTCTTTCTTACTCATAATCGCAGCAACACATCAAAAGTTCTTTCTTTTTTATATTTTTCCTGCAATGAAATCTTAGGCCCTGCAAGCTCAACCCTTAAAGCATTCGGTACTGGAAGCTGTATTTATGTATTGGAGGGAAAAGGTAAGCTTTCACACTCAATTTTACCATAGAAGATCTTACAACTGTCGGTGTGTTTAAACATTTTAACCATTGTGTACTGAAATATGTTTGAAAGGTGTATAAACACTGAATTTTGCCATTTTATTGTAGTTTTTGGTGTCTTTTGAGAACAAATCAAAATAGTGTGTGCCATTGGTGGTATTACTTCTATCTTTTCAAGTGATCGAATATTTATCTCTTAGCTTTTGTGTGGATAGGTAGACTGTGTGTATTTCTGTGGGATGGAGCTGGCACACACAATTAGTTCTGCTTACTTTTTGTTTGCTGTAGTTTCCTAGTTGTCTAGTGGTGAAACAATGGCATGACAGAGTATCTTAGCCACCTGCAAGTTCAAGTTTGTTATCATAGTTAAAGTTCCAACTTATGTATGCCTCTCAGATTCTCAGTCTCATGTCTTGGTTATATCAATTGCTAAGTAGTGTTGGATGGTTGTTATCCCGATAACATGCAATTATTCATTGGACACAATTACCTATGGTAAGGTGTGAACTTCCGAAGAGGAGGAGGGATAAGTTCAGCAATTCACGTACACTTATAAATTGGCTCCATGAGTCTTACCCTTCTGGAAAGGGCTTGTAGTTTAGATCAGCGCTTACAGTTTAGTGAGATAGCTGTGTTAGTCCTGTGCGAAGTAAAGTTTTAAGATTTTGTCGACTTTTGAGTTCTTTTGTTAAAGAATGGATTGCCTGTTATTCTTACAGCTAAATAAAGATAGCTAATTGTTTGGCCGGTCTTCTCTGTATCATTACCTCAATTTATGCCTTCAAATTTGTCTCCCGAGTCTTCCTGAATTTTATCAACTTTCTTCTCTTTTCTTCGCAGAGGGATCGATGGCAAAAGCCCATCCTACGGCGTTTGCAGGTGATTACACTTTCATGATTGCGTATATCTACTTGCTTTCTTTCTTTCCTTTTTTTTGTTTGTTTGTTCGTTTGTTTTAATTAAAAATTTATTGTCAGATGAGGCTGATTTTCTGTGAGGTACTTCAAATTGATTAGTTGAGATTAGAATGAGTAAATAGACATCCGTACCCAATTGAAAGGCTATCTTACTGGTAGTTACAGTAAGATGTGATGAGAAGTGGAGGTTCACGGACCTCATCTCAAATACTTCAAACCTCAATTGAGTGCCCAAAACTTGCCTGAAATGAAATGAGCAAGAGAGCTTTTGTGCCCCGCCGCCCAATACTCCTGATTAATTTGAGTCTTTATCTTATAGCTTATCAATGATTATGCCCATCTTTTTTGTCATGTTATGGCTGAACAACATGTTTGCTTGTATAAAGTAGTGCATCTTTGCTGATTTTAATGTGTAGATTTAATTTTTCCTGCACCTCATAAATTTTATGCTTTTCTATTTTCTGGTGCAGCCACCCCCTCCTGTCAATGATACAAATCCCTACAATGTTTTTAGGCCAAGAGAGAAAGCCCATAGGCTGCATACAAGAAGGGTATACTGCTGAATTGACTGTTTTAGATCTTCCTGCACTGATCCAAGTTATAGGGAGTGCAGATGATATCTTAGCTTTTGGATTGATGTTTGTTCATGCCTTTTGACACAGATGCAGAGAAGGGAAAACAATGTGCAGTCCTTTGAAAAACTTCGTCAGGTTCATTAACAAATTCTTTAATGCCTGCTCTTGTGTGCTTGATTTTATTTTTCAACTGAATTATGTTAATTCTGCACTGAATCAATCATCACTCATCAGTTAGTATCTCTTTTATTATTGGGCCTGTATGAAAGTCTGTGATCTTTACTGGATTGGTGTTGAGCTTAGTTATATATTTATAATGAATTCAACTGGATGAAACTGATTTAAAAGAACTGAATGAGAATTAGAATATTCCATCATAATTTCTTTCATCCAGAATGAACATCGTGTTAAGCCATCGAAGTTGTATCGTGTTCGATCAAGCTGTATGGATTAAAAACAGGTTTACTTCCAGAACCCCTGGTTATCGGGAAATAAGATCCAATCCTTAGATAATGTGAAGTCTTTGCTAGTGTTTGGAAGATGGTGCATTTGGCTATTTGCATTAATAGAAGGAGAGGAATTAAACAGATTCCTGGAGATAAAATTTCTTATTGTCAGGATTTGAAGTTCTCTTTCTTATAGGATGCTGACTTAAGTTCAATTTTCTACGTGTACTATGAGAAATGTACTTGTGCTTAATGTATGATACATCTGAATAGTTATCTTCGATTGTATCAGGTGAGGCGCAATCTTGACCAGGCAAAGACCATCTTGGAAGCACTGATAAAGGTGATTTTCTCTTGGCCCGGAGAGTTGATTGCTTACTTGTTATTCTTTCTTTTGTGTTTTTTCTTTTAACAACTTGCCATTTTAATTTCTTTGACATGTATAAACTTGCTTGTGTTCAGAGGGAAGAGAAGAAGAGAGATGTTATGGAGACTGAAGTAAACCTTCAGAGGATTCAATTGAAGTACAAGGTACTCATGAGGGATGATTTAAGTTCTTGTTTGTGTAGCTATTATCGTTGTTGCATTTTGAAAATTTAACTCTTTCTTATTGTGTAAAAATACCTATGGAGGTGTGAGCTTTTTGGGAACATTGTGTCTTACTGTTGAGGGGGAAGGGGGGAGGGGTAAGGGGGCTTGGGCGAGGTTGTGCTATTATGTGACAAATTTTCCCCATTTTTTTTGGGGCAATCTGGTCCTCCGCTGATGCTTTAAAAAAAAAAAAATCTGGTCCTTCGCTGATTGTATTTCCATTTCATCGATACTGAGTACCTTTCTTTTGGGTGAGGTTGTGCTATTATGTGACAGCCTTCCACATTTATCTCCTCTGTCTCTTCAATTCTTTTGGTTGTCTCGTCTGATTAAAAAAAAGAAAAAAGAAAAAAAAGACACCTTTCTAATGGATTGAATCAGGAAGTTATCATTTCTCCTAGTGTGATGCAACTTAAGCCGTGATGCTGCTTTTTCTGCAGCATGAAACCGAGCTCCTTGAGGACAGTTTTGTTGCTCCATCATTTCAACCTTTCTCGAAGTTCGGTTCGAGTGAAGATGAACTTATGGAGTCAGAAGACATTGCAAATAATCAGCATGCTCTTCACCCTGGCCGCATACAGACTCCGTTGGCTGATTCCAAGCCCGTACTGGTCCCAGCTGGAAATCTAAGGCCTGATTTAAGATGGCGAAATGTGGCAACTAGTTGGATTCGTAGGGTGGTAAGCATATCTCTTCTTCCTATTCAGAAAACTGCTTTAAATTCATTTGGCACTTGTATAAGTGATAATTGTATTTGACTTTCTTCTGCTTGCTCAGTTTCTTTGCGTCCTTTTCTTCCGTTTAACTTAAGGCTTGCAGGATCCTTTGGAGCCAGTTATGCCATTTACCAAGCCTTTACTGCCGGACAAGCTGGCAGCCACTGGCATTATACCCCCATCTGATGCCTCAAAGACCACTTCATCCACAAGGTCATCCCAACCCCGTGGTAGGATAGGCCGAGGGGGAAGAATTATATTTGATAGATGGAATCCTCTTATGCATATGCCAGTCAATTGCGGTGATTCCTATTACTTGTCGCCAAGGCAATAGTCTTCAGCGTGATTTATGTAGGCAGCAGTCCTGATGTGTCTTGTCAGAAAAAAAAGGTACTGACATGAGATAGTAAGGAAAGGTGGAGAATTGAGTTGTGGTCGGCTTCTTGGTGTCGGATATATATACTCTTTGGTTGTCCAAGCATCACACGTGAAATGGAAGGTTATTGTGTGAAAAGGTCGCTCGATCAGACTAACTTACAGCATGGTGCAAGCCAAAACCTTGAAGGATTCTCTTCCAAGTGATGTAAAATCTCCATATGTGGATTGAAGATTCTGCTTTCTGCTAGTCCCTTCTGCAGATTGATAGATGTCACACATCGAGTGAGCAAATGTTGGTTATTTTAGGGATTAAGGACGACTGTAGCCATTGTATTTTACGAATATCATCATTTGTAGATAGGTTTATGCTGCAATGCTTGATTGCTTGTATGTCTTTGACGCCCTATGTATAGGCTTGTATTTGAAATCTAGAGCTGTGCTCATTCCATTATGGGAATCCAATGAATTGCAATTTTAGTGCAATCTGTTATTTCCCCCCTCCCCTATTGTAAGCGTGTTGCACAACATAATTGCTATTTGCTTACCTTATTAGAAAAGACCCTTACAAAGACACTTGCAATAAATTGGCCACGCCCTGGTGATATCTGATACCTTAACAGTGTTATCTGTGAGGGTCTGAGGGATAAATAACAGCATCATTCACATTGTCTCGACCAATTGACATTTGGTCCATTGAGGGACAAACGGAATCCCGACAAGTCTCAAATTCTGAAACCTACTAGACCTGCAGAAGAAAAGGACAGTGACAAGCAAAGCAACGGAATGCCCTTGAATCACTAAAACAATTTCTATGTACAAAACTCAAAACTTAGGAACAACTAAGATACAATTTTGCAAACTCCTAACATACACCACCTGAATTATCAGGGTTTATTTGGTTGCCCCCCCTACATTCACATATAGTTCTTACTACTCTATAATACACAACTGATATCTGCTTAAACATGAAAAGTGATGCCAAATATTCCTCCATCTTCCTTCGGGAATAAAGACGGTCAGCACAACTGCAGCATTGATGCACCAATAAACCAGCAAAAAGGCACACAGCCAAACTGTTGAGGATTCTTTAGCTGAGATCTAAAGCTGACCACTGCAGGTCCAGAACCCAGCAACCCATCAATTCACGTGTCAGCCCATCTTGCAACGAGAAGGTGCTGCGACAACTGCTCTTTCCAAAATCTTCCAAGAGACTAAGTATCTCTCGAAGGGCTTGGCGACAGAGCTCTGGATTATCTTCTTACTCACTGCAGAAGCAGAGCAATCAATATTTACAAAACCATAGCAGCTGACAGATTCAACAACATCAAGTAAGAAGTGATGGCCAACGTAGATATGGTCCTGTTTAACTAAAACAGCTCAATGAAATTCAAATTCACCGACAAACTAATACCTCAAATCTACAAAAATTACACGTTCCAGAATGTCAACCACTCATTTCAAGGCAAATACTAATGCACACTACAAGCAGTGTAAAAGGGGTATAAATAAGAGACTACAAGTAATGTGTTTTTATCCATATTTTTCACAATGCCGCCACGGCTACACCTCTGTTGTCGAAAAATGGTCAGTTCTTCGACAATCATAAAACGCAATGTATAGCCAAACGAGCTGATACATGAGAAGCGAGCTTTCATGTTGATTTGGCAAGTAAGAGTCAATTCACAACTACAAATTCGTGCTGCTGACTTTACAGGAAAATATCTCAGAAACTACAAGGTTTTTCGTGTTGTTTCTTGTTGGATAAGATACTTCATGTTCTTAGCTTTCCGAAAATTGGTCATATGCCTTATTTGATTAAGTAACGAAGGAGATATACACGTTTCAAGTTGAATTGTTCAGTTTCTACGCGGGTACACATTGACGACCACTTATGGTATAAGCCAAAGCTATGCACGTCCAATGAAGCTTCTCATTAGATAATAGTTATTCCTTATTAGTTATATGCCAAATAATAAAGGAGCCTATGAGGTTTCCAAGTTGTTCTAGAAGTATTTAGGAAAGTTCTCTAAATTCAGTTGAGTCGAATTTAAGGAAAGATCTTGTAGATCCTTACCTTATTTCACAGAGTCTAGATGTTTCTATTTAGTATAAATAGGGAGTCTTATTGTATTGTTGTAGATCGAGATAGCATAGACGAACATTGAGAATTAATATCAAAGAGTCGAAAGGAGAGTTTCCCTTCAATTCTGTGTGAATTTAGCTAAGATGTACTTTAGCTATTGTTGATTTACTAGCTGCGTGCAAGTGATCAAAGATCGAAACTAGGCGAGGTAGTCTAGGGATTGATCATAGTTTGGACGAGTTATAGGTCTAGCTTGTTCATCCATATCCTTTATTGTTTTATTTGTTTTTATTTCCTCACCATAAAACTGAAAAATACCAAAAACAGCCCAGACCAGAATCCTGTTTTGTACCCACGAGATTCCAGAGATCAGCCCTGTTCCGTTCTGACGTCATTTCCAGAGATCAGGCCTGTTCTGTTCCAGTTTTCTGACCAGAGTACAGATTCCTGGTCTATACTGTCGCAACGCAGGCATCGACATTTCGTATCACGAGCCAACCTTTAATAGAATCACCTGGCGTTACTTTCCCAACTTTGACATATGTGACTAGCAATCATCACATGAAAATTTGAAGATGAAACAATTCAATAAAAAGACATTCAAGCGGGTGGAAACTTCTGAATCAGAGGCTCACCGCTGAAAACTTTAAAGTGTAATCTCAGCTGTTCTCCAAAAATGAGTCTCAAGCTCAGCCGTCTCTGAGTACAATGGTTCTATGTCGGAAATTCAAGACTAAGGACACAAAAGAGTTATCATTTCCCGGACCAAACAGTAGCAATGCAGCTGTGAGCTTCTTGAGAAAGGATAAGATGGACAAATGAGATGGCAATGAGAAAAAATAAATAAATTGGTAAGCATATTGATGATCAAACGCAAAAATGAAAGAGATCAAGACAAACCTCTGGCCAGTGCGACAAATACAAACGCTGAACATTAGACAACAATTTGACAAGGCACAAGATGGAGGCAGTAGCGGCGTCACCACAACTGTAGCCGAAGTCAAAATAAATGCTAGCTTCGATCAGAGAGTTTAGATCTCCAATTGAGTACTGGACCGCTACAGAGTCAAAATAACCCAAATACTCCAAATTAGGAGTATCAAGAACAAA
This sequence comes from Spergularia marina, assembly GCA_963680865.1. Classification (NCBI taxonomy): domain Eukaryota; kingdom Viridiplantae; phylum Streptophyta; class Magnoliopsida; order Caryophyllales; family Caryophyllaceae; genus Spergularia; species Spergularia marina. The sequence continues at coordinate 11,137,729 of OY804554.1, forward strand.
AGCATTCCTTGGGTCGTGGTTAGGCTCAATTATATATATGTATTGAACCTTGTAGTCCATCCTAAGGTTATGACTCACAAGTGTGATAGTTTGTGGTGTGATTAGTCATCTTATGATGGGATGTCTTTACGTGATAAAAGCATGTATGTAAGTAGATATATGTTTCATTTGTGTTGCGACAATTAAAAGATTGTCTATGCTTGTGATTAGAGAATGATGTGGAACATAAGCAGACATTGCTTGTATTAGTTATGTGTACAACCGAATACGGTCCTAACATGTTTGGATTGATTGTCTACTAGTAATTAGTAGACCGACAATACCCTTATGGATAAGTCGGGTTGTTGAAATTGAGATGATTGGCCGTCCATATTTGAGATGGTCAAGTGTATAGAAGTCTAAATAGAGTGACGATAAAGTTAGAAGTTGTTTTGTGTCTAGAGTGGTTGAGACGTACCAAGGATCCTGAAAGCGTCGGCAAGTACAAGTGGAGTACTTGACCTAGAACATAGTGGGTGTTTGTCTACGAGCGCAAACACTGACAGTGTGGGGTTTCCAGCACACCTTTGAAAAGAAATGGTCATGTATTGTCATTGTCGTCGTCGCACTCCATCTTAGACACAGGGTTTGAACTTGTTGCTTATGAGAAGCAATATATTAATATTCATTGCTTATGAGAAGCAATATATTTCTTAGAATTCGTTGCTGATGAAAAGCAATATAGTACTTCAAATCTCTTGAAAGTATAGGTTTACATTAAAAAGCATGTAAACTTGTTTATGTGTGATAAAGTGAGATGTATATAGCATCTTTATGTTCGTCCTTTGAACACGAACATTGTTATACTATGATGTGATGGATTGATCATAGACACTACTTGTACTAGATCATACAACCCTGATTATGTGTAATGAAGTGATGTGCATAGCATCTTATGTTCGTTCATCGAACAATGTTATGATGAGAAAAGACCTGATGAAATGTACATAGAAACTATGTGTGCCAACTGATGGATTGAGTGTTGTGAAGTGGTAGAGGTATGCTGGTATAAATGCATATGAGACAATTGAAAGTGTGATATATATATATAGTTGTTCATGTCTAAGTGATGAACATGGCACCTAAGTTGTGATTGAACCATGTGTGTGTGGTGATGTGGGGAACCATTATGAAAAGACAACGGTGAGGCTAAAACTGGCGAAACAAAGGGAAGAGGTAAGAGCTTACTGGGTTATTCGACTCACCCGATCAATATTAAGTGTTTTACAGGTTAAGGAGAGTTTGCGCTAGGTGCAAGTGCGGGATGTTTTAGCGTAAGACGCTGAGATTTGAGATTATTGTAATAAAGAGGAGTTGTGGATGGATGATTATATGTAACTAAATTTGTTTCATATTATTTAAATTCTTATGAAATACTTGTAATATTTATTTAATTTTTGGGATTTCAATAACCGGGTTCAAGAAAGTCTTCCGCTGGATTTTAATCGGTTTCAAACCATATATTATACTATTTTTAGGTGAAGATTCACGAAGCCTTATGTAGTCTATCTTCTCCTAGGTGGTGGTTGTTGCCAAACCTAGGTGAACATAGCCTATATGGCGGTAACGAGTTCTAAATCTTCGTATATCGGGCTTAGCATCTAACCCCTGGTTACTGAAATTTGGGTCGTACAAATTTCGGTCGAGGGTTCGTGTTTCGGTTAGGTTCGAGAGTCCTCAGGAATGAGGCTCTGATACCATTTTAGGGAATTCGGGTCGATCGATGCCATGAAACTAGTTCATGGGGAGAAACACACGCAGCGGAATTCATTCGAAAAGTTTCTCATGTATAAGTTTCTCATTGAATTCATCAATATCACATCGTATATATATACTCGTACTAACTTAACCTCCAAAGTATACAATTTACCTAAATATAATCTAGGTCTAATTTACCATATTAACAATATTAACATATGCACGATATCACCATAACTTCATATGGTAATATTTATGACCATATTACTCTAGATAATATCGTCACCTTCCGTTTTTCCTATTATAAGTATATAACTTTTTTCCATAAGGAGGTAGTTCAAAATTAAATGTTGCAATAATTATTACTATTGAGATTTCATTTGTATTGTGTTTGAGAGAATATCATGAATGCTATGGTAACCTTTATACTACATAAGGTTGTTCATGAAAATTTCTATATTCGTATTTTATACATATTTCAGCTTTAAAAAGCATATTGTCGTAACTGGACGTGGATGCGAAATTCAACGTTTACTTCTTTATTGTAATACCCCAAATTTCAGAAGAAGTTTATAAGAGATTAAGGGCTCATATTAATGCTTAAAAGGATTGACAGTGCTACTTATACCAACAAAGTCGACTTTCCTTTAAGCAATCCTATGTGATAAGAACTCCAAAGTTAAGCGTGTTTGACTGAGAGTAATTTCACGATGGGTGATCTCTTGGGAAGTTTCCCAGGGTGCGCATGAGTGAGGTCAAAATGCGCCGTAAGGATCCGTGTTGGTCTGTGAGATCAGCCCACAGCCTGACAAGCTGCCATAGGTGACTAATACTGGCTCATGCGATGAGTCGGGGTGTTACATTTATATTATAGGCAAAATAGTATATAAGGTAAAAATAATAGTATTATTATGCTTAAAAATAGTATATGACGTTTGACACTATTATAGAGTGACAGAGGGCATATGGTCAAGGCACATAATCCCCAAAGCAGCCTTTATAAGCTAGTTAGCTATGCATAGTAGGTTTCAATCGAAGACAAAATGGTTAAAATTGGAGTATGCTTTGAAGATACATGTCTACTATGCCAGGCTGAACTTGAAAGCCATGAACACATTTTTTTTTTATGTGAATATAGCATGAAGTGCCTAGAGTTGGTAAGTAAATGGTGTAACCAGATTATTCCTGCAAAAGACACACTCATTTGGTGTTGTAAGAAGAAGCTGGGATCAAGACTGGGAAATCAGGTAGCGGGTTCTATCATTTGCAACTTGATTTATCATATATGGCTATGAGGAACCAATGCAGGATTGAAAATTGCATGACAAGGCCTGAGAAATTAGTAGAGCATGTGAAGAGGGAGGTTAAAGGCAGGATGAAGCGGAAAATCCAAAATGCAAATGTAGAGGACTTAGTTTGGATGTGCAATAGAGAAAAAGTTTAAACCTGGGTTTTGTTTTTTTGGGGGCTATTTAACGGCTAGATGATTTTGATTTTTTGTAAAATCATTTGTATGTAAGTTCATTTATTTGATTAATGAAAATCTTACATTTTTCCAAACAAAAAAAACTAATAGTATTGATACGATTTAAACCTTTATACTAGCATATTGTTATTCAAGAAAAAAGAAAATGTGTGACAGGTGTACGTGTCGTATGTGAAGCGTTTTTTATAGGTTACTCGCATGTATTCTCTGTGAGATAAAAGCATGACCCAAGTGTGGTAACCTTTATACTGTCCTATGGTTATTCAGGAAAAATGAAAATGTGTGACATGTTTACGTGTCGTACGTGAAGCGTTTTCATAGGTTACTCGCATGTATTCTCTGTGAGATAATAGCATGACCCAAGTGTGGTAACCTGGAGTGATGTCGTGGTCACCCAAATTAATCCCTATACAATTAACTGGTAGTTAGTGTAAGTAAGGGTCGATCCACGGAGAAAATGCATTTCTATTTACGATTTCCTATGTAAGTATAAACACCCTGATTATGATTATTTTCTAAACTAAATTCACTACACTAAATCAACTACAACTAAATTAACAAAATGAAAACGCGACGAGGGAACCTATTGTAATGCCAATAGCAATTGATCGTAGAACGAAAACCGTTTCACTTACGTCTAAGCTTCGACCAAGAACGTAGATAAGTTCCTACATCCTACAATGTCCATATAATCGATAAATCAAATAAACTCTTGAAATATCATCTAACCAAATAGCAATCCAGAACATGCTCTCTAGACTCGACTATTCAATTACAACAACGGACACACAAAGGTCAATTTAAGTCACGAATACACAAGCTCGATTCGTGCAACTTAAAGAATCGACAATTTCGGAAGACAGGACAAGTTTTAATTATAAGTCCCATAATCCGGTGGTACTTTTGGTTGTACAATTAACGATTACAGGTTAACCATATTATCCTAGCAATCAACTAATCAATCATACGTGCGGTGATCAATCTACCATTTTAATCAATTACTCCTATCGTTAAAACAATTATCAATTCAATTTAGAGAGTAAATGAAATCAAGATACATTCTCACAATTTTGCTAATTCGACATTACACATATTCACATAATCGATAAGAACACTAAAATTCTTAAACAACAATAATTATCAAACAATTGAACAAAATAGTAGACTAAATAAAATTATAGAAATATAGAATAACTAAAAGGAAACACACAAATTAAGAATGATAACTATATGAAGAACCTGATTAATGTAATTCTACTTCAATGGAGATTTTGTAACCAATGAAACCAACTAATAAACAATATACATGCTATACGATGAATTTTGATATTGAAATTGCAAGGAACTAAATGTCCCCTTGAAAGGGGAATGAAGAATATTCTAGCAAATGTATTCTTCCCCTTTTATAATAATAGGCCAAGTTAGTTTTAGTAGTGTCTCGACAAACCGACGCATATCTTCCAGTTCTTTCAATAAGACTAGTGTTTTACCCGTGCAAAATTGCACGGGCGGCCCTATTCTTATACAAATTTACTTTGTTTCATATTTATTAGAATTAATAACTTATGAGTAAATTTTAAGAACATGATTTTCGTTAAAATTGTTGTAACGTTAAGTTAAAAAAAAGGATTATCACTTAGTGAGTAATAGTTATTGAATGGAACATGCCTACCGCACAAATATCATATAACAATCAATAAATTCAATTATATTTATCTTAACCATATCTGTCTTTAGATTAGTTTTAAGAGATTAATAAATTTTTGACGTTTGGGGCATTGATTTCATGGGCCCTTTCCCAAATTTTCACGGCCATTTCTATATTTTACTTGCGGTGGATTACGTCTCCAAGTGGGTGGAGGCTAAAGCCTCTAGAAATGCTGACTCCAAAGTTGTTTCAGATTTCCTCCGATCCCGCATCTTCTCCCGTTTCGGTGTTCCAAAGGCATTGATAAGTGATAAAGGAACGCATTTTTGTAACCGGACGGTGAGTGCGCTTTTGAGGAAGTTCTATGTAGTTCACAAGGTCTCCACGTCATATCATCCCCAAACTAATGGGCAAGTCGAGCGAGGTGTCAAATCGGAAGATAAAGTCTATACTTGAGAAAACGGTGAATCCGAACCGCAAAGATTGGAGTTTGAGATTGGGTGATGCGGTTTGGGCTTATCGGACGGCCTACAAGACACCAATTGGTATGTCTCCGTACAGATTGATGTTTGGTAAAGCATGTCACCTCCTCGTTGAGTTAGAACACCGGGCATTTTGGGCCATCAAGAATCTTCACATGGGAACGAGTGAAGTAGGAGAGCACCGGAAGCTTCAATTGCATGAGATGGAGGAAATCCTGTTGGAGTCCTACGATAATGTGGCAATCTACAAGGAAAAGACCAAAGCATGGCATGACAAATTGATTGCGAGGAAGAGTTTCGAGGTGGGGGACAAGGTGTTGCTCTATCAATCAAGGTTGAAACTCTTTCCGGGAAAATTAAGGTCTAGATGGATTGGACCATTCACCGTCTCTAAGGTATATCCTCATGGTGCGATTGAAATTTTTGAAAAAGAGGAGGAGAAAGCCTTTAAGGTGAATGGTCATAGGTTGAAGCTGTACTACGAAGGATTCAAAGTGGAAACCGTGGAGGAATTGACCCCTTTTGAGCCAACAATCGAGAAGTGAGAATTTGGAATTCATGAGTCGAGCCAACGACTTTAAACAAAGGCGCTACTCGGGAGGCAACCCGAGCCATGTGTACATATTTGTGGTGTTATGTGTTTTCGTGGGTTGGAAATCGGTTTTGAATTGAGTCTCAAGCAAGAAAAGAAGGAGAGAGAGAGCAAATAAGAGCATCCTCGACTCGAGAAGGAAGTCCCTCGAGTCGAGGCAGAAGAACGGTAAAGTGCAAAAAAGAGGTGCAATCCTCGACTCGAGCGAGTGTTGGCTCGAGTCGAGGGAGGACCACCTCTAGTCGAGAATAAAGCCCCTCGTATCGAGGAATTTGAACAGTGAGGTATTATATCGGGGGCAAATCCTAGACTCGAGGATTGTCTACTCGAGTCGAGCGTACTTATCCTCGAGTCGATTCTGCTGTTCCGGTTTTTGCAAATTCTTTATACCCGACTCTCCTCACTTCTCTTTCTTCATTTTTTCTCTTCCCCATTTTCGATCCCTTCACCCCAACCCTCACAAAAACCCTCAAATCTCCACAAAATCACACATAATCACTCCCAATCTTCTAATTTCTTCTCAAAAATCACTCCACAAACAACAAATCAACCCCAAAAACTCTTATTTCATCAAAAATCACTCAAAAATCTCAATTTTTCTCAAGAACCCTAGAAATTAGGGGTTTTGTTTTTTGGAGCTTTTGGGTCGATTTCAAGGTTGGAATAGAATCTAGGGGCAGTTGTGAAGCTATTGGAAGTATTTTGGAGGATCGACTTTGCTCAAAATTTTCTTTTTGAGCCCATTTTGGTAAGAAACATCCCCAAATTCGAAATTGGCCTTTGTAGGTGTTTTGGTTGTTTGTTGTTGGCTTGGTGGTAGTATTTTGGTTTGATTGATCTTTGTGAAGGATTATTGTGGTTTGAAACGAGTTACGTGGTGTGAATTTTGAATTGTGTAGTGTGTATTTGGGTGTTGGTGAATTGTTGCCAATTGTGTTTTATTGGGTGTTTGGGTTTGGTTGGTGCATTGTCAAGGAGAATTTGATTGTGATCGTGTTGTGCTTGTGCGATAATGGGAAGAAATGATGGTGAAGCCGGCCCCTCCAAGAAGCAAAAGAAAGTAAGGGATCCTAAACATTGGGAGACCATGGGTGTTGAGGGGTTGGATGATACGGAGAAGGCGCGCTTCAATGATTTTGTCGAGCGCAAGAAGCTCGTGGTCACTAAATTTTTCGATGCACCCACTTTAGAGCAATTAGGTTTTCTGGAGTCCGTGCGGTTTCACTTGGCGATAGGGGGCATGCTCGACTTCTTGGGCAAATCGACCCCACCTATAAGAGATGGACTTACGAGTTCTTGTCCACTCTCAAGCATGAGCCGGACAATGAGAGGATCCTTTTCCGCGTCGGTAACCGCTTAGGGAAGTGGAGTTACGCGGATTTGGATCGTTGCTTTGGGTGGCAACCACGAGTGGATGAGCGAAAGCCGTATAATTTGTACGGGGGGTTTGAGACGAAAGTCTTATGGACCAAGCTCACGAGGGAGCCGGTGATCCCTCTCTCGGGGAAGATTTCGATGGTCCCTCACCTGGCCATGAGGCTCATATACCGGGTGATCGGCATGTGTATTTTTGGGTATGGAGAGCCCAATAACATACAGTTTATGGAGATGGGTTGGCTCGCCTTATTCATCCCGAATGAGAATGGTCGACCGCGGTGGGCGGAGCTCTTTGTTGAGGCGTGCGTGGCATGCCAGATGTTTCCCGTGCGGTCTATCGGGTTGGGGGGCATGATCACCCTCATCGCCCGTCAATGTAGGGTAGAGAGGGTAGATGAGGAGGTGGCTTTGGAGGGGCTCGCGACATTGAACATCCAAGCCCTCCGGAAGATCAGGTGGATCACCCCAGTTTTGAGATTGAGAGAGTATGCGGGGCGATACCATTGGACGTTGGGGACGGATGCGCAGAACTACTTGTTGCTACCCAACACCGATCATTTGAGGATTGATGAGAGTCAGGATGCGGATGAACTTTTTATGGAGGGGAAGCGGCTAAATGTCGCTCAGGGGCAGGCCGTGCTTGAGGCAGTTCCGGGCCCTCCACGACTCCAGGTGGGAGGACCCGGCTTTGCGCCCCAGATGGTGTTCCCTCCTGAGTTCGAGACGTGGAGGACGGTTATTGGTCATCGGTTAGATGGCATGGACCACAGGTTGATGGTACAGGAGGCCCAGACTGAGCGCATGAGGATGTTTCTGGAGGTTAGCCATAACCTCCACGTGAGGGCTCAGACGCCATACTACGAGGCCCCCGACTTCGCGGAGATCGATGAGCGTCTTCGCCTCCTCTCCATTAGTGGGCAGCAGTTCCGCCCACGCGGCCCCCCTCTGTGAGTCACACCTTTCCCCTCTCTTTATGCTTTGTTTTGATGAGTATTCACATGTTTTAAGCATGGGGGAGGGGATATCTTGCTTGTATATATTTTGTTTGCCTAACCGATTTCCTAGTTTGTTTGTTTTTTCTTGTTTTGTGAGTGTGTGTGTGTTTTTTTTTTTTTATTGTTTGTTTGGATCACGACATTTGCCAATCTTTTGGAGGAGTCAAGGTATGATAATCTCTATCCCTTACACTTTTTTCTCCTCTCATCTCTAGCCGTCTCACTCTATCACCCTGTTTTATCCCATGTTTTGTACCATCTCTCTTCGTATTGACCCCTCCCGTTTGTTCTACATGCTTGTTCGTCCATAAACCATTGACATTTGCCCCCTACTCAAAAAATATTCACAAAATGGCCTTCTACCGGTTTTTGGACAACTTCTGGTGTGGGGTCATTATGCTCCAATAAACACACAAAGAAGATGGGAATTTGTACGGTGATAGGAGGCGACGTATTTTGAGGAAGACGGGGTTGTGAGGTGAGAGAGTGACTCTTCTACCGGTCTTTTGACCATGAGCCACTTGCTTCGACGGTAATTGAGGGAATGGAGCTCTTACGAGGTATGTATTTCTTTCCCTTTAACTTTTCTCTCTCTCACGATTCTAACCACTACTCCCCACCCGTTTCACTAGCTTGTTTCTATACCATCTCTCTTTGTGCCCCTCCGCGTTTGCTCCCCCCGTAATTCTTGTTCTACCCACCCCATTTTACCCCTTAAACCACTAAATAGGCTTGTTGGTTCATTTTGGTTTGGGTTGTTTTTGGATGGTTGGTAGTTTTAGGAGGAGGACGTGTTGTGCTTATTGTTCATGAGGGCGATGTAGTAGTGAGACGAGGGTGGATACATTTCGTTGATGAGATGAGGCGGTTTGTACTCCCATTAGTTCGTTGTTGCCTATTTTTATCGTTCTTGGTTTGTCATTGTGGGCAATGACGGGGTTTAAGCATGGGGGAGATGCTTGGCATTGTAATGTAATTCGATTTTGGCATTTGTCACGTTGTTTGTAATATAGGTGTGCTTTTCTAGAAAAAAAAATGAAAAAAAAAAATTGTAATCCATGGCGGGCGACATAAGAAGAGGAGTTGGGGCGTAACGGGTTAGGATCACTACGGGAGTTATACGGAGGTTCGGAGATAGTAATTGGTGGTCCTAGGTTAGAAATCCTCTTGCATTGTGATGATCGGGGCGCCGGTGGATTGATAAGAGGTGAGTCATGTTCGATAGCTTCATTTCGAGCATGGCTTTGAGGGAGTCGTGAGCCAAGTGGGGGGAAACGTGATTTGTTAATTCCCCTAACTTAGAGTGTGTGAGAAGTGAGGATAAGATGGTTAGAGTTGAGGTGTCGAACATTTCATCCACTCCAACTCTAGCTAGCACCGTTTAAGTGTTTTGGTTGGCTTGCGGTTCTTTGTTTTGGAGGAGTTCGATAATTGTAACTCGCCCCGTGCTATAAGAGAGACCTAGGTGTTAAGTGTGGAGAATTGGATAACTCGAGGACGAGTAATGGTCTAAGCATGGGGGAGTTTGATACGGTGTAAAATGTAGTGTGTAATCCGCATGTTTTAGGCATTTTAGGGGTTATTTGGGCGTGGTTTTATCGTCAATCGTAGAACATTATTTTGGAGCTTATTTGATGGTTTTACGGGATTTCGGTGCTCAAGACCCTTTGGCGGCCCTTGGATGTAAATAGAAGATCGAGCTATGACTTGGAGCGGGTTTCGAGGAGAAGTTAGCTCGTCTATGCATCGGGATTTACACTAGTTCGAGAGAAGAAGAGAAGAGAAGAGGAATTCAATTTCCTCGACTCGAGGCAGGGTGTCCCCGAGTCGAGGATTTCCTCGCTCGAGTCGAGGAGAGTGTTCTTCGAGTCGAGGATTCCGTCGCTCGACTCGAGGGTTCCTCTCCTCGAGTCGAGGAAGCTAGCTTCCGGGAAGTTTCCCATGGGCTTCCGACGGTTTCTTTTTGCCTAAGAAATATCTAATTCGTCTTTTAGTGCAATGTACTTAGACTTAATAAAGGGGCTTGAGCCCCTCAATAATCCTAATGACTTTTCATTATATTTTTGCATCTTGTTCTTATTTTCTAGAGAGAGAAACTCAAGGAGAGATTAGTGAGAATTAGTATTTTCATTATGATTTCCATCTCAAATCTTGTTGTAATAATTACTATAGGAGGCTAATCCCCTTCCTAGACTCTTGGTGTAATCAAATATTTCATTCTATGTATTAGTAAGTATTTTTCTCTCGAATTTGCCTTTAATTTCATTATAATTAATTCCTTGTTCTTCAATTGCTTGATTTGCCTTTATTTTCTCTAATTGGTTGATTGGATTGAATTGGGTATTTATTATGCTTGGTTGATAATTGGTGGTCATTGATTATTAACCCTAAAGGAAGCAACTTTCACATGATTAGTGTCGCGGTTGCGGTCAATTAGTGATTCGGGAATTAATTAGGCAACTAATAGATTAGATTTGATTAGTGTCATGGTTGCGGCTAATTAGATACTAATTTGGGTTGTTCTTAATCCTTTATTAATCCTTGCTCTTCATGCCTTTGGTTGTGATTTGTTTGAGTGGTCACTAGATAAATTAGGACTAAAAGGAGGGGAATTTGGTAGCGGTTGCTCAACTTCCCCATAAAAGAGGATTAATTGGTTAAAACTGGGATTATTAATGAATTGGTAATATTAGAGAGAGGTAAAACTTACTATATTAGGGTGTTAGAAGAGATTATCACCGAGAGTCGCTTTAATCAAATTGATATTTTGTTTATTTCGCTTTTATCCAACTTTCAAACCAAAACCCCCCCTTTTAATTGCTTTATTTATTTTGTTTATGTCTTTTCCGCATAGAATTTGCATATTAGGCTATCCCTCTTCCTTGTGGATATGATACCCACTTACCCTTGCTAGTTAGCTTGATTTAGTGGTAATTTGACTAGGAATAACGACTTTGTAGCTGTCAATGAACTTCCCTTGGCCTGGAATCTGTTTTTACTGGTTGAAAAGGAGAAGGGTCAACAGCTCCCTTGGATTTATGAGGATCTTCCTGATTGGGTGCGACAATTGGAAATCTCTCCAGTGGGAGTTCTCATTCCTGGACGAAAACAGTTGACTGACGACGATTGTTTTTGGGCTTTTGTTCTCCAATCCAAGGATCTGTACGCTCTTGAGCCTAGCTCATTAGGGTTCGAACTTTATAATCTACAACTGGTAGCGCGACAGTTCAGTTTAGTACAAGGAATTGTCGTTCCCTTTTATCAGACTCAGAACCGTCCCTGGCATTGTCTTAAAATTCATTCTGAAGGAGCAATCTTATCCAGCAAGACTGTGACTATGAAATCTAGTATTTCGCTAGTATCCTGGCGCTGGTGCGCTCAAACAGTCAAGCCTTTCAAGAAATGGTGGCGCCGCTCACCCCACATGCGCCGCGCGGCTAAAATGGCTGCATACCAACGATCTTTTGATCTTCTGGTGGTTTATAGTAAGTTTTCCTTGATTCTATTTTAGTGGTTAATCTGCTTTTATGATCAAATCTTTATCTCTTAATACTATTCTTTACAGAATCTTCCAACTCCAAATTAGTCTGATCTCTTGTGACCACTTCTCAGGCAGAAGAGAAAGTTAATGACCTCTCTGAGCCTGACGAAGGAGGAACTTCTGGAGCCGTTAATTCTTGGGCGCTGGTGATTGTAGAAGAACCAGAATTCATAATCCTTCCATTCAGGGATGAATCTGAGGTTCCTCCTGCTGAAGAATTGGTATATTCCAAACAACGATCCAAGAAAAAGAAGGAGGAGAAGATGGAAGAGAAGAAAGTAGAGAAGAAACAGGTTTCAGATGTTGCTGAATCTGATGATGATAATAAGCCCCTAAGCTTTGTTTTAGGAAAGAAAATGCAACTTTTACCATCTCTAGAGAAAGTTATGCACTCTGTTTTGGTCCCAAAGCAACGAGATTATCGTTTCAAGGCATCTTATGCCAAGAAGAAAAAGGGGACACAACAATCTGCAATGGCTACGGAACCTATTTCTTCTGCCCCAAACCTATCCTCCCAAGAGTGTATTAACAAGAAACGGGTGAGGGAAGAAAAACTACCTGAGTTATCTCCAACTGAACAACCTTCCAAAAAAGTGATCAGGAATGATCCTACAGTGAATATACCTTCTATAGGATTAGCCGGCGCTTCTCTTGAAACACCCACTCGCATAGAAGAGAAAGCTCATGAAGGCATATCAAGGCTTGATAATGAATCTGTTCAAGATTCTGTTCCTGAATCCCCTTCAAATCCGGTAAACTTTCTTTTATGTTTTAAAGTACAAAACTCTTGAGTCTCCTAACTATCTTATTAGAATAAGCTTTTGAAACAAGAAATTGATCCTACTGTTGGTAAGACAATTGATCCTACTGTTGATAAGACTGGTTTTGCAACAACTATTGTTCAATCTCAATCAACCCCTGAAGTATCGCGGATGAGTCAAAGAGATATTGTATTGATACCTTCGACAGGTAAAAAATTCTTTTGAACAGAAAACAATTGTTTTTCAAACCTTAAATTCTTATATTGCAAAATCACTATGTTTTACAATCAAAGAACTATTGAGGTCGATTTCAATTCGAGCAAAAAGTATCCTTCAAACACGTGCTTCAGCCCAGCAAGCAATTATTGAAGCTCCCTCTTGCCTGACTGCCCTGGAATCAGATCTTTTATCTGAGAAAGACGCTTTTGCTTTGATCGAATTTCTGAAACAGATGGCCGAGAAGGATGAGGAATACTGGAGTACTTCTATGTCTGATATGCAGACCAAATTCCTAAGAGATCAAAAACGACTTTTTGATCTTCAACAACGAGCGTCAACACTTGAAGTTGCGATACCTCGACTGCAGAATGCTCAAGGAGAGTTGGACCCCATTTTGTCTGATTTAGAGGTCAAGGAACGCGATAATGAAAAGCTGAAGGAAGAGATAAACCAAATTCAAAAGCAGATCGATCATTTGGAGAATAAGAAGAGATCTCTTCACCAACAGGTTCTGACCAATCAAACAACCCTTGAAAAGCTAAGTTCAAGGTGCAATGCTAAGTCAGAATATATTGAGAATTTGATGACTCAAGCAACAACGTATCAGAGCATAAAAGATGACATCTGGAAGATTCAGCGATCCATGAGAATCACACTTGGTTTCGTGACAAATATTTTTCGTGTTTTGTCAACTGATTCTTCACCATGAAGCCGTGGAATCTTCTGGGATTTCAAAGAAATGCTCTTCATATTCCTCAATTGAATTCTTGTTTAACTCCTGACTTAACTCTAATTCTCTTTGTTGTTCTTGTAAGCTATCATACAATTGTATATGTAGTTTTTTAAATTGCGGACCATATTGCTCCCATATCGATAGGTAAAATCTCTTTAAATATTTTGCATTTAAAGGTCTTGATGAGATTTTTCCTTTTCTAGACATCAGAATGTAGGAGTTTCCTAAACATTCTTTATGAATCTTAAAAGGTCCTGCCCATTTTGGGGTAAATTTTCCTAAAATGGGGTCTTTGTATTGACCCGCTGGTAAGATCATTTTCCAAACTAAATCTCCTTTATGAAAATATTTAGCTACGACCTTTTTATTATAAGCTTTTGCTATTTTGAGTTTTTGTAACCTCATTCTCTGTGCAGCCTCAAACTTACTTTCTTCTGCATCTAATTGTTCTATGCTCATTGCCTCTAGATAATTTTTTCCAAGAAGTTCAGATTGTTTGGCCACTCGCGCTGACTGAATCACAACCTCCGCGGGTACAACTGGATCATGCGCATAAACCAATTCGAAAGGGCTAATTCCTGTCGCATCCTTTTTTGAAGTTCTATAAGCCCAAAGTGCATAAAGTAGTTTCTCGTGCCACTTCTTTGGGTTTATATCAATCATTCGTAATCCTGCGATGATTGTTTTGTTTGTAGATTCAGCTTGCCCATTAGATTGCGCATAGTAAGGTGTAGAATGCAGAATTTGAACTCCAAACTTGGTTAAGAATTCTACAAAAGGTTCACTACTGAATACACTAGCGTTATCAACCGTAATTGATTCAGGGACCCAAATCTAGCACAAATCTTTTCTTCCAGGAAACCTAACACAGCTTTGGTATCGAGTTTTTTTAGTGGTTCTGCCTCAACCCATTTAGTGAAATAATCTATTATCACTAACAAAAACCTATGTTGTTTAGATGAATTAGGTTTTATTTCCCCGATCGCATCCATCTCCCATCCTCGAAATGGCCAAGGCTTAAGGATACACTTCATTGGGGCCGCTGGTGCCAAAACTATGGGTCCAAATTTCTGACATTTTTCACAGCCCCTTGCATATTTGATACAATCTTTTCTTATTGATGGCCAATAAAACCCTGCTCTATGTAATGACCATCGCATCTTTAAACCATTTTGATGAGCTCCACAAATTCCTTCATGAACTTCTGCCATCGCAGTTAGTGCTTCTCCAGCATCCACACATTTCAGAATTTGTCCGTCACGATCTTTTCTGACTAACTCGTTTCCCCAAAAGAAAGAAGTTATTCGCTGCCATTTTAACTCTGAATGGAATTTCCTTATCGTAAAGGTTTTTGAGATATTCAATTATGTCATCTCTCCAATCTTTTTCAGAATTAAGTATATCTATGCTGTTTATGGCATTAATGAGATTATCTTCTGTTTCATTTAAATTCTCTAGGGGCTTAAAGTTTTCCTAAGGATTACAACTGAATCATCCGGCGTTATTGCCATTTCCTTTGATGATGCGTACCCGGCTAATTCATCCGCGATATGTAATGGAATGGAATTCAATCCTTTTAAAAGTATTGGCCACTTTTTTAATCTTCTGAACTCCATAAATTGCCACTGCAGCGACACATTTATATTCTCCCGTGACTTGGTTTATGACTAGTTGAGAATCTTCAAATACTTTGATCTTTTCGACCCCCATTTCTTGGAGAATTTCTAATCCCAAAATCAAAGCTTCGTACTCGGCTCGATTATTGGTACATTCTCCTTCAAAGGTTATCGCCAATTTACTTATTTGTTCATTGGGATCTATGATGACAATCCATGCCCCAGTCGTCGTCCATGTTGATGATCCATCGAAAAATAGAGTCCAAACATTGCTTTCGTCTTCTATTTTTTTTATCATCGCTCGGATGTGCTGCCAGAAAATCCGCGATCCCTTGACCTTTTACCGCTTTTTGGGGAAAATAAACTAAATCGAATTGTAACAAATGGAGATGCCATTTGTAGAATCTTCCCTTTAAGAAGGGTTGTGACAATAGATATTTTAAAACATCAGTTGGTGACACTACCTCGACTTTAAAAGCCATAAAATAATGTATTAATTTGACAGACGCGTCGTAAAGACATAGGCACCATTTTTCCACTGGTGTATATCTTTTTTCTGAGTCAAAAGACTTGCGATAGAGTCTTGAGTAATAGAAAGATAAATTCGTAGAGGTTTACCATTCTGTTTTGGTGGTAGGATAATTGGGGGATTTGCCAATTGTTTCTTAATTTGATCGAAAACTTCTTGGTGTTCATGTTCCCAGATGAATTTATCCTCTTTCTTAAGCCGAAGAAGGGGTGAAAATATTTTTGTTTTTCCAGCTAGATTGGCTATGAATTGTCGTACGTAATTAATTTGTCCTAGGAATCTCTGTAATTCGTTTTTATTTGATGGAGGGGGTGCGGCTAATACAGCTTTTGCTTTATTTTGGTCAATTTTGATTCCCTTCTTATGTATGAGGAATCCCAAAAAGTTTCCGGCTTTGACTCCAAATGCGCGCTTAAGCGGGTTCATTTTTAAACCAAATTCCCTCTTTCTTTGAAGGGATTGTCTGACATGAATGCGATGAATTTCCAAATCATGAGATTTGATCTAAACATCATCTATACAAATTTCCATAGATTTTCAAATCATATCTTTGAAGATCTGATCCATTGTTCTCTGGTATGTTGCCCCTGCATTCTTTAAATCGAATGGCATGGCAACCCATTCGTAAATTCCCATCGAACCTGGACATCTAAAAGCTGTTTTATGACAGTCTTCTTCAGCGATCCTAAACTGATGATACCCCGCATACCCATCCAGGGATGAAATATACTCATACCTTGATGCAGCATCAATTAGCATGTCTACAACTGGCATAGGATATTGATCTTTAGGTGTAGCTTTATTAAGATCTCTGAAATATATACAAACTCTCACTTTCCCATTTTTCTTGATGACTGGGATTATGTTTGCAATCCATCGCGCATATTTAATGGGTCTAATGAAACCAGCTTTCAACAGTTGTTCCACTTCTTCTTGTATTTTTGGTAGAAGTTCAGGTGCCAACCTTCTTGGCTGTTGCGCGACTAGTTGATACTCTGGTAGGATTGGTAACCGGTGTTCCATTACTTCCCTACTTAACCCCGGCATTACACTGTGCGACTTGGCAAAACAATCCTTGAATTCTTGTAGGATCGCGATGAATTTATTTTGTTCTTCTTCTAGAAGTAACTTACTTATATACGTATATCTTGGATTTTCTATTGTTCCCAAATTCACTTCTAGTAACTCATCAGTTACATTTTGCCTGATATCATCACTTTTTGCTCATACTTTTTCTTCTTCTTCTTCAAAGAAGGCTTCATAATTTTCTGAGACTTCATCCAAAGTTAAAATATTGAATTTAATTCCAAACTTTTTTTGGTAATACGCCCAGAAAATTTCATCTATTATCTCTTCATTTATTAAATGGGGAAAATCTTCAAAGTCACTTGTATTAAAATTCATTAATAAAATCTGATAAAAATACAGAATCAAATAGAATTAAGTACTGAACTCCATTTCCTTGTTGCCTAAATTTTCCTTTTCTGAGTCTTTCACATTATGTTGATGACCAAGACAGTGATTCAGGCTATTTACAAAAGTTGATAATTCCCTATCTGCTGGGGAATCGGGCTCACTTGTGAGTTCGATTATCTTAATTTTTTCAACTTCAACCGTCTCGTTTCATCATCAGTCAAATACTCTTGGGTGACTTGGCTCGAATCGCCTTCGTCTTCGACTACATCTGTATAGTCTTCATCCTCGATCGCCGATATTTCTTGTTCTATTTCCTTTGCAAATTCAGGATATCGGTCAGTCCTGAATTTATAGTCTCTTCTTACTCTTAAAGCAGACCTGGGGAGTTCAAATTCAATCGTTAGAACATTAAAATCCTTATCTGCCTCAATGATTTCAAATATTTTACCATTCCACAAAACTTAAACTTAATGGAGGGAAGACGCGATTGCATAGTTACGATGCAACCAGTCTCGTCCTAAGATCGCGTTATAACCTGAGTCACCATCAATTACAAAGAAAGTCATGTAACTGACGCAATCTCTAACTTGTACTTTAATTTTAACAATTCCCTCAACTGCATATGGTTCTCCACTAAAACTAATAACATTTGCATTAGTCTTCCTTATATCTTTCCTTGACTTTCCTATTCTTTGAAGGATTGAGAAAGACAGAATATTAACTGTAGCACCTGTATCAACTAATACTTGGCTAACTGATTGATCTTGAAATTTAGCCATTATATATAAAGCCTTTTTATGATTTATGTCAAGGTTAGGCCGTCTGAATAATGTATTTAGGATTTCCTGTGTTGTTAGGTCATCCAAACTACAAGCGACTGGGGAACAACCCATATTTCTCTTAGGTTCTCCCACATCTTTTTTACTGGAATCTGTCTTTTCAGATACAGTAAAATTCTTTGGTGTTTGTACTTCATTCTTATCCTTTTTCTTAAATGTATAAACTTTATAATTTTCAAGCCAAACTACTGACACACATCGCGCACCTGATTTTTCTGCCTTTTCCACTTCATCAACCCAAGACTCTGTTCCTGGTTTCACTACTTCTGTAGTCAACCTTCTTTTGAAGTCAGCAGGCAGAGTGATTACATTGCACTCTGGGGACGCTTCTCCGGACATCTTAGGATCTGACCCGTATTCCGAATAATCTTTGTCATCCTCCAATAAATCATCATCATTGACCTTAATGTCAAGGTCTTCTCCATCAGACTCTTGATCCATATTATCACTCCTAATTTGATCTTTTTGAAGGAGTGGGCTTTTTTCATTTGCCAAATCATCCCCTGGTATGATGACCTCTTGTAACTCCCTCATCTTTTCTTCAATACTCTGATCATCAATCTGAATGGATGTTCCAGAGTCTGTTGGATCTGTTTCCATCGCGATCGGCTCATAGGGTAAATTGGCCATTGAATCATCCTTTTTACAAAGGGCAACTCTATTTACAGAAATTGCTTCTTCTTCCTTTCGAAGTTGAGCAATTTGTGCCTCTTACTGTTAAGCTGCCAAAACATTTTGTCGAATCTTCGCAGCTCTTTCTTGTCGGTCTTTCTTTTGGCTATTTGAGCCGCTAGTGAGATCAGAGCTACTCGATCCGTTAGATCCATTCCCTCTCAGGGTTGAAATAGGGATTGGTGACCGGTATCTTCCCCTTCCACCACGGAAAGCACCTCTTCCGCCTCTTCCACTTCTGTTCTCCATTCTGCGAGTACCGGGTCTAGACGTATAAAAATATTCTGAGCCATCCTGGTTTATCCCGACCCTCTTATTAGCGAATTTCCGGTATGCCGGAACCCATTTTGGATCATTATCGATGACCCTTGTTCGAACTAGCTCAAGGTGGAGATAATCTGCATAATTTGGGCATAAATGATGCTGCAAAGCTTTTAAGCCTTTAATTGCTTCTTCATGGAGAGGATTGTACTCCACAGCTTCTTTGAAAGTTTTTGGTACTAATTTGTGGGGAAAAGGTTTTTCCTTTTTTCCTCCTTCTTTGGTTTGAAAGGACCCTGTTTCTCCAGCTTTCTCAGCATTTCTTAACTTTTCTTCATTTTGTACATAACGAATTTTACTGAGATCTGCTTCCAATTCATCTAACCTCAGAGCCTTTGACTCTTTTTCTGTAATTTCAATGAACTTCTTTTCACACTTCCTTTTGACTACCCCTCTAAAAGAGGCACAGTCACAGGTGTTATGTGCAGCTGTTATATGCCATCTACACATTCCTTCCATCCCTTTTTCTTCAACCTTTGGCATAAATATGATACCGTCATCAATCAAGCGATACAACAAAGCTATCGCTAGCTCTTCTCACTCTTCATTTTTCTGAAACATCTGCAAATCATGTAAAGCAATTTCATCAATATTGATCATGTTACAGACTACAAATTTTCCTTTCCTTTCTGTTTCATCAGCAAATAGAATTTTTCCTTCATCAATAAGGTCTTGATAACAATTTTTAGCACTATCGCACTCTCTTGTCCAATGAGTGAAAGTATCGTGCCATATACAATATCTTCTATTGCCGATTTCTTCTGAGGTTTTTATAGTATGTTCGTCTTTTGGTCTTACAAGTCCTTCTTTAAGACTATATCTCACCAAATCCTCTAAACGGGAAATTTCAAAAGTATATTTTCTCCTTTCCTTGCTTTTAAAACTTCTTTTTGCAAAAGTTTATTTTCTTTTGAGCGAAGGGCAAACTAGAGGAGTATCAGTTTTTACAACCTCTAAGACGTTAACCTCTATTTGCATATTCTCAAAATATGCATCCTCATCGGTTCCTTCATCAGGTCGCGATCGTTCCGCGACCTCTTCAGGTTCCAAATGAGCTACATGTGCATGATAAGAATTCTTCTGTTTATTACCATGTTCCCGATGTACATATTCTTTTTGTCCATAATCTTTATGACTGGGATCTTCTTTTAGCATTTTTTCATATTTAATCGCACATCGCGTTAATTCCAGAAAATCAACAAAAGTATCGCCTCCGAATTTCTTCCTAAATTCAAGAAGCAACCCTTCTTGTGCCATTTGCGCAAACTCTTGTTCCGGAACTAACACTGGACATCTTCCCTGTAGACTCTTAAAACGATTAAGGTAATCGTTGACTGACTCTATAGGTCCTTGAGTGATTCTTGCCAATTCACTTAAAGTAATTCCTGGATCCATTCTTATAAAATGCTCCACGAATTTATCCCTAAGAATTTCCCAAGTAAAAATTGAGTTTGGTGGTAAATTTATGTACTAATTAAATGCATTTACCATTAGAGAACTTGAAAACAATCTAAGTTTAAGATTCTCATTGTCTGCTGCTTCCCTACACTGGGTGGTAAATCTAACTAAATGTTCTGCCACCGACATTTGGTCATTGCCGGAGAAAAGGGTGAAATCTGGAATCTTAAACCCTCTAGGAAAAGGATAATTCCTCTCAATATACGACAGATAAGGTGAATGGTCGAAGATCTTATTCTTCCTTCCAACAGGAATCCCCATTTTCTCCAATACAGTCTCAATCATACCTTCTAGAGCCATGCCTGTCTGTGGGCTGATCCCTTGATTTGGCATTGTGTGATTTTGATTATGAAAATTTCCACCAAAATTAGGTATAGAAGGTTCAACTCTAAAGTATGCATCGCGGATGCTTGCTGATTTCGTGGACCATTATGCCCTAGACCAAGATCATTATGAAAGTTGGTTTCTGGATTTTGATAAGGTATCCCAAATCCTCCGTCTTGAGCTCCTTGATTTCTTCCAGGAGCGGAGTGTGCATATTGCCCCGTCGTGGCATATGTGCCATAGATTGGGATATGGTTAGGGTTTGTGTACTGAGTTCCATTTATGGGAACCACTGTATTAAAAACCGTTTGAGGATCATAACCCTCTGAACCAAATCTTTGTGGATTGGAAGCTAAAGGGATATTAACCGTTGATACACTAGTAGTTATAGTATTATTAAAGTTTACAGGATTAACCCTATTTGATTGAGTGCCTGGGACTGCTGACCAACCTGACCCAGCCTCTGCTCCCTGACCCTCAGATCTCCTAGGCTCTCCCCTGTCTTCATTATGTCCAAAACCTGGAGGACGGTTAGGACGTGATGAAGAAGTTTGCGGGTCTATGTTGAGACTTTGAACCCTCTGTCCTGTTAGGACGACAGTATGTACTTGGTGGATACCCTATTGGTCGAGCATCAGGATCATTAATTCTATTAGTTTCATTTGAATTGTCAGTCGTTATTGCTCTTGTTCTAGTCTGGGCTATGGTTTGCCCCAACTCAAAGACTCTCTCAAGCTTCTCATTAAGTTGAGAATGTCTTTGCAACAGAGGTTCTAAGCGACAAATTACTTCGGTGGCAACACTCCTGGATAGAGCATCAAAGGTTGCACTAAAAGTCTCATTTATATCAAGAATAATTCTATCAATTTGTCTTGATATTCCATCCCTAGTATCCTCATTCAAACTTTGAGTAATCTGAGTAAACGCTCGCGATGATTCTTGGGTCAATCGCTGAATCTGGGATTCGAGTTGTTTACTCTCGACTTCCTGTCCATTGAACAACAGTTCTTTAACTATTTTCACATATATTTTGTGAAAAGCAGTTAACTGAGCCCTAGAAACTTTGCTAAGATCTAAATCTGCGAACAGATTTTCTTCTGCTTGGCTACATAGAACTGACATAGTTGGTCTTTGAGACTCAGAATTCGAAGATGAGTTATCTGAACTCAAATTGATTACGGGTGTTTCAGCACCTGATATTTGATTAGGAGGATTATTATTATGTTCTTGTGGGATGGGAGTTTCCTGCGCACTATCGCGCTGAGAAGTAGAAGTTGTCGTAGGCATGGCGTTTTTAGGAATTCTCAATATATGATTTAACATTCCGAGAGAGTTTTCTAATAAAGAATCTAAGTGGTTTCGAAAGGTAAACAATTATAACCTTTTATGAAGATTATATCTTACCTCCCACTGTGGTCACTAATTTGTTGAACGGTAAAATTTAAGAGCACTTCTATTAAATGTCCTATCTAAAGAGCACTTAAATTTTATGACCGCAATTATGAAAATACAACGTAATAGAAAATTAAGTATTATGCTAACATAGAGAGGGTATTGCAAACTTATAAAACACTTCTAATTGAAAATAATGTCAGGCTTGATAACAAAGAGTCAAGGAAGGAATGGAACAATTACCTCCATGCCTTCTGTCTTCATTATGGAAAAGAAAAAGAAAGCTATTCTAAGCAAATGGATTGCTCGCGATGCGGGGCGAGACTTCCCACTATGGACTAAAGAACTAAATAATCTAACTAACTTTATCTTGATTTTGATGTGTATTGATGATGCTTTCATCTGCCTTGCTTCTGCTCTTTATATAGGATGGCTTCTTTGGCAGTTTTCTGAATCCCTTGACGGTTACCCTGATTTCCGTCTTCTTCTTCAATCGTGGGATAAAACGTTGTGGGCGGTTATCGTGTCTCCTCTTTAATCGCCCCAACTGCTTTCAGATTTGGCGCCTTTCGTCCATTTTGAATTGTGGGCTTTAACAATTAATGTCAAACCTAATCTCTGGATCTTGCAGCTGATTGGCCTATTTTAATTCCTTCAAAACAGACCAATTAGATTGGGCCTAGGCTTTAGATACATCGCGCCTTGTCGAAAGTTCATCGCTCTTAGTAATTTATTTTCATCATCAACACAGATAACACCGTTAAAGTATCCAATTTCACCGGAGCATAAAGCATTACTCTTTGAGGGTCAAAAAAGCTGCAATCAGGAGTATATTGTATAGAACATCCCCCACAGGTAATATGGCATTATATTCCACCTTAGTAATAGATATTTCACGGCAACATTTCTACAACGAGTTTCTTTTTCAGTATGACGAACTACAACTTCAGGTTGAACTCCATCTGGTTTTAGCATTACCTTGACACATCATTTTATGAAACCACAAGTTTGCGAGCTTCAATAATTACATGAACATCGCATTTGTTAACACTGCCTAGTAGACTTGAGGCTTCTGACAGAAGCCGCATCTTATGTATCACTGAAACTCATGCGTCAAAATCCTAACTGCACGAGAAACGGCATTGGTTCCTAGTTTCTACGTCGACCTTACATCTGGATGCACTTCCTGCCCAACTTGAAGCCACAAATTCACTTCCCTGTCCTCCATGCTGACATTCTCAAATCGCAGCAATATCCCGAACAAAATTTTACCCTGGTTCAAAATATTCAATCAGCCATACAGAATCTAAACATGAAGACTAGGACTCGTGATATATAAGAACTACGTTACTTATGGCTCACCTTTACTCGCCTATATGATGCTAAAGTGGCTAAAGGTTCATTTGTCTTCTCAACGTGTCCTGATTGTAGATTGAAGTTGATCATCTGGCATCGGTTGCATCCTCCCAACGACTATCACATGCATTCAACAATGAGAAAATTAAGATTCTTTAATCACTCAAGATAGAGAATACATGCACAAGGGTTCTGGAGACAAAGCCCTGGAAATTTGGTCCTCATCAACAGGCAACACCCCCCTTTTTCTTTTCAATGAACAGTTTGTTTACTCAGCCCAACTTACATGACATGAATAGTGTAATCATATCTAAATCACTACGCAGTGTAAGGGTTACTTTACCCAACAATTAGCACACATCACAGTACAGTTCCTAGTTTCTAATTAATTCTAATAAACACAATTCAATTATGTAATGGAGCTGTTAGTAGCAAGTCGACACAAGCATACCAAACAAACACACTGCCACGACCTGAGGAGAGCAGCAGCAAATCTAGCCCAACTAAAACTGGTGGATTATTTCCTTTTTTGACACTGACCATCACTATGTAGCCAGATTCCAAAGCGACACACAATAAACCCGCTGACATACCCCTGACTTACCACCCCTCCTCTATCCTTTATACTTTTTCTTCTCCTTCTGCTTTGTTTTGTTTTGTTTTTGTTCTTTTTTTTTTTAACTTTTGTCGGACACTTACCCTACCTCCTAATTCTAACAGTTTCACTGAAATTAGTTGAAGCAACTAGGTGAACTAAAGGATGTCATGAATGGTATACGGCTGTGATCTGATTGTGGGTACATGGAAAGGCAATAACCGAACCTTTTGTTTTGTTTTTGTTCTTTTTTTTTTTTTTTTTCTTTACTTTTGTCGGACACTTACCCTACCTCCTATTCTAACAATTCCACTGAAATTAGTTGAAGCAACTAGGTGAACTAAAGGATGTCATGAATGGTATACGGCTGTGATCTGATTGTGGGTACATGGAAAGGCAATAACCAGCAGTGACCGAACCTTTGACTTAGACAGACACTGCTGCAACAGGCCCATAATCTGAAACCGATGAAACACATTTGCATATGCACTATACTAGCTTACAAATGACGGAAACATCTCCTGCCCCTGGTCTTTTCTACAGTTTGACTGGCGAACCCAATTCCAAGCTCCATCTAGACTCTGTCTTTCCTTCACCTGTAAGCAAAAAAATATTTGCCACTTCACATCCAAGCAACCCCCCCCCCCCCCCCCCCCTCAACCCAAACCAATATGTTATACTGTAGTATATTGGATGCTAAGCTCTTGCACTCCCTTGGTATCGAATCAAATGCGAATCTGATGAACGCTTTACTAATTCTCTCAAAAAGCCATCCCCCATTGAAAGAATGAGCGAGATAAACGGGATATTTTCCTTCCATGTTGTCTAATCCCAACTGAACTAGCTGTTTGTCACAAAAAGCTTTCCCTCTCTACTTATCAATTCGATTAATCGCATACTTAAATGAATATTCTGGTAAGACTGTACAAACGGGGTATCAATAATGATTGCAGAACCACAATGACTTAAAATGAGCCATCAATCTTAATTCAGCCACGACATCCTGATGTCTGTTGGTCTGGAGCTCACTCTCTCAGAATTCATATAAGATGTAAATTATCTACACATTTGCAGTCATCAATCGCATTTCTATTCACTTTTGAAATAAGTGCTCTTTCAAAAGTCTAATGAAACAGGAAATATAATAACTTACAGCAAAATACTTCCTCCCGATTCTAACTCCTCTCCATAGATCTTCATTATAAGGATCTCCTCCAGATATGACAAGGTTGGGGCGGAATCTCATTGCAGACACAAGATTTATTGGTGCTGGAGAAACTGAAGATAATTCTGAAACAAGAGAAAACAACAATGTCTAAGCCTTACTCACAAAATGAATGATCATATGTAGCAGCCATAAAAACAAATGTAAAAACCATAGAACAGAGAGAGCCATTGAACACCGATATTTTCTCTGGAAACCAAAAGACTGGCCACAAAAGAATGCTATAAAAAAGAGCTTAAAACCATGATAACCAGAACAAATTTCCAATGATGTCACAAAAACAGTTATTATGGGAAGGAGAAAAAAAGAATACTTGCTAACTGAGGCTCCAGACGACTCCAACAAAAGGTGGGTGAAGAGAGAACGACAAATTACTACAACTTTAACAACTATGTAGCTCCCAATCCTGCTTGTTGAGACCTAAAATTTGCCGAACGGCAACGTGCACATTAAGTTGATCTACTTCTGAGACAATTTCTTTGTAAACACAACTCAAGATTCGTCATTTTGGTAAACCACAACATGGAAAACGAAAAGCAGAAATCCACCCCAGACATGTTAGGGAAAAGAGACACTCGACATAGAACCTCACAACAGGATATGCATATATAAAGTGTGAGAAACCTCTGTCCCAAGTGATTGGTGAAAAACGCAAGTATCCGAAAATCATCTATCCTCTTCAATCATCAAAACAACTGATGGTTAAAGAGTGTTCTCAACCCATGACGTCTACAGAAACTTAAATAAAAGAACTGCAACTCCTCAAGAGCACAAGGTGGCCAAACCCAGTAAACATTTATACTCATAGCTCTTCACAAATAGAGTGATTTCAGTGCAAGGATCAATGGGAAATTGGGAAGCATTAGCCCTCTCATGTAGCAGTAGAGCAAAGAAATTGTTCTTTGTGAAACCAAGAGTCGGTAATACTGTTGGGCAGACAATAATTGAAAGCTTTATAGAGAGGTCAAAATCAAAGACGCAGAAACCTCAAACTCTGCCAGTTCCGGATTCATAATTGAAGTATGATCAAAACATTGTTATGGTTCACTCAAATCTTGTAGATGACACACTGAAAAATAGATTCAAGTCACAAGGAAAGCAAGCATCAACAAAGCATGTAGGAGCTGCACGGCATGCTCGGAAATAGTAGGAATACATACTTGCGTAGTTGCAATTAACTTGCAGGGTAGGAATACATACTTGCGTTTAACTTGCAGTTCAAATCCGCAACACTTGCTTCAGATATTAGCAGGAATTGGGCTTCGTTGACAAAATTTAAAGAACTTTCCATATCTCTACACGAGCCTGCACGTCCATTTTTACATAAATAATGATCTGAGGCCATGGATCTCCAAAGGGTACAAGAACGTCCAACAGCATTGCTAAACCAACTATTGACTTCATGACTATAACACTGCAGTTCATATCTGACAATTGTGACATATAAGAACGTCAGATAACCATCCATTGGAGTCATACAGAACTTTTATAACATAGTAGTTCACCCAACAAAAAAAAAAAAGAGATAGAATAGGGACATGCAACCATATTAGTCTATGTACACTTCAGGAAACTCATTTCTAGAATATTTCGAAAAACAGAAAATTATTTTGTTTGAAAGGAGGGAGGCTGGAAGCAGTATCGGATGTAAGGGTGCTTTCATTTAGATGTTCAAACTGTTCCTCAATTGGGAGATAAAACCAAATCATCACAAGAAAAATATGCCTTTCAAGAACATGTATTTCATTGGAATGGGATTGTGGGAGTCCTTCAGTTCCTTAGGGCATGGCCTCATGCTCCTTTTTGTATGCCTTATAGCTCAGAGGACCCCCTGATAGTCATGGTGAGTCAGTGTCAGGCAATCATGCTTGTGTGAGTCGTGCCCAAGTAATAAAGATGCTATACAAACCTAGGATGGGAGATCAACATCGGTTTCAGCTGGGTAGAGGAGCAACTATTTTCTATCTGTGTGTTGTTTTTCTACATCAATATGCGCAGGATGCTCACATTTTGAAGCTCTTCAATAGGATGTGTGGTTTGAACTCATGGAATGACTAAGATCAAACCTCATATTTATCAACAGTCATTTTGAGACTGATAACATGCTTGTGAATGTCTGAATGGGGAAGTGTCATTACTCACAATTCATTTTTTTAACTTCTTTTGGCTATATCATTTTGTACCATTGGCCATAGCCTTTGCAAGAATGCTTGTTCAGAGAAAGTCAAATGTATTTGTCTAGAGCAAATTGTTTCTTAAATATCTTTTCCTTACAGGTTAGTTCCATCAGATGTCATGCAAGATATGCAAACCAAACTCGTTAATTGTAGAAAGAACTAGGCTAAAAGTGCATGCGAGGATCAGCTTGTTGTCCAGTGTCTCAGTACCATGCCAGATATGTGCTTCTTCATTCACCGTAGATATATTATTATGGGGTTCTACAGCATGACTCGCGCTTCACTTTCTTTGCCAAGCTGTTGGGGTCTTGCCTAGGATTTATTTTTTTATTTTTTATTTTGGAGGGAAAAAGAAACTGTACAACATGACCCAGGCTCTTCTATTGCAACAAACTTCAAAAATGTATATCATGGCACAGGCTCTTCTATAGCAGTTTTCCTTTTTTTCTACGATATTGTTACATAGTTTCCTTACTTTTCAAAAGATGAACATAAATTGAATCACAGCTTAAAAATTCAACAAGTTTTAGGGAGGGATAGACTGCACAATCTCAATATGGGGCCGCAATTTAGTAGGGCTATTCCGCTTCTTAGATTTTAGTTACACAACTTCAGCCCACCACTCATCAAAGGCATCCCCAGCCCCAACCAACCTCTTGCCCCACTTAACTGCTCAACCATCAAGCGGCTAGTACCATCCTCCACTGACATTGCTCCACCACCTATCATTAGGCGTTCCCATCCCCAGGCAACCATCTGTGCACTCCAGACCACCATCTCCGGACAATCATCGGTGCACTCCAGACCACCATCTCCAGGTACCAAAACGGTAATCAAGAGGTAAGAAACTCCAAAATTAGCCGGAAATTTCTTTCCAAGCCACCAAAAGGATAACCATAAAATGCACACTTCCAGTAAAATCTTATTTTCCCTTTGATTCCATAGTTGAAAATAGCATATTTGTAAGTGCTCTACTATCTATATTGTGAAAACCCTTGTGCTCCCCCTACACCCTATAAAATATGTCTCCACAAATTTCAGCAGCTTCACAGTCTAAGAAAAATGACCAACAGTCTCACTATTGTGCCAAATTATGGGGTATTCACTAATAGCTGGCCTTGTTCTTAACTCGTCGTCAATCGATATGACAAAGTTATGCATCTTTGGGACATATTCCTTTAGGTAAGGTCACAGTTCTTTTCATATATCCCTATGTAACCTATAGACACTACATTCACCTACCCCACCAACTGTCAAATCACAGAATCTTGGTCCAATGAGGACAACCATTTTCTGAGAAGAAGGATATACTTACTTAAGTATCAAAAAGATCTCACTCCATACTATGATGAGTTAATATAATCATACGACAAGGAAGATGCAGGACTTAGACAAAGAGGGAGCCTCCACCACGGCTTGAACACAAGACCTACAAGCTCCAGTGATATTCAATTTGCAACTCCACCAGCTAGATTCACATGATAATTTAAACCACAAATAGTAAGATATAAAAGCTCTCCAAAGGATATTCCTATTTTATTCTGCGAGGCTGGCGGGAGGGGGGAGGTGGTCTGCCAATTACTCGATTACTCGTTGACTCTTCAGTGCCGCTCACGGAGAAAGCCAAAAACAAAAAAAGACTGATACAAACACATAAAAATAAGTACCTCTGACCATGCAAGTCCAGCTCTTCCCTTTCACAGAAGTACACTGTCGATTTCAGAAGAATTTTGAGCTCTGTTGTGCAGCGAGGTGACTTTGCTAATAGGATACCTTGATGAAGGTCCACATATGTACTAATAAAGCTCATTTCGGGGGCCTATTTTAAAAGGAAACAAAAAAAAAATCTGTCAAGAAAAAATCTTTCTTACGAACAAAAAAAAAAAAAGCAAGGTTCTTCGCAAAGTCCCTTAGGAGTTTAAAATTTTTCATGGTAATGCTAGATGCTTAATTTTAAGCAGCATGTACCCCTAAAGATTTTCACATTTGACACCAAAGGTCTCTTTTTTCCCTTGGATAGGACACCAAATATTAGGGATATAGACTACCATCAAAACATCTTATATAACTAATTATAAAAATTATATACCCTTGCCCCCCCCCCCCCCCCCCCCGGCTTTGTGGATATTTTAAATACATTGTGGCAAATCTTAGTTTTTTAGTTAATTGAGCAGTATACAAGACAAATGATGCCCTAAAAATTTCACTCCTAAGTTTGCTCATACCAATTACAGAATGCAAGGGATATATATAAGACATCCATGAAGGGACCTCACTGATACCTGTTCCACCTCCCCTTATTTTGACCATTCTAAATAAAGAGACCATTTAATGGAACTTACTAGCCAACAAGTGAAAGACATTAAGAAAATAAACATAGTTAATAGGTTCAGAAAATAAATAATCCCTCGATAACAGAGCTTAAAGTCTTCATCATTCTTAGAAATACTGAATGCTGCAAGATTCGGAAAAAAAAAAAAAAAAAAAAAACACTGGCCAGAATTCGCTCAGCTCTAACCAAAGATACCAAGAATCAGCAACAATCTACAGCTTCATGTACATGTATGGGAAGGTAATCATCAAAAAATTAAATGACTTCAAAGAATACCCTAGTCATAAAAATAAGCAAGGATCATGTAGAAAGTTTTCTAACTACATTTTCTACATAGACATTGCATTTTCTCACTGATTTGATGGTGTCGTGCATAAGTAGCTTCAAACATTAGGGTCTTAAGTCGGTCTTTTATCTCTTTCTCTTTTGGTCATGTTTGTAGAACTGGTAACAAGGCAGCTCAAAAACTTGCCCGTTTGAGTTTAAATTTGTCGGAGGAAAAAGTTTGCTTCACGATCATCCATTCATCCTCCACAAACTTCAGCTATAATTGGCACTGAATTATGTTACAATAATTAACAGGAATGGTTTCCCGTCAACATTTTTACCCCAGCGCCTTAAAGGCTTCCGCCATAAGGCGGGGTAGGGGGGGTCGGATGCACGCAAGCCTTACCCCTATTCAAACATAGAGAGGCTGCGCACGGATGACCCAAAATGAAAATTGCTTCAAAAACAGCACCGCCTGACTACCACTTCACAAAATAAGAAGCACAGACAGTTTTATAAGCCATTTTGCTTTATTACATTATATTCCAAAGGCAAAGAATAATTAGTCTTTGGCTCCATTGGAATTGGAAAAAGAAAAAAAAAGTTGGGTTCACGGTCTCTACTCTCTAGTACTCTTGAGGGAAAATAATGAGAACTAAAAATTACTGGAATAATTGTTACTTCAAGACAAAACAATAGCTCTTCTGTCCAATTATGTATATTCTGGCCGACCAAGATACCACAGAAGGGAGAAAATCACCTTGAGTGGTAGACGACTTAAAGTACTTGTTAATGACTGATCAACATACAAGTGGTACAATGAATGCAATTAAATACAAAGTTTCATGATAACAGAAGTAAATAGTTGGAAAATGAAGCTACACCTTAATTCATGAAATAATCTATACCTTCTTTTGCGTAAGTATTTCCCCATTTGAATTTCTGAGAAGCCATTCTCGATCATGCAGTAGTCCTACAAACATCAGAAGCCACCACATGTATTGCTTAGAGGGCAATTACCTACTGAAATGGATCTCATAACCATATGTCATATCATCAGATTGTCTGAGAAAGAACCTGTATTGCTCAGAGGCCAACTATCTACTGAAAATCCAGCACAGGATTTTACCGGGTATACAGTAATTGACTTCAGATTCAGACCCCCACTTTTGGGCAGCATCTTGAGATCTGAAGATAGAGCACTTGTGAGATAATACATCTTTACAATAGCAGGAATTTTGTGCATCATCACATGTAAAGCTACAATGCTAAGGTATTCTTGTAGCTTTACGAAAACAATAACAACTGCTTGAGTGTAGGTGTGTGCAAGGCCAGCTGCAGAAGTTCAGTATTGTGGCTGTGACTCACCATTGCACATGTGTAATATCTTTAGTTCCTCTAAGGTCAGAAAGGAACGTCAACGAACAACGGAAGATAGTGAGATGCAGGAACCAGCTGAGAGATCTACGGACTAAACTAATCCGGATAGCTAACTACTGCAAGGATTCTAGAATATTCAAAGGTAGGCACAGAGAGATGAGTACAAGGGGAAGTTTGTGAAGTTAGCGCATCTAATCAACTCACCGTGAAAGGTAATTACTAGCAAGCACGGAGACAAGAATGTCACAGGGATGACAAACACATTATCCTCAACTGAAAAAACCCAAACAAAAAAAAAAAAAAAAAAAAAGGAAACCACAGTTCATTCACTGTCAACTTCTTAAAGGCCAAAGCATTGTGGCCTTAAAACATAACAGAATATGACTGATATAATGCTTCATCCAACAGAGTGTGCTCTCCTGAGGGGATGTTACACGAACCTAAAGGACAGATGCAAATTATCCTAGCTAAAGTCCTAGGAAGACATTTTTCCCTTGGGTCTATTCAACTCAGCAACTCTCAGTCCTGGTTCACCGCCAACATGCCTAAACTTGAGGGATTGATCCACCTCATCAGGTAACCATGAAGCTTGCGGGAGGCACTAAGCCTACAGTCCGTCTTAGTAAATTAAACGGCGAGCAAAGGCTCAGGGGAAGGAAAATATCCTTTAACACCAGCAAAGACTTCGAACTTGAGAGATGGGAAAGCCTATCTTACGAGAAAATTAACTTGACAAAGAATGCGTGAGAACTGGTATGAGAACTAGAACTTTTAAAACTCTTAGACAGGGTAAGACGACTAGATATTTGAAGAACTGTTCCAAGCTCTACTTGAACATGTCCACGCCTTCAACCTGTAGACATAATAAGTAACAGTGTACATAAATGAATACAAGAATTACATTCACTGAATTATGTACATGATTATTCAGTGAATGTAATTCTTGTAATTCATGTATTCATTAAGTACACTATTATAAAGTCCTCTTCTTATCTAGTGGCTCTTCCTAAGACTGAATTTAGTCAAGCCCCAACCCCGAGTCGGTTAAAAGTTAAAACCACCTCTTTTGGACTTAACGTTCCGTGCTTCCGCTTAGTCGCTCGTTTCGTGCTACAATTGAATCCCACAAATTTGGGCAGGCAAGAATGCTGTCGAATGCTTTCACTTCAGCTAAAGAAGGAAGAGTAAGTAATAGGATATTAAACCCCCTGGTTCTAGTAGAGAAAGTGCAAAAGTGGCTCGAACGGCAGAATTTGTATGACACTTGAGAAAATAATCCTTTTCACCTTTGCTATTCCCGTCAGAATTTCAACATCACAGCTCGAAGGGTACACCCACTACGATGCAAAATTCCATCCTTATAGCCATCAATTATGGAGGTAGCAAAAAATGAGAAAACCAACCTATATTAGAGATATAGGTGGACTGCTTCGACAGGTATACATATGTCACTGGATTAGGTAGAGTCACAAAGGAACTTCTTATGAAGTCAACAAGTTTCTGCAAGTGAAAATGACCACAGTATTACAAAAGTAGCCTTCAAAACCTGAAAATGAGACAGTATAACTTCAAAAGAGCAATAAACTCATTAAACTTATATCATACAGATGTGCTTAGTTCACACATTGCTGAACTTAAAAGTCTTCTAGAAGAGAAACCAAAAGACAAGAGGGAAACCATTACACAACAAAGATAAAAGCCACAACCATAACTAAACGATCGCTAATTTTGGCTTGTCTTTAGTCCCAAGTCAGACACTCCTCATTAGTTACTACTGTATATGCTTTACAAAAATATCAAAAAGGCTTCGCTCATGCATGCTGATTATGAGTGCCTAGATAGCTGACTTTGTTTTCAGGCTTCTTTATAGTTGATAGTTTTACATGTTCAAACTTCCCGTTGGCTTCCTAACAGCCAACAAGACCAAAAGACAATGGAAAAAAGTATACTCCGGAACAGTTCATGGCAAGAGGGACCACCTCGTCAGTTGCGATGCTATACGTGAGCTGTTGAAGACTCTCTAAATTCTTTATTACATTATATAATTTACTACGAAAATACATGCATCTAATTGTGTAAATGCATGTTCTAGATGCAGGTATGGAGATTTCTAGTACTTCCCAGAAGACTCTAGAAAATGATTACCTTAAGTTGGGTTAAATGTCTATAGCCACAACCAAGTGTGAGGTTTCTCCATGTAAAATCCTTTAAACGAGAGGGTGTACTCAGTTTCTTAGGTCAATATATTTGGTGTAAAAGGTTGTCAAGATCGTTGTACTAATTACTTTATTAGTGAAGTTGTGTTGTGGATTAGGCTTACGCTGGTCACTGAAAACTCTCTTGCATTTTTCTCTATGTTATATGTGTATGTACTAAACTACTAATGATCCCATCATCAACAATTAGAAAGGTAGTTTAGGTTCCAGAATTAGTGTGCACAAAAGTGACAAAACTATGACTGTTGTGGATGTTGTGGTGCTTTCTATTTCAAAATAAATTACTATGGCATCACGCCAAATGCAGCATGTATAGTTTGGGGACCAATGCACCGTAATCTTTGGCAAAAAGGTATAGCACATATGCTTCTATGTATGTTTCCACACATTTGTGGCACTCCTACTCTTCAAGGTGGCTGAATTTCTGACATTATTACCATGTGCACAGATCCTCTAATGCGTGGAATATAGCTGAGAGCATCACCTGGGTTACGGTTTCTGGAATGTCAATTGAACAAATGTTCAGGATTTTAGAATTTACAAAGAAGTCTATTGATTAAACATAATTGGAATACATGTGAAAGCCCCTCAGCTTCAGCCTACAAAGAAACTAGAAAAATCACTAGTCCCAAATTCCCAATACATAATCCAAAAGTGTCTTTTACCTGAACAAAGATGAGATTCCGCTCCAAAGAAAGACCAATTTCTTCCACTATTCAATGACGAACATCATTTGGGTGAACAAAATCCTTATCAAGGTGCAGGTTTTTTGGTACTTGGTAGACTACAGAGTTTGGTAAAATCAAATATAATGATGCCCACAAGCAAAGAAGATGAGTGGTGCCCTTAGTTCAAATATGTGTAGTGACTTGTGAGGAAATGGAAGATACTGAGTCTGGTTAAGACTTGGTTTTCTAGTGCAACATTGATTTTTCCTTTTCGTTTCGGTTGATGGGTTTTTGACAGGATCAATTGCCCCCTATCAATGTGAACTTTTTTAATCTTACTGGGAATAGGGACACTAAGCTATTTTAAGAGTGCACACGCACTTGCTACTTTCTGGTGTATTGGTTAGAGAGATGCCTATATCATCTCAAGGGTTCTTCATCCTTGGGAATATATTTAGGGAAGGATTGATTATTTGGCTTCAATTATGGCGAAACCAACTAATGCCTTTAAAGATATTCGAGAATCTTCAACAAGACCATAGGAGCCAATTGAAATATGCTAGCTCAAGAATACCACTGATGATTTGTTATTCTCTAACACTATGTTTTCTTCTATAACACAACTTATTGGTCTCCAAAAAGCCAAATACAAACAAATAATGATTGACATCCCCCAAAGGACACCAGGGCGTTACCTTAGTATCCTCAAATGTTGACATGTAACCAAAAGAGACTCTAACGGCACCTGTTGGCTTTCCATTCACAATATCAAAATCATCCCAGCAAATGCGGCCAGCCTGAGACGAATATCAAAAACAGATCTCACGATCGACACAGTATACTGGTAAATCAACTTATCAAAGGAATATACAATAAACAACCACAATAAAAGGGTACTGGAACACTAAAGCTCGCATACCTCCACGTTAGAGAGCAGCTCCAAGTGAGAAAGGCCAAGGTACTTGGAACAGGCGCCAGGATTACAGAAACATCCTGTCTACGACAAAAATGTAAATAGACTGTTGAACACTACACATATAGTGTTAAAGGAGCCTGGTTATTAGAACGAAAACAACAATGAATACTGAACAAGGATATCAGTCTACCCGAAGTTGAATCCCAGACAACGAAGCCAATGTTTCCACTTCCCGATATCCAAACCACGAACCATCAGGACGTTTCAAGTTGAACGAAACTATGGGACCGTTCTTGACAGTTACCTACACAACAAAAAATGTGGAACAAAAAAGCATCAGCAGGGGAATAACTGGTATTCTACCCAGAAAATAAACAAGTTAATAATGTCAATTGCATAACACAACATCTTTACCCCAGTGCCTTAAAGGCTTCCGCCAGGGTAAGGGGGGGTCGGATGCACGCAAGTCTTACCCCTATTGAAACATAGAGATGCTGCGCACGGATGACCCTGAAAATTGCTTCGAGAATCGCACCGACTGACTGCTACTTCACAAAATTAGAAGCACAGACAGTTTTATGAGCCATTTTGCTTTATTCCATTATATCCCAAAGCCAAAGAATAATTAGTCTTTGACTCCATTGGAAATGGAAAGAGTCGATTGCATTATACTTTGCTAATTACATGTAACAGTGAGATTGATTTTCCAGTCATATGAGAGTAAATAACAAATACTCCATTCATTTAGAAATGACCCGAACCTTTTCGGCACGCACTTTGAGGTGCGATATTAATTGTGGTAGATTTAATTTGGTGAAAGCCAGTATTGTCATTTAATC
Organism: Spergularia marina; assembly: GCA_963680865.1. NCBI lineage: Eukaryota > Viridiplantae > Streptophyta > Magnoliopsida > Caryophyllales > Caryophyllaceae > Spergularia > Spergularia marina. The sequence continues at coordinate 11,173,838 of OY804554.1, forward strand.
TTGATTTTCACCGAATTATAGAATTTTCAGTTTGCTCAATCATAGTTAAAATTGCATCTTACAGTGCTTGCCAAAAAGTTATGGGTCAATCGGAAATGAATGGAGGCACTACCAATGAGCTCTCCTCTGTTAGTTGGTTCTAGCAAGTAGTCTATGGTTCTCCACTTCTCCCTACCGAACCAAAGGTCTAAGAAATTACGTATCTGCAATGACAAGCGCAGGGCTGCACATATTTTTGCCCTAACCACTAGATGAAATATACCGCCAAAGCAATGTATGACAACGATCGCTACTGCGAAATCTCAGATTCGAGATGTATGCCCTTGCTTCTTCATAGTCTGCAGGCTACCAGAAGAGAGAATCCTATAAAGGACTCGATTCCTACCAAAAGTTTGTCAAATACACAACCTAATGTAAGAAATAATTACACAACACTGCCATTATTCCAGTGCCTCAATGTTTTGATGGTAAAGATACAAGGCAATATATAGCCTGTGGCATGGAAAAGAATGTTCAGATGTACGCGGCCTTTTCCATGATAAAACAGATAGGATGTACCCGTACGGCTTATATGTAATAAACTTTGGATCGAGAATTACACATTTACACCGACTACTACTTCACAGTTTAAGATGCACAGAGGATTTAGAGGCCCACTTTGCTTTAAATTATCATATTAAGGTAAAGAAACGTGAGCCTTAGGCTCCATTGCAAATGAGAATGATATAACAATTAATTAGAATTACAAGATATATCCAACGTAGACATCTGAAAACTAAAAAATCAGACTCTGAGGAGCAGAATGTTTAGAAAATCGATTAGAGAGAAAAGGATGTATATCTTCACAAGTCCGACAAACTGACCTTGCTATTATCTCCATAAATTACACACACATAGCGTCCGTTATCATGCTTAAAGCTGGAAAGTATACTCCTCAAGTATCTAGCAAGTGATGTAGTGTGCCTACAAGATGTGTATTAAAAAAAAAAAAGGGACAGTAAATATTTCAGAAGAAGAAAAATCACCCAAATTATTCATACCCTCACATCACATTATCTTTTGAATATTGAACGTAGAAATCAACAAGACATACCCCAACCCCAACAACAACCATTTTCAGTAAGGACAAAAATAAGCATCAATAAAAGAAGCTCGCGGAGATAATTACACATACCTAGCAATGGAAGAAACAGAAAGACTGTTAATTATATGAAAACCATGCCGAATGGAAACTATGCTTAAAAAAGAAGCAGTTCCATCCTCAAAAAGTTCTTCGATTCCATCCCTGTGCTTGACAAAATCTAGGTCAGCAATCGATGCCGCAACAGTGCCTGAAATCATGAATCTAGTTTTAGAAGATACATGTAAAAGTCATTGACATGAACTGAACTAAACAGACATACCCCCACTGAAGTAAGTCTTCTTCAGCAGCTTCGCAGCTTCTGAAAGTCAGAACCATGATGAAATAAATAACGTAAGCTTCACATTAGAATATCATTGCATTTTTTTTGCACACTGCAGCCCCCATAAACTAGGTTGTTAAAAATTTCAGTATGCGTGCTACAGAAAAGAGGAATGTTAAAGTGAGCACATACAATATCAGCAATCAATCTGGGACATTCAGCTTACAAGGACAAGTAGTAGAGAGAGATACACTTAAACCAAAATTTATAAAAAAAAAAAAAAAAAAAAAAAAAAAAAAAAAAAAAAAAGGAGGGAACATGTGATTCAGAAACTTGATGAAACTATGCGCGTCTTATGTTGCTGGTCGAAGTAATTTTCATTTTGGGTCATCCAGAAGCACCCTCTTCATGGTTTTAACATAGGTGTAAGTCCGATCCCCCCTGCCTCATCATAGGAAAGAGCCTTTGACTGTGGTTTTATATATCGGTTTTGAGCTGCCATAGTGGTAACATCAATCCTAAAAAACCCCGGCTGTTACAGCTAAATAGCCGAAAGTTGCGGCCGATACTACCTATATTGACAGCCGTGGTAATTCAAAAACATTGATATATAGGTAACTTCTTGGTATTGCAGCCAATATTTGGAACCAGTTGAGTCACCGGGATGCGGGGTAATATGTTGCTGTTTATAGCAAAATGTGGGCTTAATGTTGTTTATTACTGAGATGCTTATTAGAAAAATATAGGCTACAGCAAGTGCCACAACTAGGTTTCCCGTCTCCATGATTCATATTGCAGATCATTTGTAACTCCATCCAAAATTACAGCTTGATATCCTCACCTCACCTAGCTGACATTCTAGGACGCTATTTTTGTCATTTGATTTAGCACAAATCTCTTATGCATGAATTCAAAACACCATAGATTCTCGATATATCAATCATTCTGCAAACACTTACCGTTTCGGACAACAAGAGCACCAAGTCCAGTTGGATACCCAAACACCTAGAAAACAACAGATATATTACGGATCATGTATATACATACAACATAAATTTCAGAATGACAAAATTGGCTACCTAGCTACCAACCTTGTAGAATGATACAACCACAAAATCAGCTGAGCACTTTGACAAGTCTGGTGGGTCAGTTGCACATCCTTTGGCAGCATCAATTAAGACTAACCAGCGACCCCTTAGTATTCAAGAAAGACAAGGATCACTATCAACGTACAACACGGGAAACAAATCACTAGAATAAAGGAACTCATGAACACTCAATGTTAATGCAACATAGGGGGTGTACCTACATATAGAGGGAGAAGATCCGGAATATTTTATACACTCTAGAATCACCACACCCCATTTACACTTTCAAAGAAAATCAACTGGGATGCCTAGAAGCTACAATCATCAATTCACATAATATTTGATTAAATGAGTTACAGTTAGCCTCAGCTAGAATAGCAAGTTTATGACATGCAAAAGAGAAGAGGGTTAGCGTACTTAGATAACGTAGAATCTTTAAATGTTTCTTCAGAGTGATTCTTGACAGCCGTTACCAAGTCAAGGTTGAATCTCAAACCAGAAAAATTGCATTCTGATGGAAAGGCAAATAAATGGTATGCACTTCCTGCACACAATGCAAGATGCAATCAGAGTCATATTTCAATATGTGATAGCCTTTTTAAAGAACAGCTCATCACATAAGCATCATCATTTTGATGGCATTCAATTGCTATTGGTGCATCCACATGAGAGATCCAATTTACCATCAATCCGCCAAAAGGGCATCTAATTCTAACTGAATTCGAATAGAACAAGAAGCAGCTTTTTAAGCGAAAACATTAGTGGATTCTCATTGCAATGTGAAGGAATCCCAATTGGTAGAAAAAAAGTGAAGTTGTGGAAACTGAAGTAGGTGAGAGGGGTCACAAGGGGGAGAGTGCAGTTGATTAAAAGTGATGATGTAATACCAATTACATAGGTTTAAGACTTAAGTTGAAAATGGTGATCACCTCAAATGGAATAAGTTCCCAATACAGTGTAATGGGGATTATATCTAACCACCCTGCTTATTTCTAGAAGTAGAGACATGAGCCCGTGAGATATAAAGCTGGAAGAAACGTTCCATGAGGAAAATCATGAAGGCAATTCATCTTCTGTCACTTAAGATGCCTTATGCTATATTTCAGGTGAAGTAGCAAGCCACTACTTCTTTGATGGAGATACCGTACAATTACTGCATTAGGGGAGCTTTCACTTGACACTTCACAATCCTCAATAAAGCAGCAGGGGAATACTTATGAATAAACATTTCTTCTCTCTTAATATTTTATCACTATTAGACTCATTCCTCTTTCCATTTCCAATGGAGCCAAAGAATCAAAGATAATTATTCTTTGGCTTTGGGATATAATGGGATAAAGAAAAATGGCTCATAAAACTGTCTGTGCATCTAAATTTGTGAAGTAGCAATCACTTGATGCGATTCTCGAAGCAATTTTCATTTGGGGTCATCCGTACGCAGCCTCTCTATGTTTCAATAGGGGTAAGACTTGGGTGCACCTGATCCCCCCTTACCCGGCCTTATGGCGGGAGCCTTTAAAGCACTGAGGAAGATGTTTTTGTTGTTGTTGTTGTTGTAGACCCATTTCTCTCGGTACTGAGTACTTACTATATGAGAACTTCTGGCTAATGGATATCCATGTCATCTCATTCACTTCAAGTTGAGACACTTCTTGGACTAGAGTTCCCACGACTTTTATAATTCTTTTCTAAAGTGTAGTATTTGTATGGAGTAACCTTTACTTCTCTTTATTCATAAAATATTGGATGCGTGCATCTCATCACACAATTCGGGCACAATCTCAATCATTACAAGTAAAGAGCAACATATCATCATGACATAACCAGTAATGATAAACAGAAAAATGATTATATTCTTCATACTATATACATCAAGCAGCTAAACCACAGTAAGTGTAGGTTGTTCACACTCAAAATTGGTATAGATCATAGTTTGTTCAGAGGTTTTCATTTAAGATCAGTCCTTGTTAAACTTCTCAAACGACACAAAGTCTCAAGCTTCAAGAAACATGGATCATGTATCTCGATATCTTCCCCTATATATCACCCTACCTCCTTTATTAGCTTTTAGGAAATTGCTGGTAAAAGCTGTTGAGCAACCTCAAAGGTGCAGTTCCAAGGGAAGCATGAATGGTACAAGGAACATATAAAGAATCCCAGCCAAAAGCCTACCTACTCTAAAAAAGAAACCTCAGCCACTCAATTGTAGCCTCGAAGAACTGGTGCATAAGATTATATTAATTATAAAGGCAAGCTGAAATATCCATTTTCGTAACACCTGTATTGTTTGTGACATTGAGATTTATGTCATATCGGGAAATTTAGGAGCTTGTGAGATGTTTAAGACAAGATTCACAGACCCACCTTGGTAATAAGGTCTTCCCTTTTGGCTTTAAGTGAAGATTTGTTTTTTGATAAGTAAAATAGGATATCATATATTCAAAAGGACACCAAGGGGGTGACTCCCATACACAAAAAGACACCTAAAGGGGATTTTTTTTTTTTTTTGGCTTTAAGTGAGGATTCATGACCTCTAAGGGGGAATTCTCATCTTATTTGGAAAATGGAACAGCTCAACCCAATAAGATAGTAAGTCTCTCTCTTAGGCCATAAATCATCACTTAAGCCCAAAAGGGGAAAGCCTTGTTATTCAACTAAGTGGACGTAATCTATTATAAACATATCACAAAATCCTTTCTTGGTGTGAAACAATCTCATAAATAAACAGTCGGGGTCTCGGGGGGTTATAATTGTCCCATAAAGACTCTTTCTAGAATATAATAACCATACCTCTCCTTCAGACTACAAAAAATGCAGTTACAGACCCACAATCCTTTGGTTTCATGAGTACCCTCCTCCGCTACCCCCTTCTTTCTCCCCCATTAAGTACTAACAAGGGTAATTACGTGCAGTGACAATTAGGGTGGTTCTGAACCAGAAAAATACGGTGGTTCTAAGTAAATGCGACGAATTGCAATAACAGAGAGGGAGAGAGAGAAAAGGAATAGGAACAGAAAAAAAAAAAGATAATTCTAACCTGCAGAATCCTTTTCCGAGTTAACATTACTCCTCCTCTGAGTAGGATGTTGGAACATTTTAAACAAAGTCCTCTTGTCAGGGGAGATTGTCTCCTGATCTACAAGCTCTTCAACATCCACTGCAGAAGCTCTAGCTCCATTGCTCAGAGCATATCTGAAGAGCGTTAAGATGGGGCCCCAAGTAATCAACAAGGTACAAAGAATCCATGATTTAAGGGGGAAAAGGGCCATTTACAGAATGAAATTGTACGTCACTCTGAAACGTAATTTTGTTGGAGGCTATCTGAAACAATGTACTTTTAACACGACAATTCGACCAAACATCAAACTCGACGCTTTTAAGAATGTCCAGAAGATAACTATCAAACTTTCGAAAATATCAAAGCGTAATTCCGCCAAGTACTACCTGAAAACCCTAATCACTCAGACGTTCAAAGAATAGGAAGTTTATAGATCAGCTAATTTATTTATTTTCTCGATAAATAATAGAGGGGTGAAGGAGATGACTCCCAATTAAAAAAGACCCAAGGGCGTGGAGGAGAGCTGGATAATTAAGCTCCCAACTCTCAAGCTATTATGAGTGTATGTGATCGTATGAACTACGAGACTCAACAAGTAATCTACAATAAGAACTAGGACGGACAGAAGAGTGCGAAAAAAAAAATGAAAAAAAAAGGCCAAATATATCCTGGTCCATTGCCCTATTTCCATCAGGAATCTATGACTGTAGCACTACATTTGTATGATGTATAACTGAGAGACAAAACTAGCACCGCACTTGATTCCACAGAAAACATGTGGGAGGCAAGAACAGTTTGGCACACAAAATGCTGTTAGTATCTCAATAACAGTAAAGGATACTCTCTTATTCCAATTACACTATTGTGATTCTCCATTGTGTACATGAAGCAGCTCTCACTGCTCCAAGGAAAAGCCTCCCCAACCATTTTAAAAGCAGCTGTTGCTCCAGAAGTGAAGATGCATTTGTATTCTTTTGCAGATGCACTACAGTAATCAAGGACCTACCACACATAATACATGCAATCAATCAAAAGTAAAGATATATTGCAGGTATTACACATCTAATTTAAATACTTTAATCAAAATCTTTAATCGCAGTATGATTTCTAGTCAACATGCGTCATATTCAGCGCAAAAGCAAATGAAGCTGATGAGCCCAATTACGATAGAGTTATTTGAGCTTGACGATAAAGCGCGTTTAGCCGCCTACTTTAATGAAAACAGGGCTTTTTTGCCTCCTATAGAGGATGCAATATACATACTCTAGCTTTAGTTTCTTTCATCAAACTACCAAATAAAGGGAGAGACAAAGTCACCTGTTGGCGGCAGTCATTTATGATTTCAGAAGTAGCCATGCTGGAATCACTTTGAGAATCTGTAATTGCCTTATGTAAAGGAATGAAACTTCTGACAAATAAAGTCTAAAGAAAATAGAACTAAGGGACATGATTTTCATAGTTTGCAGTCAAACGCCACACAAAGATTTTGTCACATAAAGCAACGCACACCCACAGGAAGAGAAATGTCTACAACAAAGAAAATAGACCATCACTTCAGCTTCTAACTAAGGAGTCAGCTGCCATGCTTCCATTAGCAAACTTAACCATAAACATTCGACCTTTATTTTATGAGTTCTCCTAACCAATGTCAACCAAAATTTCACAAAGATAGAATTGTGTGATGGTGACCTCAATTGAAGCTCAAAAGCTGAACAACAGAAATTCCACAAGATAGAATTGTGTAGTGGTGACCTCAATTGAAGCTCAAAAATTGAACATCAGAAGTGCAAAAGACCATAACTTGAACTAAGCCGTAAGCTACAAAGCGCTGAATAAACCTGTCCCAAAAACTACATCTGCAACATAGCTAAAGTTCAAGGGCTGGCCTTTTTCTTCATCTTTCCATTACGTGTTTATTTAGAGGCAGCGCCACCATGAAACAATTTCGCAACAGCTAAGTACCACAACTCCCAAAAGCAAGAGCACGCATTAGTAAGGATATTTCCACTTAACTACTACTACTCCATATCCTAGTGACATTTACAGAATTGCAACGGCACATTACAGAAATCCGTCATGAAAGAAATGGTCTTTCTTAACTACTACTACTCCATATCCTTATTCATTCAACACCATATCATCACCAAATCAAAACGTAATCGAAGGTAAAAGCTATATTTCCACTTCCACAACAACAATCAGATGCACACAACCTCACCCTCGAAATGCAGTGACAATGTTATCATAATACAGCAACATGGCCATTTATAAAAAAAAAAAAAAAGTTGTGCAAAATCATAAAAAAGGATACGGGGATTTGCATAAAGATTAGAAGTAAGGTCTTTGCAGATTGCTTCCATTTGTAACTCAGAGTACAAAGTAGCCCCAGCATGATCCAAATACACAGTGTCTACAACCAAAAAGAGATGACTGAGCTGATAATATATAATTTAAAAGGGTAGAGTAAATTAGAAGATTTGAAATGATGAAGAAAAGAGTTACTCCACCATTAGCTGATAATCTGTTGAATTCAGTGGCTCGGATTTGGTCGATGGATTTAGGGCCATCTGGGTACCCGTAATCTTTGCCGTATTCTTTAAGAAACTCTTCTTTCTCCATCTCTTCTATTTCAGGAATCCTAGTCAGTATTACTCCTGATTTTACAGAGAAGTTTCAGCACTAATTTTACTTTTAAATTCAATTAAACAATACTAAATAAAATGGATTAAGTGAGTCAAGACAGAGTGCATCAAAGCTTACAATTGAGAGAAGTAATCAAAGCGGTGGCCGGTGGGTGTTAGGAACTAAGACGGAAGCGAGGCGGTGGTGTTGGGACGATGGCGTGAAAGTGACGATTTGGTTCAAGATTGATCCGAGGTGGTGACGACCCAAAATGATGATGATGATGATTATAATGCTAGTTGAATACTAGTACTTGAACAAGATGATGATGATGACGACTTAAAAAGGAGTGGGTAAAGGGAAAATACGTTTAAAAAATGAATTTTTTGTTTTTCAAAAGAAATGTTTAAAAAAATAATAAAAAAATTTTGAACAAAATGGGTTTTGAAATACAATGTTCAATTGAATCTGTGGCAAAGCAACAAATTTTAGTGGTATTACCGTAAGACTTCCATTTAAAACGACTCGACATCTATAAAAATGTTGGAAATATATTTTGCCAATATGGTTGGTGAGTTAGCAACTAAAAGTCGATAACAACCTGGCCTAAGCAGGACTCAACAAAAAACCGACCCGTCAAGTGAACTTGATCTGAAACAAATTCTACAGGTTATGACTCAACCTGGCCGAAGATACCATCCACCGATATCGAGGTATGGCTCCCCTGTAGTTATCTTGCACCTGCCTGGTCCGATCGCTTAATGGCTCTTTCTAAGAGACGAATTTTTGATAGTTACGGCAAAGTTTGCTAACATTGGTAATAAGATAAAACAAATACTACTTATAAACGGTCCAATAGGCTTCCTACTAAGGCCTTTCTTGCGAGTCGCCTTATTCCTACGACCCCAACCAGTCCCTTTCGCTCGTATACTTGTGAGTACATCTTCCACATTCTCCATGACTGTTGAGCGGTAGAGTTTACTAATTCCGGTAATATGATCAAACAAATAGCACTTATAAACGCGGAATAGGCTTCCTATTAAGGCCTTTATTGCGAGTTGCCATATTCCTACACGATCCCAACCTCCCCCTTTTGCTCGTATACTTGTGAGGACATCTTCCACATTCTTCGTGACTGTCCCCGTGCGTAAAGAGTTTGGGACTTGATTACCATCGCTTCTTTTTTGCATGAAGAGGATTTTGCGTCTTGTCTTACCTAGAACCTTACAAAAATTGCTAACCATGCCCGACACTACTTCTTTTCTATAACATGTTGGCTCTTTTGGAAAAGGCGGTACAACTGAACTTTTTATAGAAGCAACACCCTCCTTCAGTTATTTCCGAGCTATAAAATTTGATTTCGATCCTTCCTTTGGCCCTTCCATAAGGCCATTGTTATAGGGATTGATTAGCAAATTAATAAGATCATTGGAAAGGTTGTTAGAAATCAGTTAGGAAGTTGTTAGAGATAGTTAGAGGTGGTTATGCTGTGATAGTGATACTTAACCGATTCAAATGTGTATAAATAGAATTGTAATGCTCATTTCTCAATTCATTCAATGAATAACAAAATCAGAATTTCTCTCTGTCTCAATCTTCCTCTTCAAGTTTCTGGGTTGAGCTTGCTCCCCTAATCTATCTTCTATCTCCTTTGTATATTCTTCTACACACTTCACGGTTGAGCTCAGCTCCCGGCTTTTTCACCAATGCTGTCTTTTGTGCTAATTTACAGTAGCATCCTGCTTACTGTTCCCTAGTAACCGAATTTCTTCTTTTTATTTGGGAAATCAGCATAATTTTTTTGTCTTTGAATGTGAATGCCTCCTTTGTAGTGGCTTCCAAACCTGCACGTACAAGTCGTGTTCTATTGGGGCTATGAGGCAAGTGGATCTCAGGATTCATGGGGGCACACCTCTGCTAAGGATGCGACAGGTTAGGAGACGAAAGTTTAGCTATATTGGCTTGGTTACTAGTTGTTGCACCGTGTCGATGTCATTGTCATCTCTTATTGCAAAAATGTGGTGAAGGATATAAATGATGCTAATCCACCTATTAGGCTGTGTAATGTATATATTACCACCCTACCTCCTTAAACAGTATTTGTGACTCGAGATTGTGCTCTATTTTTCAAACCTCCTAATTCCTATTCCCAAACAAGTCATCATACCTCATAAAACATAATCCGTGTGAGAGACTTTTCGTCCCTCCCAACCCCCAGGTAGTCAGGTACTTGAGCAACATTGTTTCTCCCAACAGCCGGAATGCCTTATTTTCTTAATCAATTGAATGATAAGAAATATCATGTACTAAATTGAATGGTAAAAAATCTTGAAAAACAAATGAGTTATAATCAACACGGCTATCATGAAAATTTAGATTAATTTTAAGAGTAAACAGGAACCTTAACACACACAAAACCCCAACCCAGAGTATCCAAATCCGATCCGAGTAAACCCAACCTAAAACACAACCCTACATACGGAGTATTATGAATCAACCTGATCTTAAACATAAACCTACAAATCATGACTTACAAGTACTCCCTCTGTTCACCTATAAAACACGTAGGGACGAAACACAATTTTTAAGAAAAATATAATAAAGAATGAGTTTTATGGTCCAATTGGTGTAAAATTACGCATAGGGGTATGTCCCACATGCATTTTTAATAAACAATTAAGGGTATTTTGGTCTTTATATGTACAAATAAGGAAAGATTCTAAGACACTATTTGATAGGACTCAGATTAGAGTTATTCAAATCAAATCAGAAATTTTTGAATTTCTATCAATGTATTTAGTCTTTAATTTGATACTAATTCGTTGAAATTCAATCAAAATTTCAACACATTCAGATCAGATCAGTTTAGAGTTATTCAAATTAAATCAGATCTGGACAGAATTATTCAGATCAATTTAGAAAGATACAGTTCTATCAAACATGGTCTAAGTAGAAAGTTTAAATTCATAGACGAACGAAGAGAGTAAGTTACAACCCGATTCAAAACACCATACAAATCCCAAGTTTACATCTACCATCCGGATATCCGGATCCCCATCCAAACCTAAATGGCCCAAATAAATCAACATTAAAAAAAAAAAGCCCAAACAAAAGAAAAACACCCATTTTCCACAGCCAAACCCTTCCCATACAAAACCCCTCCCCTCTTCACTTGATATAAACCCTAACCTCATTTCTACCTCTCCCTCTCTTCATATTTCCGCCTCCACACTTCTCAGGAAAAAAAAACCCTAGGAGAGAGATAGAGAAAGAGAGAGAGAGAGGAAACACAAAAGAATGGCGACACCCGCATCAACACCAACCCAGTCAGTCCAATGCTTCGGACGTAAGAAGACAGCCGTGGCGGTGACCCACTGCAAGGCCGGACGTGGTTTGATCAAGATCAACGGCTCACCCATCGAGCTTATCCAGCCAGAGATCCTCCGCTACAAGGTTTTCGAGCCAATCCTCCTCCTCGGTAAGCACAGGTTCGCCGGTGTTGACATGAGGATCCGTGTCAAGGGTGGTGGTCACACTTCTCAGATCTATGCCATCCGTCAGTCCATTGCTAAGGCCCTCGTTGCCTTCTATCAGAAGTTTGTTGATGAGCAGCAGAAGAAGGAGATCAAGGATATCCTCGTTGGTTACGACAGGACCCTCCTTGTTGCTGACCCCAGACACTGTGAGCCCAAGAAGTTCGGTGGTCGTGGTGCCCGTTCCCGTTTCCAGAAGTCTTACCGTTGAAGTTTCTTCCTTGTTCTTGTCCAAGCCCAACAACCAGAGAGAGAAGCAGACAAAGTGGAGTCTTCCTTCTTTATTTGTTGTTTTTTTTTTTTTGGGTTTTTAGTATCATCGGAACTTTTTTTTGTTGTTGTGGGTTTGTTGAATTAGCTATAATGGATTTGCTATCGATTTAGTCATTGTGGTATCTTCTTCGGATTTTTATATAATTTATCGTTGTATGGTTTATGCTATATTTCTGGGTTTTTAATGGTTTGGTTTTAGCTTTAATGAATGAACTAATGTTGAGTTTTTGTTTGTTTGTTTGTTTTTTCGTTGCTATCGTGATTATAATGAATTTATTGTATGGTAATTGCTGATTTGTGATGTTATTGTTGAAAAGTTTGTGTCTTTTTTGGTTATTATTACATGTTTAATCGTTGTGTGTGTGATATTTTGCTGGGAGTTTCGATGTTTTGTTTTTAGCTAAAGGAAAAGAATGGCGGGTTAGTTTTGTGTTATAATTTTGTCTTTGAAATGTTCCAGAGTGAAGTGATTTTGTGTTGTGTACTCAGAAATGGATTTCGATGATTGTTGTAATCTGGGTTTAACCCGATTATGAGAATTTTCCAAATGTTTTGGATTTTTTTCAGGATGATGTTATATTATTGTTGTTAGTCTGAGATTTGGTTTAGTCGGGATGAATGTCATGTTTTGGACCCTCTTGTTGATCGTCATCAATCTTGGTCTTTATTTTGTTTAGCCTATTTTATCCAATCGTATCTTTAAGTGTGTTGATGCTTGTTATTGTGTTGATGACGCCATTGTTTTCGAATGGTTTGTGTTCTTTTGATTCATATGGAAAATGGTGTGTACATGAGATTAGTTTTAGCATCAAGTAGAATAATCGTCCTGATTGTGTTCTTCTATTTGGGTCATTGTGATGCTTAGGTTGGACATGGGATCCATAGGTTGTTTGCGTTGGGATAGGGATGTGAGGGATGGAATTGTGATGTTTGGTGTTGGATCTGTGACATTTGCAGGTGTTCGGTTTTTACTGTCATGAATATTTATGTTCTGCGATTAAGAAAAGTAGCTCCCTTTTGTATTGTTTATGGTGTTGTGGAGTGCTGGTGGTATGAGGGTGATATATACAGCAATGCTGGATGTTGTGAGCCATTTAAGGTGAATGGAGAAGTTTCTCGCTTTATCCTGCGTTATTTCTTTGAGTTTTTTCTAATCATGGAGTGGCCTTAGATGATGAGTTATTATTTGGCCCTGAAAATAACGATGCCTTGAAGATTGCTTGTCTCTTCCATTTGTTGTTCGATAAATAGAATGTTAGTGTTAGTCATTTGGTTAAATGCTCTTGTGTTTTTACTTGTACCTTTGTGGAATGTTTTTATAGTGTCATCTAAAGCTGGTTCCACCTTTGTTGGAGTTGCATTGATGAATTATGAGCCAGGATTATATATATTGACTACGGCTGTATTTAAAATCTTTGATGTGCATGCTGTGTCTCGATAAATAGTTACTAGTAGTGATGTGGAAGTACTTGTTTATGGTGTCATGGTTACTTGAAGAGGCTATAACTGGCGTGTCTAGTAGTTTGGGACCTGCGTTTTATGCTATATATTGGTGGCCTTTATCTGTTGCAGTGATTTCTAGTCAGAGTTGTACTTGATGGAGTTTTGGTCTTGCTTGTTATTGGAGATCAATACTGTCTTGATACTTCTAGTTTTTACATATCTTGTGAGTCAGACTGATGTAACTGGTGGTGTTGCTAGACTAAATGCTTTGGTGGCGTATCCAGAATCTAGCTAGAATCTGGCCAGTTGGTAGGCCTCTGTTTTGCTGTAGGTTCATTTTGTTTCAGCAACTCTCGTGTAACGTCTATGAAGTCGTGAATTGCTGAGTGGGATGCTATGTTTTGTGGTTTGGATGTCGTAGCTGCTTAGTTCCTTGAGTGTCCGAGTGTCTGTTAGTCTTTTAGTGCTATGTTCTATTGTCCAGTGCTTTGGATGATGTTGCTTGGTCAGTTTTGGAGTGTCCGAGTGCCTGTAGTTTGCGCCTGTTATCTATTTGGATACAGTGTCTGAATCTGTTGCTTTGACTCTTGATTTCTAGCCATCAACAGGTTTGATATTCTAATGTAATCAAATCCTACATTCTTCTAGCGATTAGGATAGTACTGTCATATCTTTGTGTTAGTGCAATCTTGTCATTGTGAGTTGATCTCTCTCTCTCCAGACTCCTCTCTTCTTGATGTTATTCTAGCGACGCTCTTAGAGCAACTAATGTTGCGAATTGGGTCCGACAATTTGAGGCCAAGGAAAATAGTGCCCTTTTTTCTCTTGTTATGGTGAGTCTCTGATGTCCGTTTCGTTTAGCCTTTTTCTGTGCACATCTTCAACGTTTCAATTTTGGTGAAATTCCGCAAATGTATAGGTCACCGAGTGCTGAAAATCGTTAATGGTTAGGCCCCAACGCTTTTGAATTTGAAGGGCAGGTCTCATTTGCGTCACAATTACATTTTCATGTCATTCGCCATTTTTTAACAACGAACCTGAGTTTATTGTGGTTTATGATCGTACGTCTTGTACCCAATCTCTCTCCACGTTTTATTGCTATATAAGCCGTGTAAAATGAAACAAGAAAAACCTACAATTGTGAGTCTGCGCCCCCCTTGCACGCCTTGCCATCCATACTCTACAAACCTTTCCCTTTTCCCTCCATCTCTCTCCTTTGCTTTCCGGTCACTACTTGCTTTGCCACCCTGGGCAACTGCTCCGCACTCTAGCCAAAATTCGCTGCCCTCAACCCTCCTTATTAACCTTGTGAGATCTCTTGCGGGTGGCGACTGGCGAGTCTAGTGGTGAGGTTGGCGGTTGCTTAGGTGGTGGTCTGTGAGGGTGGACGGTTGTATTTGGTGCTGGGGTATGGGGGTGGGGAAGGGGAGGAGATATAAATTGAGTTTGGGTGGTTATTGTTATTTTTAGTTTACTTTTCGTACATTTTTCAACGAAGGTGCGAAACATCATTGAACCACTCCAGTATTAAAGTTGGCATACTAGTTAAGAACTCAATATGAGTGAGGGTTGTCCTGAGTTCGTATCCTCATATCCCCAATCCCGGAACATCAGCTGCTTCGTTGGAAAAAAAAGAAAAAAAAAAAAAAAACTCCCTTCCTTTTTGCGTATGGCATCGCCACTCCCTTTGCAGCATCCAGCCATCCACTAATTCGGAACAACTTTTCTGTAGCTTGACGTGCTCCGCTATTCTTGGTAGAGTAATGAAGCTCCAAATTGGTGTAGCTTCATGGCGAAAGTAGGGAATGCCTCCTGAATTTTGCGACACCAGTTGGCTGAATCTCCATTGTGATTGGGTGGCACAGTAGATGACAGTGTGTTCACCAACTTTACGCATCATGGTGGACATGTAACATCTTAACTAGTCTTTACTCTTAGACACAGTATGGATTTGGATACAGGTTCGTATCGGTGATTTTTCTATATAAATATTTGTTTTTGACGAGCAAAGGAAATTACAGTGGTCGTTTTGATACAGTCCGTCTTACATCCTTATTGCCTAGATATGGCAAAACTACACCCTTTGCTATAACTCACAAGAGCAAAAGAAGGGGTATAGCTTTAGCATTCTACAGATTTCATAGACTCGTTTTTCTATCATGTAATCGACCTCAATTTTATGATCATACAATTTTGTTGAGGATGTACAACTTTAACACAACATGTCGCAAAATGAAAGAAAGATAATTGTATACATTAATGGCAATTTGACAACAATCACAGTAATTACATGCAGAAGGATAACGAATGTGTTTTGGACACAACTAAACCCACCAACCGAAATTAGGAACCAATAAGTTTAGTTGAACACTAGAAAACTGAAAACCACTAAACAACAATCACAATAACGGTGACACGCTTTGATCCAACGAAACAACGCACACATTATGAGCAACCACTCACTTATTTGCAGAGTTCGATCCACAGGGAATATGATGTAGCTTTCACAATGACCAGTGACCTCAGGAACCAGGAGTTAACCAGAAGTCGAGGACCTCCATTGGCCGCAGGCCATAGCAAGGTCTGCAAATCCATTTAGTGCAATGGAGCTCAAGACTGTCGATTCAGATACAACGCCAACCCCTTGTGGCATGTCAGTATGTGTACCGACCTTATATTTTGCTGGCCAATAGCTTATATGACCTATAGTCATGCCTCATATTGTCGTGTCTGTGAAACAGATCCCCTTTAAGTCCCAATTCAACGCGACAGGCCTGAGGTCTATATTAGGTACTGTTTCCCATTGAAAATCATAAACCAAGTATTAAATACTTGAAGGAACAGAAGAAAAGCAATTATCAGCAGCAAAATATCAGAAAGAGTCGACTATACAAGTATTCAGATTCTAAACTCCTTACATACATGATGTACAAGTGAATTGCATTAGCTAACACATATGCATTGCTAATCTAGTCACAACAATGTACAAATTACCTCATCTACTCGAAAATGTACTGTCAGGCTTCAACGTTTGATGTCATGTAGAGGATTCACGCAGAAAATGCTGATTCCATGGCTCGTGAAAATGATTGCATATCAAATTTGAAGTTTCTGAAGCTCTTGCCAGGGGCTGTGTCAGAAATGTGAGAATCGGCTGCAGCAGGCTTAAGGTACTGGCTCTCAACTAATGCTGAACTACTTCCGGAAGAACTGGTCTTGGCCTTCCATACGCTAAACCCTGAGCAGCGTGCACGATAACACCGAAGCCAAATCAATGAACGATGAACATGAAAAGTATTAAAAGATTTCACAAGCAGCATATTCCACATGTACGTCTCCCACAACGTGGGCAGTCAAGAAAAAAAAGAAAGCATATGCTATCCAGAACCCAGTTGCTTGAGAGACACTATTTCTATCCAGTATTACATTATTTCTCTCGTTCTCTCATTCTGACATTAACACATCCATATATTAAAAGATTACACTATTTCTCTCGTTCTCTCATTCTGACATTAACACATCCATATATAAAGAGTTACTACAAAATCCACGGGCGAAGTGGACGGTTGCACAGAAAGAATGGCAAGAGAAAGGGACATGCCTTAAAAGGATTGAAAGTTATCAGGACAATAAGAATAGCCTCATAAAAGGCTATGATTGCAATAACATCTACAATGTTCTTGCAAGTGTTTTTTTTTTTTTTTGAAGGAATTGATAGAATATGAACAGATTTAGGTCTAGTTCAAGGTAAGTCTGTAAAACTCCAAGTGTTATCATAGCTTAGTACCCCTTTGGTTAAGAGTACAATGGGCAGGCAGGTTTAAATGCTTTAAGACCTTAAAACACCAAAGAGGGAGCACAAATACCCCTCCTTTTAATACAATGTAGTGATTAGATCTCCAAAAACAGCAGCCATTAAATGTTAAATCATATAAATCGGTGCTTTTAACATCCGGAAGTCTGGAACATGAAGATACGGAAAAGGTAGCTATGAGAGACAGCATGTGGAAAGAAACAGACATCAGAAAGACTACTCTTTTTATATGAAATTCTTCTTTAAATTTGTGCTATTGAAACTGAGCTAGAATTATCAAAAGCTTTTTTTTTTCTTTTTTTATAGGCAGAGGAACTTATCAAATCATACACATATAATAATCATACATATTCGGAGCCTCAGAATTAAACTTTAATACTTATATCCCAGAACATAGAAATTGTGAGAAAGTTGGCAGTGGCTTGCAATAGATCAGCCCTACTTCTCACCAAAAATCAAAAAAAAAAAAAAAAAAAAAAGAGAAGAAAAAAGAACAGCCCTAAGCCAGCAGGCCTTTGAGAAGGAAATGGGAAGGGCAATGATGTCATTTTGTTATGGGGTTTTACTTCGGGAGTATATAAAGGAAATCACTACGAGAATTGGATCAATTATCATCAGTCATTACTTGTGTAGTATTACACTTTGGGAGCCCAAGGCCACTCAAAGGTTCTCATAATGTCGTTAATAGTTTGCATTTACAGCTACAATACCACTAAAAGTGGCATGGCAGATTTGCCATGTTCTACAATGACTATCCTCCTGTATGTACCTCTGAGTTACCCTGTGAGACAGTGAATTCATCACTGATGGTATCAGAAGTACTCCAGTCTAAAGTCATCCATTGAGCCTGGGGATTTGGAACCTCCACTTATATATTCACATTGCCTCGTTCATTACTATACACAACCCTGTAGGCTGTCACCTATTGTACACAAAAGCTCACTATTTTTTTATATATAACTCCACACCTTTTATATTAAAAAATGCAGTCACCTATAGAAGACCTTTGCAGAGGAAGGTTCTTTTTTATTTTTATTTTTCATTGGTTCTAAATTTGAGAACGTATTTCCTCACCATTTTAATACATAATCTTGCCTAAAAAGCTAACACCTCAAACGCCTGACTACAACAATACTCTCTCGCTTGTTATAATCCTAAGTTATGCTTATTGAGACAGTGATATAACCGCTTTGATAGTTTGATTCACTTCTCCATGTGAGTAAAAAACAGCTATACTGAAGAATGAGATTAAAAAAAAAAACCTCTAAGGAAAACATGAGATTTGGAAGCAAATGCAGGTGGATGTTTCAAAATCCATGCCTTGAGTGACCTGAAAAGGAACATAAACCCATTGTTTAAATACAAGGCAAGCAAGAATCACATAAGGGTAACAGTGTAACACAAAGGTATGTAATCATGTAATGAACAAAAACCAAGTGAGATTATTAGAAAGGCATGTAAACTAGACTCACATCAAGAATGGAGAAACCATGTAAAGCTTCAGCCCTGCAACACTGCGTGATATTACCTCATCACCTGCTGGGTTGAGATCCTCTAAGCGTTGCCATGCAATTTCCTGAATCAAGAGGACAGCAATTTCCTTAAGCTAACTATCATAATTGAGGCATAAAGTATGGTCTCTTCCCTTTCATCATACAGGAGTAGGAGCATCAAGCAAGCAACATCAAAAAAACCTGTGGCTTTACTCAGCCTAAAAAGGACACAAAATTAACAACACAAGGATAATAAACGAACAACACAGACTCCATATCTTCAACCTTCGTTTTGATGGTAGGATGGAGGAAAACAGAGGAATTGGAAAGGAACGGATCCAACATACGTTGATTAGGACACAATTGATAAAGGGAAGGAAAGGGGTACCGGAACATCGAGTGATCTATTTTGCTTTATTCTATCAAAATGGAAATACGACCAGAGTTCCAAAAGATCCAAAATGAGCGCATTAGCCCTACTTAGGTTATCTACCGATTAGCAAAAATTCTTTCCAAAAGGATGTTAGTGACTCTAGAGAGAAATAGGAAAGACAGGACAAATTGAGGGGCAATGGACTCACATAACAGATTTATGAGAATAGAATCACGGTGCTTGGAGTCGGAAGGGACATCATGTGAAAATAAAGAATAAGGTGGGAAGAAACTTACGCTGATTTCCTTTTTGGTAAGTGGTGCAAACGAAGTATCATCACTAACACCAGCAATAATGTAAAGCCGGACCCGCTGTTGGCCAAATATCACTTCAATGTACTCATCTTTATTAAGTAGTTCAGAGACGTCAAAACCAGTTTCTTCCAAAACCTGTACCATGACATCAATAAGCAGGCAAGGTGAATTCCAATTCTATAAATAAAAACGGCTGAGGAAGAGTGGCACAAGGCCTGTACAAATTAAATATCACCCCTGAAGTTCAATTGATAGCAAGAGCCAAATGCATCCAATGTCAGCAAAACTATTTGTTTAAATGACATAGAACCATCTTTATTGATGATGCAGCTTCGACTCCAGGGCACTTAGTCTATGTTTCGAGGATCTTATTTAAAGATCCAGCATACAGTAATAAGTCTCAAGATTCAAGAAGACAAAAGTCCCAACTAATGGCATAACAAAGCTCAAACTACCCATTCAGCCTTGCTCTTTTCTTTGCCATAATAGGGGATATCAAGTATTTATTACTAGATAGAGAGTCCTTTTGGTAGCACCATAGTCTATTGACATATATCCAACAATTATGACACTTCAGCGTATTTGTCGAAAAAGCATATAGCCAAAACACAACTACCAGGATTTCACATAAGAGAAAACACAAAAAGACTCAATGGCTGAAGCGTTTCCACTTTAAAATTAAATTTCGAACCATAAGTAACATAGAAAAGTAAAAGACATGGGAGAAATAGTATACCTCTCTGACAGCACATGCATGATCCTCTTCATCCTTATTCTTTTTGCCTCGAGGAAAACTCCAGCTGGTTCCTTTCCACCCTTTTACCAGTAAACACTGCACCAGATTTGTGGGCATTGTGAAAGTTTGATACAAAGCACTCAATTATCTTTTGTTATCAGCTATCGCAATTTTTCCAAGTTTAATGCAAGCAGTTTCTAGTTGAATAATCTTGGTAACCCTCTTAAAATTTCATCCTAGGGCCAGATTAACTGAACATCTCAAGCCGACATGCTAGAATATCATGCAAACAACATTAGGAGAACATAAAAGAAGAAATTTAAAAATCCAAGAATGTGCATAGTTTGAGTGATCTGTGACCATATAGAGGATCTGAAGATGGCAAGTTACAAACAATTGACATCAACAGGAAAACCAGCTTTGTCTCGAAATGACAACAGGCGAATACTTAAACAGTTAAACAAGTCCTATATACTTATATAGTAAAGACTATCATTTTTTTTTTACCAACAAATGCTCATGCCTGCCTATCAAAGTAGGTGATGAGTTAAGTCCTGCATGCACCAACATTTCACTTGCTATTTAAGCAATAGAAGCATTCCGTCTCAGAACTAATAACACCTTTTGTAAACTTTGTTGGCAAGAAAGAAGGCAAAAAGAAGGTCTTCCCTTATCACTTATTAAGCTTAGTGTAACTACTAGGTTCCATCTCCTACTAAAATAAGAGACAAGTTAGAGACATTACCCTTTCATAGGTCTGATCCAAAATGATCGCACCAGTAACAGGTACCCGAACCTTGTAGGATGTGAAGTCTTTGAATATGTCATCAATATGGGGAACATAGGGTTTCAAGACCTCGCAGCTATTAAACACTAGAAGTACTTAAGGAAAAGCAAGTCTGAATAAATGACACAAATAAGTTGCACAAGTTACATCAGTAATAGTAGATGTTTTTCCATTTTGGTCAAGGAAACCACCCTCCATCTTTCACACCCGTATATACATAACATTATGAA
Organism: Spergularia marina; assembly: GCA_963680865.1. Classification (NCBI taxonomy): domain Eukaryota; kingdom Viridiplantae; phylum Streptophyta; class Magnoliopsida; order Caryophyllales; family Caryophyllaceae; genus Spergularia; species Spergularia marina. The sequence goes on from OY804554.1 coordinate 11,195,005, forward strand.
CTCCCTTTTCCTCTTCTTAAATGCAAAATACTTTCAAAACTTCATTACAAAGGATACTCAGAGATGTAAATTCTTTCAAGGTAAAAGACTTCAATGATGGATTCTTCTCCACTGTATTATCCTCGTAAAACCAATGTGCATATTCAACGAGAAACAGAATTCTCTCGAATGACTGCTGATCTTCCTTCGGAACGTTCAAGACGAAGCGGCTGCAGATAACATGAAAACTAAAGAGTAAGCAAAATTGTTATTTTGTTTTGAATAATAAGAAAATTTGGGTTTACGAAAAAATATGCATTGCCAAAACAGTCAGCATGAGGAGTAAAGAAAAGCTTGACATGACAAGCAAAACAAAATGTCCAAAGTATTTCTTAACAAGTATCTACATAATGGATACATAAAGTATACATGAAAAAAGATTTGATAATATTGTAGGTTTAGTCAATCAGTTTCTTTCCAACATATCCAAATGAGAGATTGAATTTGCAGTAAAACGGGATGCGACCATAGAGAACACTTTGACTGGATCGCTGTGAAAGTATGAAACGCCTCTCTACTTTTAGGAGCGTCCTAAATCAATTTTAATCCTTTCTATTTACGCGAGAACAAACTCTAGACCCTAGTTCCTTTGTTTAAGGTGGCATATTTGTATCTTGGGAAACTGTGACAGCCTTTCAAACAGTTTTAAGAACATCATCACAGCACTTGGTGCCTCCAAATTTTCAGGCCGATGAACACCCAAAGATTTAAAACAGTTGACAAAGGATTGTGAAAAGCAGAAACGGTCTAAAATTAGCATAATGAATATTCCCTATTGGCCTGTTGACGGTCATGTATGATCCAAATGGTCACCTGAGTGTAACTGGGAGAAAAAGAACTCGTGGATTTTGCCACACAGCTTCGGGTGACAATTGTAAGACAAGTGTTGGTGTTTCTGGTTGAAAAAAGAACTCATGGATTTACTCTTCGGATTTCACGAAGAAATTCCTTAATCCTAGCTTATGCAATATGTAATTTTCCGATAAACTAGGTCTACAAAACTCGCGATTTATATCCAACAAGTTCCGGAAATTCAAAGGATTTTGTATCTGAACTTGCCTTCTGCGGGTTTGTTAAAACTCGTAACCTAATAACATTCACATAACTACCTCTCCATTAAAGACACGGATTTCCTCATTTACAGCCCTAAAACAACGGAAACCGTCGAGCAACATTCGTACGCAATGTGAGCACCGGCAGTCGTACTGCCCAAGCGTAACACTAATCGTGCCATAGCCAAACCCAGCAACATCCAATTGAAAAAATTCAAAATTCAAAAATCTCGAATATACTTTGCTAAATCCTAATAGACATACCAACAAGCTCATCGATTGAAAAGAAGCTTATAATCTACGCAACGAAAGTAACAAAATCGCCGATAACGATTCGTATAATTATGCAAAAAAGAAAAAACCTAATCCAATAGGATGATTTACACAGCTAAAGTGCGCCCAACTACTGCAATTAATTATTAAAACACTGATATCGATACTTGGTAGGAACAAAAGCAGAAAACAAGAATCAAAGAAACTTGAAGAGGAAGGAAGAAAGAAAGAGGAGAGAGAAACCTGCAGAGATCATCGAGGAGTTCTTGAGGAGGAAGGCCATTTTTCGAAGGAACACTTGATGATCTACGAAGGCCTGACATGGCTTCCTCAGTTTGGGGGGACACTGTCGACTCGATTCGATTTCGCGCAGATTGATTTGATTATCTTAGCCTCCTCACCTTCTCTCTTCCTCGCTCTCGTACCAGTAAAAATGGTAATAATTGAACAAAGTTTAGGGGGGGAGTTTGGGACTGGGATTCTGTGTGAGCGGATCCGCCAAACGAGTCATTCAATCTACACACCTAACAAACGGGTTGATCGGATTAAACTCGGACTTGACGAGATCAAAACGGGTTAAATTTGGTTCTCTAGTACTTGCAGTTGCGGCCGGTTAGGTTACATTCGGTTCGTGTCCTAGGTTTGCTATGTTCTTGACCAATTTGGTGTTAAATCAACGAATGTAGCCAGGCCAATTTGAATCGAGTAAATTTGGATAGGTTGCTTTTTTTCAAAACAGATCGACTATCTGTGTAGTTTGCTCACTTGAAAAATTATGGTAATATTATAAAGAATGAGTGATTGAAATGATTGATTATAGTCAAATGGGTTATATACAAATCTATTAATTTTGGTTTCGATCATTTCAGAGCAAGTCAAATCCGATCAAGCTATCATCACATCACTTTTTCGATCGAATGATAACATTTCTCATTTCGGATCAACCATGGGAAGTCGATTTTGCATATTTTGGGGTCCAAATTTGATCAAGTCATTTTTGGACTATCATAGAGAGAAAAGGGAAAAATGACGGTATACCACAAACTATCATAAACTTGTGTAATTTATCATACTCCCTATTGTTATGGACTCTCAAGCCACCATTTCTAATATTAGTATGATAGTGTCCGTTGTGCCCGCACGATTTCGAATTGAAAATGGGTCACACTTACCCAAAAGACCTTACACCAATGAGTGAAGTGGACACTTATAAACCAATGATTTTGTCATTGTTTTTCAATGTCGGGATTGAGTTGACACCCCAACACGTATAACTAAAAATGTGATTGAGGGACTCGTAAAACGCATAGGACTTTCCACCTAAGACTTCGTCTGTTTGCAAATAGTCGTCGATTAACTCATTTTTAGTAAGATAGTTTTTGATCGACTGCCAATTTTTAAGAAAAAAAGTACTTTAGAATAGAATTGTGAGAATTAGTATCAAGTCAGAAGTGCTCTTATTGTCAAAACCCAGAAATAATATCCATCTACTAAACTGTCTAACTCCACTATATCTATAGCACCTAACTGACATGCCTAAATCTAGGTTCAAGCGAGTTTAATCATCCTAGCATAGCTTAGGGTCGAATCCACGAGGACGGGGGTGATTGTCTATTAATTTCAATCCAATTTTAGTCTAATCCAATTAATATGAGTGAATATTTCTAATTACTACCACTAATTGACTATTAAGCAAATAAAGTTGGAAGTTTTAAATTTAAAACCGTTAATTAAGGAGTTAGGGGGCATAAGTGGGGTTCATGCAACAAAGACGAATTCTTTAATTAGGGGAATTAATAACAACACTCAATGAGATTGATTCATACCAAATGAGGGAAAACAAACGATTAAAACCCTCTCAAGTACTTAATCTAATCCACAATTAATCGATTAAATCATTCTCATGCAATTAACCAATCAATCATACCTAATTATGCTTAATCGGGCCTCAAATCTCTTATGTTGGCCTAATTAGTGAAAGATACAACTACCTAAGTATACATCCTAGGCAATCATGCAATTAAAATCATAAGGGTAGCAATTGGGCAGAAATCATATGAAATACAAACCAATAAGTTAATTCCCCACAAAAAGACACCACATTTGTCACATTTCCCACACCCCCTAACAATAAAACTACTCAAACATCACTAAGTCAACACTAATCTTGATTATTAGAGTCCTAAACATGATACTAAACATGACAAATTGGTAAAGATTCAAACTTGAAAGACTAGACTAATTAATCAACTACTAAACATGAATTAAAAATAATTAAAATAAGATAAATGACAATAAATAAAAGGGAGAAAAATTGTTACCCAAACAAAGGAATAAAGAGGAGATGGATGAATAAAGACTTGAATTATATTAATAATAAACCTTAACAATTGTTGTAATAATCATGAACAAACTGAAAGATGAAAAGATGAAAGAAAAATAAGGGTGGAGAAACCAAAGCTCACGTTAGGAGAGAGAAAGAGTTTTTGGATCCCGTTTTAAATTGATCTAAAAATATCTAAGAAAATGAAAATGTGGCTATCAAATTAGGGTAGGTGGGTATTTATAGTGGGGGGAGGAAAAGACGAAAAAAACGGGTAGAAAAGGCGAGTTCGGGGCTTCGCTCGGCCAGAGACTCGCCGAGCGTATATGTGCACTCGGCGAGCGGAGGTTTACGCTTGGCCGAGCGGACATTGGCTCGGCGAGCAGTGGCCTGCTCCTCGTAGGCTCGGTGACACGTTCGACAAGCGGCCGGCCGAGCGGTCAACAACTGACGCGCGCACTTGTCTTTGGAAGGCCATATCTCACGCGTTTCTTGGTCAAATGGAGCTTATAATATATCATTAGAAAGCTAACAGGATGAAATTTCATCTCCAACCTAAATCATCCCAATATCTGATCTAAAACTTGAGATATGACCGTTTGAAGTTGCCCCTTTGCGTGAAGAGTCTTCAAATAGTGTGTTTGCCCTCTCTTTGCTTCCAAACTTGTATTATCGTCCCTTACTCTCGATTCCCATGGGTAGGGTCCCGCTCCAAGCTCTATATCCGCTCTTTGGCTCGTTCGTGCTTTGGGTTCCGCTCCAACGTGCTCCGTAGATGTTCCTACAAAAGCCAAAAGCAAACCGCAGAACCCGATTCTCATACACAATAGGAAATGTACTAAATTACCCAAAATAGCATCGAATCGAGCCAAGATAAACATATACATGAAAATGGCGGAAAATTGCCTATACAAACATTAAAATTAGGGGATGAGATGCATAAATCATACGGAAAAAGGGGCCAAAATAGTTGTATATCAAACTCCCCCACACTAAACTCTTACTCGTCCCCGAGTAAGTCAAATCAAATCAAATGCAAAAATGGGGGAAACGAGCGCAAAATCGAGACATAACTATATATACACACTGCCCTTATTATGAGAAACAAACACAAACCTACACAACTAACCTAATAAGCAAGTTATTACTATAATAGCCAATTGAGCTTTAGCGTGCTCTGCGCCCCTTCAAGTCCCACTCCGGGGGATCCGTGAGGATGGACACCCCTTGGGAGGCAGAGAGAGTCTTGCTAGAAAATTTGGACTACAATCATGTCATGCAAGCACATAAACGAAAAGTAGATTGATCCCGATCAAAACAAGTCACTTCCCTAAAAAATGACTACCGTCCTAGCTCATATGGGAGTCTAGGAGGTTTTTCGCTTCCCCTAACACAAAAGAAATGATCCTAAAATTCAACTAAAAAGGTAACCATATACACTAGACAATCAACCAAATCCACTAAAACATTACTCACAAGGGTTAACCCCCCTAACGCGTTGATAAAGAGGCACAGAGGGAGATGAGAAAGTCCTCAAGTGTGCGTTTAGTCTTGTGGACCCCAAATCCCGAATCCTACAAGTGTGGGTGCTAAGGATCGTCCAAAATCGTGCTTGACAACTGCAAATTTTGTGGAGAAAGAGGTTGAGAATATGTATACAATTTGTGGTTTATTCAACAAACATTTTTTTCTGAGGCTAATGTGTCCCCATTTCAAAACTAGATAACACAAAATATTTTTTTTTTTTTTTTTGGACTTTCGAGAATCGAAAGTGTTGGTTCGACCCCTTACCGGGTCATACCAACTTTATTGAGGGATGGGGGTATATTTTTGGTGGCTCCACTCATACGAGTCTTGCCGATTTTCTTAATTGAAGCAAGTTTTTGGTGGCTCCACCCGCATTAAGTCTTGCCGATTTTCCTTGAAGTTTTGTAATGAAAGGGGATTTATTTTCAAATCGGCTTGTTAAAACTTCATTGGTGGCGGAAGTGTGCCAAGGTAGGGGACGGTCACACCTCCTTCTAAAGTGTTTGTGGGAAAACGTTGTCTTAGCACAATAATGTCACCTTGGAAGAGTAGTCACACTAAGCATTCAACTCATAAAATTGGCAAAAACAAATTAATCGGAATAGTAGCCTCAAAGTCAAAATATTAGGCGAGAAAAACGCTTATTCATAATGCAATGGTGCAAGAAGGATTGTCTAAGTGGCATGGTTTCCCAAGAAGTTGAAAACTAGAAAAATATCTAAATGGTTAGGGGGAGAACAAAAGCACTTACTATTTCTTTTTTTAATAAAACTAAAAGAAAAATAAAGAAAATGAATTAAATATATACAAGTGATTAAAAAAAATTTGGATTTAGGAATTTGGATTCAAAGGGGCATGAACAACAAGCATCTAAATATGCAAATAGTCAATTAAGGAGAACAAACAAATAGTCAAAAGCCATAGAATTCTACCACCACATAGACTAATTAAAATCATCAAACAAGATGCATTCATGATCAATAAAATCTAAGTCTAACATACCATCATATTGCACAATCACGAGCTATGACAATTCTAGGCAAGAGCAACAAGAAACACCAACTAAATCTCCCCCACACTTGAATCGGACATTGTCCTCAATGTTTAAATAAAAGGGAGTGAGCAAAGTGTATGATCTACGATTTTTCGAGGTGGATGCTCCATCTTACGTTCTTCTCGTGGCTTGTGGTGGTGAGAGGTGGCTTAAGTCATGTCGATCCCATCATTAACATGCCCATTAAAGCACGTAACAACTTGTCAAAGGAGGAAGAGAAATTGTTTGATGGGACCCAAGGTGATGAATATGACATGATCTTCGATAGTATTCGATCCAAATAAGTGAAGCATGACTTAGATCTTTTGTGCAACACTTTATACTCAACGAAAACATGATCATTTTCATGAGTATCCTTGTAATTTTGGCTAGGAATAGAGAAGTTTAAAAGGTTTGGATCAACGCAAATCTCACTCGAGCCCTTTTCTCTAGAACTCCCCAAAAGAACAAGTTTGTCTTTAAGACAAGATGTAATGTCAAAAGTTTCTTCTTCACTCAGGAACTCCTCAAGTTCCCTTTTTGAGACTTGCCTTCCACCTTCATTTATAGGCTCCTTCATAGATTCATCAAATACAAGATCCTCACTACCAATCTCAAAAAGCGGATTATCATGCAATGTGCAATCAATTTCATAAAGAGGATTTTCATTGAATGATGCGCCTTGAGGTTCATTCACAACAAATTTGCTCTCACACATCAATAACCATAGTCTCCACTATATTAGAATCACCACTTTCCTCACCTACTAGATCCTCCTCCTCCTCCTCTTCATCTTTCTCATCATCATCATCATCATCATCATCTTCAAAAGCATTAGGGAGATGGTCACCTTCCTTATAGATACACTTCAAATCATTTACCTCATGATATTCTTTTAGTGAGTTGATCATCTCCTTAAATGTGGGTAGTTGGATTGAAGAAAAAGTAACCTCATGCTCACCATTATCTCCTACTCTATCGAGTGAAATTGAATAATGTGTGTCCGTTCTAGCAATTCTCTCCAACAACATCTCACATTCTTCTACTTCCAACTCCGCAAATGAGCCTCCGACACTAGCATTAACCAAATCAACGTATTTTGCTTGAACCCCTTGATAAAATTGGTTAAACAATAACCACTTGGGAATGCCATGATGGGGGCAAGACCTTTGAAGGTCTTTGAAGCGTTCCCATGCGTTAGCAAAACTCTCATGGTCTTCTTGTGCAAATTGGAGGAGAGCATTTCGTATTTTAACGGTTTTTGAAGGAGGGAAAAATTTGTCTAGAAATGCTTTTGATAGGTCATGAAATTTGTGGAAGGTGTTTAGAGGATGAGAGTGTAACCATTTCTTGACTTTATCTTTAAGTGAGAAAGGGAATAGAATAAGTTGAATTGTTTCGTTTGATACCCCCTCACACTTGAAAGTATTGCAATATAGACCAAAAGTTGAGAGGTGGTCATATGGACATTCATGAAATGCACCCCCAAAAGCATCTTGTTGAATTAAGAGTATAAGCTCGGGGTCAATTTGACAATCAGTTGCTTTGATAGTGCCATGATTAATTGGAGGTTCGGTAGCCGAAATATTGGGAAGCATATAATCAACGAGCCTCATTGTTGCCAAAGGCCTTCACACCATCAAACAACCACAAACATAAAATGCAAGAGCACTATTGCTAGTGCACTTGAGATGAGAATGAAATACATGTGAAAGTAGCACTATTCCCAAAATTTAACCAAAATAAACACATAACAAGTAACAAAGATTAGTCCTAAAACTAAACAAAAATCAATATCAATCACAAAACACCACCTTCCCTGGCAACGACGCCAAATTTGACACGCCTAAATCTAGGTTCAAGCGAGTTTAATCATCCTAGCATAGCTTAGGGTCGAATCCACGAGGACGGGGGTGATTGTCTATTAATTTCAATCCAATTTTAGTCTAATCCAATTAATATGAGTGAATATTTCTAATTACTACCACTAATTGACTATTAAGCAAATAAAGTTGGAAGCTTAAAATTTAAAACCGTTAATTAAGGAGTTAGGGGGCATAAGTAGGGTTCATGCAACAAAGACGAATTCTTTAATTAGGGGAATTAACAACAACACTCAATGAGATTGATTCATACCAAATGAGGGAAAAAAAACGATTAAAACCCTCTCAAGTACTTAATCTAATCCCCAATTAATCGATTAAATCATTCTCATGCAATTAACCAATCAATCCTACCTAATTATGCTTAATCGGGCCTCAAATCTCTTATGTTGGCCTAATTAGTGAAAGATACAACTATCCAAGTGTACATCCTAGGCAATCATGCAATTAAAATCATAAGGGTAGCAATTGGGCACACATCATATGAAATACAATCCAATAAGTTAATTCCCCACAAAAAGACACCACCTTTGTCACATTTCCCACACCCCCTAACAATAAAACTCCACTCACACATCACTAAGTCAACACTAATCTTGATTATTAGAGTCCTAAACATGATACTAAACATGACAAATTGGTAAAGATTCAAACTTGAAAGACTAGACTAATTAATCAACTACTAAACATGAATTAAAAATAATTAAAATAAGATAAATGTCAATAAACAAAAGGGAGAAAAATTGTTACCCAAACAAAGGAAATAAAGAGGGGATGAATAAAGACTTAAATTATATTAATAATAAACCTTAACAATTGTTGTAATAATCTTGAACAAAGTGAAAGATGAAAAGATGAAAGAAAAATAAGGGTAGAGAAACCAAAGCTCAAGTTAGGAGAGAGAGGGTTTTTGGATCCCCTTTTAAATTGATCTAAAAATATCTAAGAAAATGAAAAGGTGGCTAAAACGGGTAGAAAAGGCGAGTTCGTGGCTTCGCTCGGCCAGAGACTCGGCGAGCGTATATGTGCACTCGGCGAGCGGAGGTTTACGCTCGACCGAGCGGACATTGGCTCGGCAAGCGGACATTGGCTCGGCGAGAGGCCTGCTCCTCGTACGCTTGGCTACACGCTCGGCGAGCGGCCGGCCGAGAGGTCAAAAACTGACGCGCGCACTTGTCTTTGGAAGACCATATCTCACTCGTTTCTTGGTCAAATGAATCTTATAATATATCATTAGAAAGCTAACAGGATGAACTTTCATCTCCAACTTGAATCATCCCAATATCTGATCTAAAACTTGAGATGAACGTTTGAAGTTGCCCCTTTGCGTGAAGAGTCTTCAAATTGTGTGTTTGACCTCTCTTTGCTTCCAAACTTGTATTATTGTCCCTTACTCTCGATTCCCATGGGTAGGGTCCCGCTCCAAGCTCTATTTCCGCTCTTTGGCTCGTTCGTGCTTCGGGTTCCTCTCCAACGTGCTCCGTAGATGTTCCTACAAAAGCCAGAAGCAAACCGCAGAACCCGATTCTCATACACAAAAGAAATGTACTAAGTTACGCAAAATAGCATCGAATCGAGCCAAGATAAACATATACATGAAAATGGCGGAAAATTGCCTATACAAACATCAAAATTAGGGGACGAGATGCATAAATCATACAGAAAAAGGGGCCAAAATAGTTGTATATCACTAACTCCAGTGCCACCCCACACCAACCTCTGCTCCACCCCATCAACCACCGTCGATGGTGGTCTGGTGGTGGCCGATGGTGATGTGGTCGTGGTCTGGCTGTGGTTAGGCGATGGTCCGACGGTGGCCTTCACAATTAGTTGGAGTTAGTTTAGTGGAGTAGGTGGAGTAGTTATGAGGCATTTGTAGAGTTATCGGAGTTAGACTGTCTGGTTAGTGCAATTATATGTTTGGTGTTAGACAATTTAGTACATGTAGTTACGAATTCTGATTTCTTACAATAATATTACTTATAACTGAATGCAGCCCTTATATACAATTGTGAGGGTTAGACGATAAGTTCTTGTAAAAATTGCTATCAGGCCCGGATAATTGCTTTTACAAGGAGTAATATTGACTGTCAAAGAAGCATTAGCGGGACAATACAATCACTGCCAAAATTTCAATCTCTATTATAGTTTACAAACTTTACACTGTAGACTTCTAAATTAGTAGGGCGTTGAGTCTACACGGTAAACCTCTAAATTAAAGTTTAGACATAATTAAATTTTAATGGTCTAGTATAATTAACATCGACATTAAACTTTTTAATTGCATACTTGCACTTTAGATCTCTAACATTTAAATGGCTTTGAAAACCCAAAGACCAGTTTTGGCCGGTTTTGTATGTGAAATTGGCAGACTAGGCGAGATTCATATACATGTCTGCCAATTTCACATACATTCATGAATCATAGCTGTTTCGCTTATATTATTTTGTCCACATATGGTGCGTAACAGGGAGCGTTTCTGGTTGTATATCGAAACCGGCCATTTGACGCAAAGGAACAAACAATGCTCATTGCATTGTTCTGCCCTTACACGTGTTGCACACCTCAACTCCTCACCCTCCCCACTCCTATCTCTCTCACGCTACTCCTCTTCATGCATGCCACTGTTTTATTCCTCTTTTCTTAAGAAAAATACATAGGAATACAATATATACCAACAACCCATATATAAACCTAGCTACTACTGCTTACTAGTTACTACTACTACTTCACCATCAATCAACAATTCAATAAAATCATTAATGATGGCTGCTTCAGTCGATCCGCTCGTAGTCGGTAGGGTGATCGGAGATGTGGTGGACATGTTTGTTCCGAGTATTGGCATGTCTATCTACTTTGGAAACAAACATGTCACTAATGGCTGCACCATCAAGCCGTCGGTCGCGGTTGATCAACCTCGTGTCGTCATCGGTGGCCACCCTGATGTTTTCTTCACTTTGGTGATCAACATCTTCATTCCGTTCTTATTATGGCCCAATTCAAGTTTTGTTAAATTGCACTCATCATACGACTACTGCCACTTTAATTTGTTTGGAAGGGAATTCCATTGTTACATATCACACATGCATAAAATTATAAGAGGAATTATTGACTTATTGTGCGTATTGAGGAAGCTGTATGTAAATTAAGACGTACATGCATACTGATGAGTTGGATAATTTTACATACAGGTCATGACTGATCCTGATGCTCCCAGCCCGAGCGAGCCCTCCATGCGAGAGTGGGTCCATTGGTAAGATCTAATTTTTTTTTTTTTTTTTTTTTTTTTTTTTTTTTTGAAATAAAGATCTAAATTTATTTTGGTTAAGAAGTTATTATAGTGTAAAAAATTAAAAATAAATGTTTTAATAATAGTGGCTAATTAATAATACTCATCATCCCGTTCGTACGTAATGTTGCGGAAAATTTGGAAATCAAAGAATTAGGTGAGAAATGATACACATCAACACTAATGATCCGACTGGACAATTGAAAGATTTACTCACAACTCACAAGTGAAAGTTTGAGTACTCCGTACTAGTGAAGTTGAAGTTACCGATCGAATGTGTTTGCTAATACGGACCAAATAAGGGATCATTGGAGTTAATTAATTTAATAAGCAGATTAATAAACAGTCATTTTAATTAATTTTTATTCACGATAATAGCGTTTAATTACAACTGATGCGAATTGAACAAAGGTGAAGAGTTATGTCACGAGATATACTCAAAAGTTGGGGTGAAAAATGAGTATTGAATTTGATTAAAACTTTTTCATTTTTCTCGAGTTTATCTTGCGTAGCGCACTGAAAATGATAAGTAGTGTACTATACTACAAACTAGAGATTGTAGCTTATTTGTGATGGTACGATACACATGTATGTACTATGAAATAAAGCACTATGAAACAATAAAATGAGTACACGCAAGATTTATGTGCTTCAACCTCAACCTAAAGTCTACGTCCACAAAAATTCACTAGGATTTTCTTTCCTACATCCTCAACCCAAGGGAGTGGAAGAACCTCACAACAAATTAACTCTAATTGTACTAGTTTCAACTATGAAACTATTTCCTACTATCTCAACCCAAGACAATAGAAGAATCCGAGTACAAAACCTTGCACCCCAAATAACTTACTCTAGAAGTGAATGTACAAATCAATCACCTCTTAACAATGTTTCTTAGTCAAACGAATAGAGGTAACAATTTTGACCTATGGTCAGAATTGTGTGTAATATTAGTAGATGGTACAGGTTGCTGATCTGTTCTATCTAGACATTTTCTTTGGAATTTAAGCTCAAAACTTTTTTTTTTTTTTTTTGTAAAAAACGTTTACATTCTTAGGAAAACAAAGACATCTTTTTAAATATGCAGTAAACGTTCTCATTACTTGAAAATCAATTCAGATCAATTCTTTTCCAAGTAATATTCAAAGGATATAATATCAAGGCTATGTTTGGTATGCATAATAAGCTAGTTTTTTTGGCCAAATTAGCTTATTTGACTAGTTTTTAAACTCTTTGACCAAATAAGTTGGTTTGGTGAAACCGGTAGCTCAAGTAATAAGTTAGCTTATTTAATAAGTTATCACATGTAACTTATTAAAAAATAAGCTACTTATCATAAATTTATTCCTAATTTACCCTCATTTATTTCATAAAACAATATAAGATAAAAAAAAAATGATTCATTTTTATGTAATTTTATATGCATCAGCTCCTATATCATCAAATTTTGCCAAACACTCATATTTCTATCTGTTAAAAACTTTCAGTTACTATTGCAATTATCATTCCAACTTTCAGCTATCATTTCAGCATTCAGCTACTATTTCAACGTTCACCTACTCTTTCAGTTAGTTTTACCAAAAAAAGCCCAAATGAGGATAAAATATGCAATTTATCTCGAATGAAATTCCTATAATATATATTTTAAACAACTCAATATTTTATTCAAATCAACATGATTATTTATGAATCAAGAAGAGAGGTGTTATTCGTCGCCCACTATATTACTAACATCGCCCACATAATTCCCAAAATGCCCTTAATTAGATGAAAATATCTACTCCCTCCTACCCAAAGAGATTTTCCTCTTTGGGTTGGACACAACGACCAACACAACAAATAAACTAACCTTAATATATTAATAAGCAAATAATAATTAATCAGGCAAATCATATGGTTAATCTCTAATCCCACCCCTCCCCTAACCACCCTTCAATTGATCTCCACCACCAACACCACCGGTGGCGACCCACCATATCCACCCACCGACGACACCTGGTCCGGTAGTTTTTCCGCCGATGTCCATCCCCCGTCGATCTGCCCAACGCCAGCGATCCCCTCTTTTCTCCGATCAACCGTTCTCTTCTCTTCTCCGATTACCCTTTCTTTTCTTCACCGATCGACCTCTCTTCTCCGATTAACCCCATTTGACTACCAACATATTTTTGTCACACATGCTCATTTTACACCAATATCGAGCAAAGCCAAAACAACCAAACCAATTTCCAGAAACTCCCAAAGTAATAAACTCCCAGGCTCATATTTCCAGAAAACCAAAGTGTTAAACTACAACAACAACACCAATTTTGTACCATTATTCCCATAATATTCCATCAAAAACTCATAGCATAAAACAAAAAACATGGCTTTCCATTAACCTAAATTGACCAAAATAATCTAAAATACACCAACTTTTCCAATTATGCTAGTCGATGGTGGTGGCGGCCTGGTGAGTAAAGGTGGATTGAGGAAGAAAGGTGATCGGTGTTGAGAGAGGAAGGTGGTCGGGTGGCCATGGTGGATTGTCGCCAGAATGTAAGCTGTGGCCATTGGGATTTTTTGTGGTGATCGACGGTCATGGTGGAGAGGAGAGAGAAATGTAAGATGTTTTTTTTTTAATTAGTGATTATTAAGGCTGAAAACAGAGAATTAGGAAGGGTAATTTAGTCAAGAAAATTTGCCAAATAGGGAAAGTTTTGAAAGAGGAACTTAGTGAACCGGCCTAAGGAGGAATACATGAAAATCTCTTTGGATAGAAGGGAGTATGTCCATAAACTTCAAATTTAATTCCCATTTAAGCAAATCCCCTTCCCATTCTCAGACCCCAACCTCACTCACTCACTCCTACTTAACAAAAAAAAAAAAAAAAGAATACTCACTCAATCTCCACCGTCATTATCAACAAGGGGACAACCCCAAAGTTTCAACCACCAATGCATTACTCGCCAGGGACGTCTAGCCAACACGTCCATCTTCGAGTAAAGACGCTTGGTTAGTACGTTCGTCATTCGCGAAGTTTATGTGGTCAACACGTCTCTGATGTGATGACGTCATGACGGACATCTTGTTAACACGTCCGCATATATATCTGTTGGAAAAAGACGGGTAGCGGAAATGTATTTACTTTTCCCTCTCTGTGCGATTAAAATGGGCTAAGATAAATTTTGTATGCGAAAAACAATATAACAGAGACACGAGAATTTTTAGGTGGTAAAACCCCAATGTAGGAAAACATCCACCGGCCTAAGCCCGAATTCTTCCACTATACGAATAAGTAGGATTACAAGTATTTGTCGTCTCTAGCGCACTAGAGGATTACTCTCACCTCTTTAGGATGGTTTACGATATGTATTACTCACCAAACTTGTGGTGGTACACTCTCACTAAAAAATGGTTCTCTTTTTGTAGGAACTCTTTCTCTTACACTTGTGTTTTGTGTGTGTGGCTTGAATGAATAATCCTCTCCAAGTTGACGGTATATATAGCAAACCCCAACCCTTAGAAACTCTCCAAAATGAATAGGTAACACCTAGCCATAAGTGTACACTATTCAATGTTTGGAGGTTTTGTTGTCACATACACTTCACCTTGTAAATGCATGCATGAAACTCTTCCATATGCATTCACATCATCATGTAAATCCATGAAAACATCTTCCCCCATAATTCCTTGTTTATGGAGAAGTTCATACTCCTTTTACTAATGTTGGGTCATTAATTTGGGAGGGAACCCAACAAATCTTCCCCTTCCCGACCTAATTACGGGACAACACCACACCGACTCCATCACAGCACTCATCGAACTTCTTCGTCGGAATCACCTTGGTCATCATGTCGGACCAGTTATCGTCGGTGTGCACTTTTTCCAAGTGTAACTGTTTCTCCTCCAACACATCTCGTATCCAATGATAACGAACATCAATGTGCTTGGACCGAGAATGATAGGTTAAGTTTTTGGCCAAATGAACTGCACTCTGACTATCACAATGTAACACGTACCTCTCTTGTTTTTGGCCTAACTCACCTAAGAAATTTTTCATCCATAACATCTCCTTGCAGGCTTCTGTCGCTGCAATGTACTCGGCCTCGGTAGTAGCCAGAGCTACACATTTTTGGAGTCTAGATTGCCAAGACACAGCTCCCCCTGCAAAAGTAGTCACATAACCTGATGTAGACTTTCTGCAATCGACGTCTCCTGCCATATCTGAGTCTGTATACCCCTCTAACACTGGCTTCCCCATTCCAAAACACAAGCACCTCTTGCTTGTTCCACGGAGATATCGAAAAATCCATTTTATAGCAGCCCAGTGCTCTTTTCCTGGATTCGACAGGAAACGACTCACAATACCAACTGCGTATGCAATGTCAGGTCGGGTACATACCATGGCGTATATTAGACTACCAACTGCGGATGAATTTGGAATGTTTCCCATCTCTTCTTTCTCTTTCTCACTTTGCGGGCACTGCTCCTTGGTCAGCTTGAAATGTCCCGTAAGTGGAACATGTACCGGCTTGCTTGTATGCATGTTGAATCTTTCTAGGACTTTCTCCACATATTTCTCTTGAGATACCCATAAGAGCTTCTTTGACCGATCCCGAGTAATCCTCATACCCAAAATTTGCTTTGCGGGCCCCAAATCCTTCATGGCAAAGGACTTGCTCAAGGCTCTCTTTAGTGCTGCGACTTTCTTGTTGTCTTGTCCTACAATCAACATGTCAACAACATAGAGCAACAATATAATCAAATCTCCACTGTTATACCTCTTCATAAAGACGCAGTGATCTGTAGGGGTTTTATTGAACCCATTTTGCGTCATGAAGGATTCGAACTTCTTGTACCACTGGCGTGGTGCTTGCTTGAGGCCATAAAGACTCTTCTTGAGTCTACACACTAGATTCTCTTTTCCGGGGACCACGTACCCCTCTGGTTGCTCCATGTATATCTCTTCCTCTAGATCACCATGCAGGAAGGCTGTTTTAACATCTAGTTGTTCGACCTCCAAGTCAAGACTAGCTGCAAGACCCAACACCACTCGTATAGATGACATCTTCACCACGGGTGAGAAAATCTCGTCAAAGTCAATGCCTTTCTTCTGGTTGCATCCCTTGACGACGATTCGCGCCTTATACCTTGGTTTCACGCTGTTTTCCTCGGTCTTGAGCTTATATACCCATTTGCATCTAAGAGCTTTTCTCTCTTTGGGTAACTCAACCAAATCATAAGTGCAGTTATCGTGTAACGATTGCATCTCATCTTTCATCGCCATCTCCCACTCTTCTTTATGGTCACTAGTCATAGCTTCCTTATAGTCTTGTGGTTCACCTTCTTCTGTGAGCGTCACAAACTTATCTTTGGGATACCGAGTGGAAGGTATTCTCCCACGAGCGGAACATCGTACCTGAGGCGATTGTGAAGCCTCTGGTACCTCCTCAACTGTTTCTTCAGTTTCTACCTCACTCGTATCAGCTTGAGACTTATCATTTTCTACGGTCTCTTCGAATACTTGCTCGGAATTCAGACTGCCATTATCTTGAGCTGCAGGTGATGGGATAAGATTAGGAAGTCGGACCACAACTTGAGACTTCTTAAAATTTTCTATTGTCTGTTCTTCAAAAAATACGACGTCTCGACTTCTAACGATTCTCCTATTGGCTGGATCCCATAGCCGGTAACCCATCTCATCCTTAGGTGAGCCAAGATAGATGCATTTCTTGGTCTTCGAGTCAAGTTTGCCTCTATCGTCCTTGGGGACATGGACGTATGCAAGACAACCAAACACCTTCAAGTGATTGTAAGATGCCTTCTTACCTGTCCAAACTTCATCTGGGATACCTCCTTTCAAAGGGCTTGATGGTGACAGGTTGATAATGTCAACTGCCGTTTTCACAGCTTCTCCCCAGAACGTATTCGAGAGCTTGGCATGAGAGAGCATACCTCGCACTTTTTCTTCAATGGTGCGGTTCATTCTTTCGGCTACTCCATTCAGTTGAGGATTCTTAGGAGGTGTTTTCACGAGTCTGATGCCATTTGACTTGCAGTAACTTTCAAATGGGCCACGGTATTCTCCACCATTATCAGCTCGTACACACTTCAACTTTTGACCTGTCTCTCGTTCCACTCTAGCATGGAACTCCTTGAATGCTTCAAGTACCTTGTCTTTGCTCTTCAACATATATGCCCACACCTTTCTCGAATGATCATTAATGAATGTCACAAAATAATACGCATCTCCAATAGATCGATCACTTATGGAACACACATCAGTATGAACCAAATCAAGAATTTGCATTCTTCGACTTGGTGTACCGGATCTCCTGAATGAAATTCTGTGTTGTTTGCCAACCAAACAATCTCTGCAAGGGTGCAATGTTTTACCTTTGACATTAGAAAGGTGTTCATCTTTTGCGAGGATTTGCTATCCCTTCTCGCTCATATGTCCAAGTCTTTTGTGCCACAACTCCAAGTCTGATTGGTTGTGAGCAACATTTGCCTCCCCCTTGCGAATTCGTCCTTGTGTATAATATAATGAGCCTTCTTTTCTTGCTCGTGCGACAACCATACTACCCTTCAGCTTCCAAGTTCCACCACCAAAGTGGTTGATCATTCCCGCATCATCAAGTTTTCCTGCGGATAGGAGATTAAGGCGCATGTCCGGGACATGCCTTACATCTCTCAATACAAGCTTGCACCCGGTATTGGTTGTAAATGTAACTTCGCCTATGCCCACAATTTTGCTTGTAACCAAATTTCCCATTTTCACCGTACCAAAATCTCCTTTTTTGATATGATGAGAAAAATTATCCATATGGGGATATGTGAAATGATGCACCGGAGTCGACAATCCAAGTGAAATCATTATAGGCAAGATTGAGATAATTATCATCTCCAATGAGGAACACGTCAAAATCTTCTGTGGCTGTAACAGCTGTAGTGCTTTGCTCTTCCTTCTTTTTAGGCTCAATCTTGTCTGGGTGAACGTTACCATTCTTTTGATTTCTCTTGAGATTTCGGCATTCGGATTTCTTATGTCCAGACATACCACAATAGTAACAACTGAACTTAGTGCGAGTTTTGGATCGCCCTCTTGACTTGTCTCGGCCTTGACCCTTTCGATTCTCGCTTCGTCCTCGTTGCTGGACAACATTTGCCTCAGAATATGTCGTCACCCCACGTTCTTTTCTCCTAGACTCCTCGTTAATTAGGCTATCGGTGATGGAGTCAGTGGTGAGTTTACCTTCTGGTGCAGAGTTGCTGAGAGCGACAACTAGTGTGTCCCAACTTTTAGGCAATGAACTAAGGAGTAATAAGGCTTGTAACTCATCTTCGATCTTCATCTCGATCTTAGTTAATTGATTTACGAGCCCCTTGAAATTGCTCAAGTGCTCAATCATACTTTTGCCATCATTATACTCCAACTTCACCAACCGTCTCACCAAGTGAGCCTTGTTTCGAGGCGTCTTCTTTTGAATCATGGATTCAAGTTTTGCCCATAGTTCAAATGCATTGGTGTACGAAGACACATGCTCAAATAAACTTCGATCAATGTACTTCCGTATCATGGCAATCGTTTTTCGGTTGAAGAGCTTCCATTGAGACGCATCTTTTCCTTCAGGCATAGTTTCATTTTCTACTACCTCATACAAATCTTTACAGATTAGGTGGTCCTCCATCATAGGCTTCCAATAAGAATAATTCTCCGATGTCAATTTGAACATGTCGACATCATGAACGACGCTAGCCTCCATCTTGAATCACACAAGAATAAGATCTTTGGCCTGGCCCTCACGGGCTCTGATACCACTGTTGGGAAAAGACGGGTAGCGGAAATGTATTTACTTTTCCCTCTCTGTGCGATTAAAATGGGCTAAGATAAATTTTGTATGCGAAAAACAATATAACAGAGACACGAGAATTTTTAGGTGGTAAAACCCGAATGTAGGAAAACATCCACCGGCCTAAGCCCGAATTCTTCCACTATACGAATAAGTAGGATTACAAGTATTTGTCGTCTCTAGCGCAATAGAGGATTACTCTCACCTCTTTAGGATGGATTACAATATGTATTACTCACCAAACTTGTGGTGGTACACTCTTACTCAAAAGTGGCTCTCTTTTTGGAGGAACTCTTTCTCTCACACTTGTGTTTTGTGTGTGTGACTTGAATGAATAATCCTCTCCAAGTTGACGGTATATATATCAAACCCCAACCCTTAGAAACTCCCCAAAATGAATAAGTAACACCTAGCCATAAGTGTACACTATTCAATGTTTGGAGGTTTTGTTGTCACATACACTTCACCTTGTAAATGCATGCATGAAACTCTTCCATATGCATTCACATCCATGTAAACCCATGAAAACATCTTCCCCCACAATTTCTTGTTTATGGAGAAGTTCATACTCCTTTTACTAATGTTGGGTCATTAATTTGGGAGGGAACACAACAATATCAACGCCGGCAGCGCAATTTTTCTCTAGTATCAAATGGAAAAATATTGATTCTTTTCCAATGAACTTATGTATCGTAGCATTTCAAGTATACCCGATGATCGAGGTTATGCTAAAATTATCTCTTCCACCGCAGTAATTATAACATTCGATTTCGAGAACAATGGTGGTGGCCTGGTTGTGGTAGAAGTGTTGATGGGTTTAATTTGGCGGAGGAATGTTAGAGAATGATAAGAGAATGAATTGAATGACGGTGTCACGGCGTATGCTTTTTAAGGTAAGAAGGTATATGTGGAAAATGTTGAAAAAAGTTGGGCGATAATAGTAAAAGTTGGGCGATAATAGCTCTTCACATCAAGAGAAGTCATAATATCTCCACTAATAGTTAGGATAATCAAAAGATATATTTGCAATAAAATCTTTTTACAATCTTCCTAAAATTTAAACATTTACATCTAAATATATACTCTTCATATATACTCCCTTCGTCCCAACTCAAACTCCCTCATATTCCATTTTGGGACTTCCCACCTTAAACACCCCATCTATTTTGGGACATATTTCTCTCTTCTACTTTTATTAAATTATCACATTCTCTTTCACATCCTCTC
Source organism: Spergularia marina (assembly GCA_963680865.1). Taxonomy (NCBI): domain Eukaryota; kingdom Viridiplantae; phylum Streptophyta; class Magnoliopsida; order Caryophyllales; family Caryophyllaceae; genus Spergularia; species Spergularia marina. Next base: position 11,215,483 of record OY804554.1, read on the forward strand.
TCCTACTTTTATTAATCCCCACCTTCTCTCTCCTCCTTTTTCCTAATATTAACCCACTCAACTTATTATATCAATTTTTCTTATTTCACTACAAATAACACCCGATGCGTTTGAGGTGGGACGGAGAGAGTATATTCCTGTGGAAGAATTAATATATTTCAAGATATGTGAATCAAATATAATAAGTCCTTGAGATTTAGAAACTTAAAAAAAGTAACATTTCTGATAAACACAAATCACGTTTTTTTCGTAAAACCAATTTTGAAATCAAGAGTTTCATCAATGTAATACCATCTCATCGTACAACAAGATTATAAGAAAACAGAAACCTTCCAATCTAGTCTTCAGTAATGCCTCACATCTTGTATTCACTTGTGGCTCCATATAGCCATAGGGCAATCAAATCTTCCTGATATATTTGTTTGCCAATTCTAAATAAGATGTTAGCACAAACAAGGAGCAATTTGACAATCAATTTATATCATCGTGTCATCATCAATTTGACAAAAGGGCTTAGCACAATGTTAAACCTTAATTAGATTTGTTTTTCATTTTTTTTTTTTTTTTTTTCTTATCAAAGTTGCAATTACAATTTCAGGATAGTGACTGACATTCCTGGTGGGACAAGCCCTTCCCGCGGTATTTTCTTGATCTGATCTTCCTTACTTTTATTCTAGATATTTGTGTGTGTATATGTTAGTATCCATGTGTGTACATTTGTAATGCAGTGGTCTTTTGAAAATAACACGGGAATTGAATTACCACGGGAAGTGTAATGTCCCATGATTTGAATTCCTATGGTAAAATCCAGTGAATTTGTCTTTGAAGCATTTGGTTACCATCTAGAAATTTCAAATTCCTTGGAGTTCATTTATCATGAGTTGTTTGAATACCCTAGTACGAATTTCATGCTAATAAGTTAAAAGGATAGTGTACCCTCTATTCATGTTGAAAGGTATACATGTAAGATAATAAATTAGAGATCAAAAGAGTAATTTTTACACCACAGGAGTTGTGAATGACAATGGAGGGGATGGTGGGTAGCTTAATGAGGAATTTCTGGTTCCCCATGATAGAAAAATGATCATCCAAACAACTGTAAAACAATTGAAATTCCTAGGTAAATAGAACTTCTATGGAATTGAAAAGTATCCAAACAAGGTTTTAGTTTCTTCATATAAGAGGTAAGCTACTATGTTGTGCTGGAAACATTTTAAACACACTTTTTTTTAATTTTTGGAGTATTAAGTATTAACCCAATTTTAATGTTCATCATTTCCGGCGACAATAAAGTTTCCACTCATAGAAATATCCAATAAAGGGAAAGACGTAAATAACGTCTCAACGGAGTATGTAATTAAGCATCAATCTAAGTTTCTTCGAGTTAAGTAAATAAAACTGGTATCAATTAAGTCAAAGCTTTAATGGCCACAAAGATCCGAAGTCCAAACATACTAAAGATCGACATGAAAAACCCAAGCTCGTAACTAATCACAGAGGAAGTCTTCGATGCTCACCCCGTTTTTTTTTTTTTTTTTTTTCATATAAGGTGGTTTGTGGTAATGTATGGTAATTGGTGACATATTATTATGTGGTGGTTGAATGTTTTTAGTGGCAGTGGAAAGAAGTAAGGGCAGAATTTTGTGGCAAAAATATTGGATAAGGTGGTCGTTTTCAAAGTGGAATTTTTATTAGGATTCTGGCAAATTTTCTTATATAATAATATATTACTAATGATGTTTTTTTTAATTCTAATGAATTAGACAGTTGTCGAACCTTGTTATCGTCACTGATATGTCGCATTTCGGGTCAACTATAGACCAAATTGCTTTATTATTTCTACATAACCATTTATTTATATATATTGAAAGACAATCACTATGTTAGTCTTAGATTTCAAGAGACATCAGAGCTAATTTAAGCAAAATTGTTATGAGCATGTATACAGGAAAAGAAGTGATTTCATATACAGGGCCAAGGCCACCAGTTGGAATACACAGGTACATATTGGTGTTGTTCGAGCAAAAGCAGCTTCTTGGGTCTTTTATGGAGCCACCCAATAGTCGAGCCCATTTCAATACTCGTCTCTTTGCTTGTAGACATGGATTGGGCCTCCCTGTTGCCACAGTTTATTTCAATGCTCAAAAGGAACCTGCAAACAAGAAACGCTGAACCTCTTCGATTTTTTTGTCACATAAATTTACTTCATCTCAAAGAAGTGTAGATATAATAATGCATCGATCTATATGATAACACCAATAAGTTAAGAACATTCAGATATTTTGTTTTAAGTGTTCATTCCTTATAAATTGGAATTTTAAATTTTAAGCATGTAATTTTAGATCATATATTAGCACGTAGTGCACATCCTTGTTCCACTTTTTTATTGCACGGAGTATATGTGTACAAGATGACATCATGAATTATATGACAACTTGCTTTTGGCCACCTGAATTCACGGGATCATTTTTAATTTATTTGTAGTTGTACTATAATGTTAGTTATATCGTTTTTAAAAAAAAAAAAGTAAGCTATATCAAAAATAGAAATAAAGTTGTCAATCACAATATCAAAAATAAACATGATCGAGATGATCATATCTCGAAAAAAAAGTTGTACGATATAAACTAGAAATTGCAATATCAATTCGCAACTTGCCATCATACTTTGATAGAAAAATATATTAAACATTAGAAGTCGTACTACAAAAACACATAAAAATACGCTCTAAATATATATATCTTTCTTTGGCTAAAAATCTCTCTTTAATGAACTCCCCGGCAACGACGCCAAAAACTTGATAGGAGTTTATTTAACCGCAAGTGTACATGTGTCGTAGCATGCGGGTCGAACTCAAAGAAGTGGGTTTAGCGATGAATAGTTCAATTAAGACTATATTAATCACGTGTTTGGAGAAAGAAATATGATTGTGTTTGATTCATTTAGCTAAGTAATTGGAATAAATTCAAGTGATTAAAAACTCCAGAGCAAGGCTTAACCGCTAACAATCCTTAGTCATAGGCTCACTAACAACACGGAAATGACAAATTACTAACTTGGATGAGACTATTGTTCTAACTTGTTGACAAAACTACCTATCAAGAATTCACCCTATAACTCCCTCTCGGGCTCATACAAGGTCTTTCTAACGTACTCTAGTTCCTATTCTCATGGCATCTATTGTACGATTAGGAGCATTAGAATCACCAAATAACTTTCTCAATCATAAACTCCAACTATTCTCATGGGGAGCATCAAATCTTGATAGTGCCTGTTCTCTAAATAGAAATTTGACTCTCGCAGTTTTCTCTATTGAGTAGAATTAACTAAAGCTATTAGGTTCAATTAATCAATTCACTAGGGCATCAATACAATTCTCATTGATAATCTAGGTCAAGAACTAATCTCTCTAACCTAATTGACAATAATCAATATTTAGCACAACACTAACAAATCCAAGCATATAGTAGTTCAACAAATCAAACAACAAACCGCCTAGACTAATTCATATTAGGGTCTTTTGCCAAACCCTAGATCGGGGGACTACTCACTACGCCTCGCAGTGACACATGACTTTTCCATGCGGACAACCCCCTGAAATTTCTAAGAGAACGCGACGTTGGACATTAATGTAAGCCTTAATAGTTATGTATATATATGGCAGCACGAAAAAGGCCTTCCAACTTTATAACCGCCACCTTCGACGTCGCCATTAAACCGAAGGAGTAGAATAGTTGCGAACGAAAGTGGAAGGAGAAGAGACTTCTGGTTTTTTCATGATGCACGCGCACGAAGAGCCATTACCGTTAAGATAGATTTTTTTGGGCCCACACAAATATTAAAGTCTACATGACGTGGAAGAGAGAGAAGAGACCCACGGTCGGCCGACACCTTACATATGACGTGGCTTTTTTTTTGGTAAGAACGTCTTCATGTGTTGCCACGTGGGCGTTAAAGCTAGGCTATTAAAAGTATAGTACATATTAATAAAAGTCCTAACTTGAATATTGACCCTCAAAATCAAAGCACCAAATTGGTGTTTTCGTTTCTGTTTCTCTAAAAATAACCAATAATTTATGAGGTATTTTTAATTGGGAAAATTTACAATATACCTTTGAGGTTTCCTAGATCTTCAGGTATACCCCTCAGGTTTTCGAGTTTCCCAAAATACCCCTGAGGTTTGCAAAATGTGATTTTTTGGTGTTTTTTTTAGTAACGGTGTCTAACACTGTTAGCTATCTTTGTGCATTTGACTATTTACACTCAAATTGACTCTTAATCCTATCAATTAAAACAAAATAAAGAAAGAAAAAAACCTAACCCATATTCCCTCTCCTCCCTCTCCCCCACCTACAAGCCACCCATGCTCCGCCCCCTTCCCCACCGTCGCTCGTCCCCCCCCCACCAACACAGGCTCCACCACCACTGGCCGACACATCTCCTTGAGGCGACCCCACGGCCACCACGACCACACTCCCCGACCCCCGCTCCTTCTCTAACCACACACCTCTCTTTCTCTCTCTCTCTCTCTCTCTCTCTCTCTATCCTCCATTTCATTCTTCCTCCCTCTCCCGTCCTTCCTCTTCCGCCCCATCAGCGGTGTCGGACTCCCCCCACCCATTGTCGCTGACCCCTTAAATCGCCAGATAAAGAACCGAGGGAGTTGGGGATGGTACTAATCCGGGGAGGGGAAGACGTTACACGGTGGGAGAGATGGCTCCCGGAAACCAGAGGTCGGAAAATATGGTGTGGTTGCCGGATATCATGGAAGGGCGGGTGAATGACGGCGGGGGTAAGGGCGAAGTAGGGTGGTCGTGAGTGGGGAAAGGGGAGGAGAGAGAAAGTCGGTTGGTTTTAGGTTTTTACTCTTTTGTTATTATTTTACAATAGTTAATTTTAATTTGGGTTTAAAGAAATTTATTTAGCCTCTAATTAGACTTCTCTAATTAGTCACTTATGCCCTGTTTGATATGATTTAATAAAAGTAGTATTAGATCAGTTTAGAATCATTCAAATCAGATCAGATCAGACAGAAAAATTCAAATAACTATCAATGTATTTGGTCCATAATTGATACTAGTTAGTTGAAATTCAATCAAATTTTCAACAAATTCAGATCAGCTCAGATCAGTTTAGAATTATTCAAATTACATCAGATCAGATCAGAATCATTCAGGTGAGATCAGAATCATTCAAGTTAGATCAAAATCATTCAGATCAGATCAGATCGGTTCTATCAAACATGGCCTTAATACTCCCAATTAAGTTTAGTTAAGGATCTTTAGTTGCTTGTAAGATTATAGCATGAAAAAGTCTATAAAACTAGTTTTTATATTTTAATAATGAGGAATTATGACCACACCTTCCAAAAAGGTTATTGAACTGCTAATTAAATGCGGATACTCCTTCTTAATCTTGACCTTCTAAGTTAAGAAACCTCCTCCCTTGATCCACCAAAGAAGCTCTCTTAAAATCTCACACAAAGAATTATTTGTCAAATAGATTTTAACCCTAAAACCTTATACTCCCTTCAGTTCTGAATGATGTTACTGTTTCATTTTTTGTTTTCCCCATTTCCAAAATATTACGTTTTTTGTCGAGTGAATAATTATGGAGGTAAGATAAAGATGTTGGTTATAACTAGGTTTTAAATTTATTTGCTAAATAAATCATTAAGAATTATTTATTATCTTTCCTTTAAGGTGCGCAAAAGGGAGCGGGAAGTTTAATCTGGACCGAAGGGAGTATTCCATTTTCCTTATTTGTAATGCTTTTTGTGGTACTAATGGTTTGTGACCCACCCACTTTCATTTTCCACCACATCTTACTTCCTACATAAAATTCCGTGTTATTTCATTGTGGAAAATCATATAGTCAGAACAGGAGGGAATATATAATTAGCCAACAAATTAGCTAATGATATACTAGGCTTACATGAGTGTTTTGATCAAGTTTTTATTGACATGCAAAGAAGAAAACTTGATCTTGATGGTCTTGGATATTTGCTGAATGTTTGAGCAAAAATGGAGGTTTTCTCTTAATTCACCCGCTAAAATTAGGGTAATTATTAATTATTCAGTGAAATGTTCTTCCCATTCTTATATTTTTCAACAGTTCAGTATTAGGATTCTCATAATAATAGTAGTAGTAGTAGTAGTAGTAGTAGTAGTAGTAGTAGTAGTAATAATAGTAATAATAATAATAATAATAATAATAATAATAATAATAATAATAATAATAATAATAATAATAATAATAATAATAATAATAATAATAATAATAATAATAATAATAATAATAATAATAATAATAATAATAATAATAATAATAATATTTATTATTATTATTATTATTATTATTATTATTATTATTATTATTATTATTATTATTATTATTATTATTATTATTATTATTATTATTATTATTATTATGGGTAATGTTATATTGAATGAAAATTCAAGAATAATTACAAGAAATTGGTGGGGAGCCGAGATACTATTTGAGCCCCCACACCTTTCGCTATAGAAGAACCAATCCTAGTAAAAATAAAAGCTGCAGCATGCGCACCGATATCCTGCATCCTGGAGAACTGCTGGATCAGCTTGAGCAGAGCAACAACTGCTGGCTCCAACTCCCCCACTGAGGAGAAAGAGAAGGGAAGAAAGCCATAACCCAAAGCAGCGCACTTAGCCTCATACTTAGCACGCTTACGATTGGCAGCTTCCGGCACCACCTTACCTGGTTCAAAATCAGTCATTCGCGTCTGTGTCAAGGGCGAAGACCCAGTCAAATCGACTCAAACGTCACGCCCCTCAGCCCACGAATATAGCAGCATGTCCGTTGGATGAAGAGGTCGACCATCAGCGCCAACCATGCCAATGTCAACCTCCTTTCCCGCGGAGATCCCAGATCGGTAACAGATGTCAACCAGCGTGTCACGAACAGCGTTATGCCGATGCTTGACGTCCACAACACCCGTACACGAGACGATAGCAAAGAACGCATCGATAGGTCCGACCATTCATAGTCTGACCCAACCACGAAATGGGGACCACCCTAAGCCAATCAGAACTGTGCATACCCTGCTGAGACCTCCATAAAGCTAACTGACGCCATGTCAAGGAATAAACAGAAACGGCGTCCCTAGCGACCTGTGCGAAATACAAATCTGCCAATCTCTTCATAAGTCTGGGGGCAGCGATCTCACTAGGATTACCCAAAATGTCGATCTCCATAGTTCTATTAAAAACATCAACGGCATCAGCAAATGCAGATCCCGAAGAAGTGATACCAGCATGGCGAAGAAGCGTAGTCTGCAAGTTAGCAGACTGAAGCCGCGACGCCAAAAAAGCGTAATGGACAGCATCCTCGGCCGAATAGACACCAAGCCCCCCAAAATAAAAAGGCAAAGTAGCAAGCCTCCACTGCCAATCACCAAAACCCGAACCCGCAGCAACCACGATACGCTCCAAAGAAGAACGTAAGGCAGCATCAAAAGCAAGCTGAGCCGACTCAAAAATACACGGCGCACAAGTACGTAAAGCAAAATATAGCTTAGAGACCCCAGCGCAAGCCCGAAGTAACAACAACTCGCTCTGCGGATCATTAAGCCTAGCGACCGCGCCCATGAGCTTAATGGTAGTAGTCATCCTCTTCATTACCAAAGAACTACAAAACCCAAAATCGACACTGACTGGCCCACCTAAAAGCTTGACCCCAAGGAGAGGCCTAGCAATATTAGGGGGAAAAACTCCATCAAGCCGGCTACGTGGATCCTCCGAAGGCCAAAAAACCTCAGTCTTATCAACATTAAGATGGAGACCCACACGAGGACCATCGGCCTGAATTAACTCCAAAACCTGACCTAAAACCAAGGTATCATCGATAATAGTGCCATCGTCCAAATACCAAGCCTGCAAACACTGGTCAAAAGAGTTTCTAATCTTACACGCCAAAGGGTGCAACACTAGGGCAAAAAGCAGCGGGCCAAGGGGGTCACCTTGCTGCACCCCCTGACACGACAAAAGTGTGTGCTCCCCATAATATAAGCACGCAGGGCTAGAGTAACAGAACTCGACCCAACGAGCGAGAGCAGGACATCGGAGACGGACCTCTTGAAGCATAGCAGTACGATCCACCATGTTAAAGGGATTACGAAAGTCGACCAATAACATGGAGAGACCCATCTCATCTCCACGACCCTCAACCAAGCGGTTGACGACATGCAAGACTGCCTCACCCCCCCGGACACACCAAAACGAACTGAAGGTCAGCGAAATAATCACCCAAGGATGGACCTACCAAGGAGGCGCCAACCTTGGAAACCAAACGCCGCCATACCGTACCCACAACAATAGGGCGAATACCACCGCCTGGTTTAACAAGCGGAGTGAGCGGTGCACTAGCAACAAAGGAACCTAACACAACAGGACACTTCCCCTCAAGTAAAAGGTTAACCACCCGTGTGATAGAGGCAAGCAGCTCGTCGGAAACTGCCACAATGGCCCGACTCAAACAATCCATTAGATGCTGAGCACGTAGACCATCGCCCCCACAAGAGGTACCACGCGGGAAGCTCCTAATCCCATCAAGAGCAACAGGGACAGGAGCGTCAAAGTGAGGCAGATCAGCAGAGTCAGCAGGCAAAGACGGGTCAGGTGCAACGGGATGTTTGGCCTTTAATTCCTCCAAAGTGGCAACAGAGTAAGGGCCGATACCAGAGGAAGACATAACATAAACCGCCGCAGTAAAATGACCATCAGCGACCTTACGCCTACACTGCGTGACATTACGCTCACACAACTCCAGGGCCTCATCATCAACATCCAACAAAGGAGGCGAATCCTCAGCCAAAGTATCCTGAACAAGCTGACACTCGCCCCCGGGCTCACCCCAAGTGCGAACGGCAGAGACAAAAAACTTTTCCTGCAAACGGCGTCTAGTAGCAGATCGACGCTCGCGACAACTCCACGGTGAAAAAGTCCTGAGTGTACACAGCGGCAACACAAACAACTGAACCCAACAAGAGATGTCATCAGGCCTACTAATAACCTTGTCAAGCGCCCCTTTAAGTACCTGCGAAAAACCCAAGCGACACTTCGGAGGAATAGACTTAACCGTGCGTAACCGTTTAGAAAGCAAGCGGTCAAGTAGGTTAACATCGAAAACCGAAGACAGAGCCCGAGCAGTATCCTCCACAGGCGGCAGAGGTGAAGCGGCGGTTGGCGGTCTGCCCAAATTATAGAGAATAAAACGAACAATTCCGTCACCAACATAAGCAGGACCCACAAAATTAGACCTGCTACCATGACGACATTTAGCACGAAATGCATTACTTTTGAAACAATCATCGCAAAGCCAAAGACCCATACGCCTGAGAGTCGACTCAGTCTCATCAAATAGAGCCAAAGAAGACGAAAGAGCCTGTTTAGTGACGTCAAGAGCACCACCAGTAAAATGACGATCAGTCAAATGAACGATCAATGAACTCTTAGTAAGGCCTCGCCCACCACCATCTTGGCACCCCTTAAGGCCGACAAAAGGGCAGTGGAACCTTACAGGCTCAGGCATACGGACCGCAAAAGACAAAACCAAAGAATAAATCAAAGCACTAGAAAAAAACCCAAAAAAGGCAACAAAATCAAAAAGGAAACTCCGGCAGCCCCAAACGCGGGACCCACGCACCGGCGACTGCACACCGGCGAGACCTCCGACGCGACTGCAAGCCAGCACTGACGAACGACCATTGTGCAAAGCCGATGCAGGCAAATGCGAGCACCGCGGCGCAAGCGCGACAACAACACCCACACCCACCGATAACCACCGCAAAGGCCGGAACACGTCACCCCGATAACCCCTGCTCCGAAGACCTCGCGAAACCTCACCCTCTCCCTCCCCGTGTTTGAAACAAAGCCCCTCCTCACACCCCGTAAAAGTGGAAATTGGGTAATTGAAACCCCAAAATCTCGCTACCACCCCAAAAGAACCCGAAAACAGGGCCCGCAATCGCCGACTGGGTCACCGGTCGTCCAAAAGGAGGCAGGATTCGACACATACGACGAGAAAACCCCCCTTCCCCGATGAATCGCCAATATCGCCCTCCCTCTTATTATTATTATTGTTATTATTATTAAAACCAAAATTGTATAGCTCGCGTTGCATTAGCTTTATTAGTGTGCACTAGTTTTTACACCGTGCTACGCATGGTCTTGGTTGATTAGGGTGTTTGATCTTATGCGTAAATGAGTGAAATAGAGATATTACAATATTAGTCAACGACTTCTTTAATTTTCGTCAAACCGCTTAATACTAATTCTTCTATTTATTACCCCACATTTTTGTTATTTCAATAATTATTCTCACCACGATTATGAATAATATCATATACTACGATTTATATCAATCACCCCTAAATTACAAAAATAGATAGATTAGTATCATAGTGATCAATATCCTTGTCCCTTCCCGTCTTCATTGAGTAGTGTGGATAAAAGTGTCACAAAAAAATAATTAGTGTGTTTGGTTTTGTACGTAAATCAGTGAAATAGAGAGATTACGATATTACTCATCCTTGTCTTTGTTTTTCTCCAAAATGCAACATACCGATTCTCGTATTTTCCTCCCACATTTTGTTATTTTAATATTTATTCTCATCACGATTATGAATAATATCATATACGACGATTTATGTCAAACCCCCTATAAATTATTTTGACATTTCATTTCATATATATATTTATAATCTCAACATTAAATGTCTTTATATATAATTATGTTAACAAAATAATCAACAATCATCAACTGCCTTAGTGGTTGAAGTGTTTATATGCAACGTTGTGGTCTCAGGTTCAAACCTTCATAGTCTCATTTTTATGAATTTGACTGTGCGTTCGGTGATGAGGTGGAATTGCTTGTGTGACATGCACGTTTGCATGTCATCTATGTGGCACGTGAGGTGGAGGATGACGTGTCGGGCCCACATGGTTTCTATCCAACTTTATATATATATATATATAGACGAGATCAGGTGCGAACGCCCCTTCGCGTGAGAACTGCGCACTCCCATAGAGTGACAGAGAGTGTCACATAGAGTGACACCACGGAATAAAGCATGAAGACGCAAAAAAAAAAAAAAAAAAAAAAAAAAAAAACGTAGAGGGGTCAAAGCCCACTTCAATCAGAATTTTTTTTCGAAATAGGGCTCAAAAAATAAATATTAAACAAAATGGGTCGGATTCAAAAACGTTTAATGTTATGGGGTGCACGTCACCCCATTTCAGGTTCGGGACAAAACCGCCATTACCACTGGCGGTTTTACATGTATTGAACAGTGAATATGAGTTTCAGGGGGTGATTTTGGGCAATTGTAAAACCGCCATGGGGGGTAGCGGTTTCACTTCAAGTGAGACCGCCACCCTCAATGGCGGTTTCACACCCGAACCGAGTATGGGAATTGTGGCTTAATTTTTGTATGAAGAGTGAAACCGCCATGGGGGGTGGCGGTTTCACTTCAAGTGAAACCGCTACCCCCCATGGCGGTTATAGTTTTTTTTTTTTTTTTTTTTTTTCAAATACTTGTATCGGGGTTCTCCACCCCCCAAATCACCCGACGCCTTACAAAAAAAAAAAAAAACCCCGACTCTCAACCTCAACTTCTCTCTCCAGCCCACGTCCCCATCCTCTCCGGCCGCTGCTTCGCCCCAATCCCGCCGCTGCTCCCGTCGCTCCGCCGCTGCTCCCGTCGCTCCGTCCTCTCTCGCTGCGCCGCTGCTCCGCCCTCTTTTGTACCAATTTCTTTAAGGTAATTTCATTTCTTCTAATTGTACCAATTTGTTTTAGGTAATTTCAATTCATTAGTTTAATTGTTTGATTTTTTAGTTAGATTACTAATTTATTGAATAATTTGTTTTGTTAGTATTGATAATAATTTGCATATTCATGGTATATGATAGAAGTTGAATTTTTAGGGTTTTGTTTAATATTGTAATTAAACCACACTAATTTAGGTTAATTTAAGTTTATTGAGTTGTTTTTTTTTTTTTTTTATGTTAGTATTATGCTTGAGTTTAGTTAGTATTATGCTTGAGTTTAGTTATATATTTAATCCAATTTAGTTAGTATTATGCTTGAGTTTAGTTATTAAAATTCATAAGTCGATTTTTAGGGTTTTGGTTAATTGAAGATTTATGTTAGTTGAATTTCTTAATTAAATTAGTTTATTTTTCTCATTATAGAATGGAAATTACGGGATATCCTTTGGTATGTTATTGGGATGGAGAAATTGTTGAAGCTAGTGGAAATGTTTGTTATAAGGGTGGAAATGAGAGTTTTGTATTTGCTAGTACTAGTATGACTTATAATGACTTCATTGGGGAGATTTGTGAGGCAATGAAAATCAATAGAAAGAGTGTTTCATTGACGGTGAAGATGAAGTATCCGAGTGCCGGGTGTTATAAGGTTGTACCCCTTAATAATGATCGTTCTTTACTTGCTATGTGGGCAATTGTTCGACACTCAAAGGTTCCTTCTATGGACATTTATGTTGAAGTGGGAATGCTAGACTCTAGAAATGTATTGGCAACAACGATTTCAACAACGCCCAATACTTCTCTCACATCAATGAGATTTGGGGATGTTGTGCAATATGTTTTCATTGAAACCAATAACATAAATAAGGGGACCTTGAACGAGGATTTAGAAGGAGATGAGGCGGAGGAGGAGTTGAATGTTGTTGAACGTATGATTGATGATGAAGATGAGAATGATGATTTGGTTGGGAAGAGTGCCCCACATTTAGAATTCAATACGATTCATGAAATTGATCAACAACATGTGAATGCTTGGAAAACATGGGTCAATGAAGTTGAAGTTGAGGTTGGTAGGGAGTTTATAGTTGGTCAAAGATTTCCAAATAAAGCTGCTTTGATAGAAAATGTAACTTTGTACTCTGTACAACGTAACCAAACTTTCAAAGTGCCTGAATCCAAACCCCACACTGTCACTTTCAAGTGTAGTAGAACACCAAACCCATGCAATTGGAGGCTTAGGGCATCACAAAAACAAGAACAGTTTTCAGAAGCCTTCACCATTGTCACTTATCTTGGGCCTCACGAAGCTACCTGTGTTGGTGACGTTATTCCACGCGACCATATGAATTTGAAACGTGGATTCATTAGTGAAGCTATTAAAAACCTTGTTGCCAAGGATTGGTCCATTAAAGTCCCAGTTCTTATTGAATTTATCAAAGATAAATTCAATTATACTATCTCATATATGAAGGGGTGGAATGCTAAACAAAGGGCAATTGCAAATTTATATGGTGATTGGGATGAATCCTACACTTTGCTTCCTCACTTCATGCAAGCAATGAAAGAATCCAACCCGGGAACTGTTGTGCATTTTGTGAATACGCCAACATGCAAACCTAATGAGGAAACTTTCTTTCGAGTGTTTTGGGCATTTGGACCATCAATTCAAGGTTTCAGCCATTGTCGCCCTCTTATAACTATTGATGGCACTCATTTATATGGGAAATATAAGGGTACTTTACTTATTGCAATGGCAGTTGATGCTAACGACCAACTTTACCCACTTGCTTTCGGTATTGTTGAGAGTGAAAATACCAATAGTTGGCCTTGGTTTATGGCATGTATAAGGAGATTCGTGACAGATAGAAAAGGTCTTTGTGTTATATCAAATAGACATGATGGCATCAAAGCTGCTATGAATGATGAACACATCGAAATGACTGAGCCGCATGCCTACCATAGATTTTGCATGCGTCATGTGGCATCCAACATCAACACAAAGTTTAAAAGTAGGGATTTGAAAAACTTGTTTGGTTGGACTGCCACACAACATCAGAAGAAGAAGTTCAATCGTGGTTTCAATCAAATGGGTGAAATAAATATTGATACACGACGATATTTGACCAAACATGGTTTGGAGATGGAGAAGTGGTCAAATTATCATGACGGTGGGTTCAGGTATGGTATAATGACTACCAATATGGTGGAGTGTTTCAATGGAGTTTTGAAAGGAGGCAGATTCTTACCCATCGTCGCACTTGTGAAATTGACATTTTATCGAGTCAATGCGTACTTTGTGGAGCGGCGTGAGAAGGCAAAACAAAGGCTTGAAGAGAGACATGCATATTGTAAGAAAGTAATGGATGCCATTGCTGTCAATTCTGAGAAAGCCGCACACCATACCATTGTGGCATTTGATAGAGGACTGTTTCAAGTGACCACTGGGTCGGGCCATAGAGGTAGTGGAAAAGGGAAACATAAGCATACTGTGAATGTTGTGACTAAAACATGCACTTGTAAAAAACTTGAAATTTACAAGTACCCTTGTTCACATGTACTTGCCGTTTGTAGTTCAATGGGTTTAAGTACAAATGCATTTGTGGATGTGTTTTACACTAGTGGTGAGTATTTGGGGTCATACGCACCCAAATTTCGACCCATTCCGGATGAAGCTTATTGGACACCTCTTGATGGTCCTAAAATCCTTGCTAATAAGGATATGAAACGTGAACCGAAGAAGAAGGGTACGAAGGATAAGTCACATTCAAAGCGATTGCGTAATGAGATGGATGAAAAACCACCATCAAAATCATTATGTGGCATATGTCGTCAACCCGGTCATAACAAAAAGACATGTTCTTTAAGAGGGTAACATTTTTTGTTGATCTTTATATTATTGTGAACTTACTTTTGCCTAATCTTTTTGTGTAATATTTTAACTCTCTTGTTTTTCTTTTTGTAGCTCTCATGGAGGCGGATCTTCATCCGGGACCGATCGAACCGTCTCTTCTCAAACTGCAAGACAAACACAGGAGTCAAGCAATTTGGGACGGAGAGGAGGTGAGTTCGCTTAGATGTAGAACTCACATAAAATGGCATGGCGGTTATCGTCCTAGTAAGCGGGTAGTTAAATTTATTAGGAAAACCCAGTTTTATGGGGCGCATAGAGTAGCTAGTGTTAAGTTAGATCAGGATTTAATAAGTGCGTTAGTAGAAAGATGGAGGCAAGAAACCCACACTTTTCACTTAACCGTTGGGGAGGCCACTATCACCTTGCAAGATGTGCAAGTTATGTTAGGTTTGAGGATAGATGGAAGAGCTGTGACGGATAAGATCCATCAAGATTGGCAAGGATTAGTGACTAAATTGTTGGGAATAGCACCGGGGGGAAGTTTGAAGGGAACTTCTTTGAAAATTTCTTGGTTGATGACCCATTTTAGTTATTTGCCCAACGGTATGGACGATGCCGTATTTCATTGCTATATTCGAGCGTATCTTCTCATTTTGTTTGGTACCGTTCTATTTCCCGATAAGAGTGGGGATGTGGTTCAAGTAATCTATTTGCCATTGTTAAGTGATGTCAGTAGATTGGATGATTACTCGTGGGGAAGTGCGGTACTAGCAACATTGTATCGTAACTTGTGTCGTGGGTGTTGTAAGGATGCATTAGAGATATCCGGACCTCTTATTCTTCTTCAGTTGTGGTCTTGGGAACGTATTGCTATAGGACGTCCTATGAACATGGGACCATTAGAATATGAGGATGAGGATGAGGATGAAGATGAGGATGAGGATGGGGATGAAGATGAGGATGAGGATGAGGATGAGGATGAGACTATAGCTAGTCCATTTGGGTCACAACATATCTATGGGAGAGATGCATTAGGACGTAAGTGGCTTATGATCGATCGGCGAAGAGCTGATGGGATTTTCTCTCTTACCGCTTACAGAGATGCATTTGATTATATGACTCATGATCAAGTAAGTTTACTTATCCAATCCAATTTTTTGTGACTTTATAAGCATGAAAATAATTTGGTAATTTACTTATTTATTTGTTTTATTTTAGTTTATTTGGCAGCCTTATACAGCGGATGTCATCTCAGCTCTCTCTCCGATTTGTTCAAAGGATGAACAAGATTGGTGTGTTTTGGCTCCTATGATCTGCTTTGACATTGTAGAGTGGCATTGTCCAGATCGGGTAGTACGCCAATTTGGTTTGAAGCAAACAATCCCGGTGGACTGTGATACTTCGGTGGCTCTTCATAAATTTGATAGGAGAGGAAATCGGAAGGTAAGCTGGAGTGAAATCCACAATGTCTATATCGATTTATGGCGTAGGCGTCGAGAGAGGGTGGTGGCTAATATCGATGTAGATGATGGCTTGATGGATTACAATGATCCGTATATGGTTTGGTATCGAAACCATACTCGTCGTATCATTGGAGCTGTTAAACAATCTCATGGTGGCCCGGTTTCCTACCATCCTTCTTCTCCCTCAATTCAATTGCTTGTAAGTATGATTTATCGTTATTTCAGTTTTATTGAATAGTAAGCATGTTTAGGAAATAATTAGTGCAATATTTTGATTTTTGTGATTATAGACTCAAGGTTTTGCAACTCTACACATGAGGTGTGAGCATGACCTTCAAGCTGCACTCAATGACGCATCTAGTGTTAATTTTGTCCAAACTTTAACCGACATCCGCAAACATTGCTCCGAATGTCTCGAGAAGGTGGGATTTTCACATCTTATCCAACAATCTCAAGAACAACCAAGTGCAAGTTTGGATGATCATTCTCCTCTTATCCAATATATGCGTCGACGTAGAGTTGGTTCTCCTATGACACCAATTATGGAAGGCGACACTCCGGGTTCTTCCTCAAGCCAACCCGCTTCCTCAAGCCAGCGTCGAGCTACACGCCGCCGCCGCCTAGCGGATGATTAGCTATTAATATAGTAGTTTGTAATGTATGGAAACAATTTTATGTTGTATTCGACTCTTTCAAGTTTGTAAAAGACGTTTTAAGTTATGAAATAAGATACCATGCCATTTGAGTTCTCATCTTGGGTTGTTATTGGTGTTATTGAACGATTGTGGTCGTGGCATTTTGGTTTGGGTTTGTTTGAGTTGCAGGTGAAACGGAAAAGAGGGAAAACACCTTCAAAAAAAAAAAAAACAAAAATATAAAAACGCCACGGAGCACAGCGGTTTTATAACCACAGAAACCGCTGCTCTCAGTGGCGTTTTCATCACAGATTCAAGTAGCATGAAAATGGGTGGCTTAATTTTTGTAAAGGGTGAAACCGCCATGGGAGGTGGCGGTTTCACTAGGTGAAACCGCCACCTCCCATGGCGGTTTCACCCTTTTACAAAAATTAAGCCACCGATTCCCATACTCATTTCGGGTGTAAAACCGCCATTGAGGGTGGCGGTTTCACTTAAAGTGAAACCGCCACTTCCCATGGCGTTTTCATCACCGAACTGACCTATGAGGAATTTTGGCTAAGGTGAAACTGCCATGAGGAGTGGCGGTTTCATTTAAGTGAAACCGCCACCTCCCATGGCGTTTTCACCTTAGCCAAAATTTCTTCCCAGTCTCAAAGTTACTGTTCAAGACACTTAAAACCGCCAGTGCCACTGGCGGTTTTGTCCCGAACCTAAATGGGGTGACGTGCACCCCATAACATTAAACGTTTTTGAATCCGACCCATTTTGTTTAATATTTATTTTTTGAGCCCTAATTCGAAAAAAAATTCCTTCAATCATAGCACACTTTACTAAAAAAAACATTTCCTCACTTTCTCTCTCCTCAATTTTTTACTTCTCTTTGTCCTAAAACCCTAAAATCGCGATCTTAATCTTCTTCGCTTCGATCTGATTCTTTGACAACGATCGATGGATGCGCAAGCTACACCAATGGCGGCGCAAACAGGTATGTAAATCCGATTCTTCTTTTTTTTTTTTTTTTTAACAATTGTTGAATTTAATTTGAATGTTTTAGATTCAAATTTGGGGGAAAAAATTGAAATTACTCAGTTTTAGATTCGTTCAGTTCGATTTATGTTCTACGTTGATTATATGAATTATGAACTTGATTTATAGTTTTTATTTCGGATATTAGTTGAAGAATTTCGTAGAAAATACAATGACACTACATAAACAATCCAATGACGATATTATTTCGAATATTAGTTGAAGAATTTTAATTCATAATTAAATTTCTAGGTTTTAGGTTTTTTTTACTTGGAAAATACAATGACACCTGCTACACAATAGAATGACACTAAGTTAAATACATTAATTTTCTGCATCACTGGTTTATATTAGTGAAAAATATATTCTTTGTTATTCTACGGTCGTTCAGTGTCATTAGATGTTTGTCTGTACGTCACTGTGGTAAAACAATGACACTAAGTTAGCTTGGAGAATACAATGACACTTGCTACACAATAGAATGACACTAAAAAGTTAAATACAATGACACTAAAGTTAAATTCTTTAATTTTAAGCATCACTGATTAATATTAATGTAAAAATATATTCTTTGTCATTCTATGGTCGTTCAGTGTCATTAGATGGTTGTGTGTATGTCAATGTGTGATGCTGTTGTTTATATATGAGTCAAATTAGTATATGTCATTTTATGGGGTTTCAGTGGCATTGCAAGGGTGTGTGTCTGTCATTCTATGTTGATTCATGTTCATGCTTGATTTTCAGAATTAGTTACAACACCTCCATCTATTGTCTCCTTTACTCCTGGAGGTTCTGAGCAGTGGGTTATAAATGTAGAGGCTGAGTTTACACCTACGTTGGGGATGCTTTTTAAGACATTGGATGAGCGGGTAGAATTTTACAAGATATATGCACTTGCTTTTGGGTTTGATACAAGGTTGTATACGTCTAAAAGAGATATTAGTGACAGGATAGTCTATAAATCTGTTCTGTGTAACCGACAAGGTTTCAAAGAAAATAGTAAAAAGAAACCTGTTACAATGGATGGTAGTGAAGTGAACAACTTCTTAGAGTGTGATACCGAACGAGTTGCAAAGAGAAGGACTAAGATTACTCGATTTGGATGTGAAGCGATGATTGCTTTTAGGTACCAAGATGGTAAATATGTAGTTTCAAAGTTCCATCACATTCACAATCATAGGCTTTGCAAATTGAAACATAGGGAGTTTCAAAAGCTTGCTAGAAACCTGACTTTGTTTCATAAGCAAACCATTATTGACCACACAAAGCTTAAAATTGGTGCAACGAAATCTTTTAGAATATGTAAGGAATATGCGAAAGGCTATGAAAATGTGGGCGCAAACCTTGTTGATTTTAAGAATTTCGATAGGGATATGAAGTGTTTCATAGGGGATAGGGACTCACAAATGTTGATTGACAAGTTTAAGAGAAAATATGAGCTAAAGAAGGGTTTCTATTTTGCCTATGAGGTTGATGAGGATGACTGTTTGTCGAAGGTCTTTCGGCGATGCACGGGGTAAGAAGAACTATGCACTCTTTGATGATGCAGTTTCGTATGACCCCACTTATGGTACAAACAAATATTACATGACTTTCACTCCTTTCACTGGAGTGGATCATAACAAAAAGTCTGTGACATTTGCTTGTGCTCTCTTGTCACACGAGGATGAAGACTCATTCACATGGGTGTTTCAGAAGTTCGTGGAGGTTATGGGTAATAAGGAGCCACAGTGTCTTTTTACGGATCAAGATCCAGCAATAAGGAAGGCAGTCCCCTCTGTTTTTAAATATGCCACACACAGATTTTGTATGTGGCATATAACCGATAAGGTGAAGGCCAAGGTAGGGGTAAAAATATGCAATGAAACTGAATTCTTGACTCGATTCAATTCCATTATTTGGGATATAGATCTCGAACCAAATGAATTCGAGCAGAAATGGGATGAAATGATTGTTGAATTCAAACTTGAAGTTTCTTGGTTGATGGACATCTTTGAGATTCGACACCAGTGGTTACCAATTTACTTTAACGACTTGCAAATGGGTTGTATTTTGAGAACAACTCAAAGATCAGAGAGTGAAAACAGCTTCTTTAAGAAGCTCCAAAGTGAGTTTGGGAGCTTGGTAGAGTTTTGGATGAGGTATGAGAGTGCTATCGAACAACAAAAGTATGTGCAGAAAACTCTCGCCAAGGCCAAATTACACTTCCTTTCCTCAAACAATGACTCCCTTACCTATAGAAGTTCATGCATCAAAAGTGTACACCCACAATGTATTCTATATTTCCAAACAGAGTTGTTGGCTTCCATAGGTGCTTGTGGGGTGGCGGGATTCACAAAGACAGATGATATTGAAACTACGGTGGTAATGGATGCACAAAAGAGGAAAACATTTGAAGTGGTCTACAATGTAATTACCAATGAAGCAACCTGCTCTTGCAAGCTTTTTCCGATGAAGGGCCTGCTGTGTAAGCATGTTCTTTGGGTTTACTTCGGGAAAGGGCAAAAATGTATACCAGATCAGTACATACTCACAAGGTGGACTAAGGATGCTCTTAAAACCCCTGTCCCGGACTTGGATGGTAGTATTCTCAAGGAGTCGGAAGCACTTGATAACCGTAAGAAAGCCATTTCTGTTGTTTGGTCTGAGTTCTATTCTACTCTCGGTTGCCTATCAAACAAAGAAGAGGAAGACATAAATGCGTTGCTTGCTTTGCTGAAAGAGTATAGGCAAAAGTTAGACCCAAACCCAACCCCTCTGACCAAAGAACAAGAATTAGAGATGCTTTTAGACTGTCAGTCAAATGTTTAAGTCACTATCCACCCCCGAAAGATATCGAGCAACAAAGGGAGTGGCAGTGGTGGCAAGAGGCTTATCTCTCAGAGAAAACAAGGCATTGAAGACAGCAAGCCAGCACGCCTTCGTAGGAACTGCAACCCAATGGCGAAGCATGATAGAAGGAATTGCCCTTATCCACCCGGAGGACTAGCTCAAGAAAATACTCCTGAGATGCAGCCACCAGTCAATGCCGTGAGAGCTCCCAGATTTTGTAACAGTTGCAAACAACTGACAACTCATGATAAGAGGAATTGCCCTCTTCCCACAATTGTAGACAATCAACCACGTCCACAGGTCGCGTCACTATTCTCTCTTTTGTCTGTGCTTTTCTAGATTTTTATTAGTGAATAGAATTGCATTTTTTCATGAATTGAAATCTGATACTTATTATATAATTCAGGTTGTAGAAACTACACCTTTCAAAAGACAAACTCGAAGTCAGGGTCAAACTCATTCGTAGTGATCGTCCATAGAGTGATACTCTATTATTCATACAGTGACATGACATTGTCCATGGAGTGATACTCTATTTGAGAATTACTGACAGGCCATTTGCAATATAGAGTGACACTGTTATGTTGAAAAAGTGACATTATGTTACGCATACAATGACACTATATTCTCCCATGAGTAACACTTCAAAAACTCTATTACAGCTTTTATGACTTAATTTTGAATGTACTTTTGATCAAATGACACTATTATTCATACAGTGACAGGACATTCACCATATAGTGATACTCTATTTGAGGAACAGTGACAGGCCATTGTATGTAGGTTTAGTAGGTTATTTGTAATATAGAGTGACACTGTTATGTTGAAAAAGTGACATTATGTTACGCATACAATGACACTATATTCTCCCATGGGTAACACTTCAAAAACTCTATTACAGCTTTTATGACTTAATTTTGAATGTACTTCTGATCAAATGACACTCTATTATTCATACAGTGATAGGACATTCACCATAGAGTGACACTCTGTTTGAGAAACAGTGACATGCCATTGTATGTAGACTTAGCAGGTTATTTGTAATATAGAGTGACACTGTTATGTTGAAAAAGTGACATTATGTTACGCATACAATGACACTATATTCTCCCATGAGTAACACTTCAAAAACTCTATTACAACTTTTATGACTTAATTTTGAATGTACTTCTGATCAAATGACACTATTATTCATACAGTGACAGGACATTCACCATAGAGTGATACTCTATTTGAGAAACAGTGAAAGGCCATTGTATGTAGGCTTAGTAGGTTATTTGTAATATAGAGTGACACTGTTATGTTGAAAAAGTGACATTATGTTACGCATACAATGACACTATATTCTCCCATGAGTAACACTTCAAAAACTCTATTACAGCTTTTATGCCTTAATTTTGAATGTACTTCTGATCAAATGACACTCTATTATTCATACAGTGATAGGACATTCACCATAGAGTGACACTCTATTTGAGAAACAGTGACATGCCATTGTATGTAGGCTTAGCAGGTTATTTGTAATATAGAGTGACAATGTTATGTTGAAAAAGTGACATTATGTTACACATACAATGACACTATATTCTCCCATGAGTAACACTTCAAAAACTCTATTACAGCTTTTATGACTTAATTTTGAATGTACTTCTGATCAATGACACTCTATTATTCATACAGTGACAGGACATTCACCATAGAGTGATACTCTATTTGAGAAAGTGACATTATGTTATTGTGATATAGAGTGACACTATTTTGCTGAAAAAGTAACATTTACATTGAACAAACTCCATACAGTGACGGTATGTTGTCTATAGAGTGACACTCTATTTCAGAAAAAGTGACACTCCATTGAACATAGTGACTTTGAGTACACACTATAAAAATTGTGATCATAGCCACAAAAAAAAGGTTTGTCTAAAAAAGCCATGTACAGATTTACATAGATAAAAAAAAAAAAAAAATTCATGTATTTCTCCCACGACCTCTGCCTCGGCCTATTGATGCAAATCCCCCTCGTGCTCTTGGAGAAGATCGTCCTCTTGATAATGATAATCCTCCCTGAAACCAAAAGTTCCATACAAAATGTCAAAACCTGGAATATAAAAAAACGAGGGGGAATAAGAGCCAAAAGCTAATTGGGTAGAATAATTTCCGTACCTTGCACCCGCACCATGTATATTGCGCAGAACAGGCTCTTCAGTCAATAACGGCTTAGGATCGACCTTTTCTGCTGGCAATAACGTCTTCTTTTTAGGCTTCTTAGCCTTCTTCTTCTTCTCTCTTTCTTTATTTAGACGTTCCTCCTTCAATTGCTCAAACAAATCTTTTCTCCGTGGGTTCAATGCAGCTGAGAGAGTCAGAAATCTCTCTCTCTCCTCATTGATGTCACTCAACACCAATGCAGCAGCCATCTCATTGATGGCACTCAACACCAATCCCAAGTTACTATCAAACAAGAATCCCTCATAATAAAAAAGGTGCATCATCATAAAACACCCCGACTCATCATTGAGACTATCGGCACTTCGCCAACTGAAATCCATGCAGACAAACTTTTCCATGTCAAAAAATGCCGATTGTTCATCAACTTTGCGACCCTTTGTATCCAAATAATCACACACTGTTCCAATCTGCATAAGAATGTCCAAAAATAACACAGACATCATCCATGGAATAGAGTGAAAAATAGTGTCATTGTACGCGTAACATAATGTCACTTTTTCAGCAAAACAGTGTCACTCTATTTTACAATACAATATCACTCTTCTTCAATGGCTGTCACTGTTTCTCAAATAGAGTATCACTCTATGGACAATGTCATGTCACTGTATGAATAATAGAGTGACAGACATCATCCATGTAATGTCTATTGGTGTGAAAATGTTAAAAGTATAATTAAACTTACCGCTGCCTTTTTGAGTCGGTAGAAGTCAGAATCCTTCCAGTCCTTATGGATGGTGTTATCCAAAACTTCAATTCTCTGTTGAAGCCAATTGAGACACACGGCAAAGTAATGATCGTTGTAGAAGAATGGAATAAACACCAAATCAGCATCAAAATTCAATTTGACTGGGCATTGATTGAAAAACTTGTCCCATATTTGAAAGAGGTTGTCAGCTTGATCCGTGTCACATGTTGTATCAATCAAACTGGACAGAACGCCCATGTGATCAATCCCAAAGAAAAGCCTTGATGGTTTATAGGTCTCCTTAGCCTCAATGACATTGAGCAGAACCGACCAACAATCTGAAACTTTTGTACTCATCATTGTACTAGGGAGCATAGTTAACAGATCTTTTCGACACAGCATCATATCCTTTGAAAATTTAACAACCAATTCCCTAAAACACAAAAAAAAAAAAGAGAAAAAAAGCTTTCAAGATTATGATTCTCCTAAAAAAAGTGACCGTCTGTTTTGCAAGGGATTATATATCAAAGTTGTCTAACAAATTCAAGCACATACCGATGGTCTAGTTGACTGTAGTCATCCAAGAAGCAGTAGTCCACAACCTCCTTTCGGAGCTTAAGCATCTTATTAAACATCACACCATTGGCCCTCATAAACTTCGACAGAAAAGTAATCTTAGTTTCTGGAGGACCGCAGTCTATGCTACACCCAGCCCCATCACTCTTTTCAGGTGACACCCTTCTCAAAACAGAAATATCAGGTGTGATGAGAGTTTTTGAGCGTGCGCTACGACTGCCAGACTGAGGAGACATAGTATCAGAATTGTCTTTACCGCATGTTTTTTTTTTTTTCCCTTCCTTTGGCATGGCTTTGCTTTTCCTACGTGTCTTCTCAGCTTTTTCCTAGCGCTTTTTCAGCAGATTAGGATAAAAAGTAGCCTTTTCATCAACATATTGAGCAACAGCTTTGAGGATATCAATCCTCAAATCGTTGATGTCGCTCAAAACCAAGGAAACAGCAAGCTCGCAGCGATAACGAATTCTGGATTTATAAGATGATAATGGACAATGGAACACATCTCCTTTGTAGCACAACATGTGTATCATCATGGAAACACTGCAATCAACATTCTGTTCTGTTGATTGCCATTCAAACTCAACATTGACCATCCCAAACTTCGACACGTTAGCTCCTCGAGCAATAGATTTGGAGAGCCTAGCATTTTACACTGAAAACACAGTAGTCACATAGAAAATCATCATATTTTATGTTGTCAAAGGGACTCAAACAGAGTTCACACAAAAAAACCCAAAACCATAAGAATTACAGTAATTACCGCAAGCAAGGCCATTGACTTACACTCATGTTTGTCCCAATTAGCATAAACTCTGTTGTCAAGGTACTCAATTCGACGAGATTTAAAGTTGATACAGGCACTGAAGAAGTGTTCTTCAAGTAGTAGAGGGATGAACAACTACATTAAATAGAACAGAATTAGAAAACACCAATAAAAAGGAAAAAAAAGCCTGTCACTGTATGCAAAATACTGTGTCACTCTATTGACAAACATGTGTCACTATATGCAAAATACAGTGTCACTCTATTGTCAAAAGTCATGTCATTGTATGCAAAATACAGTGTCACTCTATTGACAACATGTGTCACTGTATGCAAAATATAGTGTCACTCTATTGACAACATGTGTCACTGGATGCAAAATACAGTTTCACTCTATTGTCAAAGTCATGTCACTGTATGTAAAATACAGTGTCACTCTATTGACAAAGTCATGTCACTGTATGCAAAATACAGTGTCACTCTATTGTCAAAACAGAGAAAGAAAGCACAGATTTAAGAGCACTACTAAAAACTCACCATATCAGCATTCGGATCAATTGGCCAGCAATTACAAAAACTCCAATTATCCCAACAAGACATCAGCTCCTCACAGGCACCCTTCGACTTTCTGTTCTTTTTGAGAGCTAACAATGTCCCCTACAAATAAACAGAATAAACGGATTGGTGAAAAACATACAGTAATAATATACTTCAAAATTTTACTAAAATGGGAGTGTAAATACCATGTGAATAACGCTATAAAAGGTCCTTGACGGTTGCTGATTCTCCTTTTGCTGAAGCTCGTTGAGGTGGATTGACCAACACTCAACAATGGTATTTGTAATCATTTCACGATCATGAAATGTAACCATATCTTCCCTTGGAAGAAAATGGTAGAAGCCAAAGTTCACTAGCTGCTCACTAGAAAAAACAAATAAAAAAAGTCAGCAATTGTATAAAAAAGCCTGTAATTGTATGCACAATCAATTGTCACTGTGTGCGCAATAGAGTGTCACTGTATGAAGAAAAAGCTTGTCACTTACTCGTTTGGGAGGTCAAAATCATCTAAAAAGACGTAGTCAGCTACAAATTTGCGTAGTGAAAGCATTGATGAAAAGATCTCTCTGTGATTGATCATAAAATTGGACAGGAGCAAATTATCTTCACAGACACCACCAAAGTCAAGAGAGCAGCCCACACCATCATGGTTGCGCCCCTGAAGACTAATCCAAACCCCTTCCGAAGGCATAATTTCCTCTGCAAGATTCGAAGAAGGCTTGCTAGCACCACATTCACTAGCAGCAGACTCGGTAGCAGCACCCTTGCCAACAGCAGGCTCTATAACACCAGAATCTACGACAAGAGGCTTGACAACACCAAGTTCTGCGACAGGCGGATCGGTAACAACAGCTCTGTGACAAGAGGCTTGGCCCTAGACTCACTAGCAACAGCGTTGCTATGAGCAGCCTTGCTACGAGCAAGCTCTATAGGCTCGATAGCAGTAGACATGCTAGCATCAACACCAGTTGTAGTTTCATTTGAGACACCATCAGTAACCATTGACACAATGCGTTCTAAATCTTCAAAGCTAGAGATATAATCTTCTGTAGAAATAAAATTTTCGGTTTGTTGTTGGGCAGCTTCATCACCACAAACATCACCAGAAGGGGGAGTCATGACAAGTGGTTGAGATGACAGCCCATACGTTGCTAAGAAATCTGTCATTTCTTTCACTGCCTGCATTCTCTCACAAAGAGAGTCGAAAGAACGGAGGACATCAGGATCAAACAAGCATGAGGGTGTCGAGGACAATTTCAAACCTCCTTTATCATCAGCAGGTCTCGAGGCAGCCCTCTTCTTTTTTAGTTCATTCAGCGAACTCAAAACATTGAGGTGCACAACCTCAATGTTTCGCTGCATAAGAAGAAAAATCTCCTAGACTTCATCACCACTAGCCCTCCCCTTAATCTCCTCATCTGTCTCTATGCCTTTAGGAAGCTCAAACACAATATACTTGCATCCATTAGACCGAGAACCAGCAGATGTATGAGGGATATCTTCATACATTGATTCTGGGACATTCTTTGATTTGGAAATTGGGTATAAAGTCTTTGAGATCAACCCATTAGCCAAAGAACCAGAATTGAATTGTGACTTTACCCTTTTTGACAACTTCTCGTCATCCCAATGTTGGATGAGTGGCAAGTCACAGGGTTGAACTTCTCCATGAACTTCAAGCCTATGGAAGTACGCCAACATCAAAACAAGAACACAGCCTCCACAGAATGTTAACTTCTTTATCTTGTGCTTCATGAATCCATCAATTAATTGATCAAACACAAACCCACACCAATCAAGGTCCTTAATCTTCAACACATCTTCAACGGCTTGTAAAAGACTGAAATCAATCGTAGAATTAGAAGTTGGAGCCAAGAAAGATGACATAGCCGAGAGTACAAACATTTGTTTGAACTCGTCATCTGCGACCTCCTTCTTTTTCAGCCTACTAACAAACTCTCCAATAGCAATCACATCACTATTACCCTTAATATTAAA
Source organism: Spergularia marina (assembly GCA_963680865.1). NCBI lineage: Eukaryota > Viridiplantae > Streptophyta > Magnoliopsida > Caryophyllales > Caryophyllaceae > Spergularia > Spergularia marina. Next base: position 11,242,908 of record OY804554.1, read on the forward strand.
TTTCTGCCTCCATTTCATTTTTAATGGATGTTGATCAGACGTGAACCTGTTTCCTATCTCAATCAATTCCACCACATTCGGTCCCCTAGGCAACAGAAACATGTCATGAACATCATCCTTACCAAGCAAAAACTCCTTGCTCGGGGAAGCTTTCAAAATAAAACTCTCATGATTAAAAACATCAACTAACCACGGGATTATTGAAGTTGGAATAGCCCCGAGTTTCAACATTAACAACCCCCCAAACCCAATTTCTTTAACGCCATTTACAAGCTCAGGGTTGTTGTTTATCACACTCAACACCTTCATCAAAGAATTGGGGCAGCATTTGGTAACTAGTTTCACCCTGCGTTGGAGAATAAAATTAAAAACACATACATACAATGACACATAAAATCAAATTCAGTGACACACATGTGGCATACAATGACACAGGCATAAAAAACATGAGTGTGTCACAGAAACACAAACAATGACACACAAAATCAAATACAATGACACACATGTGACATACAATGACACAGGCATAAAAAGACATGAGAGTGTCACAGAAAACACATACAATGACACATAAAACCGAATACAATGACAAACATAGAGAGACAAGGAATTACTTTGGCACATCAGTTTTACGTTCTTCATGGACGTCAACCAAAACGTCTTCAACCTACAAATTTGTTTCCAAACGACGCTTTTTCGTCACTCCTTCATGCAATACTATGTCAGTACACTCTCCTTTCGACAGTTTCGAATTAGTTTTAGGCGACTTCCTCTTCTTCTTTGCCTACACACCAAAAAACACAAAATTTTAACAAAAAAACTAGGGTTTCAAAATCGGAAATAAACGTTGTATAACACTAAAATCAACTAATTAATCAACATTTTAGAGTAGAATTCATATATAAGTTGAACAAATGCACAAAATTAGCACAAAAAAACCACATGCAAAAAAGCTAGGGTTTCGAAAATGTTCAAAATCGGAAATAAACGCTGTATAACACTAAAATCACCCAATTAATCAACATTTTAGAGTAGAAATAAGATATAATTTGAACAAATACACAAAATTAGCACAAAAAAAACCACATGCAAAAAAGCTAGGGTTTCAAAAATGTTCAAAATTGGAAATAAACGCTTTATAACACTAAAATCAACCGATTAATCAACATTTTAGAGTAAGAAACACATATAATTTGAACACAAACACAAAATTAACACAAAAAACAACATGCAAAAAGCTAGGGTTTCAAAAATGATCAAAATCGGAAATAAAAGCTAAATAACACTAAAATCAACTAATTAATCTACATTTTAGAGTAGATTAACAAATATTTCAACAAAAGTAGAACGATATTCAACTTCGAAATCCATAAAATGCAGTGAATTTAAAAAGAAAATCGAAAGTATTACCTTATTATAAGAACAAAAAGGAGGAGAAGATGTCGAAGGCAGAGGCGGAGGCGGTGGCGATGGAGATGACGACGGCGAGTTATCGGAGAAGATGACAGGAAATGAGAAAACGCGGGAGAGGAGAGAGAAAATGAGAGAACGCGAGAGAGGAGAGAGAAAATGAGAGAGCAGTTGATTTTTGGAAAGTGAATTGTCAGATTTCGAAAATTGAAAAAAACCCTGTGTAAATGTTATTTAAACCCCGGACAGGTGGCGTAATCTGGGGCGTCGAAAATTGTAGATCTGACGGCTGAGATTTGGTGCTCAGTCTTCACCTAAGGAGGGGTACTCTTATGCTCCTCACTATATATATATATATAGGGGCTGTATACGGTCAGAAGTAACCTTAATATTAGAAGTCAGAAGTGATAACTGCACTACTGAATTAGCTAACTCTATCCATATAACTGCACTAACTAATTTGTGTAACTCCAGTAACTCTACTAACTCCATCACATAACTCAGCTAATTGTGAAAGTCATCACCAGACCACTGCGGACCACCGCCGGACTGCCGTTGACCACCGCCGGACCACCGTTGACCGTCGTCGGACCACCGTTGACAGCCGCCAGACCACTGCCGGGCAACCAGTGATGGTGGTTGGTGAGGTGGTTGGGTTGGGGTGGTGGTGGAGTTAGTTGATATAGTTAGTGGAGTTATAGAGTGAGTGGAGTTATGAGAGTTAGTTAGTGCAGTTATAGAGTTAGTGGAGTTAGCTGGGGGAGGGGATTTTCGCGTGTTATCTCAGCCGCCGGATGATTAGGATGGACGCTCCAGATTACTTCTGACTTCTGACTTTAAGAGTACTCCTCACCCGATACAATTCATATATATATATGTAGGGGGCCTATCCAGTGAGAAGTGGTAATTTGATGAGAAGTGAGAAGTAATCTCAGCCATTGATTTCGCATAACTGCAGTAACTAAACTGCATAACTTCAATCGTAACTCCACTAACTAAAACTCTTAACTCCAGTCAGTTAATTGTACTAAGTAATTTGCATAACTCCAGTAAGCTAACTGCATAAAGTAAATTGTTAACTCCATTATTATTAGTAGCTCCACTAAATTCAACGAAAATTTATTAACTCTAACGTAACTCCAAGAACTAAAACACGTAACTCCAACTTAACTCCATCATCTATAACACGTAACTCCAACTTAACTCCATCATCTAAAACACGTAACTCCAACTTAACTCCATCATCTAAAACATGTAACTCCAACTTAACTCCACTACTTTAACACGTAACTCCGATAACTCCTCTAACAAAAATACGTAACTCCAACTTAACTACACTAACTAAAACACGTAAATCCAACTTAACTCAACTAATTAAACACGTAACTCCAATAACTCCACTAACCAAAACACGTAACTCCAACTTAACTCCACTAACCAAAACACGTAACTCTACCTTAACTCTACTAACCAAAATACGTAACTCCAACTTAACTCTACTAACTAAAACACATAACTCCAACTTTAACTCCGATAACTATGACACGTAACTCCAATAACTTCATAACTAAAAGACGTAACTCCAATAACTAAAAGACGTAACCCCCAATAACTCTACTAACTAAAATACGTAACTTTAAAGCTAACTCCGCCAATTAATTACTAACTAAAAAAAAAAACACAGAAAATGAAAGAAATTAAAAACGAAATTAACAAAAATCCCCAATCTTCCACCATTTTCTCTCTCCTCCCACACCACCAACCTCCACCCTCCCCCCGCCACAGCTCCGCCAGCCACAGCCCCCCTCCACCTACACCTCCGTTGCCATCAGCCTTACCAGCCACCGCGGCCGAGCCGTACTCTGTCCTACAACCCTCGACGCTACCATCCCCCTCATTTCCCCCCTCTCCTCTCACCTCATCACTCGATCTATTATACACCACCGCGGCGAAAGTCGGCGACGGCGAGCCATATCTGACGATCGACGGCCGTGATTCAAGCCGGCGGCCATATCTCACGAACTGAGCGCGAAAACGTGTGCGGAAAAAAGGGAGGAGAAGACGTTTTTGGCGGTCGAAAGCTACTCGACGGAGGAAGCTAGCGGCCGACGACGACTCGTAGTAGTCAGTCGAGTCGTCGGTGGTTCCTTCGCCGTCGAAGGTTGTCGATGGTGCACGCCGGCGATGGTGGTGGGTGGCACGGGGCATGTGCACGGGGAGAGAGAAAGGAGGGAAGGGGGAGGAGAGAGAAAATGTGAGGGATTTGGGAATTTTGGTGTATTTTTAATTTTATTTTTCTTTTATTGTAATCTTTAATATGGGCCATTAGATCAAGTGGAATAGATGACTGAGATCACTTCTCACTTCTCACGAAATTAATACTTCTCATTTGATAGATTTCCTATATATACTAGTATATATATAGGGGGCCTATCCAGTGAGAAGTGGTAATTTGGTGAGAAATGAGAAGTAATATCAGCCATTGATTTCGAGTAACTCTACTACCTAAACTGCATAACTCTAGTCCTATAACTCCATTAACTAAATTATGTAACTTTAGTAATATTAATAATTCCAATCATTTTAACGTTATTCTACTAACCCCAATAACTAAAACACGTAACTCAAAAAACCAAAACACGCCAACGTAACTCCACTAACTAAAATACGTAACTTCATTAACTAAAACACATAACTCTAACTTAACTCCACTAACGAAAACACGTAACTACATCATAACTCCACTAACTAATTAAATCACGTAACTCCAATTTAACTCCATTAACTAAATCACGTAACTCCAACATAACTCCAATAATTAAAACCCGTAACTCCAATAATCAAAACCCGTAACTCCAATAACTCCAATAATTAAAACACGTAACTCCAATAACTTCAATAATTAAAATACGTAACTCCAACTTAACTCCAATAATTAAAATACGTAACTCCAACTTAACTCCAATAATTAAAACCCGTAACTCTAACTTAACTTTAATAATTAAAACCCGTAACTCCAATAACTCCAACATAACTCTATCAACTAAAATACGTAACTCCAAATAATTTCAATAATTAAAACACGTAACTCTAATAATTAAAACACGTAACTCTCGTAACTCCACAAATTAAAAGTCGTTACTCCAAAAACGAAAAAAAAACATAAAAAAAAAAAATTAAAAAATTCACCATTTCCTCTCTCCTCCCACGCCACCCATACCTCACCCTCTCCCGCCACTGCTCCACCGTAGCCCCGCCCCCGCTCCCTCCTGCACCACCTCACTCACCACCAAATTAATCGGCCACTCGCCGCCGTGTCAGCCTTGCACCCAGACCTCGACGCCCCCATTCCCGCCACCCTTATTTCCCTTTCTCTTCTTACCTCGCTCAGATTATTCGCGAAAAGGAGATGTGATGGCAACGGAAATAGGTGCGGCAACACGGAGTAACACCGGAAAAGGTTAATAACCACGTCGACGATCAACCATGACGGCCAAATCTAAAAAAATTTGCGCGAAAAAGAGAGACTGAGAAGGTGTTTTTCGCGGCCAAAAGATGCTCGACGGTGGAGGCTAATGTCCGAGGAAGACTCGCGACAGTCCGTCGAGTCGGCAGGTGGTATATTCGCCGGAGAAGATAGGTGATGGTGTACGACGGCGGCGCGGGGGTAGGTCGTGGAGAGAGGGAGGGGGAATGGGAGGAGAGAGAAAATGTGAGTGATTTTTGGGGTTTGGGTTTATTTTTATTTTTCCTTTTATTTAAATTTTAATCTACACCTTTGATCTAGGTAAGATGGAGGGTTGAGATTACTTCTCACTTCTCACGAAATTAACACTTCTCATTTGATAGATTTCCTATATATATATATATATATACACACACACAGGGGCCGCATCCGGTTAGAAGTTTTACTAATGTCAGAAGTCAGAAGTAATATAGGTCGTGCGATCGAGATCATCTGACGGCTGAGATCACATGCGAGTTTTTGAGATTGAGGGTAGTTTGGACAATTTCCATCGCGGAGGGGGAAGTTGAGTTGGATCAAAATTTTCAGACTCATTCCAAAATTCAACTTTCTCTCTCTTCCTTTCCTTTTCTCTCACAAATTAAACCTTCCAAATTCGAAACAAATTCTGGATTCGTATTGGAGTTTGAGATTCATACAAAAAAAAAAAAACACATCCTACAAATTTTCATCGCACAAAAGTTCGCGAAAATGGGGGTTTCATCGCACAAAAGTTCGTGAAATCAGGGTTTCATCGCACAAAAGTTCGCGAAATTAGGGTTTCATCACACTGAATATTGTAGTGATTCAACCCAATCATCGTTCAATAGTAGATTCATTCGATGGAATCTGGTACTTAGATCTATATCTCTTGCTTGTTCGTTGATTATTGTGTATAATTTTTATGACGTTAATTCATTGGTCGAATGCGATTTGATCTGTGTTTCTAAAAATCATTATTCTGCAGTTTTTTGTTGCTGTTGATAGAGTTATCAGAGTTAGTACAGTTATGAAGTTAGCAGATTTATTACACTTATTATATGAAGATAGTTCAGTTATCACAGTTAGTACAATTATCACAGTTAGTACAGATATGAAGTTAATAAGTTATGAAGATACTTCAGTTACCAAAGTTAGTACAGTTATCATAGTTATTACAGTTATCGAGTTAGCAGAGTCAGCCTAATTACACTGTAGATATATAAAGTATAGTCACTGAAGTCGTAAAGTTAAAGTTATGAATGTTATTAGGTAGACTTATTACAGTTAATAGGCAGTCATAACAAGCTGTAAAGTTATGAATATTAGTCCGTAGAGTTAGAATCGATGTTAGGTTTGGAGATTTTCTAATATAGAGGCTTATTAGTTATTTTTATGTCTGCTAAATGCAAGTCGGAACTGCGGCTAGTAATGCAAGAGCATCATCTAAACTACCACCTTGTACCCCTCGGGTCCACACAAGATCTTCATCTCACTACACCCCAAGAGGTACAGAGGAATGGGTTTCAACAGTAGATGGCGATTTGAAACCCTTCATTGGTCAGAAGTTTGCAACAATTGAAATGGCTGAACAGTTTTATGACCGATATGCCGCTACTAGTGGTTTTGACACGAGAAAATCCACTCGTCTAGTAGATCGTAGTGGAGAAGTGACTGTAAGGTATATACATTGCAATAGAGAGGGCACTAGGCGTATACGTGTTCCTAAAAAAGCAATAACAATAGGTAATGGGATTGGTGAAATTAAAAAGGTGTGTAGGCGCAGGAACACAACTCGGGTAGGTTGTAGGTCCATGATTGGCTTCAAATTTCAAGACGGAGGGTATGTAGTGTATCTCTTTCATCCAGGTCACAATCATGGTCTTGTGTCACCTAGGTTTGACAGATTTCACAAGATTAATCGAAACCTTTCTCTTCATCACAAAAAGATGCTTATCGAAAATTCCAGAGTTAATGTTGGCACCGCCCAAATATTTAAAACCTTGAAAGAACATGTTGGTGGATATAAGAATATTGGGGCAACAATAGTTGATATGAACAATTTCAGGAGGAATTACAAAAACGTGAATGGAGAAAGAGATGCCCAACTTTTTCTAGATAAGTTGGGCAGGTGTAAAAGCAAATCAGACGCCTTTTATTATGCCTTTGAAAAGAATGAATATGGGAATTTGGTGAGGGTTTTTTTGGGCTGATTCGTGTTGTAGACAAAATTACTTTCTGTTTGGTGATGGTATTTCATTTGATCCCACTTATGGAACAAATAAGTACAATGCGGTTTTTACCCCTTTTACGGGAATTGACCAACACAAAAAGTGCGTCACTTTTGCTTGTGCATTGTTAGCGAATGAAGATGAAATGTCATTTGTGTGGGTGTTTGAAAAGTTCTTGGAGTGTATGGACAACAAAGAACCTCATTGGATAGCAACAGATCAATGCCCAGCTATAAGGAATGCTGCACCCAGGGTTTTCAAGACTGCGGTACATCGCTTTTATGCTTGGCACATAATGAAAAAGGTAAAAGAAAAATTAGGTCATGCTGTGACTAATGAGTCTACAGGTTTTATGCCTCGATTTACAAGTCTTGTGTGGGATCCAGAAACTAAACCATCTCAATTTGACATTGAGTGGAATGAAAATTTGGAAGACTTTGAATTGACTGGCGATCATTGGTTAGGAGATATATTTGAGACTAGGAGTATGTGGGTACCTTGTTATTTTCGTGACACACACCTTGGATTGATCTTAAGAACCACTCAACGTTCGGAGAGTGAGAATAGTTTTTTCAAGACCTTCCTCGACAAGCATGCTACTCTTGTAGAACTATGGATGAGGTTTGAGAGTGCTATGGATCAACAGAGGAACGTTACTGACAAGTTAAATTATGAATGTGAGAATTCACTGCCATCTTAAAAACTCCCAACCCTTTGGAGACATACGCCTCACAAGTTTACACACACACTGTCTTCTACCTCATACAAGAGGACATTGTGGCAGCTTCGAGGTGTGGTGTTGCTGGATTCAAGAAGACAAATCACTACGAGGAAACAGTGGTCCATGACTCTATTAAGAAGCTAAGGATCAGGTACTAAACTAAACTGTCAGGCTTCAACCTCACTTTTTATATTGTCCTTGCAGTTTCGTCTTTGTTATTGCAAGCTCTAAATATTTGTGTTGTTATGGTCAGGTTCAGGTGGTCTATAACACGTCATACAATGAGTTACAATGCTCTTGTAAGTTATTCAATAGGATTAGGGTATTGTGTAGACATTCATTGTGGCTTCTGGCTGGAAAAGGCTTTACTACACTCCCCAAGCAATACGTACTTGACAGATGGAGAATGGAGTCATATCGGAAGCCTGTGTATGACCTACGAGGTATTATCTCCTTGGTACTATTATCGTTTCTATTTGGCATTGCTGTACATTTTGCTTCTTAACAACAAAAACCCACATTTGACAGGTAACCTACTTGACGATCACACAAAGTTGAAGGAGAAGAGCAATAAATGTTTTTCAGCTATGTGGAATGAAGTTTACAAAATAGTGGAAGAGGTTGAGGGGATTGAAGATGACGTTCTCAAGTTTATAGAGTCTCTAAAACAATTTAGAGACACGTTAACGGCTGGCACTTCTAGTGCACTGAAAACGAAGAGACAACAAATAGAGTCCCTGTTAAACATTGATGCCTCAACAGAAGTAACTGTCCTCCCTCCACTCCAATCCAAAAACAAAGGGACAAGAAAGAGATTGGTTTCTCAAAGGGAGCTGCAAATACAGAGAAGCAAAACGAAGAAGCTCAGGACCTGTTCAATTTGTGGTAAACGAGAAAAACACAATGCTCGAACATGTCCTATGAAAGGGAAATCAAAGATATCAATCTTTGTCGTCTTTTATCAAATATATTCATATGAAGTAAAAGAGTATTGCTAAAGTAAAAATTTGTTCTTCCAATAATATTGCTCATGTTGACTATGTTTTTGTCTAACAGGTGCATCAAAATGAAGAAGAGGACGAAGAGGATGAAGAGGACGAAGATGATGAGGAGGAAGAGTTAGAATAAATGAAGACGAAGATGATTTTGGAATTTAATGTTACAGTTATGCGTTTTAGTGGTACAGTTATTACAATTAGTGAAGTTATCTCTTTCGGATAGAGGAGTAATGTGAAGTTATTCATTTCAGTTGTACAGTTACGCCTTTATATTAGCAAAGTTATGCGTTTTTAGTGGTACAATTATTAAAGTTAGTGAAATTATCTATTTTGGATAGAGGAGTAATGTGAAGTTATTCATTTCAGTTGTACAGTTACGCCTTTATATTAGCAAAGTTATGCGCTTTTAGTGGTACAGTTATTAAAGTTAGTGAAATTATCTCTTTCGGATAGAGGAGTTAGTAAAGTTATTCATTTCAGTTGTACAGTTACGCCTTTATATTAACAAAGTTATGCGTTTTTAGTGGTACAATTATTAAAGTTAGTGAAATTATCTCTTTTGGATAGAGGAGTTAGTAAAGTTATTCATTTCAGTTGTACACTTATGTCTTTATATTAGCAAAGTTATGCGTTTTTAGTGGTACAGTTATTAAAGTTAGTGAATTTTTCTCTTTCGGATAGAGGAGTTAGTGAACTTATTCATTTCAGTTGTACAGTTACGCCTTTATATTAGCAAAGTTATGCGTTTTAGTGGTACATTTATTAAAGTTAGTGAATTTTTCTCTTTCGGATAGAGGAGTTAGTAAAGTTATTCATTTCAGTTGTACAATTGCGCCTTTATATTAGCACAGTTATGCGTTTTTAGTGGTACAGTTATCAAAAGTTAGTGAAATTATCTCTTTCGGATAGAGGAGTTATCCCGAACTTTAATAAACACACGAGGGTGACCCCCGAAGATTTCATTTTCAAAAAACAACCGAGCGCGACAAACGGCTAAAGAACCGGCAAGGTCTAAACGAGCAGAAACATGCAATGATAATACAAACCGAATTACGCACACATAAAATTCAACCATCATTCCCATCACATTTTGTTTACACTACCACTGCATTAACTACAAAGGCTAACTATCCGAAAATTATAACTATAGTGGTTAGTTTCTGTCATTCGTTATAAGAATACGTTGGTCATACTCCTTCAAATGTCAAACCAGTCCTGCATTCATTTGCGTTCCTTCTTTGAATCTCCAGCGCGCATTTCAGGAGGTAGACCACAAACTTTGGTACGCCTGCACAATACGAAAAAAAACTAAATGACTAACAAAAGCATACATGAACTCAAGAATAAGATGACGTCTCTCAACACAAGCTTTCAGACCAAAAACCATCAGAAATTCACACTAAAAAATTGAGTTGTTTTTTACATTGGGGCTGCCATCCTTGAGCTGACTGGAGCTGGCTGGGAATGCGACTTTGCAATAGCAGCAGGACAGGAAAGCGGTTGGGAGACGGGTTAGGAGCGTGTAACAGCTCTAATGGCACCACGAGTCCTGGACTCAGCAACAGGCCTAGATGTAGCTTCTTGTGCTTCACATCTTGGGATTGGTTCAGATGATGCATCTGGCACTTCTGATTTTCTGATCCATCAGATTCATCAAGTGCCCCTGATAGTACAACAGCAGGTTTTTTTATCTTGGTTGGCACAGCAGCCGCTTTCTTTTTTTCTGCCTTTGCAAGCTTGTCCAACTTTACTGACAAGTCAAATCACGTATCTCGAAAAGCATCGACCTTTCGGAGGACTTCAGCTCTGCATTTGTTATGGTCGAAAAGAACCAGTGTTGCACAAATCTCAGCCCGATACATCTTTCTCCCATTGGCTGTGTCAAGCTTGGACATAAATGACACCCCATCATAGTTCAAGCAATGGATCATCGTGTATACACCAGAATCATCATTATGTACCTTGGTTTCCCAAGGGAGATTCACACGAATGAATTTGAAAAGGGCGACATCTGATGCATGTGGATGTCCACACTTCACCAGAAAACGTTGAAAGTACATCACTTACAAATAACCCAACCAATAATCAAAATATTAATAACATTGTATTGATAAAGTGCATACTAATTCGAAAATCATAATAAAAAAGGCTAGAGAGTTACCAAAAGTTTTGCTTGGTCTTTGTATGCAGTCTTCGACCAATCTGTATACACTCTATTATCCAAGATATCGATGGTCCTAGAATTAAAGTTCAACACGACAAGGGAGTAGTGTTCCTCGTAGTGCATTGGGAAAAAAAACCTAGCAAAACAAATGCAACAAGACCATAAATATAATCACACAAATATCTGACTCTATTAACTGAAGGCTGAAAATATACACCAAAGACGATAAATATAATCACACAAACATTCAAAGAGACTTACCATGTCCTTGTCGGCTAGATTGGACACATTTGGATAACGGTCCATCCAAGACTGCCAAGACCCAAAAAGTTGTTGTTCCACAACACCTTCCTCGCTATGCTGACCAACAAACGCCTCATATACACCGTCCTAGAACAACAAAACATTTTAAAACAAAACAAACACACAAAAATATAAAGTAATTGACAATGTGATCTTTACTCACCATGTGATCTAGTCCAAAGAAAACCCGAAGAGGCACTGATTTATCTTCAAACTCCAAGTGATTAAGTAAAACACTCCAACTGTTGATAATTGCCGGGCTAATGTGTTTGGAGGGTGCAATGCTTCCCAAAGTCAGCATATCTTCTCTCAACAATCCCAAATCAGGGTCGTAATCAGTGAGCACCTCACTTCAAAGAAGCACCGAAAAGGAATTAGAGTCGTATAATGAAAAGAGAATAAAAATCTGCCATTTCAAAATGTATGTAAGAAAATCACCTTATTGGACAAATCTCCGCAACTTCGAGAAAACAGAAATCACACAGATGCTTCTTGAAATTCGGCATGTAGGCCACGGTTGACTGGGTTCTCCTCATAAATTTAGACACCACCAAAACCTTCACAGACATTGGACTTATGCGGAGACTACAACCCATTCCATCACCACCATTACGTGAGGTACGTTCACCATTAAATAATGGGCTTCGAACGACTTTTGGTGAGCTGTAAACATTAGTCACAACCTTCTCTTTCACTGTCGGTGTCTCATCAACAGTTTTCATGGTGTCAGTCAGGTCCTCCTTATTAATTTCAGTGTCCTCACGCACCTCAGCACCACTCTTACCATCAGATCCCCCACCAGCAGCAACACCCGATCCCACACGACCAGCACACCCTCCATCATCACCACCACTGACTCGCCCAGTAGCAGCAGCATCATTGTCTTTGTCTTTTATTGTCATTGTCTCATCACCGGTTTTCACGGTGTCAGCCAGCTTCTGCTTATTAGCTTCGGTGTGCTCAAGCACCTTGGCACTACCAGAACTCGTACTCTTCCCTTCACTACTGCCTTTAGACTTACCAAGTTTATGAAAGACACGCTGATTCAAACTCTTAGGACCATAACTCTTAAAAACATCACTAACCAGACCATCCAAGCCATCCAAACCGACATTCTCACCCAAATCATTAAGGTTGTCAACTAACAAATCGGCCTCTTGGTTACCACAAGTGCTATAATCGGTCTTCTTATTGCCAAAGGGTGGCGTAAGAAGCTCATAGGAGGCCAAATCATCAGCCAATTTCTTGAACGATGCAAAATTTTCACAAATAAAGTTGAAACTCTTCACCCATTCATCACTATTACAAAATTGAGTATCTGATTGCTCCTTAACACCACTCTTACCATCTGATCCCCCACCAGCAGCAACACCCGATTCCACAGGACCAGGACACGCTCCAGCATCAACAACACTTGCTACCCCAGTAGCCGCAACAGCAACACTGGGTCCCACAGGACCAGCACACCCTCCAGCAGCAGCAGCACCAACACTGCTTACCCCAACAGCAGCAGTAGCAGCAACACCGGATCCCCCAGCAGAAGAATCACCTATTGTGCCCATAACAAAATTCATGGCTTGGAGAAGAATGGACATGTTGGAGCTGTGTATCACGTTCAGGTGCCTCTTGAAGGTCAACTCTATCTTATGAAGGACCTATGGATGAAAAACAAAGACATTTAACAAAGTCATGATTCAATTTTTACTCTATGATTCACTCTATACTAGTTTGAAGGGAGGAGGAAAAGGGTAAAGTGACTTACATTAGTAGACATGGCAATAATTTCTTCATCAGTGGGCTATCCTGGAGGCAAAACAAAGGTAATAACCCTTGACGCAGGATCCGAAGCATGTAACAAAGGAATATTACTCGTTACAACTGCAGGGACACTACTACTTGTCCCTTCCAAACATCGTATCGTAGACTGAGAATCCTTCAAACACACTGGATACGTATCCATTACCAAGGGCCCATTGCCCATCCCCCACTTTTCAGTTCCTCCTTGACTCTACGGTCAAACTTTTCTGTACACCAATGTTGAACCAATGGGAGGCTAGTTGGCAGAATCTCGCCCTGAAACTGAATCCTATGAAAGTAGATCAAATGCAGTAGGAGAAGGCAACCCCCTACTTTTGAACTGTTACGCTTTTTATGATCAGTTTTCCCCTTCCCAAACCTATACAAAACATAGGAACACCAATCTAGACGGGGGATCTTGCTAACATCCTCAATAGCACCTAAGAGCTTAAAATCAATTTTCCGATTTGAAGTTGGAGCCAAGAAACACCCAAAGATAATGAGTATAAACAGCCTAACTAATTCGTCATCAAACTCTGTCCCAATCTTTTGAAAAGCCTGATTCAAAGTAACATCCTTATCAAGAGGCACCCCAAAGTAATCCCTCCACCTCTTCTTCAAACACGCGTCTCAAAACAGGCTGTATTCCCCGTTTCTGTCTCAATTACCTTATCCCCATGCATAGGTAATTGGAAAAAGTCATAAGCGTCATCTTTACGTACCAAGAACTCCTTCCCATCACCAAACTTGAAATAGTAACTAGTTCCATAAAATACCTCAAGCTGATCAGGCAACAACCCAAGAGGTAAAGAGGTACATGATAGACTAAACAGCCTTCCAAACCCAAGTTGACGCACCCCTGACCTTTGCTTAGGGCTTCACCCCTTAAGAAAATCAATGAGGCCAGCTGGCCGACATTCACTTGATAGCACAACACTAGAACACAAAAATTCATATATCAAAACGCAAGAAAACAAAAACATCGAAACACTATGTGTCATAAACAAAGATTTTGCTACTATCTACGTAGTATAAGAACACATAACAATCTATTTTAACCCAAACACAACACCATTTCAAAAACAATAACTTCATTGACTAATAGCCATAACTCCACAGCCCAACAATCATAACTCTACTGCCTTGTTAACAAAACTCTACTTTTGTACGTTGACTAACATGAATAACTTTGCTAACTACACTGCATAAGTTTGGACTTACTCTGCTGACCAAAGCACACATACCTTTACTAACTATACTAACTCTGTTGACCAAAGCACACATACCTTTACTAACTTTATTAACTTTGTTAACTTTACTAACTTTATTAACTTTGTTAACTTTACTAACTTTATTAACTCCGTTGACCAAAGCACACATAGCTTAACTAACTTTATTAACGTTATCAACTCCGCTGACCAAACAATAGATTTTTTGCTAACTTTACCAACTTTATACATAACTTTACCAACTTTATACATTACTTTGCTAACTTTACTAACATAACTCTAACCAGAACAAACAACAACATCATACACACATAAAAAATAACATAGTATCACCACAGATGAAAAGAAGTAAATAATCAGAAAATAAAAATGGAGCAGAAATCATACGGAGCATTAGGATCCTTCGCTTTGTTTGGACGACGCTTCCGACGACAATGAACTTGAACATTAACATTTATAGTCGGTGATTCAACAGGAGACGACTCGACATCAATGGAACTCGCAACTCCACGATTAGACGCACCAACGCTGAGTTGTTGTGAAGATTCGTCATTTGAAATAAATTGTTTCTTCGAAGAAGTTTCACAATGATTAACTCATTTCCTGTCCCCATTTGTGCGAAACCCTAAGTTCGATTAACGAAGAAAACTGTAAGCAATCAATTAATTAAACTAGATATGAAACGTAAATGAAGAAATAAATCGAAAAACATGAAATAACTGTTTAAAACCCTAGAAATTTCGATTAACGAAGAAAAACTGTATGAAATCAAATAATTAAACTAGATCTGAAACGTAAATGAAGAAATATATCGAAAAACATGAAATAATCATTCATAACTCTAACACAAACCCTAGAAATGTCGATTAACAAAGAAAAATTGTACGAAATTAATTAATTACACTAGATCTAAAACGTAAATGAAGAAATATATCGAAAAACATGAAATAATTGTTCAAAACTCTAACACAAACCCTAGAAATTAGATTAACACAATTGAAAAGATAAGAACAAGATTAAATCACCTGCGTTGATCTCTAGAAATAATCGTTGATTGTTGATTTGACTGTTGGAGATTAAAATGCGTCTTTGATTTGCGAGAGCGAAGATCGAAATCGGAAGGAGAAAAAGAGGAGAGAGAAAAAAAGAAATTTGGGAGGAAAATAGAAATAGAGAGAAAGTAGAGAGAAAGTCAAGAGTGTGTGAAATGAAAAGAAAATCGGGTATACCCTCCCCTTCTCATCTGATAAAGCAGAGTTATGTGTTACACAAGGTAGAGTTAAAGGAAAATAAAAATCTCGCCCCTAATCTGAACCGTTAGATAAACGAGATGGAGGGCTCAGATTACTTATGACTTCTGACTTTAAAACTACTTCTGACCTGATACAATATATATATATATATATATATATATATATATATATATATATATATATATATATATATATATATATATATATATATATATATATATATATATATATATATATATATATATCCAGTGAGAAGTGATAATTAGGTGAGAAGTGAGAAGTAATCTCAACCATTGATTTCGCATAACTGCAGTAACTAAACTACATAACTCCAGTCACTTAATTCTACTAATTAAATTGCCCAACTCCAGTGAGTTAACTCCATAAACTTAATTGTCTAACGCCGGTATTATTAGTAACTCCACCAAATTAAACGAAAATTCATTAACTCTAACGGAACTCCACTAACTAAAACACGTAACTCCAACTTAACTCCACTAACTAAAACACATAATTTCAACTTAACTCCACTAACCAAAACACGTAACTCGTACGTAACTCCACTAACTAAAACACGTAACTCCAACTTAACTCCACCAATTAAAACACGCCACTCCAACTTAACTTCACAAACTAAAACACGTAACTCCAACTTAACTCCACTAACCCAAACATGTAACTCTAACGTAACTCCACTAACTCCAAGTTAACTCCGCCAATTAAAACACGTAACTCCACTAACTCCAACTTAACTCCACCAATTAAAACACGTAACTCCAACTGAACTCCATCAATTAAAACACGTAACTCCAACTTAACTCCACTAACCAAAACACATAACTTCAACTTTAAAAAAAAAAATGGAAAAAAATTTAAAAAGAAACTGAAACTAAACCCACATTTTTTTTTATCTCTCCTCCCCTTTCCACCCATCACCACCACTCACCTCCCTCCCACCACCGGCCACCTTCACCAACCACCACCCCGATCCAGCCGGCCAGCACCACCATACTCGCCGTCCTGCCTCCAGCCCAGAGGTGGTGGTCTCTCCCCCCGCCGACCACTTCACATCCTCAATCGACCAATTCTCTTGCCTCGAACTCCTCTCTAACCACCACGAATTCCGCCCTTCCCGATGATTCGCCGCCTAACCCGATGTTTGCCGCCCCTCCCCCGACGTTCACCTCCCCTCCCCCGACGTTCGCCTACCCTCCCCCAACGGCGAAAATGAGAGGACGTTTTGAGTGAAAAGAAGGAGAGAGAAGACGTTTTTCGCGGTGGTGTTCGACGGCGAGCCCTGGCGGTGGTAATCAGTGCGAAAGCATGATCGGAAAGGCGAAGGTCGACGACGGCGAGCCCTAGCGGCATCCAAATGTGGAAAAAAAAATGGAAAAAATTGAGAGAAAACCCATCGTGTACGGTGAGGTGGTGGAAGATGAAGATCAGTGATGGTCGTCGAAGCCTCGCGGTCGTCGGTGGAGTCGGCTGGTGGTCTCCGATCCAGCGATCGATGTTGTCGGCGCACGGTTGCGGTGGCAGACGGTGGCCCTCTGGCGGCACAAGAGGGAGGAGAGAGAAGAGAGAAGGAGGGGAGAGAGAAAATGTGAGTGATTTGGGATTTGGGTTTGGGTTTGTTTTTAATTTTTCTTTTATTTAAGTTTTAATCTACACCCTTGATCTAGGTAAGATGGAGGGATCATAAGAGTACCCCTCCTTAGGTGAAAACTGCGCACCAAATCTCTGCCGTCAGATCTACCAGTTTTGACGTCCCTAGTTAAGCCACGTGTTCCTTGTTTAAATAACAAATTCCCGGTTTTTTTTCCACGTTCCAAATCATTTGCTATTTTTCACTTTCTCTCTCCTGAAACTCTCTTCCCTCCTCAACATTTTCTCTCTCCTCTCTCTGGCACTCACTGTCGTCGCCGCCTCCGACACGGCTTTCACCGGTGGTTCCGTCACTGCTCCGACGCTGATTCTGTCACGTCTCAGGTTGATACATGTAATTTTAGGTCGAATCAAGGTCGAATTCGCTAGGTTTTCATTGTTTGGAGCTTCGATTGACATTTTCTCAAATCTCTGATCCACGCCGTCGCGCCGTTGTCTCCTCTCAATCTAGGTCTCCTCCGTTGTCGTCGCCTCTACGAAGAATCTTTTCCAGCGATATTTGATCGACATCGAAGATCTGATTTTGTAGAGATAATCGTACATTTTAATTGAGTTGTATTTTTGTTAGTATTGAATCTAGCTTAGTTTTATGATTTAGTTGCAATTTTAATTTGATTCAGTTTAATTTTAGTTTAATTTAATTTAATTTTTGCAAAGTTAATTTCAGTCTTCACTCTGCGTCTTTCAAATCACCGGCGATGGCGACCTGAGGCTCCGGCGACGGCGATGTTTCTGTTCGCACTTATCCTGGACCTCCATTTCAGGTGTAGCATTGTTTTTAATTTTTTTGCCTTTTCTGAATCATTTTATGAAGTTGGTTTTAACATGGGTGGAACGAAAAGTCTCATGATTGGAACGATCGGTCACGTAGGGATAGTGGCTATACCATTCCCTCTCTTTTCTTCCCACTCCCTGGAACTCTACAGTCCTATCAAAAGAAGTAATGAATGAACGGAACTCCTCCTCCTCACTCTGGGCGTAAGGCATGTTTTGAGGCATAAGGACTAGCGCAGCCATCTTATCCACTGAACTAGCTAAAAGCTATCGCTTTGGGTCAAAGCACTAAAAGAAAAGGATCGGGAAACGCGGCGGCAATTTGAACGTGTGAAGTTTTGATCTTGAGATTAGATGTTGCATTTGATTATTGTGTTCATTTTCATCGTTTTGATTATCCAATTTTTTCTTTTTAGATCAAAATCTAGGGTTTCTAATTGATTTTTGAGTATTTTTATGTGTACATATGATGATTTGATCGAATGATTTTTCGAATTACTGGGAAGACGGAGACCGGCGACGACCATTTTTTCCGGTTGTGGTGTGCGAGGACGACGAAATCATGTGGCATTTGCAAACCTCGACGACGCTCATACTCTGGCGGCTGTTCCAATAGGTGTTTGTCATTCTGTGAATAATCGTTGTAATTGTATGGATAATCGGTGTCATTAAATGGACACTCTTGTGTCGTTGTATGGACACTTTGGTGTCGTTGTATGGATAGTGGGTGTCATTGGGTGGACACTCTTGTGTCATTGTATGGACACTTTGGTATCATTGTATGAAGGTTTCACTGTATGGACACTATTGTGTCGTTGTGTGGGTAGTCGGTGTCATTGGATGGACACTCTTGTGGTTGTGGTTGTGGTGGTAGTTTTGCTTGAGAGAGAGAGAGAGTTTGTGGTACAGTTATAAGCTTAAGGTGACATTGTCACATAATGATGTCGTTGGTTGGTTTTGCTTGAGAGAGAGTTTGAGAGAGGGTTTAATTTCTGCGTGAGAAATGTTGATATCGAATTAAAACTGGTGAGTTTCTTTTCCTGAAATTGACTTATATCGAAAGAAATTATTGCAAAATATCGTTTGAACTAATTTGTTTGTATGTTTTGGTTGAACTCATTTGGTGTAACCTGAATTTGAGCATGAATATAAAAAAAAGAGATGCTTGTTTGATTATAGAGGAAATAAGGTGTTGTACTGTAATCATGAAACATATGGTGTCATTCTATTGTGTGATTTTATGATGCTTTTGTGTAATCACGATTTGTGTCATTTGCACTAGAATCGTGTTTTCTTTGTTTAATTCCTGTCAGTAATTGATGCGTGAATGTCTGATGACAGCGACGACAAAGGTTCATTTCTGGCCATGTTTCAGCAATCAGCGGCAAGCATGTGGCCTATATAAGTATTGTTTTCGACTGTGGTGAGCATTCTAAGTTTGTGGTCTTCAATGCAACCTAATAGCTGCGTGAGAGTGTGAGTCTTGCTAATTAGTAGGATATTTCACTTGGTATACTTATTGGTGTTGGAATCTTGAAATTGTCTTGGTATACTGCTCTTTAGACAATGCAGAGTGTCTACTGTATTCTGATGACGCCTTCTTTTTATGACCGTCGTTCCGTGTTTGGACTTTAAAGATCTCTGCCTACATTACTAGAAGCCGAGTTTTTGGCTGTGCAAATTACTATTGTTTTGAGCTAGCTGCTGAGACATCGAGTTAGATTTGACTAGAAGAAGCTTTGATCACACAATATTGCAGGTTTGGAGTGTTAATCAACTCCACCAACTATGCAGTTTCACCTTAGCATAAAGGAACTGATACAAGAGGAACATATTAGGCTTGGTTTCTCTGGAAAATAGTTGGCAGTACTTGCTCGTTTGATTCTCCTCAACTAGTCATCTGGTCAAGGGAATCATGTCAATATAATCTGAATGTCCTATCCTCCTATCGCGTCTATTAGCTCAAAATGGTAGAGCATTGTGCTATCGCACAAGGTGTGGGTTCAATTCCCACATAGACGAATGTATTTGTGAGATCCTCCAATCACTAGAAGTGTGAGCAACTGGTTTCAAAATCAGATCCAGTACCAATGCCTCTATTCTTCTTCTTTGCCTATTGTAACTCTTGGAGAAGTTGTTAGCAGACGATAGTCAAGACGACAATAGTCAAAACGACATCCACATTTAAACTGCACCAACACTCGCCAAAAATATGATTATGTTACTAAGCACAAAATTTGTCTAACCTCTCATGAAACACATCACAATACATTTAAAACCCAAAGGCAGAAAAGACAATTGGGCATTGACTAGTTTGTTGAATCGCAAACCCCAAACAGAAAATTCATCACACTCTTGTGCATCGCACAACGCTCTTACAATTGAGCTAATCGGCTTTGATAAGAAACAAAACATTACCTAGTACCTATAGCCCTAACAGGTGACAAATTATTATAAAAAGAATTCTAGCATTTAATGGTTAAAAAGCCAAAAAAATGCATTGTGCACATAAGTCCTTAGCTCAATGGCTTTTGTAAATTGACTCTAAACACAGCTGGAAATTAACTTCAAACATATCAACTCCATAGAATGACATGGGTTTGTCCATAAAATGACACACGTTTGTTCATAGAATGACATAAAATTGTTCATAGAATTACACAGCCATAAAATGACACACGTTTGTCCAGAAAGTGACACAAGGATTGTACATAGACTAACACAAGATTGTTCATAGAATTTTTTTTTTTGAACTAAGATTGTTCATAGAATTACACAACCATAAAATGACACACATTTGTCCATAGAGTAACACATGTTTGTACATAAAGTGACATAGATTGTTCATACAATTACACAGCCATAAAATGACACACGTTTGCAGATGGAGTGACACAAGTTTGTACATAAATTGAAACATAAGTGTTCATAGAATTACATAACCATAGAATGACACACGTTTGTACATAGAGTAATACGGGGTTGTACATCAAGCGACTTACGTTTGTCCATAGAGTGACACAGGCTGTTTTCACTCAAAAATTAATCTCAAACCTAGTGTCATTTTATTGTTCAGCAAGTGTCATTGTATTTTCCATAAAAATCTAAAAATCTCAAACCCATAAATTTAACTCTAAGATTAGATCGTTCAACTAATATTCGAAAAATATTGTCATTATATTGTTTAGTTGGTGTCATTGCATTTTCCACGAAATTAAAATCCAAAAACCTAGAATCACACGATTGAAACAACAACAACTAAAATAAAACAAATCAAATTTAGCTACATTTATGGACAAACAACAATGAATTGAAACAAATTAAGGATTTCTTCAGAAATCGAGAAAATGTATGTCGTAAAGAAATTACAATACAAAGCAAATAGAAATCTAACAGAATGTGCGTTCGTATATTAATTTGAGGCGTTCTTCATCATTGATGTAGATTCGCAGTAATTCTATGTAAATTCCAACCCAGATTTGAGAAATTTGATGAATTTTTGTGAATTTTTTAGGGATTTGGAAGAGAGAGAAATAGCAGGGAGATAGGAGGAAGGGGAGAGAGAAAGAGTTAAAGATAATGACGGGTTGAGGGAAAGCTACCTTTTTTTTTTTAATTTCTTTGGGTATAATACGCGGGTGTCACTCAATGTTACACTCACTGTCATTGTCACTCTATGAGAGTGCGCAGTTCTCACGCGAGCATGAGTTCGCACCTGATCTCGTCTGTATATATATATGGTCCATATCCAGTGTGAAGAAATAATTTGGTGAGAAGTGAGAAGTAATCTCAACCATTGATTTCACATAACTGCAGTAACTAAACTGCATAACTCCAGTCGTAACTCCAATAACTAAAACTCTTAACTTCAGTCACTTAACACAACTAACTAAATTGCCTAACTCCAGTGAGCTAACTACATAAAGTAAATTGTCTAACTCCAGTATTATTAATAACTCCACCAAATTCAAGGAAAATCATTACCTCTAACGTAACTCCAATAACTAAAACACGTAACTCTAACTCAATTTTCTTTAATAAACACGTAACTCTAATAACTCCACTACCTAAATCACGTAACTCCGACTTAACTCCATTAACTAAATAACGTGACTCCAACTTACCTCCATCAACTAAAACACATAACTCCAACTTAATTTGATTAAATAAAACACGTAACTCTAATAACTCCACTATCTAAATCACGTAACTCCGACTTAACTCTATTAACTAAATCACTTAACTCCACTAAGTAAAACACGTAACTCCAACTTAACTTCATCAACTAAAACATATAACTTCACTTAACTCCACTAACTAAAATACGTAACTCCAACTTAACTTCACGTAACTCCAACTTAACTTCACGTAACTCCAACTTAACTTCACGTAACTCCAGCTCAACTCTCGTAACTCTAGCATAACTCCACTAACTAAAACACGTAACTCTAATATAACTCCAGTAATGAAAACTCATAACTCTAATAACTCCATTAGCCAAAATATGTAACTCCTACTTAACTCCGATAATTAATACACGTAACTCCAATAATTTCAAATTGGCTCCAATAACTTGAACACGTTATTTAGCTTAACTCTATTAACTAAAACACGTAACTCTAATAACTGCACAAATAAAAAATCGTAACTAAAAAAAAAAAAAACAGAAAAATACACCACCTTTTCCCATTTTCTCTCTCATCCCACACCACCCCAACCCTCCCCCGCTACTTCCACGACTCCGCCTCACGCCACCACCACAGTCGCTGGAAAACTGACGATCTACGGTTGGCGAACCAAGCCCCGACCTCTAACCCCGACTTCGCCATTCCCATAACCGTCATTTCCGTTTTTTCCTCTCCTCTCAATCGTTCAAATACTCCACAGCAGCGAGAATAAGAGAGCGAAAACGCTATGCACCACAGCAATGGCGAGAGGTGATCGGAAACGTGAAGGTCGGCAACGGCGTTAAGAGGCGGTGTTAAGGGGCGACACTCAGATCTGGAAAAACGTGTGCGAAAAAAAGGGAGGAGAAGACGTTTTTGGCGGTCGAAAGCTACTCGACGGAGGAAGCTAGCGGCAGACGACGACTCGCGGTAGTCAGTCGAGTCGTCCGGTGGTTCCCTCGCCGTCGAAGGTTGTCGACGGTGCACGCCAGCGACGGTGGTGGGCGGCACGGGGCAGGGGCGCGGGGAGAGAGATAGGGGGGAAGGGGGAGGAGAGAGAAAATGTGAAGGATTGGGGAGTTTGGGTGTATTTTAATTTTATTTTTCTTTTATTGTAATGTTTAATATTAGATCAAGTGAAATAGAGGGCTGAGATCACTTCTCACGAAATTAACACTTCTCATTTGATAGATTTCCTATATATATACAGGCAGGGTTCAAGTGAGGTCCTCTGTTCCCGTGAGGCGTGAGGTCCTGTGATTCTATTACATATTCTGTGTGATTCTATGCGTCAGTGTGATTTTATGTTTCAGTATGATTTTATGTTGTATAATTTGTGATTTCATCCATATATGTATGTGATTTTATGGATACTTTCTGTGATTTTAAAGTTTTGTGATTCAAAAGTCTATGTGACTCTATTCTAACAAGTGTGATTCTATATTTTGTATGATTCTATTTACTATTACGTATGATTTTATTTGTTAAGACCTATAATTCTATTTATTAGTTGTTTGAATAAAAAAATACACACACTAGACCCAACCTCCATTTTCTCTCTCCTCCCTCCCCCACCCCACGCAGCCCCTGCCCCACCATCGCACCACCGTGCCACTGGCACCAGTAACACAGTCAAACTTCCAGCGATACCACCACCATGGGCCGCTAACTCCGGCGAACCCCCAGCCTCCATGTGCGACACCATTTCTCCTCCCTCCTCCATCTTCCAAAATTTGCCTCGCTCTATCACATTTTTCTCTCACTCCCAATGTAACACTACGGAATATGGAAAGTGGTTTATGGAGTTGGTTTGTCCCACATTGGGAAATTAAAGCTCACATGATCAGTTTATAATAGATTCCTACCATCATACTACTAACAAGGCCTTCACCTTTTAGAGCCCGGAGAGGATATATGGGCCTAAGGGTGACTAACCATCTTATTGGGTTGTGTTACGACGGACGGTGGATTGGGCTGTTACAGATGGTATCAGAGCAACCCTGCGACCGCGTGCTGAGTGCTGGAGTTAGGCCCAGGTCAGCCGTCTAGCGGGGGAGATCTTGGACCTGTGTTGATGATGGTATGGTTTGGTTGAAGCGCAACGGGGACGTTGTGTTCTTTAAGTGGGGGAGTTTGTAACACTACGGAATATGGAAAGTGGTTTATGGAGTTGGTTTGTCCCACATTAGGAAACTAAAGCTCACATGATCAGTTTATAATAGATTCCGACCATCATATTACCAACAAGGCCTTCACCTTTTAGAGCCCGGAGAGGATATATGGGCCTAAGGGGTGAATACCCATCTTATTGGGTTGTGTTGTGACGTATGATGGATCGGGCTGTTACACCCAACCCAGGGGCGGCGTCTATGGTGAGGGGCCAAAGATCAGGGTCGGAGGGCGACGTAACAAGGACGGAATCGTGGAGGAAGGGGAGAATTTTGAGGAGAGAGAATGAGGAGACAAAGGTAAAATTGAGGAGGAGGGGACGGGTGTGGTGTCGCAGAGGTAGGGAGAAGGGCTCGCCGGAGTTTTCCGATTAGATCCACGGTGGCGGCGTCCACGGTGGTATGTACGCAGATGGTGGTAGAGGGTGGTTGTGCGTGGAAGAGGAAATGGGAGGAGAGAGTAAGGATAAAGGAGTGGGGTGGTTTTTATTTTATTTATTATTATTATTGTCTTTTATGGATCTTGTTAACCGTCAGATCAGAAAATCTGATGGCTCACATTAGACCTCACGCCTCACCTAAGGATGAGACCTCACATGATCCTAACGCTTGTATCATTCAAATGCATAAGCGTTACCTTAGACCCAAAAATCTGTTACCTTAGGCCTAAGGCAGCGCGGGTAAATGCAGCGCCCTCTAGCGTCACCTTAGGTCTAATGTAACAGGTTTTGGGGTCTAATGTAACGATTTTGGGGTGTTACAATATGTCATTAATGTAGTAGTGCATCTTATGTTACAATTTCGTATAATTTGTACACTTATTTCTTTAAGTGTTAATTAATTATCATATCACTATATAATAATTACTAATTACATCATTTTGGCTAAAATTACAACTCTTTGTAATTTAATCAGCTAATTGTCAATATATATATATATATATATATTCACACAAAAAACGTAATTTATTCGACCTGAGTTCCGAACTCGTAAAAGACTATCCCATATAATAAGTGAACTCTTTAACTAAAACATTAGGGTTTGTATTATATTGTATTAAATACAAATATAATATCCTTTGGAGAAACTATCTCTATAAATGTGAGCGCGAGGGATCAGTTGATTACCGCCGTCAAACGACATCAATGTCAAACTCTAGCCAGCCAACCGTTATCGATATATGTTAATCAACTGAGTTAGTATATTTAACCTATCCAAGGTTTATTCCTAATTAGACTTAATTAGTCACCCACCTTATTGTCGGAGGACGCCTACTCCAACATTCAATTGGGTTAGTGGGTGGTTGGATGAACGTTAGACAAAACCTTCAAAATAAAGTGAAACGCAAATCTCCAGGGCATTTTACGAAACTCGGAACCCTGAGTGGTATACCAGAGAATCTCGGAAACCTCAAGGGTATCTTGAAAAATTTCCCTTTTTAATTTGGCAAAAAAAAAATATTCAAATAACAAATGAAGTTCTTTTATATATAGTATGTTGAACCAAATACTCATTAGCTAGGTAGCACAGATACGGACTCGGACACAGACACGAACAACGATATGGATACGTGACACAACACTTTGAAATTTAGTGACACCGACACGGCAAAAAATAGAAAGTAACAAGTATTTTGAATGCATATTTTTTCAATTACGCGCACTGTGCGTGGATAGGTAGAGGCCAGGTGGGGTTGGTCCGGCCTGGTGCAGGTGGGGCAGTATATGCAGTGGGGCCGCTATCGGACGTCGGTTAGAGGAGGTCTGCTAAGGCGGCGCCAGTCGAATGTGGAAGAGTCGTTCGGAGTAGGATGATGGGAAACCGAAGAAGATAGAGAAATAAGACATGTAGTTGAGCTACCTATTATTTTAATTAAAATAGGAGAGTGAAAAATAGTTTTTTTTTTTTAGAAAATTTGTCAAAACGAAGTAGTTTTGTGTCGTGACAGGTGTCTGGTCGCTGTCCAGTTCGTGTCCAATTAAAAAAAAAAAACGTGTCTGTTTCCTAAAATTAAATAAAAAAACCGAACACGTGTCGTATCGTGTCCAATCCATGTCCATGTCCGACACTGACACGGCACTTAACATGCGTGTCCATGCTTCCTAGCTCATTAGTTATTCAAAAAATAATTTATAGAAATCCATAATGAAAAAATGGAAAACAATTTTAGAGAAATGGGGTCGAAAAAACATAGAATATGACTCTATTATTTAAACAACTAATAATTTGATGCTATTTTGTAAGTTATTTAACAAAATTTATGGAAAAAAAAAACAGAAAATAACAGTGATATTAGACGCGTCACAGTGTAACCAACAATTACCGTCAGTTATTCTAGAATTGTTAAAAGGGAAGCGAGGAAAGGAAAAGAACGTTTAAATCTGCCGACGAACAGTAGTTAACTAGGCTTGAAAAAGTGTACGGCATGCATTTCATACATAGTGACATTATATTAGTATGTCGGTTAACAAAATGCCTAAAGATGTTAGGGAAAGCACTAAACATAAAAAGAAAGGAAATGGGAGCAAAAGGGAGACACCCAAATTTACTTTTGGTACTAAAACTTCATAATAAGTCATAATCATAGATCTTTAGACAATGTACAATATGAATGTTATCCTCACCATCATCATCTATTTTTGTCATAATAGAGATATAATGTGCTTTAAAGACTTATAAAGGCTAGCTAAAGTAATCTCAAAATGAAAACAACTAGTCCCAACAAGATAATATTACATCACATTGATTATCATATAGCTTGTACGTATACCCATCTCTTACTTTAAATCTCATGCTGCAGACAGTCCTATATATATAATGCTACGAGATCGACGGACATCTAAAACGTTTAAGAAAAGTTCAAATAATTTGTAAAATGCAATCCAAAATCGATCTCGTCGCTCTGTACGACTGTACATCTACTTCTTTGCTGCTCTAATCCCACCCAATATATTAGAGGTAACAATAGAAAATTAAAAGGAGGGTCCATATAGAGTATACGGAGTATAGCTTAATTAGGTCATGGGTACTAATTTAACAAGACCAAAGTGTCTCTCCCATATTTGGCTGATCCACGACCATGTCCATGCTAAAAAGGGACTTGGACTGTGAGGACAACATTTTAGGTGAAGGGGATGAATTTTCAGGCGAGCTAGTGCCTTGATGGGCAGTTGCGCCACTAAATTGGCGCATACGCAGATGCACCACCTCCGCTTGTGCTAGCGCTAACTGTGTCTGAAGCGCGTCAATTTGTTGTTGAAGCGACGAGATTGCTCCTACGCAACCATAGACAGGGTCACGTACCCTTGCATTTGCCTCGTATACCATTGAACTCACTGCATCGCCACGTTGGTGCACTGGTAATTCCTACAATAACCATTGAAATGGTACAAATTAGGACTCACGAAAACAAAAACAAAAATTTGTTGCAAACATGGTTATGGCATGCATGCCCTAAAAGAAAGAAAAACGGGTTCCCTAAAAAAACCATTTTTACAAATAACTGCTGCGAAATAGCCTAAGTTATGCATGTCGACATGGAATTGAATGTGTCACATGGTCGGTATCCATCAGAATACAAAAACATACTCCGTATGACCGTATCGAGTTTGATCTTATATTATACGTTGTATTTTAAAAACCGTTTCAAAATTTGCGGCTATTACTGTTTTAGCTCTAATTATACACTATTGACACTTTTGGTTATACTTTGTTATTGAAGACACATGCATTCTAATGCATTATGTGCACATGAGTACATGACTTTTTATGATAAATGGTTGAAAAGCTGTGATGTTTGTTGGGGTTGTTGAGACTAAGCATGAAATATGCACAATAATCCTCAGAGAATCCAAGAAAACTAAATGAGCAAAATGGGCTGATACTCGAAGGAAAATGATGGTGCTTTTGACGTTTTAGATCATGCTTGCATTGGAGGAGGTTAAGACCAAAATGATATGATTGATTATTATCCTGTTGTAGCACTCCTAGCCATGCATATAGTGCAGTAAGTGCACTCTTTTGCTTTATCAAGCAATAAGTCTAAAATTGCAGCGCACCCTTCGAATTGTGCGCACAACTTTTAGAAAACCATTCTAATTTTCAATCACAAATGTATATCAACATTTTCCTGCTTATATTAGCGGCCGTCTTTTTTTTTTTTTTCGGATGTTATTTTCTCAATGCTTATACCATGCTTCTGGACCACAATGAGTATTGTGGTACTTCTCACAATAAAGGAGTATGGATCACACTTAAAATAATTTAAATTCTATTTAAGTATTGTTCCCTACTCCTCTATTGTGAGAAGAATCACCATGCTTCTTGTACTTCCGGAAACATGGTATAATTTACCTTATTGTCTGATCTCCATCATATAAGAAGAGGCCAGAGTCTAAATATGGCATCAGCACGATGTCATGTGCTCGTGTATGTCTATGAGTAATAATCGCATAAGCATTGGCCATAGGATCACGACTAGGTTCTAGAGGGTTAGCCAAGTGTTACCAGCAGGATCACCTAAAATTCACCTAAAATGACACGACCTTTGTGTATGATACAATATCGATCAAGCTCAATAATATTCCAAGGAGGATAAAATTAAGCATTGTAAAAATAAAAGAAAAACCGTTAGATTGCTTCAAAACGGGTCCCCAACCGTCACTAACTACTACAACTGATAAAGCTTTTGTGGAGAATTGAAGTAGGCCATATATGATGTATTATGATATGCCCACGGCGTCAACCACTCAACCGGTCAACAACTTAACATGATACACCACTCCAAGACCCCTCCGGTTGCTATCAATAATATCTCTCTAAAGTCTAAAAGGTGGAAATCGGAAGGATCAGATGAGACGGCCGGTATCCAGTCGCCTTATGGCCGGTCGGAGTTAGTCATAGGCCAGGCAAGTTCAAACTCGGATCTAATTGGTTTGATTTATATACTACTCCGTAGTATGTAAGCAAGTTTTGTCTTAACCGAGTAATTATCGATTTTTGCTCAACGCAGATTTGACTTTTGAATCAAGTTGAGTCGCTATTAGGTCATACCTTGCATATGAGCAAGTGAGCTAAAATAAGTTTTCTTGCATCTCAGCGTGCATGCATGGCTTGATCTTGTCGACAAACTGCAACTAGTATTGGCATTACTAGTTTAAGTTCGAAATAAATTTTATCATTTTATTTCTTTGTAAACAAATAACTTTATCAATAAAATTTATCATTTATACAATTTTCACTTTCAATATTGATGACGTGGTTCTATTTCAAATAAATTATAAGGACGGTACAAAATAATTAATAAGGTAAAGATGAAATAAATTAATAGTAAATATTGATTTTTTTTTAAATATTGTGAATTTTTAAAAATGAAAAACGTCACTTATATAGAACCATGGATGGAATGTCCAACTATACTATTTACCATAAGAGACATTTCAAATGAATTTTTTATATGAAAATTAAAGAGGCATGCCACGTGGCATGGCAGATGGCCTAACTGAAGCCGGTGAACGTGGTCGTTGTCTCTAACACAGCTTTTAATATATAGTACTCCGTATAAGATACGATATAGTCCCCCCATTTATTGATAGTCTTCTTATTTATTTTTCTTGTTTTTAATTGGTCATATTAGAAATTTCATTCAGGTTAAATTAAATGTTTACTTGATACATATAAAATTTACATATACGGAATACTTTGCCATTGATGATGTTGTATTCTTGTGTCTTTAAATTTTCTGCTATTATGGACGATACTGTAACAATATTGAATACGTTCTAACTTCTCAAATTAAATGTTTACTTACCTCAAAAAATGAAGTGTTTATTTGATATACTTTACTTTGCAGTGCATTTCACCAATTCTACTATATGAATAATAAATTCAAAAGATCATGATAGATAGTAGTAAAATGGTGTTTAATTTTTGGTAAGATACCACTATACAAGTAGTGAAATGATCGAAACTACAAAATATGATCATGAGACGGTCTTTTGTAACTTAAGCTATTGAAAATTGTATTATAAAAAATCATATCAATATGCCTACATCATGACAACTTAAGATTTTTATATTTTTCTTTTGGAGTATAATTCAACCATTATTATTATGATTAGATTAGATAATAATATTACTATTCATGACGTCCCTTCAAAAGAAAAAATGTTCATGATGTTATATGTCTATCTTCTTTTATTATGGTATTGGACTGCATGTCCAATATATTATTATATTATTATTATATATACTAATAGACAAACATTTAGACAATTTTTAGGCCATCCACATCACAACTGATGTCATCGTCACCTCATTACGATTTTGAAAAAATTGATGCTATGAAGGCTTGAACCTCAGGGTTATAATGTAACACTTCAACCACTAAGCCAATTGATATTTTGTTGAATCTTTTATTAGCCAATTATATATAAAGAACATTAATTCCTAATATTTCGTTCAAATTTAAAAACAAAGATTTAGTCCAATAATTATACTACTATATATTTTACAGTAAGTTATTTGGAAACAACATTTGATCATTTCTTCAATTTTGACGGCAATTTCAGTATATATGGTAAGCATACATTCCATTAATGTCAAATTAAAGAATAATCATTTCTTATGTGGAACAAGGAATTAGAGATTATGTTACGTTTATGTTGGAGGTAGTTATATATGATTGTTACGCAAAGCGGTGGGTGTAATCAAACTAATACATGCGTGCATTAAATAAAGAATACGGGCGGGTAGCTAAGTCGAAAGGTAAGACGCTGACAATGAGTTCCGCGGGTGATAGCAACAAAAATGTTCCACGGGTGAGTTAGCTAGGACCATTATATGTTAGCAAATTTTAAAATAATACGGACTACACTATATAACTGCACGTACAAAACCAGTAAAGTAAGAAAATGTTTAATTGCTAAAAATTCAAAGAAAAAAAAAACATAATGTTAACTTCATACTTCGTCCGTCCCACTTCATCAAACACACCCATGGATATATGTAATGTAGTGAATAAGAAAATATGTGAATATTATTGTCTATTATGTGCGTTATATAGCAAATTCAGCCAGTGGGACCAATTGACATGTTTTGGTCCAATCGAATACGGAGTATATAATAATTCGTCAAAAGGAATCTAAAACTAACTAGCATATACTCCATCCAGCCCAGATTAAACTTCTTGCTCCCTTTTGCGCACTTCAAACTAAAACTAATAAATAATTCTTAATGATTCATTTAACAAATAAATTTAAAAGCTAATCATCACCAATCTATTTATCTTGCCTCCCTAATTATTCAGTCGACAAAAAACGTAATATTATGGGAATGAGGAAAACAAAGTTGAAACCATAAAAAAGAGGATGAGAAGTTTAATCTGGACCGGAGGGAGTAGGGTTTAGGTGGTGTTGCTTACATTGAAATTTATTAAATCGGCGTAAAATATTTTACTAAATATGATACTTTTTAAGTTGTTTTAATTTTAACGAATACTAGTATGACATAACTCCTCTAAAATGATATTAAATTAAGCATAATGAATTTACAATAAAATAGGGCGTCCCGTGCAAAATTTTACACTGGTTAACCACTAGTTTTCATCATCATTGCGTAGTACTATTATTGCAGTATTACCACTAGTCTACTATACATGCATAATCAATCAAATGACAATATGTCAATATGTGATGGATGAATTGCGTCCTTTTGTTTTAATATTTTGTTTTTCAATAAAACTTTTCTTGCACCTATTGTTTTTGGTGTAGTTTCCGATTTTTTGTTTAATAAGAGCATACTCAATTTTCAATTTTGTTTCTTATAATCTAAGAGGGTTAAAACACGACTCAGCCCGGTGTATGCAATTATTTGCCGTAAACTGACGCAATACTGCCACGTAATTAATGCCCCAGTAAACAATAACGAAGCTGATCAATGATCATTATTATTCCGCAATAATAAAATAGGATCGGAGTAATAAATATATGAAGTGAGTAGTCGAGTAGAGAAAGGCAAAACCTGTAGCATCTTGTTGACGTTACTGGCACCAAACACCCTATGAACATTTGCAAACTTCTGAGGTTCATCCGCTGGAAAATAAGGCGCAAAGACACAATCAGGAGCACACCTTCTCCTCAACAATTTGCATGCCGCACAAGGTGCCACTGCCCCTTGTTTCCTCCCATTTTCCTTCATCTTCTATTTATTTACTTTATCTCGTAAATATATAACGTCCCTATAATCTATATTATCAATTATCAATTACTTGTAAATGCGCTTTTTCAGATTTAGCTACTTAAACTATATATGTAAGCGATTTATGGTACGAGACGATAAGGTGATCAAATAAACTTATGCTCACTACATTAGTGTGGACAAGAGTAAAGTGCAAGTTATTGTAAAGATGTTAAAAGTAGTAAATGACTATGTTAGGATTATAGTTGAGAAATGAGAATGGGGGAAGAGGGGGGGAATGAAGTGAAGTGGTGTTGACGGTTATATAGAGGAAGATTAAGAGAAAATTTAGTGACAAGAATATCTTTAATGGGCCCTACGGAAGAAGAAACCCAAGATTTTGCTGGACCGTAACATAGTTTTCTGATTGGATCGTTAGGCCCACCCTTTTAATTACTTCTTGGGTCATGCTTTCTTTTGTTGCTATTTGTCCCCTAATGTTTTTGCTTTTCCTAAAATAATCCATCATGTTGGATTTCATTACTCCTTTGACATTTGCTCTTTTTTTTTCTTTTTCTTTTTTTACATAGTCTTTTTTAATTGGTAATTAGCTAGTTACGGAGTACCCAATCCTTGTGAATATAGGTTTTCTTAAGAATTTTAATTCATAAGAAAGGCACGATCGAGTAACTGGAGTCAAGCATTAACTCGACAAGGAGATCCACGAAATAGCCTATCCCCACGAATACACGAAATAATGTGTAAACCCTTGATATCAAATTGGTTGAGCAACCACGTTACCTTTCTTATGCTATTTTTTTAGTACGATATATAGTATAGTATGGTCAGTGGTGTTTTTCTTTTTCTTTAATAACCGAGTGACCAACTAACCATGTCTAAATTATCAAACCCACTTGAATGATTGTTTTTGTGGAGGCATGTCTAAAATCATTTCCCTCTCGGGCCAAAAACCAAAAACAACAATCATTCCAATTTCCTAGAAGGACCTTATTAGAGCCCACAAAACTTGTGGGCAATGATACACAGCACCTCAAAAGAGAGCGAGATTCCCCTCTGAGGTTATTAGTTAGTGTTCGATCAACAATCGTTCTGAATCAAAAACTTAACTTCAAGAACAAAATGTTACTATTTTACGTTTTAATAAGATTGAATAAGACTTTTTAATGCAACAATTCAAAGTCAATCAATCTAACTCAATTTTTGCTTTCTAGAATTGGATAATGCTTTTTGAAAATCCAAAATTCCACCTCGAACGTCTGAAAATACGATTCATATCATTTAAGTGAGTTTCACCAAAATTGAGGCTTTATATATGACTTAATACTTAAAAGGATAAAACTATACATACACACGCCTAAGGGTGTGTTTGGTAGTCATAGCTGTTCAGGTAGCATTTAGCTGTTGATGTAGCTGTTAGCAGTTTGACTAGCTGTTAGCAGGTAGCTTTTAGCTGTTGGCTGAAAAGTACGGAATAGTTGTTAACAATGACGTGTTTGACACGATCAGTAGTTGTTGAGTTCTTAAAATGATATATATCAGAAAATTAGAAAACTAGAAATGCTACTTTCTATGGGAAATGCTATTTATAATAGCATTTGTCAAATGCTCCTTAAAACGCTAATAACAAATGTACAGCCAAACATGTAAAGTAACATTCTGACTTAGTCAAAATGCTAAACGCTACCTTCTACTTGTCTACCAAACATACCTTAAGAAGATCAGGGTGTGTCGTGGAAGAAACTTTTTTTTTTTTTTTAATTTGCTTCTATAATGAGACTTAAAATATTCACTTACCATATCGATCGAGTTTATTATATTACTTATAATATTATACTCTAGAAGATTGTTCACTATAAAACTGTTGCAGATCTTCTGTCCTGTTGAAGATGGTAACCACCAGAAGTGGAGCTACGTTCAATTTGAGATTCAGAGGAATTTCCAAAGCAACACCATTGTAAAATTTTGGTCTCTTCACATTATTTCCGTATTTATTATTTTTAAATTCATTTTTGTAGTTGTTTGATTTAATTGTAAGGGTTTTGTATCGTTTCCATTTTATCAGATGTCCCCAAAGGGAGAATTGTTAGGGTTTTGTACATGTATGTTGATATGTTCTTGCGAAAAGCATGCTCCAAGGGTTTTGTACAACAATCTCTTTTACATCAAATTTATTTATTTAAACGCACATTATTGCAGATTTTCTCTTGTGCTTGTTTGCTGTGCTCGATCATCAGTATAATGTATATGTTATGTACGTCTGCGCAGGCGTGGTGGAAAAGGTTACGAATAATGAGAGAAATTTGGACAATATATGGTTCGAAAATTCTGGAGAAACTTCTGACAAAAGAGAGTGGTGATAGTTGTAGACTGATACTGTTGATGACAAATTAATTTGTCAAGGGCGATGGATATACAGCGCGATGCAGCATGGATGGAGAATAGATTTAATATAAATTGGGCCATCTTAAAGGAAATAGAGCAGACCCGTCAACCACAAGATTAGAATTTGGGCTGGTTCCTGCGATCGAGCCCATAGTTTGAATTATGGGATAGGCGCCAAAGTAGGAGACAGTTGGAGCGACTACCACAGTAACTACCCACGATGTGTCTACCCACGATTGAAGAAACGGACGGAAGAAGGAGTAGCCATCAAGAGATCCAGAAACCGTCAGGGATTTTATCCTATTTAAAGATCAGAAGATTGAAGAATAAAGGACATCAATCGTCAAATCAACCAAAACTCTTTAGTTTTTAGCCTTTAGCTTACAATCGGGAAGCCTCGCCCCGTAGCGCGAGCAGTCTATGTTTTAGAGTAGCATTTCTCTTTTCCATAATGAAGACAGAAGGCTTGGAGGTAATTGTGCCATTCCTTCCTTGACTTTTTGTTAGCAAACCTGACATTATTTACAATTGAAGCATTTTCTTTAAGTTTGCAATAACCCTCTTATTTCTAGCATAATCTCTAGTGTTCAATTATATTGCTCTTTTTTTAATTGCGGTGAAGTCTTAATTTAAGGGCTCTATAAGATAGGACATTTCCATAAAAGTGTCCTTAAAATTTAACGTTCAACAAATTGGCGACCACAGTGGGAGGTAAGATATAATCTTCATAAAAGATTTTAATGGTTTGCCTTTCGAAACCACTTAAATCTCTTTAATTTCTATAAATTCTTAATCATAAATTAAGATTCCTTCAGAAAGCATTATGCCTACAACAAGGTCTGCTTCTCAGCACAATGGCGCGCCAGAAACTCCCATCCTACAAGGAGGACATAATAATCCTCCTAGTCAAGTGTCGGGTTCCGAAACACCCGTTATTAATGTGAGTTCAGATAACTCATCTTCAAATTCTGAGTCTCAAGGACCAACTACACCGGCCTCACGAAGTCAAGCAGAAGAAAATCTGTTCGCAGATTTAGATCTTAGCAAAGTTTCTAAGACTCAGTTAACTGCTTTTCACAAAACCTATGTGAAAATAGTTAAGGAATTGTTGGTTAATGGTCAAGAGATCGAGAGAAAACAACTCGAATCTCAAATCCAGCGATTGACCCAAGAGTCATCACGGGCGTTTACTCAGATTACTCAAAGTTTGTGTGAAGATACTAGGGATGGAATAACTAGACAAGTTGATAGAGTTATCCTTGATATTAATGAAACCTTTAGTGCAACTTTTGATGCTCTGACTAGGAGTGTTGCTACTGAAGTAGTTTGTCGCTTAGAACCTTTGCTGCAACGACATGCACAATTGAATGAAAAACTTGAAAGGGTTTTTGAGTTGGGACAAACTATAGCCCAAACTAGGAGTAGAGTAATAACGACTGACAATCCTATTGAAACTAATAGAGCTAATGAATCGGATTCCTGGCCATTAGGATATCCACCAAGTACTGTAGTCCTGACAGGGCAGAGGGTTCAAAGTCTCAACATAGACCCGCAAACTTCTTCGTTACGTCCCAACCGTCCTCCAGGTTTTGGACATAATAAAATCCAGGGGAGAGCCTAGGAGATCTGAAAGCTAGGGAGTAGCACAGGCTGGGTTAGGTTGGTCAGCAGGCCCAGGCATTCAATTAAATAAGGTTGATCCTGCAAATTCCACTAATAACTTAACTGCTGGGTTACCGACAACCGGTATCCCTTTGGGAGCCAATCCACAAAGATTTGATTCAGAGAATTACAATACCCAAACTGGGTTGAACGCGGCGGCTCCCATAGATGGAACCCAATACGCTAATCCTAATCGTATCCCGATCTATGGCACATATGCTACACCGAGGCAATATACTTATCCCACTCCTGGAAGAGACCAAGGAGTGCAAAGTAGAAGATTTGGAATACCTTATCAGAACCCAGATTTCAATATTCATAATGATGTTGGACTGAGGCATAACGGTTTCCGAAATCAGCAACCACCCGCGACGCACAATGTTGCCGGGCAGTTCGGAGCTGAACCTTCTGTACCTAATTATGGTGGGAATTTCCATAACCAGCATCAGACAATAATGCTAAACCAAGGGGTCGGCCAGCAAACTGGTATGGCCTTGGAGGGTATGATTGAAACTGTATTAGAGAGAATGTGGGTTCCAATGGGTAGAAAAAATAATGTTTTCGACCATTCACCTTATCCATCATACATTGATAGGAATAATCCTTTTCCAAGAGGATTTAAAATCCCTGATTTTACCTTATTCTCAGGCAATGATCAAATGTTAGCTGCAGAACATTTGGTTAGATTTACAATTCAGTGTAGAGAAGCAGCAGATAATGAAAATCTCAAACTTAGATTGTTCTCTAGTTCTCTAACTGGAAATGCATTTGATTGGTATATTAGTTTTCCACCTAATTCAATTTTTACTTGGGAAAATCTTAGGGATAAATTCGTAGAACATTTCTTAAGAATGGATCCATGGATTACCTTAAGTGAATTAGCAAAAATTACACAGGGCCCTAGAGAATCAGTTAATGATTACTTTAACTGGTTTAAAAGCTTAAAGGGAACTGGTTTAAAAGCTTAAAGGGTAGGTGTCCAGTGTCGGTCCCGGAACAAGAATTTGTGCAAATGGCACAAGAAGGTTTAGTCCTCGAATTCAGAAAGAAATTCGAAGGCGATACCTTTATTGATTTTCCAGAATTAACACGATGCGCAATTAAATATGAGAAAATATTAAAAGAAGATCGCGGTCTTAAAGACCATGGACAGAAAGAATATGTGCATCACGAGCATGGTAATAAGTCAAAAACTTCTTATCATGCACGAGTTGCAAATGTGGAGCCTGAAGAGGTTGCAGAACAACCTGATGAAGAGGCTAATGAAAATGTGTATGCTGAAAATACACAATATGAGGTTAATGTCTTAGAAGTTGTAAAGACTGATACCCCTTTAGTTTGTCCCGCGCTTAAGAGAAAAGAAACTTTTGCAAAAAGAAATTTCCAAAGCAAAGAAAGAAGGAAGTATACCTTTGAAATTTCTCGATTAGATGAGTTGTTGAGGTATAGTCTCAAAGAAGGACTTGTAAAACCAAAAGAAGGACATACAGTTAAAACTCTAGAAGAAGTTGGTAATCGGAGGTATTGTGTATGGCATGATACTTTCACTCATTGGACAAGAGAGTGTAACAGTGCTAAAAATTGTTACCAAGATCTTGTTGATGAGGGGACAGTATTTTTTGCAGATGAAACTGAAAGGAAAGGAAAATTTGTGGTCTGTAATATGATTAATGTTGATAAAGCTGCTTTACTTGATTTGCAGATTTTTCAGAAAAATGAGGAACGAGAAGATATAGCGATAGCCCTGCTGTATCGTTTGGTCGATGACGGCATCATATTT
The DNA here is from genome assembly GCA_963680865.1 of Spergularia marina. Lineage (NCBI taxonomy): Eukaryota > Viridiplantae > Streptophyta > Magnoliopsida > Caryophyllales > Caryophyllaceae > Spergularia > Spergularia marina. The sequence continues at coordinate 11,281,291 of OY804554.1, forward strand.
ATGCCAAACGTCGAGGAAAAAGGAATGGAAGGAATGTGTAGATGGCACATAACAGCTGCACACACTACTTGTGATTGTGCCTCTTTTAGAGGAGTAGTCCAGAGGAAATGTGAAAAGAAATTCATTGAAATCACAGAATAAGAGTCAAAAGCTTTGAGGCTAAGTGAGCTTGAGGCGGATTTAAGCAACATCCGTTATGTTGAAAATGAAGAGAAATTAAGAAATGCTGAGAAAGCTGAAGAAACAGAATTTCCTCAAAACAAAGAGAGAATCAAGAAAGAGAAATATTCTCCTAAAAAGCCAGCGCCAAAGACTTTCAAAGAGGTTGTGGAGCATAATCCTCTCCATGAAGAAGCAATCAAAGGCCTGAAAGTTTTACAACATCATCTATGTCCAACTTGTGCGGATTATCTCCATCATGAAGTAGTCCGAACAAGGGTTATTGATAATGATCCAAAATGGGTCCTGGCATATCGGAAGTTGGCTAATAAAAGAGTCAGAGTGAACCATGATAGCATGGAATACTTCAATTCATCTCGACCTAGTACTCCTAGAATGGAGAACAGGGGTGGAAGATGTGGAAGAGGAGGATTCCGAGGAGGAAGAGGTAGGTATCGATCGCCGATCCCTATTTCAACTCCGAGAAGAAATGGGTCAAACGGATGGAGTAGCTCTGATCTCACCAGTGGTTCAAATAGCCAGAAGAAGGATCGACAGGAGAGAGCTGCGAAAATTCGACAAAATGTATTAGTGGCACCGCAGCAAGAGTCACAGATTGCCCAACTCCGAAAGGAGGAAGAAGCTATTTCAGTAAACAGGGTCGCTCTAAGAAAATAAGTGACTAACTCACCAGTCGCGATGGAAACAGACTGTCCAAGTTCTGGTGAAACCACTCACAAAACTGTTCTGAATTCTGAAACCTCCACTCATTTGGATGAACAAAGCATCAAGGAAAAGATGAGAGAGTTACAAGAGGCCATTTTTCCGGGAGACGAATTGGAGAATGAGAAGGGACTGCTCCTTCAAAAAGATCAAATCAGGAGTGACGATATGGACCAAGAGTCCGATGGAGAAGATCTTGACATTAAAGTCAATGATGAGGATTTGTTGGGAGATGATGGAGATTATTCAAATTATGGGTTAGATCCAGAAATGAATGGAGAGGCATCCCCAGAGTGCAATGTCATCACCCTGCCTGCTGACTTCAAAAGAAGACTGAGTACCGAAGTCGTGAAACCAGGAACAGAATCTTGGGCCGATGAGGTAGAGGAGGCAGAAAAATCGGGTACGCGATACGTTTCCGTAGTTTGGCCTGAAAATTACAAGGTCTATACCTTTAAGAAAAAGACGCAGATTATTAAGGATCTGGATGCAAATGAGAAAGCTAATCCCAGTACAACAAACTCGGGAGCGCTTGAAAAAATCAAAGACTGTTCTCTAGCTATAAGCAGTTTGGATGATCCAACGGCACAAGAAATCCTAAATACGTTATTTAGACGGCCTAATCTTGACATAATTCATAAAAAGGCTCTATATATAACGGCTAAATTTCAGGATCAAACTGTCAGCCAAGTATTGGTAGATACTGGAGCTACGGTCAATATCATGCCCTTTTCAATCCTACAAAGAATAGGAAAGACAAGGAAAGATATTAGGAAGACTAATGCAAATGTTATTAGTTTTAGTGGAGAACCATATGCAGTCTAAGGAATTGTTAAAATTAAAGTGCAAGTCGGAGATTGCATTAGTTTTATGGCGTTCTTCGTAATAGATGGTGATTCAGGTTATAATGCAATTTTAGGACGAGATTGATTGCATCGTAACTATGCTATCGCGTCTTCCCTCCATCAAGTTTTAATCTTATGGAATGGTAAAAGGTTCGAAATAGTTGAGGCGGATAAAGAATTTAATGTTCTAACCATTGAATTTGAAATTCCCAGGTCTGCTTTAAGAGCACGAAAAAACTACAAGTTCAGGGCAGACCGAATATCCTGAATTTGCAAAGGAAATAGAACAAGAAATATCGGCAATAGAAGGTGAAGACTATACAGATGTAGTCGAAGAGGAAGGCGATTCGAGCCAAACCACTCATGAGTGTTTAACTGATGTTGAGACAAGACAGCTGAAGTTGGATGAGAATGAAGAATTGGGATTCACGAACAAGTCTGATCTCCCTACAGAAAGGGAATTACCAACCTTTGTAAATAGCTTGAATCATGGTCATAGTCATCAAAATAGCCGAGAGGACTTAGAAAAGACCAGTCAAGACAATGAAGGAACGGATTTCAACATTTAACTCTGTTTTATTTGTATTTTGATCAGAAGTTTTATTAATGGACTTTAATAGAAACGATTTTGAAGAATCTCCCCATTTGATGAATGAAGAAAAGATAGATGAAACTTTTTGGGCATATTACCAAGAGAAATTTGGAATCAAGTTCGATGTTTTAACTTTGGATGAAATTCCAGAAGACCCTGAAACCTTTTTTGAAGTAGAGGAAGAAAAGGTATGGGCAAAAAGTGATGATATCAGGCAAAATGTAACTGAGGAGTTGCTAGAAGTAAATCTGGGGACAAAAGAAAACCCAAGATGTACATATATAAGTAAATTACTTCTAAAAGAAGAACAAGGTAAATTCATCGCGATCCTTCAAGAATGTAAGGATTGCTTTGCTTGGTCGCATAGTGAAATGCCAGGGCTAACCCGAGAAGTAGTGGAACATCGGCTACAAATATTTCCGAATTATCAACCAGTCGCGCAACAACCACGGAGGTTGGCGCCAGAGCTCTTGCCAAAAATACAAGAGGAGGTTGAACAATTATTAAATGCTGGATTCATCAGACCTATCAAATATGCGCGTTGGATTGCAAATATTGTTCCAGTAATTAAGAAAAACGGGAAAGTAAGAGTCTGCATAGATTTCAGAGATCTGAATAAAGCCACACCTAAAGATCAATATCCTATGCCAGTTGCGGATATGCTAATTGATGCTGCATCAAGGTATTAATATATTTCATCCTTCGATGGATATGCAGGGTATCATCAATTTAAGATTGCTAAGGAAGACTGTCATAAAACATCCTTTAGATGTCCAGGTTCGATGGGAATATACGAGTGGGTTGCCATGCCTTTTGGTTTAAAGAACGCAGGGGCAACCTACTAAAGAACTATGGACCAGATGTTCAAAGACATGATCGGAAAGTCTATGGAAATTTATATAGATGACGTTTTAATTAAGTCTTATGACTTGGAATCTCATCGCGCTAGTATCAGACAATCTCTTCAGAGAATGAGAGAATTCGGATTAAAAATGAATCCTCTCAAGTGCGCGTTTGATGTAAAGGCCGAAAATTTCTTGGGGTTCCTAATCCACAAAAAAGGGATTGAAATTGATCAAAATAAACCAAAAGCTGTATTGGCCGCGCCTCCCCCTTCAAATAAGAAAGAATTACAAAGATTCGTGGGGCAAATAAACTATGTGAGACGGTTTATGGCTAATCTGTCAGGAAAAATAAAGATATTCTCACCTCTTCTTCGACTTAAGAAAGAGGATAAGTTTATTTGGGAACAAGAGCATCAAAATGCTTTTGACCAAATTAAGGAGCAACTAGCAAGCCCTCCTGTTATACTTCCACCAAAACAAAATGGTGGACCTTTACGGATTTACCTTTCCGTGACTTAGGATTCTATAGCGAGTCTTTTGACCCAGGAAAATACATTGGGTCATGAACAAGTGGTGTTCTACCTAAGTCGGATTCTTCACGATACAGAGAAGAGATATACGCTAGCGGAAAAATGGTGTTTATGTCTCTACGATGCATCGGTCAAAATAATCCACTATTTCATGGCTTTTAAAGTCGAAGTAGTGTCACCAACAGATGTGTTAAAATATCTGCTATCGCAGCCCTTTTTAAAAGGAAGGTTATGCAAATGGCATCTTCATTTGCTACATTCAATTTAGTTTATTTACCTTAAAAAGAGGTGAAAGGACAGAGAATCGCGGATTTCCTTGCTACGCATCCTAGTGATGATCAAAGGATTAAAGAGTTAAATGATATTTGGACTCTATTCTTTGACGGATCATCGACAAGGACGACGGCTGGGGCAGGAATTGTCATCGTAGATCCCAGTGAACAAGTAACTAAATTAGCAATAACTCTTGAAGGAGTTTGTATGAATAATCGGGCAGAATATGAGGCCTTGATTATGGGTTTAGAAATCCTCCAAGAGATGGGAGTTGAAAAAGTCAAAGTATTTGGAGATTCCCAATTGGTCATAAATCAAGTTACAGGGGAATATAAATGGGCAGTAGCGGTTTATGGAACTCAGAAGATCAAAAAGATAGCTAGTACTTTCAAAAGGATCGAATTCCATTATATTCCACGCGATATCAACCATATCGCGGATGAGTTAGCTGGGTACGCGTCATCCAAAGAGATGGCAATAACTCCGGATGATTCAGTCATAATTTGAAGAAGGACTTTGAGTCCTTTGGAGAATTTTAATGAGGATGAAAATAACCCTGTTAATGCCATAAATAGCATTGATGTGTTAAGTTCGGAAAAAGATTGGAGGGATGACATAATTGAATACCTTAAAAATCCTTATAATAGAGAGATCCCATTCAGAATTAAAATGGCAGCAAATAACTTTTTTCTTGAAGGAAACGAGTTATTTAGAAAAGATATCAATGGACAAGTTCTAAAATGTAATGATGCTGGAGAGGCGTTAACCGCGATGGCAGAAATCTATGATGGAATTTGCGGAGCACACCAAAATGGTTTGAAAATGCGATGGGCATTGCATAGAGCAGGATTTTATTGGCCCTCGATGAGAAAAGATTGCATCAAGTATGCAAAGGGCTGTGCAAAATGTCAAAAGTTTGGCCCTATAGTTTTAGCGCCAGCAGCCCCGATGAAATGCATCCTTAAGCCTTGACCTTTTCGCGGTTGGGCGATGGACGCGATTGGAGAAATAAAACCCAATTCATCTAAACACCATAGATTTTTATTAGTGATAACAGATTATTTCACTAAGTGGGTTGAAGCTGAACCTTTCAAAAAACTTGATACCCAAGCTGTGTTAGGATTTTTGGAAGAAAAGATTTTCGTTAGGTTTGGAATACCTGAGTCAATCACGGTCGATAACGCGAGTGTTTTCAGTAGTGAGTTGTTTGTGGAATTCCTAACCAAATTTGGAATTAAAATTCTGCATTCCACGCCATTTTATGCTCAATCTAATGGACAGGCAGAATCTACGAACAAAATAATCATCGCAGGTTTGCGGAAAATGATTGATGTAAACCCAAAGAAGTGGCATGAAAAATTACCTTTTGCGCTTTGGGCTTATAGAACCTCAAGGAAGGACGCGACGGGAATTAGTCCTTTTGAGTTGGTTTACGAACATAATCCTGTAATACCCGCCGAAGTGGTGATTCAGTCAGCACGGGTAGCCAAGCAGTCAGAACTTCTAGAGAAAGAATATCTAGAGGCGATGAACATAGAGCATTTGGATGCAGAAGAAAACAAATTCGAAGTCGCACAAAGGATGAGGTTACAAAAACTCAGAGTATCAAAGGCTTACAACTAAAAAAGTCATTGCCAAATCTTTTCAAAAAGGGGATTTGGTGTGGAAAATGATTTTGCCCATGGGGCAGCATAAAGATCCCATTTTAGGAAAATTTACTCCTAAATGGGCTGGACCCTTCAAGATTCACAAAGAATATTTAGGGAATTCATACATTCTGGTGTCAAGAAAGGGGAAGATCTCATCAAGACCTTTAAATGCAAAATATTTAAAGAAATTTCACCTATCTATTTGGGAACAGTATGGTCCAGAGTTCAAAAAACTACACATACAATTATATGATAGCTTACAAGAACAAAAAAGAGAATTAGAATTGAGTCAGGAATTGAACAAAAATTCAATTGAATAATATGAGAACAGTTTTTTGAAATCCCAAAGGAGCCTACAACGTCATGGTAATGGATTGTTGGAAAACAGGCGGAAAGCGTGTGCTATGGTCCCAAGGACCCTCATGGATTGTTGAGTGCTCCAGATTTCATCCTTAATGCTCTTCTACAAGGTAGCCTGAGTCATTAGATCTGCAATGGTGGTGGACTTGGTGTTACACTTGGTACTCAACTCCTTAAGGGAAGTCTTGCTGGTTAAGGCTTGCTGCTGAAGAAGTTCCTTTTTAGCCTCCAATTGATTGATTTGCTGCTGGATCCGAGCTATTTCTTCCTGCAGCTTCTCATATTCACGCTCTCGAACCTCCAAGTCAGACAAAGCGGGATCCAGTTCTTCCTGAACACTTTGTAATAGAGGCAGCACAGTCTCATATACTGATGCTCGTTGTTTGAGATAAGAAAGCTATTTTTGATTGTCCTTTACCATTCTGGGCTATTTGCTCCAGATATTCCAGTAAGGCGAGGGCATCTTTCTCAAACAAAAGATCTGACTCTAAGGCAGCCAAACAGGGAGGAACCTCAATGGATTCTTGAGAAATTGAAGAGCATGATTGAAGAAGGCTCTTCGCCTGAGTGGAGAGTGATTTCAACAATTCTTTGTCTGTAAAACATAGTTATTTTACAATATGAGAATTCGATATATTTAAAAATAAATGTCATTCATAAGATGAAATATTTACCTTGCGGAATTGCCGCTGCCAAGACATTGTTGTTCTCCCGCGATGCATCAGGAGTTGACTGAATTTTGGCATCAGTCGATGCGGGATCAGATTGCTCAGCAGTATAGTCGATTCTGTGAGTCAAATAACAATCAAAATTAATAGAACGAAAATTTTCTTACATAGAAAGAACTTGTCATTGAAATGAAAACTTACCTGATCCATAGAAACTTCAGGAATAGGATTTTGGGCTGGCTCATCATCAAGCTTGGCTGCATCCTCCATTGAATTTTCTTTTTCGTAAGAAGATTGTTCAGGGAGGGTTTTGGTGGAATCCGCAAGTAAGTCAACAGAAGGTTGAACTACAGTCATCTTTTTAGAAGGTTGTTCAATAGGGGATGACTCGGGCAGTTTTTCTTCCCTCTCTGGCTTTTTATTTTCACTTGCCTGCCCAGTCGAATCTGGAGTAGGAATTGAAGGTCTACCAGTTGTAGCAGCCTGCTTTGGTTGCCTCGTTTTGGTGGCAGACATCTTGAAACGACTTCCATCATAAGATTATTTGAGTTGATCGCCTTGAGGATCTGGAGTAGGAACCTTACCAGAGGATGGTGACAGTTGTTTGTTCTTCCTTAACACAGAACTTAAGGGCTTATTGTCAACATCAGAGTCATACGCCTTTAGAATTGGTGCTTGAATCGGTGTTTTCTCCACCTTTTTGTCTTCCTTCTTTTGCTTGGTAGATCGCGGTTTCGACATAGACTCTTCAACAGGAGGAACTTCAGATTCATCTTTAAATGGAGGAATTACAAACTCAGGTTCCTCAACGATGACCAGTGCCCAAGACTGGAAAGATGTTCCTCCTTCATCAGGATCAGATAGATCAGTGACGTTCTCTTCTATTTGAGTGGCAGTCACAAGAGATCTGGTCACCTTGGAATTTGAAGATTCTGTAAGAATTTTGAAAATTAGCAAAAGATATTTGATCATAAAATCAAATTAACAAATTAGAATAAGAGACTTACTATCAACCACTAAAAGTTCTCGAGAATGTGTGTAGGCAGCGATTAGACCTGGCAAACGGGTCGTTCGGGTCGGGTCAATTCGGGTCGGGTTAATTCGGGTGCAATATGAAATCGGGCCACATTCGGGTCGGACCGGGCTCGGGCGGGTATGGGCCAACTTCGGGTCTATCACTTTTCGGGTCAATTTTGGGTACGGGTCAAATTATTCGGGTCGGGTTGGTTCGGGTCGGGTTGGTTCGGGTCCGGTTAATTCGAGTTGGTTCGGGTCGGGTTAATTCGGGTCAGGATCATTATGAGATTTGTAGTAGTGGGGTTGAGCAAAATATCCAAACAATTGCGAATATCGGATACGGTCCGATTATCCAAATATATCCGATTTGATAATTCGATTTTTTTATAAATTTGTGAAATTTTAAATATAAACTATTTTATTTGTAATTCAAACATTTGAGAAATAAGAACAAAGTAATGAATGAGAAAAGGATCATGCCAAATCGCCAATACTTGTCAAATTTAATCACAACTCCAAAGATAATAAAATTTAAAGAACAATATTACAATTTATTACATAGTAATCTAAAATTTTTAAAACGTAGGAGTTGGATTATCCTTCTTGGCTTGCATCACCTTCCTCACATCTTCATAAACAATGTCCATCCTTGACATCCACACACAAAGATATATGTCTCCTAAGAGTCATAGTGCCAAATTTAGGGTCCACTCTATATGCAACTTTTTCACAATGAGCACAAACGGCATATGCATTTCCAATCTCAGATTTATAAAATTTATAGTATTTCCAAACAGTTGCCCTTCCTTTTCGACCAAAAAACTCCTCATAAATAATAAGGAATAATTTTGTACCACTATGAGGATGAATAATATGTGTAGCGGGTTCTTGTAGAGGCACAAGCACTCCTTCCATCTCGAATCACACTGTCTACAAACCACGACAAAAAAATTGAAGTCATAGTTTTTTTAGAACAAGTTTTTTGTTTTTTTTTTTTCCTCAAAGTATTAGCAGTTTAGCACATACCATAAATAAATTAAAAAAATGTTGAAATATTATCTCAAGTAATTAACCAAATATATGCATTCAAAAATTCAAGTTTTAGCACATACCATTCGATTCTAATTCATCAATTCATGTTTATAAACTACACTTGTGCATGTACTACCAATCTACCATGACATGTATCGAAATATATCAAAGAAATAAAATGATTAATATATGTAAGCAATTAAGCAAACATATGCATTAAAAAAAAAAAAACAAGGAAAAGGGAGAATTAGTGAAGACTTACCGTCGAAGTGGTAACTGGTAAGGTGGAGATGAAAGGACAAAAGAGAGAAAGATTAATTTTTGTTTCCTTCTTTTTAGGGTAGATGAGGAATTGATGATAACTGATGAATGAATGGATGAGATGAGATGATTGAGATATTTTTTAATTTTTCTTTTTTGTTTTTTCTTTATTTCCCTCATTGAATTTGAGTGGTCCATATTTTACCAATTCAAACGATTAAGCCAAATAAATCAAAATTTTCATTTTTTTGCGCTATGAGAGAATGATCTATCGACTATCATCATTGAAATTTGAAATTCGCTCGATTCGGGTGTGTTTGGTAGTCATAACTGTTCAGGTAGCTACCTTCTACTTGTCTACCAAACATGTAAACTTGTTACGTTTAAGTTTTAAACCCGTAAATCTCATAGATTGAGGTGCGAAAATCAAGTTTGTCACCGATTCACATAAAAATTAGTGATATCATTGATTGATCGATAGAAATTAGGTATGTCATCGATACTACTTTTTCTCGTATATTTCTATTCCCACTATGGCACGAAAAATATGAATTCACATTTGCTGATTTGTGAACCTTATCAAGCATACTTGAGAAAGAATGGTGTTGCTGCTGCCCCCTTCAGCCAAGCTGAGTATAGAGACTTGATAGCTAGGGCAATTATAGAGCATGGTTATGCTTTCTGTTGGGTTGAACATAATGGGAATAGGAAGATACATTCTTATTTATGTAATGAGGTTAAAACCATTTCTAGAAATACAGCAAAAGCTGATTGCTTAAAGTTGCATGGAAAATTGAAGGCTGAATTGAAGGAGATTTTACAAAAAGTCCCCGGTCGTATTAGTCTGACTGCTGATATGTGGTCATCTTGTCAAACAGATGGGTATCTGTGTTTGACTGTTCATTATGTAGATCATAATTGGATATTAAGAAGCAATGTATTAAATTTCACAAACATAGAAACGCCACACACTAGATATGCTATGTATGCTGAAGTGTTATGTTTTCTTCGTGATTGGAGCATTGAAAAGAAAACTTTCTCAATGACATTGGATAATGCTTCAAGTAATGATAAGATGCAATACTACCTTCTAAACACACTTCGTTCTGAAAATGATTTGGTATGTGGTGGTCAATATTTTCATATTCGGTGTGCTGCCCATGTTTTAAATCTTATTGTTCAAGACGGGTTGGGGATATTTAAGGATATTGTTACAAAGATTAGGCAAAGTGTGAAGCACGTGAAATGGTCAGAAGTAAGAAAGGCACACTTCAAGGCTTTGTGTGACTTTGAGTGGGATTAAAGAGACTAAGGCATTGTGGTTTGATGTTCCTACTAGATGGAATTCGACCTACATGATGCTTGATAGAGCCATTCTATATCGTGCGGCTTTTCAAGAGTTAAAAGAAAAGGATACCTCTTACTTGTGTTTTCCAGATCCAGATGAGTGGGAGAAAGCTGAAAAAATCAGAGATATTTTAGAACCATTCTCCGATATCACTGACTTGTTTTCCGGAAGGGATTATCCTACTGCAAACCACTATTTTGAGAACGTTTGGAGGATTTGCATGCTTCTAAAGGATATGGTAGTAAGCTGTGATGATGATATAAGAGCTATGGGTAATATTATGATGGATAAATTTGAAAAGTATTGGTTCTGTAAGGATGAACAATACAATGTTTTGTTTGCGTTTGCTGTGGTCCTTGATCCTCGCTTTAAGAAACAATTTCTGAAATTATGCTACCAAGCTTTCTTTGAAGATGAGCTCAGAGCTTTAAGAGAGGTAAATGATGTGATTCTTAGACTCCAACAACTCCTTATTGAGTATGAGACAAAAGAAGACAGCCCGTCAAACTCACCTGACACACCCTCTAACTCCAACACCGCCAGAAGTACACGCTTAAAATCAACTAGTCGTAAGCGAAAGCATGATCTTGTAAGTCTCACTTTTTATTTTGTATAATTCTTTCTTTACTTGTTGGATAATTTATTCTCAACTTGGTACTAATTTGTTAGAGTTAGTATTAATATTGTGATTTGTATCCATGATAGCAATTTGATCATGAAGAGTCCATGGAAGCTAGTTCTTTAAAGTCCAAGTTGGACGTGTACTTGGAGGAGACAAAGCTTGATCGTAATCAACCACTGGACGTCTTGGCATTTTGGAAAGATAATGAAAAGCGATATGGCAAGCTTTCTTATCTTGCTAGGGATGTTTTGGCTGTACCTCTCACAACTGTTGCTTCCGAGTCAACGTGTAGCATTGGGGGAAGGGTTCTAAACAAGTGGAGAAGCTCTTTTCTTCCTAATAATGTCGAAGCTTTGATCACAGCTCGGAGTTGGCTTCACGGCTACGAAGATAATGCATTCTAATTGTTCTCTGAATCTCTCCTTTCTTTTGTGTATACAACTAATTATATACTTTTTCAATAATATTGATTTTGTCGAACTAGTACTCTGCTAGCACTAATATTGTTGTTTCTTTGTTCAGTATCTCCGGATGAAGAAGAATTTAATGGGACAGAGGTCAAATGGAATCCATCCAAGTAGACGCCTTAAATCATTCCTATCTCTTGCACCGAAGTCACTGGAGTTCTCACACGACAAAGCCAACAGAGAGCTTGAAACATTCAGCAGCTATGGCAAGACTATGGAAATTTTTTTTTGTTCTAAACTTTGAGGCTTGGACCTTGCATGAATCATAACTCTATTGCCCTTTTGGATGGATATTGACTATGATTATGTTACTTTTAAAAGCTGATGAATATGTTACTGTTTTCATTATGCCAATATAGCATGTATTCATGGAGTCTCGTGTACTTTATGTGATTCGAATTTCCTTTGCGTGAAATGTTCATATCCCTAAGATATATATAGTTTGAGGAAATTTTAATTCTGGTCAATTTAGCACGGGTCTAAATCGGGTTCGGGTTATTACGGGTTCGGGTTATTACGGGTTCGGGTCAATTCATTTTGGGTTTTTACGGGTTCAGGTCAATTCATTTCGGGTTATTACGGGTTCGGGTCAATTCATTTCGGGTTATTACGGGTCCGGGTCAATTTCAGGTTGTTTGACTTCGGGTGATAATTGGGTCCGGGTCGGGTGTTATCGGATCTGGGTCAAATACGAGTAATTTAGTTTGGGTGAATTTCGAGTTACGGGTCAAAAAATTCGGGTCGGGTTTCAGGTTACGGGTCACTTTTGCCAGGTCTAGCAGCGATCCTTGCAGTACTGCGCATATGGGGAGAATGGCGCCACCATTTTTGATAAAGCTTGACTGTTTGAGCGCACCAACGCCAGGATGCTGGTCTGATGTTAGAATTCATTGTCACAGAATTTCTTGAAAGAATTGCTGCCTCAGAATGGACCTTGTGCAAATGCCAAGGGCGATTTTGAGTCTGATAAAAAGGGACAGCAATTCCTTGTACCAGACCAAACTGCCGCGCCACTAACTGTGGGTTGTAAAGTTCAAAACCCAATGAACCAGGTTCAAGAGCATATAGATCTCTGGACTGAAGGACGTGGGTCCAAAAGCCGGAATCAGAAGTCCTTGTTTTCTCACCAGGAATAAGGACGCCTGCTGGGGTGATTTCCAACTCTCGCACCCAATCAGGGAGAGCATTATAAATCCAGGAGAGTTGTTGATCTTTTTCCTTTTCAGCCAGCAGAAACAGATTCCAGGCTAAAGGAAGTTCATCACCATATTAAGTGACTCCCAGCAAATACCCAATAATTTGATGAGGGAGAGTAATTACTTTGTCGTCCACAGCACGGAAAAAGAAATCACCATAACTCCAACAATATTTGGCCGCAGGTTTCTCTTCAGCATAATTAAAGAGATGGCAAAAATTCATCATTCCCCAACAAGTCAGCAACCACGAAGGGCTTGACGCAGGGATAAGATTTGGAGACTGGCCTTTATGTTCATCAAGGAAATGATGATGACAACGGTAAAGACACCGATATAGAGATCCTAAAAGAATTGGACCTAGAGCGATAGATCGTTCACCCGCGACAAGGATGTTGGTCTCGAAAATAAGAAAAGCTTTTGATATATTCCCTGAGCGCGTCATAAATAAATGACTCAGAGCGAAAGCAAGAAAAAGCACAGCCTCCTCATCACAAACTTCAACAGATTTGGAAGAGGTATAATTATTTATTAAAGAGGAAAATGACAGGCCACTTGAACCAGAAGTCATGAGGCTATCAAAAAATAAATTGACCGAGGAGTAAAGTTCCTTAGTCCCTGGGACACATTGGACAAAAGAAATGTCCTCCCCTTCAACACCAAAAGGGGCAAGTCAGGTAATACATGCAATGTCAGTCAGAGTGATGGTCATAAAACCCGCTCTAGTGACTATACAATTCATGGCAGGATCCCATAAGGATATAAAAGCAGATGTAAATGAACCATTAAAAGGAATGCGGGGATAGCTGGCTAACCTTAAGAAATGGATTAACTTTTGCGTCTCCCAAGTAGAATGGTATGAAGAAAGGCGCTCGAACCACGCCATCGCGTTATTTACTGAAACCCACCCTTTTAAGGGCTTAGTGGTGGAAGGCAACAAGTTGGGATTGGATTTCTCACGGAAAATCAAGGGTTGCGACTCTGAAGAACACACAATATCATATATATAACGCCTTCATGGGAGTATTAAGATCGTGACCTTCCATAGTTTTCGGAGTCACAGAGAAACACGGACCAATTTGCCCACAAGGAAGAGGCAATTGGTCAGTATGAGGGCTTTGATGCCAGAAGTTATTCGGGATGTAACTGCCCTGATATTGATTAATTACATCACAAAGTCGTTTTGCTCCACCGGAGTAAAACTTGGTTTAACGGAGACCAGGTTGAGATTTTGGTTGAGGAATCATTTTGTCAAATCAGAAAGAATTTGATAAGTTTTTCCTTGCAAAATTTATGGGTTGGTAAGAAGAAGTTTAATTTTTCAATTGGAGCGGAAAACTCCTTTTATAGACCTAGATTTTCTCTCTCTAGAGCATAGATATTTTGGACAGGTGTCACATTTTTCTTCATAACAGGATATTTGTTACGTAACTGTAACAGTTAAAAATCTTTTGGATAATTATCCATAAAAATCAAAGTATTTTCCCTCTCAAGTCTTGTCATTGGGAAATTGAACGGTTTTCATCCGTGCAGGGATCAAGAAAACTGCGCCTGAAAAGGTCATGATTACATTTGTTTCCCAAAGTTCCATTTTTACCCACTTAATTTGGGAATAGTAAAAGTTTATTGGTTTATGGGTACAATAAAAACCATGCGGCTGAGGGTATCAAAATTCCTTTATCTTCTAACCCTATAAATCACTGTAAATCCATTTTTACCTCACTCATTTTCACAATAAAATGGCAAACACTAAGTCTGATCTCACTTCAACAAAGCTATCATCAAAAAGTAGGAAGAAAGAAGACGAATTTGAAGAGGTGACCTCTCATCAGGTTTTTATCATAAGTGATGATGAGAGCGACAACATCCCAAGTTCAACCCAGGATCCCCAAAAAGAGGATCAATCTGGAAAAAGGAAGGCCCCTTTGGAGCATAATGAAGTTGAACCTTCTTCCAAAACAAGGGACGTCAAAGGGCAAGCAAAGTTCAACCTTGCCCAATCAGGTCCAGGGGAGCCCAACGGTACAAAAGTTGACAAAAAGCAAGAGGTGCCTTTGTATGAAGCCCGATTCACATTTATGAAGGCTATTGAGGAAGAGAAATCGAGTGATTTAGGGATCAGTTGGACTGATTCGGATGATCAAACCTCTTCAGATGAGCATGAAGCCTGTGGTTGTGAGATTTGCGAGCAAAAGTCAGTTGCGAAGCCATATTACAGTGACGCGGATGATAGCGAGAACAACAACGATTACAAAAGGCCGTCGCTTTAGAAGTTATCATTGTGAGTGTCAAAACCTTAGGATCCCAAATGATCTTTAATTTTTAAGGTTTTTAATTTTTTAAGGTTTTTATATTTTAAATAAAGTTAATTTATATAAAATATTATCTAATTTAAATCGTGAGTATGATGAATAACTTTCATACGGTTGAGATTTAAATTTTAAATTTGTTGTTGGACAAATCCAAAAATTAAGGATTTGACAAAATCAAACTCCTTTATTTTCCTTATATATTATGTTCTACCATTGTGCAAAAACACAAGCATAGAAATCCTGTTTTAAAAATGGATCCAATTCCAGATAATAATCCATTTCTATTTCATCACTTGGCGATGAAATCAATCCCTTTTAACAAACGAAAAAGGGAATTTAAGTTCCACACAACCCTAACAAGAGTCCGTGGGAAGTTGGAACAAGAAGATAAAGATATTGTTCACACATATGAGTTGTTCCATGATGAACAAGATTACATTCAGGATATCAGTTACTTTAATGTGGATATTAAAGGATATCCCTTAACGAAGAAATTCCCGTGGCCAAAACCAGATTTACCATGCTTTAATCACAAATTACAGCATGATGAATTAGAAAGTGATCAACAAGAAGTTGCTCGACAGTTGGAGAGGCGATGGGAAAGGGCAATGGTATCCTGTTTTGGCAAAATAAACAAGGTACAACTTAACTTTGCCGATGCAAGGCCAATAGCAAACAAGGTTCTGGCCAATGAAGATCTCCTAATGGAACACATATTTCCGAAATTAGGAAGAGAAGGCTTAAAAGTCGCAGTTGTGGTTTGTAAAGCCTGGGGCATATGGATCGCTCCTAAGTTCCTAAAGCCCGAGATAAAACAGTATTATAACAACAAATTATATACCTATGTAGCACCAAGCTTCACGATGGTGTCTAGAGAGCGATATTGATACATGGGAGCTATGGGTCAAAGCTTATAGTGGAAGTTCAAGACTATCACGTCACCTTCCAGTCTCAATATCTTCTGAAGTACTCAATATTTCGAAGAACAATCAATTGTATAGGAAAGTTCATGATCTAAGCTTTCCGAAAAGTGGTCATATGCCTTAAATGGTTAAGTAACGAAGGAGATATGCCTGTTTTAAGTTGAGCTGTCCAGTTTCTACGCGGGTACACAAGGATGGCCGAATCTGCTATATTCCCGAAGCCATGCAGGTCCAAGGAAGTTCTTAGTAGATATAATACTTATTCTTATTTGTGTCTTTGTTTAAGTTTAGGAAAGTGTCTTATTTACAGTATTTTGTGGAATAAAGGAGCCTTAGAAGGTTTCCAAGTTGTTATAGGAGAGTTTAGGAAAGTTTCAGCAATAAGCATGAAGTCTGTTTAAGGGAAGATCCAAATCTGGTTCTTAACTTGACTTTAGGTAAGTTTAGGAGTCTCAAGAGTAGTATAAATAGAGAGTCTTATTGTAATGTTTTATATACAAGTTTGAGCATTAATATCGAAGAGTCGAAGGGAGTTTCCTTCAAAATCTTGGCCTTGCGAGGTATTCTTTTGGTTTGTACCTTGTTTCTCTGTGATCTTGGTGCTTGCCGTTTGTTTGTGCTTGTTTCTTTGTGATCTTAGTACAAATTAGTCTTAGTCGAGTATTCTTGTGAGGATTCTAGACTAATTCATATCCTTTATTTTCTGTTTTAATTCCGCTGCGTTACAAACTCAAAAACACATAAAAATTAGAGTAAGTTTTACATCAAATTGGTATCAGAGCTTGGTTGTAACAAACTTCTATGCTTTGTTAGTCTTGGTGTGGTTGATTTTGGTTTATCAATGAATTATAAATTTCCTAAGTTTGATGGGAGTGGTGATTCTGAAGATTATTTAAATTGGGAAAGAAAGATCGAGCGTAAATTCAATCGAATTGGTTTTGATGATCGTGAAAGATTCGATCATGTGAAACTTATTTTGGTAAGAGACGCATTCCATTGGTTTGAAATTTTGAAGAAGCGACGCAAACATGAAGGTAAGTGCAAGATTCATTCGTGGGAAGTACTCAAGTGCAAGCTACGTAAACGATATATGCCAAGGAACTTTATTGAAGATGTGTCGTTCAAAAAGTCGTCTTATGAGCATGAACAAGCAAATAATGATCTGATTTTGTTGGACATGATGAAGAAACTTGACCGTATGCAAGATGACTTGAAGAAAGTTAGGAGTGCACATCTTGAAAAGCATGATTCTTGTGAAGACAAAGAAGAAATCGAAGAAGTGATCTTGGAGGAACAATCGCAAGAACTTGAATTCATACAAATCCAAGAGCATGAAGAGATTGAGATTAGTGATCAAGACAAAACATTGGATCTTCATGATACTTCTAAAGAGGAAAGCATTGATTCTTCACTAAAGTCTTTTGGGGAAAACGAAATAAAGAGTGCGATTGAACATGAGGTTCTAATTGAAGATGAGATAGATGACAAATTTGTTTACCACAAATTTGAGACCAAGATTCCATACAAATCATTAATTGATCGCTATATTGATGAGAGACTTGAAGAAGATGTCAAAGGTAAATCCTGTTTGTCTTTCTTTCTTTATAACAATGGCATCGAAGTGAAAGATGAACAATACAGCTCTAAACTTGATGTCCAAAACATGATGGACCATGAGAAGCTTAAAGAAAAGAGAACAGAGATTGAAGATCATGGTGTCGAAAAACTCATCAAGTACATTGAAGATGATGAGTTAAAGGACTTGTGCATATGTTTGGTGTTTGTACTTCTCTTTTTGATCCTTGTATATGATCCGGGTGGTTGTGAGAATGTGTTTCTCTACTATAGAACTTCAGATTCGAGGACGAATCTTTTCAAAGAAGGGGAGAATGATACATGGGAGCTATGGGTCAAAGCTTATAGTGGAAGTTCAAGACTATCACGTCACCTTCCAGTCTCAATATCTTCTGAAGTACTCAATATTTCGAAGAACAATCAATTGTATAGGAAAGTTCATGATCTAAGCTTTCCGAAAAGTGGTCATATGCCTTAAATGGTTAAGTAACGAAGGCGATATGCCTGTTTTAAGTTGAGCTGTCCAGTTTCTACGCGGGTACACAAGGATGGCCGAATCTGCTATATTCCCGAAGCCATGCACGTCCAAGGAAGTTCTTAGTAGATATAATACTATTCTTATTTGTGTCTTTGTTTAAGTTTAGGAAAGTGTCTTATTTACAGTATTTTGTGGAATAAAGGAGCCTTAGAAGGTTTCCAAGTTGTTATAGGAGAGTTTAGGAAAGTTTCAGCAATAAGCATGAAGTCTGTTTAAGGGAAGATCCAAATCTGGTTCTTAACTTGACTTTAGGTAAGTTTAGGAGTCTCAAGAGTAGTATAAATAGAGAGTCTTATTGTAATGTTTTATATACAAGTTTGAGCATTAATATCGAAGAGTCGAAGGGAGTTTCCTTCAAAATCTTGGCCTTGCGAGGTATTCTTTTGGTTTGTACCTTGTTTCTATGTGATCTTGGTGCTTGCCGTTTGTTTGTGCTTGTTTCTTTGTGATCTTAGTACAAATTAGTCTTAGTCGAGTATTCTTGTGAGGATTCTAGACTAATTCATATCCTTTATTTTCTGTTTTAATTCCGCTGTGTTACAAACTCAAAAACACATAAAAATTAGAGTAAGTTTTACATCAGATATGATACGGGAGGAAAGTTGGTTAAGTACAGATGCCTATGCCAAGAGTAGGAGAATGCACAGAAATTCAACCATACACAGTATCCATGTTGGCACAGAGATCTGCCAAGATATTATGATTGGTTCCAGAATTATATCGCGTGTGATGTCTGGTTTTCAAAAACTAGACCCTTCATGTTAAGTTCAAATTAACTTTCATCACAGAATTGTTCTGTTGTAATGCTTAATTTTCCAAAGAATTAGGAAATAATTCATAATTATTATTTCTTTAATTATCTCTTGTAGTATCAGCAATATTTCATGAGAATTCCAAATGAGAAATTCATAAATTTCTGAACCTTTTCCATACCCATTGAAGTATGCGGAGGATTGGAAGTTCATAAGTCATATCATTTAAAGCCAATGCAGAAGTAAGAAACGAAAACCTAGGTGCATTGGAAGAAAGACGTGTAAGTTAATGATGGGATTTATTCACCCCATTAAAAGCAGTTTCCCGATAAAAAAGAAACGTATTTCACCCACGATGAGATAACCGCCAGGAATACCTCAATATAAAAAGAGACGAGGGGATTAGAAATAAAACAAAAAAAATTCTCTCAAATATCAGAAATATTTGGAGAAACTTCCTTTCTTTTATTTTCCCTCACAAAAAGCTTCCCACAAATGGCTGTTTTCGCAACAGAAGACATCAATGTGGCTGGATTCGACAGGCCATCAATGAACTTCTGGGGGTGTGTGGACCCACAAGAATACCAATATGTCTCACAACCAGGAGAAACAACAATGTCCTGTATTGTGCGAATTGTTCCATTTGTCCTACAAGGCGACAACATAGGACCATATGGTGAAGAGTGTCAAAATCATCACCTCCGATGCAACAAATTTTCTGAAGATGAAGCAGAGTTCGTGAAGGAGGCTACTGCAACAAAGAAGTGGAAAATGACGACTGAAAAGTACTTTCCTGATCAAAAGGGGGATGAACTCCCAGGAATGAGTTTCAGCGATGGTGAATCGTCGAGCAAGTCACTCGTACTCTCAAACGAGGATCTAATGACTAAACTCATTATTCCAAAATTGAATTATGAGGACGGTATGAGTATGCTGGGAACATGCAAGCGCTGGGGCAAAATTATGGTACTAGGGTTCCTCAAGCCTAATAAGAAGTTCGCATATAGAAATTCTCTACTGTACTATCATAGAAAATATTGGTCTGGATGGTATAGAGGAAGAATCGAACAAGGAGGGAAGCGGGTTGTATAGTTTTGTACCTGCGAAACTTGGGACGAGTATGCATCAACAAAGGAGCAGGCTTATTTGCTTGGAGCCTGTAGTGATGACGAATTCGAGGACAACGAGTACGAGCGCGAGAGGTTCTTCATATTCAAGAAGTACTCGAGCAAGTTCATGCCACGACCAAGGCTCACAAAAATCAAGCCGAAGGGCGGTCACGAAAGGACTTACATCGCGGCAGATAATGAATGTTATGCCCATTTCTGGATGCCACCCAATTTCTACCAGGAGGAAGAGGAAATTGAAGGGGTTATTTTTTTATTTAAGATTCCAATTTTATTCCATTCAGATCAAATGGAATTTAGCATTTTCTCTCGTTCGTATTAACGAGTTGTAATCTACTTAGAAAGTTTATTTTGCTTCCTTCATATCAATAAATTGCTATTTCTTTGAGAATGATCTTTCAAAATCATTCATTTGTATACACACATTCATTTAAAAATCAGGAAAGAATTAAACCAAATTAAAAGTGATATGCCAAAAATTCACAGATACAGATCATTGTTTTGCGTTGTTTCAAATCTCCAACAACACAAAAAAGGGGGGCATTTGTTGATGACAAATTAATTTGTCAAGGGCGATGGATATACAGCGCGATGGAGCATGGATGGAGAATGGATTTAATATAAATTGGGCCATCTTGAAGGAAACAGAGCAGGCTCGTCAACCACAAGATCAGAATTTGGGCCGGTTCCAGTGATCGAGCCCATAGTTTGAATTATGGGATAGGCGCCAAAGTAGGAGACAGTTTGAGCGACTACCACAATAACTACCCACGATGTGTCTACCCACGGTTGAAGAAACGGACGGAAGAAGGAGTAACCATCAAGAGATCCGGAAACCGTCAGGGATTTTATCCTATTTAAAGATCAGAAGATTGAAGAATAAAGGACATCAATCGTCAAATCAACCAAAACTCTTTAGTTTTTAGCCTTTAGCTTACAATCGGGAAGCCTCGCCCCGTAGCGCGATCAGTCTATGTTTTAGAGTTGCATTTCTCTTTTCCATAATAAAGACAGAAGGCATGGAGGTAATTGTGTCATTCCTTCCTTGACTCTTTGTTAGCAAACCTGACATTATTTGCAACTGAAGCATTTTTTTAAGTTTGCAATAACCCTCTTATTTCTAGCATAATCTCTAGTGTTTAATTATATTGCTCTTTTTTTAATTGCGGTCAAGTCTTAATTTAAGCGCTCCATAACATAGGACATTTCCATAAAAGTGTTCTTAAATTTTAGCATTCAACAGATACATGACAAACTTGGAATTATTATTATGAGCCATACATGAAATTAGTAGCGGCATTTAGCTTCATCAATTGGACCTATCGTCCTAATAATTTACGGTGTTTTTAATGAATTTTGATTGAACTCTAACACGAGGAGACGAGCTTACAACTCGTACATGGCTGGCGTTGTGTATACAGGGTAAGACTTATGAGGTGCTGGAGGTTGTGTTGCAAGGATTTTATGCGCAGATGGTTTGGATGGGTGTTCCATATGAACTTAACGGCCATCCCCAAATGCTCTGACCCTGAGCTTCAATCTCAGCCGCCTATGCTCTTTTTCGCGGAACTACCCTGACCCAGTTACGGCTCACTACTGCACTGCCCTTGGCCCTGCTGGTCATGGTATTGATAAACCCCTTTTGCTATGTTCGTGTCTTTATATATGTTTTAAATTGTCAACTTTAAGTCCAAGAAATAACCCTATATTTTTTTTTTCCTTATGTTTGATTTCCAGTGTATGTCCACCGGTTACAATGGTTGCCAGAATTGTGATTACCAAACTAGGCTTCACCACCCTCCCATGGATGATCTGATCTTGGCTACAATGATTGATACGGTATGGTTCGTTTCGTTTACCATACAAACTCTGGCATTCTCGTGTATGATTACTTGATTAGGAATGGAAAGTGGAGAGCCAAGCCGAGAGTCATGTTAACCAAAATTACTTGTCTTGGTGTTGAGTAATATGTTAGCCAGCGAGAGTAATGTTAACCTGGTTTACTAGGCACAGTTTCATCCTATTTCACCAAATGCTGATCTCGTGATATTCGAATGAAACAATTTGATCCGTTTGATAATAACAAATTTTGCTGTTTTGCGCAATCAGGTAAACATCGGCCAGTGAGTCACGTTGCGGAGATTCAGTAATTAGGTGACTCAACTGATCTCATGGAGTTCATATCAGAGGTTTGAACTGTAACAGACAACTAGGGATATATCCGAAGCTGAGTTACAACTAGCTAGGCAATTGCAGGAAAGGCTGGAATTAGAAAACCCTTCGGACAGTTACCATTGATGTTGAAAGCTTAGAGCTTAAAGATTACAAGCGTATTTGAGAAATGCGACTGTAATTTGTTAGAACGAGACTTGCTGAACTGTTAGTTTGTTGTACACTTGTACTCCATATGTAGTATTAAAATTTATAAGTAGCCCTTTTTACTCGTTTTTTATTCCCTTTCTGTTAATTGGACGTAACCACACAACCATTGCTTGTATTTGTGTGCCTGTCTTCCATTTCGTAGGGATTGGGAATACAAGCTACACATCCAACTCGATTAGCTTAATTTATAATGAAATTATACAAAATATTCCATATAAAACTTCACCAAGCCTGCTGACCAGCTTCTACAGACGCCTGCGTCAGGGTCTCCATTGCTTCATGCACCCAATAATAATCTTGGTCACTGTAGAATCTGTATTCTTCGTTCTGCATGGTCAAATCGATTATCAGTGATATATATGACCAACAAAATGAAACACCCTAATTTTTTTTTTTTTTTTTCAAGCAATCCTTTATTAGAAACTACGTAATCTCATAGAGTCATAGCCCTTAGCCTTTTGTAGGTAGTACGCGTAGTACTGCCTTTGTTCCAACAGGTTCACTACGTTTTCTGAATCGCCCGTTACATCTTACATGTTTTACCATACCCAGTGAAACTAATTAAACTGAAGAAATATGAACTTAGGTAAGGCCCTCTTGGGGAGTCGGGCCTGTTTTTTGTAAATCACTTTCCGGAGGGGGTTTTATCCTAGCGGAACTCAATTTGAATTAATGAATAGCCCACCCCGTTTGACTTCAAAAAAGGTAGGAAAATGACATTGTGCCACCCGGTGGTAGTCAACTATTGCAGTCATTTTGTCCTAAAATCGTTTCGTTATATGAGAGATGTCTATAGTACTATGACTACTATCACGGTATCACTTTATCAGGATGGAAATGGCAATACCTCTGTTTCTATTTGGTCTATACGGCTGTTGTTTGAATGTGATTCATCATCTTGATTCTTAGCAAATCGACCACGAACACGAACCCTTCTATCCGCTAAGGTTTTACGGCATGCATACTATTGAAACGTCAAAGAAAACAGAATGTAAATCAGAAGTGAGGTGATTCTACTTTCTGTGAAATCGGACCAACTAGAATTACCATATTGTAAATAGACGTTATGTTAAAACGCACACTAAAAAAAAGAAACGTAAAGGAACGAATGAGACTATAGAGCGTACCTTAATAGTTTTACGAAAGTTCCTTTGATTTCTCTTGTTGAGATAACGAAGAATCCTAACCCTTCTTTCCTCCACAGAGTATCTCCCCACCTTATTAGTGCAACTACTGTTTTCTGATCCACGATTACTAGGAATCCTACGCCCTTGAAATTCCTGATGTACACAAAGCCAAAAAGTTAACACCTTTCAATTTATTGTACACAAGTATTACCAAATTATTGCATCACATGTTACCCAATGACCTTATGGCCATGATTATATTACCAGTTTTACCTCATTTGATACTCCCTCCTGTTCTATTTGATGTTCCACAATGAAATAACACAGATTTTTTTGTAGGAAGTAAGATGTGGTAGAAAATGAAAGTTGGTGGGTTACAAACCATTAGGACCACAAAAAACATTACAAATAAGGAAAGTGAAAGGTCATTTAGAACTGACCCAAAAAGGAAATAGGGAGATCATTCAGAAATGGAGGGAGTATATATTTCTAATGCACGGCACTAGTTAGTAAAGAGATTCGAATTTAAGATCTAATGTGCCTTATACCTGAGTCTTAACTACGTCGTGTCATCGTAGACCTTAAACCTCATTCGAGAGGAATATATCGTATTAAGTGTGATTGTGCCATTGGATTACTATCATCATGTTGTGACATACTTAACGAGAAGTAAAGTTCAAAGACGTACATAATACATACATACCCAAGTGTTCGGAGAAACGATGGCACCATATTTGTTGGGGAAGACACTATTATTTTGGTACGTACTATAGACATTGGCTACATCTCCGCTGTCACACAGCTGATAGTAACCAACTCCAAAACTACCGTCTCCAAATTGATCGTGACTGCATGCTGGGTGATTATTGTAACCAAAGTATTGATCATGCAATGCTAGCAATGGTTCATCATGATTCATAAACTCGATACTTGGTACTCCCTCCGTCATAGAATAATTTGAGGAAGAATCAAGACTAGGACTGTCCTGGAGGAGAAAGTCATCGATGTCGTTCCCAAAATGGTTCGACAAGGGAGAAACAGTGTCTTGGGTGAGCCACATTGCAAGTTCGTAGTCGTAGCTCATATGCATATGATGGTGATTTGCTATTGGTGTTGTCACGTCTTGTGGTGGTACGAAAGTTGATTGAAGTGTTGAAGACATTTGAAGAAAGAAGAAAAGGTCGATAGTAGTATTTTGATTTGGCTGGTCTATAAA
Organism: Spergularia marina; assembly: GCA_963680865.1. NCBI lineage: Eukaryota > Viridiplantae > Streptophyta > Magnoliopsida > Caryophyllales > Caryophyllaceae > Spergularia > Spergularia marina. Next base: position 11,305,827 of record OY804554.1, read on the forward strand.
TGTGCATGTTCAGGTTGGGATATATATAGAGTTAGCATCGTTGTGCAAGTTGTACTACTCTAGGTACTCCGATAACTTTGTACCAAATATAGGTTATTAAGGGGAATTACTGTTTCTAGTAACTGCGATTTGGCATTCCACTTTGTGCTTGTATTGCTAAATTTTGTACACAATGGAAGTAACATGGTAGAGAGAAACTATTCTAAAAAAGTCTAGGTTATCAATCAATATAGATTTGGATTATGTCCTAATAAAAACGTATACTGTGTCAGTTATAATATGTAGTTACATTTAGACCTTGTATGATTCAACTTCAATTAATTAATTCAAATCAAATTAACGGATTAAAATAAAATGAATTCAAATCATATCACATCAGCTCTCACCATGATTTTAACTCACCCAAGATGATCAATAAACTTAGGTTAGTTGATATCAAATCAATTCTGCTCGAAGAAATTTTAGTGAAAATAAATAAACAAGTTGCATTCAAATATTTCTCTCGAATTATGATATGAAGAATTTGACAGTGACGAAATGCCGCAGGAAACAGAAAAGGTGCGGCGGGCGATATGATGCTTAGCCGTATCTTGAGGCTTCAAGCCTTTGCATCGAGTAGCCTACCTTTTATAGCCAGTGAATTTGCTTTGTTCACCACTTTGTGCTAGTGAATCATCTTGTGATTTTGTCCACCAACTTAACATAAGATTGACAGAAAATCAAAGCACGCTACCAAAGTACTAACATGCTTACACATTTTGAACCAAGTAAAACTTGTCCCTAACCTCAAAAAACTATAACAAAACTCGTCGCAAATTTTAGACCAGCATTATTTCCACGGGTGTTTTCAATTGGATTAGCCATTAGGCAACACTAAGTCTTGTAGAAACACTCTTTGCGCATGTATAGATACAGTTTGACTAGGACATGTTGAAAACGCTCGAGGAGATGGATATTCTTCAATTCGTCTATAATCATAGTTGTTGGTTCACATCAAACAACTCAAAATTTTAGACAACCTAAAACTTATATTTGGTTTAGAGAAAAAGTAATGGATTCCTCTTCTCACTTCCTTAAACTCCTTCCTTTCCTCAACCTTTGAAATCAAATTTTAAGAATCCAAAGAACCAAAAGAGCTGTATGCCTGTATGGCTGTATCTATTGTTTTAAAGAACAATAAAGCCGTTTACTCCCTTCTTTTCTATTCTTTCATTTCTTCTTCAATCATAGAAGCTATTATAAACTTTGGATAAGACAAACATGTAGAGAAAAAAAAAATACAAAAATGCAATCTTCAATCGACTGCCACTTATTGTAGAGCAAGAACTGCTCCGTGCTGGACCTGTAAGGATAAGGACAACGACTTTTTTGACAAAAAAAAAAAAGACGACGTTTTTAATCCAACACGGTTTGAGTCTGAGAGGAAAAAAATGGGGCCATGTACATCAGTGATGCAATGTGCTTCACCAATCAATCCTTTTTGAAAGCGAGCCGAGGCAGACAACAAAATGTCTAAAGATATGGTCAATATCCACATCTTCCAGGATTTCAAAGCAAAGCATGGTTCAGTTAAGGACACCACCCCTTGTTCCGTGGGGCAGAGAATCAAAACAACCTGCGAATCATACATCAACGTCTCATCTGAGTTGAGGAAAATTGTGCAACAAAAATAGTTGCACAATAGGCCCAGTCCTTAAGTACCCTTGTCAGGTGACAACATTTCCATCAGCTTTCCTCTCCTACATGACATCCAACAACTTCACATTGCTGCATGTTGCTTTCCTGGGACTGAATTTTTAGACTTATAGTCTTTTCCTCGGCATAAAATCACTGGAGATATTTCCCCTTCTTTCCCCCTCTATAATCGACAATATTAGCAAAAATCCCAAGGCCATCCTACGTCAGTTACGGTAACACATGGAAAAGTTTCAGGTTCAGGGTGAATTTTCGACTTGTAACTTCTTACAACTCACCTCGGACCTTTGATACACCACGTCTTTACCGGAACTTAATTTAGAATAGATTTACTACAAAGCAAAGGTAACATATCCTTCAAACCATTTTTTGAAAAAGGAAATTGGCCATATTCGCAGGTGCAATCCAGAACTATATCATCGAAGGGCACTTTTTGTCAATCAAGGGATTCTTTTGTGTACGGATTTGTTGAGCTTTTTGAAAACAAGCTTCATGTCCATGCAAAAGGAAATTCCACATCATTGCCCCAAAACTATTGGTTTTCTAGATCAAAGATATGGTCTTCAAAATGAATATTATTCAAAATAGTGTGAAGCTGATTCGACAATCGCAACCCTCTAAAATCAAGGAAATCTCGAACTTGTCAGTTCGAGCATTATCGTGCATAGCCTTGTTGATGAAGATAGGTGTTCCAACATATATGTGCCGTGCAAGTTGGCCCATTTGCTTGCAGCAAGGCCATGCAAATATACATTAGATGATTTTTTCAAATCTCGCATTGCAAGGATCTGTTGTATGCTTCTATGACACTATGACAGGATCCCAGGGACAATAAAGCAATTGATTTAAAAGTAAAAATTAGATAAGACAACCACAGAAGGGCGATGTAGATGTTAAATTTTGGGATGAGTTCCACAGGTTCTAGATAAAAACTCAACTAAGATGTAAATGCAAGTAGTATCTAAAAATTCAGTCACACATGCACACCCTTCTTTACATGCTCCTCTGTGGAAATCGAAAGTTGCCACCAGAATCACAGGCCATAAATAGGTTTCAGTAACATAAGAAATACAGCAACATATTGTTCAGCCAAGGGATTGTGGAAGGTGATAGAAATCAGCTTCATTAGACAAATCCCCTTTATAACAAGAATTTATATATCAGATGAGAAGAGCACCTTGTAGAATGTAGATCTAATTCTAGACAATTTTGCAGGTACACAAAGTAAACATAACTGATTTACATAGCATACCTGCATGAGCCAGGATAATGAAACACCGTCAAACCTCCCTAGAATTTGTTATAGTTCCTCAACTCTACACAGCTGAATGCGAAAATACGCTTGTGAAGTCTTGTTTGCAAGCTGCTACAATAAGTTTGAAGACTGCCTGCATACAATGTCAAAATTAGCTTCACATCAACGATTTGCCAACAACGACAAAAATTGCCAACTTACTAATGGCTCTATAGATTGGAGCCAAGATTTTCAAATGGACCGCCATCCAAATGGATACAACTTCTATTCAGCAAGAATCTATCACAAAAACCTCTCATCCATTAAATTAATGGCATTTTACATGTACTACAATTTATGTTTTTTTTTTTTTTATATGCCTAAGAAATTCTTCACGACTTGGGCCAAGATTAAGTCATCATACTCACAAAGGTGTACAGAAGCACCTAGCCTAAACATAATTTACTAAGAAAAATTTTTGTCGAGTCATTGTTGCCCATGCAAGCAAAAAATGCTAAGTAAACAGAAATACAAGTGGTTGGAGCATCAACCGAGTCTTGATTACAGTTCAGAACTACAAGAAGCCTGCTATGAGTATCATCAGCTCCACATTTGCTTTTGCCACCACTCACTCCTCAAAAGCATATCAGTTTCAAAGTAGAACATATATGTATGAAACAACAGTCCCGATCACGAAAGATAGTTCTGGAGCATTGAATAATAGAAAATTAGATGAAATTGCTCCATCAAGCTGTTCGGAAAAATCAACTCTAAAAACAAAAAATAAAAAAAAAAAAAAAAAAAAAAAAAAAAAAGACCAACTCTCACTTAGTCACATTACTTCTATTCTGAATTTCTAACACAGTTGACGAAATGTGTGTACTCGATTCAGGAGCTACCTTTACCATCCTCCCTCAAAATGTGACACTCATCCACACCCCACCCACGTCTTTCCTCTTTGCACTTTCATATGAACAACTAAGTCCCAGCAAAGGCAGAAGCTTTATCATCAAGGTGCTGTTATAAAGAAACTTAACACTAACTGTCTGCAAAAGATATCCTACGACAATATGTTCCCCAACAATATTCTAATAGTTGAACAGCAGACGAGTTGCCACAGACCATTTCCCTTAGGTAAGTGTTTGGGGACAATCATTTCAAATTTAAGTAATCATTTGAAATTGTGATATTCATTTTTTTTTTTTTTTGGATAGGTAAAATAATTTATATAAATAAAGTAAAGAAGACACAACAATCAAGGGACGACAGAAGTCCAACCACAACCCACAAAAGGGACCATCACCCCCTAGCTAAAAAGCCCCTCTTCAAGCCACCACCACAAGTGATGGTGTATTTCAGATTGTCAGCTGTTTCTTTTTACTAGAATACACTAGAGTTGGCTTAGGCCATGTTTGATAGGACTGCATCTTTCTGAACTGAACTGATCTGATCTGAATAATTCTGATCTGATCTGAATGATTCTGATCTGATCTAATCTGAATAATTCTGATCTGATCTGATCTGAATTGGTTGAAAATTTGATTGAATTTCAGCGAATTAGTATCAATTATGGACCAAATACATAGATAGTTATTTGAACATTTATGATCTGATCTGATCTGATCTAAATGACTCTGATCTGATCTGATCTGATTTGAATGACTCTGATCTGATCTGATTTGAATGATTCTGAACTGATCTGAATTCATCTGAGAATAAGTCCTATCAAACAGGGCCTTAATCCGCTTACAAAAGCTAAGGCCCAAGACCTCTAGAAAGAGAGCTAAAGTTTCCGTGGGGATTGGTTTTCCAAAACAGCCTGGCAGTAGCACCCCGGGATTCCAAAACATGAGGTGGATCCAAATTTGTTTGGGAAAAATATAGAATTTGGGAATTCACTGTAGATTTGCTGGCATTGGAGGCGAGGGAGGCGAAGTGAGAATCCAATAGGAGGACACGTTGGGTGGTGGAGGCGAGGGCAGGGAAAGTTCAACAAAGTTAGTGCATTTCTGGCGGTGGCAGCGAGGGTGGTGAAGGGGAGGGGAGAGCAGGGAAGTAGATAGAAAATGTGTGGGATTTGAGAGGAGAAAGAGTGGAGATTTCAAAATGAGGGGTATTAAGGTGTCATTTGTTTTACAGTTGTCAGTAGATACAATTTTAACCAAATTCCAAAAGATTTGATACAAATCTGAATTCACAATTTTTAGAATACCTAAACATGGGAGTTGGACCAAATTTAAAATTGAGAATCAAATCCTTATCTCAAAACACACTCTTACAAAAATCATACAGTTGACATGTAATACACAATATTTTAGAGGAAGTTTAAGAGCTCATATGAGGTGCTTAAAAGGATTGATAGTGCTACTCATACAAACAAAATCGGCTTTCCTTCTAGGAATATTATGTGATAATAACTCCACAGTTAAGCGTGTTTGATGGGGAGAAGTTTCAGGGTCGAGAACCTCCACGAGTGAGGTTAAAGTGCACCGGAAAGACCCATGTTGGTCAGTATGCAGCTGGTAAGCTGCCATAGGTGACTACTTTCGGTTCAGGTGATGAGCCGGGGTGTTACATGACGAACATAAAATACTAAAAGCAGTTCATGTTACAAATGTGACTGTGAAAGGGGTTGGAGAGAAAGGCTCTTGTCATAAGGTCAATCAACTTGGCCTCGAACAGGCATAACAATGATACAAGTGTACGTTGAATTTTTCAGGGTACTTTAACTCAGTAAAAAGTAGCACAAAATAGGTTTCTTATGGAGCACATGCATACAACTCTTGTGTGCTAATGCCTAATGGTATAGCGTACATGGAGACCAGAGCAATCATATACATTTCTCTTTTTGTTAACAAACGGTAGCTGATGTCCTCCATAGAATGCTGAAAATGCACTTATACTACTGGTATTATGTACATTAGTGTTAGCAGGGAAAAGGTTCAAGTCATGCACAGTTAATTGGGAGGCGATATAGTATAGCTCCTTCTATAAACCTCGGGTTGGCAAGTGCTCAAAATCGTTTCTCCAATAAAATCAAAGCTTAGCCAAAGGTAGTCTAGGTGAAATCAATATGAAGTAACATTTGTTGAGCACATTCCTGATTTTCCAGGTATTAAATTCACGATTGGCTGCTAACATATTTAGGATCAATGGGAAGGAAAATCACAATCCTCATTTGTTCACAATTAACTCTGGTGAAGTAATTACATGGCCAGAAGAGTTATTAGCTCTCACTAGGTAACTATAAAACTTGCTAGCTCTCGCCTTTAACTTTGTCTAAATCTCCACTTAATGATCTCAAAAAATAAAGAAGTATTTGCTAAGGCCCAGAGCAGTCGACCATAAAAGGAATTACCTGGTGGCTAGACAAGGAGATGATAGGACCGCTCTCCTACAATCCTTGCTACTTGAGACTTTGTGAGTATCTTATTATACTCACTCGACCAAATATGATAAGGTTGGGACTGACAGCCATCTAGGACAAACACTTAGACTTAAAAAACGATATCAAGGACCTCACAAACACATTCTACCTTTAATCTTTGTAAAGGAACAGGGTGGAATAAGGATTGGGAAAGGCAATGCAAAACTGATCATTCCAAGTAACATGTTGATATTGGGTTGTTGGTAGTCAGAACTCAGTCCATTTTCTAGTTATACCACCCCCAAACCCCTCAAAATATCATTGTTTCTTAAACTTTATTTGTCATCGTGATGAAGGTAAAACTATCAGCCAAAGTCATCAAACTGGAGAAACACAATAGAAAGAAAACATGATATACATTATAAATCAAGTTGGAAACTTTCTGATTTCTGAAGATGTTGTTAGAGCAATGAAATCCTAAAAGCTAACGAAATGCAATCACACTAGATACTAGTTCCAAAAGACATTGAATAATGAAAACCAGAGAATTCCAACGCAAAAGATAGCATCTATCAAACACAAAAGTGCGAAAGAAGAATGGTTAAATTTAAGCTCACCACAAGCTTCAGTGAAAGGCTTAGAAGTACTAATGAGCATTGCGGCTGAGCAATCCTTGAAATGAGACGAACAGATCTTTATTATCTGTGCCAAATATATCTTCTGCTTTCCTCAAGGTTTCCTGACATGAATGAAAGATTTAAATAGTCAATGCATAGTCTGGGTCGGTCCATACTGAAACACAAAAAGCGTTGCTGCAACTAGCAGAGCCAAGAGATCTCCCTTAACACTAAACAAATTGAAATATTATAGTAAATTAGTGATATGACATTAAGTAGATGTTCATTAGCGGATGTACATAGCAAGAGATAAAAGAACACCATAATATCACATTGCGATCAGTCCTACAACGTATAAGTCACTAAGACTAACCATGTTTCACTCAAATAGAGCCTACAAGCTCTTACCCTCTTACTACGGTCCTACTGCTTTTTCTACTTCAGTGTTGATAATTAAAACAGTTATTTGAGGGTGAAAAGTATCTACAAATCAGCCACATCTTGCTCCAGAATAAACTCAAAAGAAATCAGATTTTCGATAACACTCTTTCGAGTTACTATAATCTGCTTTAGAGAAGAATTATGTATGGAAAAACATCATAGCATACGTAAGCCTCATAAGCTATCATCTCAACACACACACACACACACACACACCAACAAATAAAAAAAAAAAAAGAGGAAGAAAACTTTCAGCATGTCTTTCATTTTACGTTGGAGGCAAATTATGTTTGACCTTCACCACCTAAACAAAGCAACTTATAATCTTTCAGCATATCTTACTTCTCAGGCTGTATGAGTCTATGATCAGTTCATCAGTATTACGACCAGATCAGACACACAACAAATATACTCATAATACACATCACAAAAAGGGAGAAACATTATTAAGTACGCTGTTGCAGACCAAAACTTTATATTCTCAGACCAGAACCAATGTTACCTCTCGTGATTGCTTTTGAGCATTTAGCTCCTTAATGTTGGCAAGAAAAGCACTGAATTGCTCATATGAGAGGCGGCTCCTGATACACAGATACATAAAATGATGAATAATGGTAAGAACGAAATGGATTGTACGTCTCAGATTGAACAGGAGACTCACCGGGCCAGGCGGAAAAACTCCTTTCCGTCGATTCGAGGTGTTCGGCCTAAATTGCATACACACATATTCAAGGTCAGTAATACATACTAGCATAAACATAAATGAATTTCTAAGTTATACCCAGAGTAAAAGCACAAAAGGACATTCAGCAAGGAACTTTGCCTCTAAGGCTGCTAAATCGGAATTCAGTTACTTCGGGAAAATAGACTGGAAAAAAGAATACAGACAAAAATCTAGTTAGTTTTACTCATGGAAAAGCAGATTGCAAACTCACCCAAAGATCTCATTTTTTTAAACGGGTATACTTACACAAATGGTATACCACCTCGAAATCTCTACATAGCAAGTAAGCATAGGAGTGTATATAGTCAAATATCTAATCAAGATCATTCCACTGAAGGTTTCACTATTTGTTTCCGACCCAGTGAAGCCAAAGACTTGGCTTATCTTTGGAAGAAAAAGTGGATATCCGGATGAAGTAATTTTCATTTTGGGTCATCTGGAAACTACCATATTTCTGCATCAGCAATCTTCTAGAATACGGTTCCATGGTGTGACCTTCATATCAGTTCCCTTAAAATATCATATACCTCCATCCCAAAATGTCTGACAAATTTAATACTTACATAATTAAATTAGTCATAATTTACATATGAATTTCTTACGACTGTCTTTGATTCATGAAGAAGGTCTAGATTTATAATTGCAGTGCCTTCCCTGTAATTATAACCTTTATATCCTTCCAAGTCATGACTTAATATATTTCAATCAAAGTCCTGTCTTATCAATCGATGGCGAAAGGTTCAACCAAGAGACGGCCAAAGACCTAACTATGATGTCAAAATTACTGTCCTCCTGCAAGCAGGATTTTTCTTCAAGATTCTGGACAGGAAATTTTCCAACCAGAGGGAAAGGGGGCGGGGGCAGGTTCCAGAAAGACAAGTTCGACCAAGAACATCTAGCTCGAAGTGGAGTTAAGAATATGAAGGAGTATGTTACACCAACGCCTCAAAGGCTCCCGCCAATGTAGCAGTAAGGTCGGGTTGAGAGTACCAATAGTTAGAGACTTAAGAAGGAAAGTTTAAGGTAAAGTCTAGGGCAAAGTATGAAGTTAGCATATGGGAGTACAGTAGTACACTCACTCTATTGAAGTGTTCTACAAATGTGTTGAATCAGATGATGTGTAAGAGACAGGAGAACGACGCTATTCTGCAATTCCAGAATGTGAAATTTTAGCCCTTTTAACCTCTGAGATTTCCTGCAGTTATAACCCAAACACTATTGTAGTTGATGAAACGAAAAAATTGGAAAATTGAATGGCTTTTCGAATGCTAAGTTAAGTATCAGAATAGGCATGTAAGCAACTAAGTATACTTGCAATTGCACAGCAGCAACAGCATAAACTTATTCTATGGGAGGCTTCCTCTCTTTCTTGTCAATATTAGTATTTGCTGAGAGCCCAACACTTTTTACTGTCACTTTCCTTCGGAACATTTCTGGAATTATTGCTGCCTTTTCTCCATCACCATTAAAAGGTGGCACTTAAAAATAACCTCACTCATGCACCACGTATTTACTCTTTACTAAATTACAGAAACGCCTGCTCAAAAGCCCATGCAAGCTAATTTGTCGAATATTTGTGTGTAGTTAAGAGTACTAGATGCTGCAATATACTAATCACATATTGTTATCGTTTTGGTTAAGTTGAACATATCAAAATTAATTCCATTATTGATTTCTTTGCTACGATGTCTGGGATTTTGATCCTTGCCCTGGAATTCTAATAAACTATTGGACAGCCAGGAATTGCCTATCAAATCTAAGCCCTCAATTTATGAATTTATGCAATGAAATTAAACTGTAAACTGATATGACAAGGATGCGAAATTTCAATTAGATAGCTGATAATGTGTCGGGCACTTACTTGGCAATGCACGAACACGAGGTGGCGAGTTTGCTGCTGATGACTGCTGACTTGATGGGTACCATGCTGACAGTGAAGTTCGTCCATCGTATTGTGAGTTGGTCGGAGTTGTTGCCCCTGAGTTCTTTTGAGGAGATCCAACCGTAGAGTATGATCTGGGGGATACACTTGTAGAAATCATTTTAGGTGTTCCTGTAGGTGTTAGCCGGGGGGTGATCTGATATGGAGTTATCGAAAACTTTTGAGCACCTTGCTTCATATCTGCATATCCAGCATCAGAAAGATTATATAAATACCACTACCAACGCCAGCAAGCTAAGAAAATAAAAAATGTAGCCCAAATAAAGATAAAGACTCCATGTCTCCATGTCTTCCTTCAGTAGATCCATTACTAGAGTGATGCCTTGCGTGGCCATTCGTACCATCATCTTTTACCCGTAACCGAAAAAACAAATAAAATAAGAGCCTACTATAACGATGCCAAATCAGAATCTTCAATCACATCAAGTTATCTTAATACAGAGCAACCGATAAAATCTGTGCATCTGAAGAAGGATACCTTTGTCTGGGTATGCTCTGGGAACTGATTGATCACATGTCCCGATGTCAACAGGTTCAGTCTGCAATCAAACAGCAGTCCTAATGAGTGATGACTACCTTCGAAACATTGAATGTCCCATTAAATGAAACAAACTTCAATTGAGGACCCAAAATACTTACGGAGTGCTCGTCACTTAGTGATTGCATAAGTTGTCTCTTAAATGTCTCCAGCTGTCACGCACGACAGAGAAAGACTTTGTTATGTATTTGAGAGGTTAATGGATTACAGGGATGAATAGTAGTCATAAAAACAGTAAGTTGCAAGCCAAAAAAATCCAGGTGTCCAAGCATTCCACAAATGTTAACCAAACTCAATAGTGTTCCAAGCTCAGAGAAACAGGGAGGGGAGGGCCACCCTTGGTATTGGTGGTGAGCCTGGCAGCTCAGAATCATCAGGTTATTTTCTAATATATGACTTTCAAACAGTTATTGATTACATTGAATTATTGGCTTCTTCTCCCCTCCAACAACAAAGCCTGGGTCCGAAAATGATTTGTACTTCCCTCCAATCAAAACCAAATGCAACACTTGCCATTTTGGTCCAGTCCACACATCAACTTTTGTAAAGAAAAAAATATCTTATTGGTTGAAACTACCAATTCATGACAAAAGATAAGATACACAGATAAGCTGGATGCATCTTTTGGGAAATACCCAGATGCTAAAAAAGATTGGGGAAACCTGATTTAGAGGTTAATTTAGACTACCGTGATCGAAAACTATACTTGGGCAATTCACTAGCTTTCAACAACTTATGAAAAAGGGCAAAATTCATCTCTTCATTGAAGAAAAAGAAAAAGAAAAAGAAAAATTTGCAACAACGTTTAGTTCCAAAAAATAATTTGGGAAGTTAAACTACCCCTTGCACAGGTATAAAAATAAAAGGGTGAGCAAGACTATTGCATTGATTCCCAAGTGATGATTTCTCCTTGGTTCAAGTCATCTACCTTAAATTGTCTCCTCTCTTTTCGTGTTCTACCATGTCCGCCACCATCAAATGGCTTATGCCACTACCAATAACAGTGACTACAAAATCATTAACTAAAGGTGCATGATGAAATGTGTATCAAATCCTTCGAGTTTCCGACAATCTAACACAAGCAGCCTTCTTCTCCCTCCAGCATCTACGCATATGAATACCTACCGAATTCATTCTCACATTTTTACCAACTATACTCTTCCTCATACACCACTCCATAGTGAGAAACCACATTAACATGAATTTGCAAAATACAAGTAGTCTGCTAATCCTTGTAGCACAAGTCTCAATCATGACAATAACATTTTCAAAACCTCAATAATTTCAATGTTACACTACCAAAAGCAACACACAAAATTACTCATGACAATAACATTTTCAAAACCTCAATAACTTCAATGTTACACTACCAAAGCAACACACAAAAATTACTCATGTACAGCGAAATACGAAAAATGCATATAAATTACGGAGTAATAATAACAAACCTTGCTCAAGTCCCGGCTCAATTTCTTCACAGTGGACGCCAACGAATCCCTCTCTTGCACCAATTTCGTCTGCCAAAACCACAAACCATTTAAAATTTAAATTAAATTAACCAAACGACAAAATTCAGTCGAAATCGACACGGAAAATTCAGAACAAAATACATTTTCGTCAACGACAAGCTTCAAGCGAGAGTCAGCCTCTTGAAACGCCGTCTGAAGGTGGCAGGCCTTTTCCTCAAGCTCGAAAATGAGGCGGTCTTGTTCCTGAACCCTCTGCTTGAGGCGAGTGGTGTCGGTCTCGAGGTTGGAGACGCGGGAGGCGATCGCCATAGACGTGATTTTCCGAGCTAAGTCGAGCTGGTCGTACGGGTCCGTTGGAATCACCGCCAGAACCGCGTCCGGGAGGTCGAAGTCTAGTCCGTTGCCGCCGCCACCACCGCCGCTGCCGCCGATTAGGGACGACATGGAGGAAAACCTAGAAATTGAGAAAACCGAGGAAGAGGAGAGAGAGAGAGAGTTGGTGAGTAAAGAAGGGAGGGGGGGGGGAAGAAAGAAGGTTTTAGTTTGGGTGTCAGATGAATTTTGGTGTTTAGAGAGTCAACTGGGAGAAAGCGGTCAGGTTTGTCTAAGTCTGGGCAGTCTAGTTAGTGTTGCCCGTGACAGTTTGAATTTAGGGAGTCTTTTGTGTTTCCCTCCAAATTAGGGGTCTTTTTCTGTCCATTCGAATTTGTCCTACGTCGCACCATTTCCGTAGGTACAAAGGAGACAAGGTTAGATTGCTCTTCAATCTCACCATTTCTTTGAAGAAATTTATAGTCGAATTTTGACAACTTTAGTAGATTTTAAGAGGGGGAGGTGGTATCGTTACACTTAGTTTAATTTGATTATTGGTTACACTGTCACATGTCCCAATTGTAAGCATGTTAACACATAAAAATGAAATTTAGGGTGGGAGGGAAAGAAGATTCATTTCGGGCGCAATTACATTTTCATGGGGTCGGACCCATCGAAATATTTAGCGGGTCGGATTTGGGTCCTTCCATTAAGACACAGGCCCGACCCATAGACTCATCTAGAGTATAAAATACAAAAGTTCTAAAAATTTTTCCTATACTCTGAACTTGCAAAACACTAAACTACTCATAATAAATCGCTAGATTGTGACGGTTGTTCAATTTCATTCATTTGCTCTATATATCAATTGATCGTGTAAATTTCGTGCATTTTTAGATTTAAAATTGATGTTTTCATTCCCAGAATATCATGGGTCCGAGTCTAGGTCCTAGAGGACTCGACCCATGCCCATCCATAAATGCAAGGGTTGCCACTTACACACTTACGATAAATGACTATTTAATTATGATGTGCTACATGTTTAACCAATCTCTCATTGCCCTTCTTTCTTGTAAGAGCCATTGGCGATCTACTCTACATAGTCTCCCACCCTTTCTTGTAAGAACACATCTAAACCCTACAACACATACTAAGGATTAGGGGTGTTCACCGGTCCAAAACCGGACCAAATCGCGAAATTAGCAAAACACCAAAACCGAAAACCGGACCGTACGACCATGGACCGGGACCGTACCAGACCAATGATCCGGTCCAAAACCGAAACCGTACAGAATGGGGCTATCAATATTTTGAAAAGCTTTTGCAGCCACCTATCTTAAATCAAGAAACTCACCATCGTTCTGAATTTTCAAAACATATTGAAATGAATTCTCGAAGCAAACTCAAAGTTCTAAAAATACATCTACCACTATAACTTCAAAAGAATTTAGATTACACTATACCCATCACATTTGTTGCCCAGATCTGTAAAAGAAATAGCTTTCGCGGTGCACGACGCGATGATGAGGCTAGGTGTTATGGTCGTTTTGGAGTAGGTGGCGTGTTATTCTGAAGGTGTCTGAGTTGGTGATAGATAGGTCAAAATCGAGCAGTACTAAACCTTTTAGTTTATGTGTGTAAAATCTATGGTGGCGTGCTGGGTTGGTAATTAAAAATGTTAAATGAAGGAAGAAAGAAGAAGATAGAGAAAGAAAGTAGGGTGTGGTCAAGAGCCGCCCCAGAATTTGAAAAGTGAGTGAAGATGATATTAAAGTGTAACATAGGCCCAGCTAATAGAAATTCAAAAGGCCCCAAAATGACAGATTGACCGGTCTATTGTCCAAATTCGGTTGGCGATTGCCAAGGCGGAAGAGGATTCTCTCGTTGTCCGGCTCATGCTTAAGTTTGGACAAAAACTCATAAGTCTATCTTTCATAGGTGGGGGCCGACTTGCCCAAGAAGTCAAGCATGGTCCCTATTGCCAAGTGAAATCGCACGGACTCAAGAAAACCCAATTTCTCTAAAATGGGTGCATCGAATAATTTAGTGACCATGAGCTTCTTGCGCTCGAAGAAATCATTAAATCGCGCCTTCTCCGTATCATCCAACCCCTCTACGCCCATGGTTCCCAATGCTTGGGATCACTCACCTTCTTTTGCTTCTTTGAGGGGCCGACTTCACCATCATTTCTCCCCATAATCTCAAGATATAATGCAATTACACTCCAATTATCATTAATCAAACACCGACAATCCCAAACTCCCAATTACCACAATGCACAAATATTCCAACATCTAATTCACACCACAATCCAAAATTCGCACTACCCAACTTGATTGAAGCCACAAAAAATCTTCACTAAGCTTAAGCAAGCCTAAACACACCCACAAAACCAACAACAAGCAACCAAAACACCACAATGGCAAATTTTCGAATTTGGGTGTTTTCCTTACCGAAATGGACTCAAATTGAAAATTTTGAGCGAAATTGTTCCTCCAAATTGTAAGCAATAGCCTAACCAACGTTCTTAGGTGCTATTCCACCCTTAAAATCGACCCAAAAGCTTCAAGAAACAAAACCCCTTAATTTCTAGGGTTCTTGAGAAAAATTGAAAATTTTGAGTGATTTTTGATGAAATAAGTGTCTTAGGGATTGATTTGTTGTTTGTGGAGTGATTTTTGTGAAGGAATTAGAAGTTTGGGAGTGATTTTGTGTGATTTGGTGAGGATTTGAGGGATTTGTGCGTTTGGGGTTGAAGGAGTCGAAAATGGTAAGAAGAATTTTGGGGAAAATGTAGATGAAGAAATGAGGAGAGAGGAAGAGGGTCGGGCTTAAGAAATCTGAAGGAATCGGGGATTGAAGGATCCTCGAGTCGAGAAAAGCCGCCTCGACTGGAGGATTCACTCGTTCGACTCGAGTCGTTTTCCCTAGAGTTGAGGATTTGCCCCCGAAATAACACAATACTGTTGCGGCTCCTCGACTCGAGAGGCATCATCCTCGACTCGAGGATGGTCTCCCTCGACTCGAATCAGCACTCCCTCGAGTCGAGGATTTCACCTCTTTTTTGTACCTTACTGTTCTCCCGCCTCCAGTCGAGGGGTGGTATCCTCGAGTCGAGGATGCTCTTATTTGCTCCTCTTTCTTCATTTCTTGCTTGAAACTCTAATCAAAACCGATTTCCAACGCACGAAAACACACAACACCACAAATAAAAAACAAATGGCTCGGGTTGCCTCCTGAGTAGTGCCTTCGTTTAACGTCGTTGGCTCGACTCATGAACTCCAAATTTCTCAATTCTCGATAGTCGGCTTAAAAAGGGCCAATTCCTCCACGATTTTCACTTTGAATCCTTCGTAGTACGGCTTCAATCTATGACCATTCACATTAAAGACTTTCTCCTCCTTTTTTTCGAAAATTTCAATCGCACTATGAGGATAAACCTTAGAGACGGTAAATGGTCCAATCCATCTAGACCTTAATTTCTCTGGGAGGTGTTTCAACCTTAATTGATAGAGCAACACCTTGTCCCCCACCTTGAAACTCTTCCTCGCAATCAATTTGTCATGCCATGCTTTGGTCTTCTCCTCGTAGATTGTCGCATTATCGTAGGACTCCAACCGGATTTCCTCCATCTCATGCAATTGAAATTTTCGGTGGTCTCCCACTTCACTCATTCCCATATGAAGATTTTTGATGGCCCAATATGCTCAGTGTTATATCTCAACGGGGAGGTAGCATGCTTTACCGAATACCAATCAGTACGGAGACATACCAATTGGTGTCTTGTAGGCCGTCCGATAAGCCCAAACCGCATCATCCAATCTCAAACTCCAATTTTTACGGTTCGAATTCACCGTTTTCTCAAGTATAGACCTTATCTCCCGATTTGACACCTCGGCTTGCCCATTAGTTTGGCGATGATATGACGTGGAGACCTTGTGAACTACATAGAACTTCCTCAAAAGTGCACTCACCGTCCGGTTACAAAAATGCGTTCCCTTACCCTTTATCAATGCCTTTGGAACACCGAAACGGGAGAAGATGCGGGATCGGAGGAAATCTGAAACAACTTTAGAGTCATCAGTTCTAGTGTCTTTCACCTTCACCTACTTGAAGACGTAATCCACCGCAAGTAAAATATAGAAATGGCCGTGGGAATTTGGGAAAGGTCCCATGAAATTAATGCCTCAAACGTCAAAAATTCCGCAAAAGATAATAGGAGTTTGAGGCATTTCATTGCTTTGCGAATTATTTCCTACCCTTTGACACTTGTCACAAGTTTGACAAAACTCGTGAGCGTCTTTAAAGAGTGAAGGCCAATAAAATCCGCACTCGAGCACTTTCAACACGGTTCTCTTTGAACCGAAATGGACACCACATGCATAGGAATGACAAAAGGTTAAGATGGAACGTACCTCATTGTCGGGAATGCATCGACGTATAATCCCGTCGGATCCTTGTTTCCATAAGTACGGGTCATCCCAAATGTTAAACCTTGCAACACTCCGAAGATTCTCCCTTTTACCCTTATTGAAAGCGGGAGGGAATTTGTTAGATACTAGGAAATTGACGATGTTTGCAAACCACGGGCGCGTGATCTTTTTGATGCTTAAAGAATACAATGCCTCTTTCGAAAACCTCTATTGGATTATATCCTTGGCATAAGAGGTATCCTTTGTAACACTACGGAATATGGAAAGTGGTTTATGGAGTTGGTTTGTCCCACATTGGAAAAATAAGGCTCATATGATCGGTTTATAATAGATTCCTACCATCATACTACCAACAAGGCCTTCACCTTTTAGAGCCCAGAGAGGATATATGGGCCTAGTAGGTGACTACCCATCTTATTGGGTTGTGTTGCGACGGACGGTGGTTCGGACTGTTACAGATGGTATCAGTGCAACCCTACGACCGCGTGCTTGGTGCTGGGGCGAGGCCCAGACCAGCCGTCTAGCGGGGGAGATCTTGGACCTGTGCTGATGTTGGTATGGTTTGGTTTAGGCGCAACGGGGACGTTGCGTTCTCTAAGTGGGGGAGTTTGTAACACTACGGAATATGGAAAGTGGTTTATGGAGTTGGTTTGTCCCACATTGGGAAAATAAGGCTCATATGATCGGTTTATAATAGATTCCTACCATTATACTACCAACAAGGCCTTCACCTTTTAGAGCCCAGAGAGGATATATGGGCCTAGTAGGTGACTACCCATCTTATTGGGTTGTGTTGCGACGGACGGTGGTTCGAGCTGTTACATCCTTGTCATGCACAAGCCGGCTTAGATGATCCGCTACGAGGTCTTCCGCACCCTTCTTGTCCCGTATTTCAACATCGAAATCACTCATAAGCAACACCCATCGGATAAGTCGTAGCTTAGCCTCCTTCTTTGACATTAAGTAACGTATGGCGGCATGGTCACTATATACAATGACTTTTGTCCCCAAGAGATATGGCCGAAATTTCTCTAGAGCAAATACAACCGCCAACATCTCTTTCTCCGTGGTTGTATAGTGACGTTGCGCCTCATTTAGCATCAAAGAGGCGTAGTGAATGACATGGCTTGCTCTCCTCTCTTTTTGGCCCAACACAGCTCCGACCGCGTAGTCACTCGCATCGCACATAATCTCAAAGGGAAGTGACCAACACGGAGCCCTAATGATGGGAGCGGAGATAAGCCGAGCCTTTAACTCATCAAATGAGGCTTGACATTCCATAGAAAAGTCGAAATCTGACTCTTTTTGGAGAAGCTTGCACATGGGGGAGGCTATTTTCGAAAAATATTTGGTAAATCGACGGTAGAAACCCGCATGACCCAAGAAAAATCGTACCTCCCTTACATTAGTCGGATAGGGGAGAGTAGAAATCACATCCACTTCAGCTTTATCGACCTCAATCCCCCGTTCCGATATTACGTGGCCTAGCACCACACCATCCGCCACCATAAAATGGTATTTTTCCGAATTGAGCAATAAATTAGACTCCAAACACCGGTCGAGGACCCACTCTAGATGACCCAAGGCTTGCTCAAAGGTGTCCCCATGCACGGTAAAGTCGTCCATAAACACTTCCACAAATTACTCAATATGGTCGGAAAATATGCTCATCATAGCCATTTGAAACGTAGCTGGGGCGTTGCACAAACCAAAAGGCATCCTTCGGTATGCAAATGTACCGAAGGCACATGTAAACGTGGTCTTTTCTTGGTCCTCCGGGCCTATGACAATTTGGAAGTACTCAAAGTAACTGTACAAAAAGTTATAAAACTTGTGTCCGGCTAGCCGTTCCAACATTTGATCAATGAACGAGAACGGAAAATGATCCTTTCTAGTCACGACATTGAGGCGGCGGTAGTTAATACATACTCTTCAACCCATTTGAAGCCTCGTGGGAACCATTTCTCCCTCCTTGTTTGCAACCACGGTGATCTCGCCCTTCGTCGAGACGACTTGGGTGGGGCTCAACCATTGGCTATCCGATATGGGAAAATCATCCCCATTTGCCAAAGGTTCAAAATCTCTTTCTTGACTACCTCCATCATGGGTGGATTGAGCCGCCTTTGAGGTTGTCTTACGGGTTTCGCCCCCTCCTCCAACATGATTCGATGCATACACGTGAAGGGAGAAATACCCCGTGTATCGGCTATCGTCCACCCAATAATAGCTTCCTTGTGACTTGTCAAAACCCCAATCAACTTCTCCTCTTGACTTTCACTTAATTGGCTCGAAATTATGACGGGGAGAGTTTTCTTATCTCCCAAGAATACGTACTTGAGCTTGTCCGGGAGGGCCTTTAGTTCAACTTGTGGGGCCTTAACGGTACGTAGACAGGTTGGGTCGTTCAAGCGGCTTTTCAAGAGTAACCGGTTTAGCATTGTAGTTTACACGATATGGTTTACCGATCTCATGAGATATTTCCTGCGAGTTAGTGGACAAAGAAACAAACGAAGAATTCTCTATCCTACTAGACTCAATTGGACCAAGCACGTCATCAAGAACATTGACATGTGAATCAAACACGTCTTGCACAATAGGATCAATGATATCAATAGAAGAGATTGAATGCACATCCAAGGGGTATTTCATGGAATCAAACACGTTAAATTTGACAATTTTACCTTCAAATTCCATTGTTAATGACCCACTCGCAGCATCAATTTTTGTTTGAGCCGTTTTAAGAAAGGAGCATCCTAAAAGAATAGGGGTCGCATGCAAGTCATGTTCCATTTCAATAACATAAAAAACGGCCAGGAAAACAAGTTTATCCACTTCAACAAAAACATTTTCAATTATGCCCTTAGGATACACATTCGATCTATCGGCTACTTGAACTATGATATCCATGTCATGCAATTCCCCAAGTTTTATAGATTCAAACACGGAATATGGCAAAAACATTTATACTAGCGCTGAGATCTAACATGGCCTTATTAAACTTAGCACCCCCTAGAGTACAAGGTATAGAAAACATTCCGGGGTCCCTATACTTCTTAGGCAATCGACGTTGTACCGCCGACACATGCTCGCTCATTTTGACTTTTTGTTTAACTTTTTTCTTAGGTGCTCATCTAGGCGTGACTACGTCTTTAACAAATTTTGCCACCTTAGGAAAACTCTTAACAAAATTGAGAAAAGAAATGTTTACCTTACAATCTTGGAAGAGAGCGTACATGTCGGAGTTCCGGGCGTACTTCCGGTCATCCTTAAGTGCATCGGGAAATGGAACATCGGCCTCATTATCCCCGTCTTGTACAATAGAAGAAGAGCCAAGCAAATCGGCCCCAGAAGAGGAATCCTCGACTCGAGGGGAGTCCTTCTCGACTCGAGAGGAACAATCCTCTACTCGAGGTGACTTCTGCTCGAGTTGAGGAGAATACTCAGTGAAGTTGTTTTTAGGGGCAGATTCTTCGACTCGAGGAGCCCCATTCTCAACTCGAGGTGTTTCCTTCTCGAGTCGAGGAGAATATCAGTGAGGCTGTTTTCATTACTCAAATCCTAGATTCGAGGCACTTCACCCTCGACTCGAGGGACCTCCTTCTCGGACTTCCGTCTCGAGTCGAGGATATCCAACAAACTTAGTGTTTTTGCTTCCCATTTTCTCGAGTCGAGGCAATGACACCCTCGACTTGAGAAAGTCCTTTTCTCTAGTAGAGTGTCCTCCACTCCTACTTCCCTCGACTCGACTTGGATGCTCCTCGAGCCGAGGTTGCTCATTTCCCGACACATCGGGGTTTTCTTCAACATTCTCATCCTTTACCCAAACTTCATCCCTTCCTCTATCATCCGATTCTAGAGGTTATCTTCCACTCCTTAGGCTTACAAAGCTCACATTTTTCCTTGGATTTGCTTTGGTTTGAGATGGGAAATTGGTGGAACCTCTTGATTCTAATCGATTCATCGCACTAGATAGTTGGCTCATTTGACCCTCAAGATTTTAAATGCTTGTCTTCGTCTCTTGTTGGTTTTGAACCACAACAACTTGCATATTCATGAAGTTTTGGGTCAAAGCCTTGATCATGTCCTCGGCGGACATTGAAGATGAGGAACCACCTTGGGATTGTTGGCCGGAGAGAGGTGGTTTAGCTTGGAAACGACCATTTTGAAAGTTGTTTTCACTCCCTTGGCCTTGTTGATTGAAGTTACCATGGTCTCCTTGATAATTCCCGTCTCTAGGTCCTTGTGAGTTAAAATTCGAATTGCTACCTTGTCCTTGACCTTGGAACCGGTTACTCTCTTGATTGTAGCCACGGTTTCCCTCATTATTGCCATAACGCAAATTGGGATGATCTTTCCAACCCGAATTGTACGAGTTAGAGTATGGGTCATATCTCCTTGAATTCCCTTGAAAACCTCCCACGGCATTGACCTCTTCAAACTCCATAGGTGGTTGAGTCCGAGATTGGTTGCGTAGGATCTCTTTTACCATATTCGTCAACTCTCCCTCTTGGGAATAATTGGAAGGAGTGTCAACCATATTCACCCTCCTCACGCACCTCTTGGATTCTCGGTCCCGTGAGTTTGTTGCTAGCTCCTCAAGCAAATCCCAAGCCTCGGCCGGGGTTATTTTATCCAAGCCCCCATTGCTAGAAGCTACCACGTGCCTATAGTCTTGATCATCGAGGCCGTGGTAGAAGAACAAGATCAAGTCTTTCTCTTTGTAGCCGTGGTAGGGGCAACTAGCTACCAACTCTTGAAAGCAATCCCAATAAGATGCAAGCGACTCTCCCCTTTGCTCAATCGTGGATATCTCTTTCTTCAATGCGGAAGCCTTAGTGTTGGGGAAGTACTTGAGAATAAAGGACTTCTTCAACAACTCCCAAGATGTGATGCTATTGTGGGGGAGAGTGTAGAGCTAATTCAAGGCACGATCCTTCAAAGAAAACGGAAATACCTTGAGAAAGAAGGTGTCTAGATCAACCCCAGCTGGCTTCATATTATTGCACACCATGTGAACCCCCATAATGTCTTTATTAGCATCCTTCGTGCTAAGACCGTAGAAGGTGGGTAGATGGTGTAGTAGAGCTCTCTTGATCTCGATTCTAAAGTAGCCTCATCATCGGGGAAGAAAATGCAAGAGGGTTGTTGTGAGAGATCCGGTGCGGTCAACTCCCTTATACTCATTCCTCTAAGCGGAGATTCCAAGAACTCGGAAGAGGCCGAAGTCCAAGATCCCTCTTCTCTAAACAACCCGAAATTGGAGAAAATATTCTCTTCCTCCTCAAGCAAACCGTCCTCTCGCTCAAGTGCAATTTTCCTCCGTAGCCTAAGAGTCCGTTCAAGTTCTAAATCTATCTGAAACTCACTTAAGTCGGGATTAGTAGCACGGATTTGGACCATAAGCTAGTGGCCCAAACACCGAAGGAAACAAATAAGAACAAGCCTCAAACACACTTGGAAGAAAAAGAAAATAACAAAAAAATAAAAATAAAATAACAAGAAAAAAACACAACAAAAACGTACAAAAACCACACAAAGATTGCAAAAAGACTAAAAACGCCTCTTCCCCGGCAACGGCGCGAAATTTGACAGCTAATAAATCGTTATTATTAGTCAAATTACCACAATATACTAAGTAAGACGTTAGAGTAAGTGGGTATCGTATCCACAAGGAAGAGGGAAAGTCTAATATGCGAATTCTATGCGGAAAAACTAAAACGAAATAAATAAATCAATTGAATAGGGGATTTTTGGTTTGAAAGTTGGATTAGAAAGAAATAAACAATTTATCAAATTGAATAAAGCGACTCTCGGTGATAATCTATTCTAACACCCTAATATAGCAAGTTTTACCTCTCTCAATTATTACCAATTCATTAATAATCCCGGTTTTAACCAATTAATCCTCTTTTATGGGGAAGTTGAGCAACTGCTACCAAATTCCCCTCCTTTTAGTCCTAATTTGTCTAGTGACCACTCAAACAAATCACAACCAAAGGCATAAAAAGCAAGGATTAAGAACAACCCAAATTAGTATCTAATTAGCCGCAACCGCAACACTAATCAAATCTAATCTATTAGTTGTCTAATTAATTCCCCAATCACAAATTAGTCATAACCATACACTAATCATGTGAAAGTTGCTTCCTTTAGGGTTAATAATCAATGTCCACCAATTATCAACCAAACATGAGAAATACCCAATTCAATCTAATCAACCAATTAGAGAAAATAAAGGTAAATCAAGCAATTGAAGAACAATGAATTAATTATAATGAAAATAAAGGCAAATTAGAGAGAAAAATACTTACTAATACATAGGATGAAAGATTTGATTGCACCAAGAGTCTAGGAAGAGATTAGCCTCCCATACTAATTATTACAAAATATTTGAGATGGAATTCATAATAAAATACTAATTTTCACTAATTTCTCCTTAAATTTTTCTCTCTAGAACTAAGAACAAGATGAAAATAAAATGAAAAGTGATTAGTATTATTGAGGGGTTCATGCCCCTTTATTAAATCTAAGTACAAATTACTAAATGACGAATTAGATATTTTGACCAAAAAGAAACCGTCAAAAGCCCATAGGAAGCTTCCCGGAAGCTGGCTTCCTCGACCCGAGGAAAGAAATCCTCGAGTGGAGCGACGGAATCCTCGACTCGAGGAACACCCTCCTTGAGTCGAGCGAGGAAATCCTCGACTCGAGGACACTCTCCCTCGAGTCGAGGAAATTGAATTCCTCTTCTCTTTGCTTCTTCTCTTGAGCTATTTTGAATCCCTACGCGCAACCGAGCTACTCCTCCTTAAATCACGATCCGAATCAAAGCTCGGTCCTCCAATCCCGTCCACGGCTTACCAAAGAGTCTTGAGCAATCGAACCCTCGTAAAACCCACATATAATCTCCAAAACTACTCCGAGTGGTGTGGTCTACGAATCACGATAAAAATATGACCAAATAAACCCTAAGACACCTAAATCGTGCGGATTAACACACTACATTTACACCACATCAACTTATTACTGTATAAGGGAAGAAGAGTTACTTATCTCCTTGAAAGGAACTTCTAAATGCGTTTTTGAAGTTGAGATGTATTAAATAAGTTGTTTTACAGTAATGTTTTTGATTTCGAAAGGTAATTGCTAAGTGTAAGGTTTAAATGCAAAGGATTACCAACTTTACTAATTTATACATGTCTTATTACTTAAAGGTTTTTATATATGTTGTTAATTCTGATAAGGGAGTTCACTTGAGTACATGATGATCGTTATGGTTTAAGTACATTGTGCACAAAGTATAGATAGGGTGGATTGATCCTCCACCTTGAGCCTTTATATCTTCCCCTTGCGAACAAGATCCTAGGGGGATGCATGCATTTGGGAATATTGGTTGAAGGAAGTTAGCCGTGGTACTAAAGGAAAAAAGGAACAAAGGAAAAAGATTTGTTGCATGATTTTGTTATGTTTTCGTATACTAATTAAATGTTAACGGTTTAAGTGTTTTAAATTATTCAAATGTTTTCGATGTGTTATGTTCTAGGAAAAAAATATATTTTCTTTAAAAACTGTTTTCTAGACAAGTTGCTTCCTACTCAACCCGTTTCGTTGACGATTTCTACGTTTTCTTAGCCTTGCAGGTTAGCTGTTCAAGTCTCACATGTTGGTTAAGGGTGAAGTGTGACCCTCATCCATTAGACTAAATAAAGATCAACTTAGACTCGTTTTTCGCTTCCGCACTTTATTTGACTAAAGGATTGTAATGGTTTAATTTTGGATGTAATAGTTTTATATTTTGGTTTTGGAGTTTAATAGACCATTAGTATCGTTCACTTGCCTTAGCGATTGAATTGAGGTGTCAATTGTGGCGGTAACACTCCCAATTGTCCTTGTTTAAATCATATGCATTTTCTAAAATCTCAGAAAATTGGGGGTGTTACACGCCCATCTTAGTGTCTCTACGACAAACTCGACACTTTGACACTCACCTCTACATAACATTACCGGAGCTTGCTCCTTCAACGACGCACCTCTTCCCTTTGTGCGTCCGTGGTACCACCACCGATGGCCCGTGTTTGGGCTTAAATTTATGATTTAGTCTGACAAGGACAAATTGACGGATACATAGTTGGATCGACTAACAATCAAGCCAAGTCATCAAGTAGATACATATCTTGGACGCATATATAAAACGACTAATCCTGCAAAGTGATCGACAAACAGTCTGACAGACTAACAAATCAAGTTGACACTTAGTCTGATAGCCAATCAAGTAGCCTATCACATCGACCATCGACTGTCGACCATCAACCATCGACATGTCTAGTTAATATGTCCGACAGACAAATATTTTATAGTTAGTTAGACATATTGCATGTCGTTAACGGACTACGGGTACAGACTTGGTCAAAATTTGAATTACATTCTCCTAAGTATGCTCCGCAAATTCAGTTACAAGAACTAATCAAAGCTACATGATCTCCATCAAATTAGCAAAGGGTTCCAACAACCAAGACCACGCGTATGGAGCAGCCAAGAGTTAGTTGTGCACTTATTCAGCAAGGAAAGTATCTCTAAGGAAGACGAATTCAAGTCAAGAACCACTTCCATAATTATCTCAACTGGCCCTTGATTATAGGGAGTTATTTGTGTGATTTAGTCAACCTTCTCCAAGATAACAACTATTTTGCAGAGAATGTTGATTGAAGTTGGACCTAGCAACATGGGAAGTTAGAGCAACTTCAGGAGAACTTTCTACAACTGTATTTAAGCACTCCAAAGCCCTAGAAGGAGATCAAGTCATGCTCATATGAACCCTAGACACTTCACCCATTTCCTTGACATTATCTCCACATAAAACCATTTATTCACAACACTACTTGTCTTATATAAACCCCATCATTATTCCTATACATGACCATCTCCATATCCAACACCACTATACTGCATAATCACTAATACTATTTCTCCAAACCTAAATACTCATCCTCTCATTCCTCTCAACACCATAGCCACTACCATAATTCACCTATCACTGTTACAACCACCTAAACTCCACCATGAAACCCTTAGTCACTTCTTGATCCCAAATACATTTCTTAACCCATCATCTCATTGATACAACATTATTGTTCTTGTTAGATTATAAATCTTTATATATGTATTCATCAATTGTATTCAACACGGCGAAACAGTACTACAAGATCTACTAGAAGTACTTGGCGGGATAACATGCTCCCCTCATGGTTCTTCCCCTTATTCACAGGGTTTTCCACGTATAAAAAAAATCCTTTATCTCACTTTCTTTTACTTGCATTTACTATTCTTTTAATATTTTATGTTTGTATTTAGCGCATTTTAGAGTCAGTCCAGTCCTCGATCCTAGATCCTCGATACCCGATAGAACCTCTCTGATAGATTTTACCTCTTTGATAGATTTTCCTCTCTGATACATTACACCTCTCTAATTGATTCTACTTGTTTGTCCGATAGAACCTAACCGATATAGTCTACTTGTCTATCTGACAAGGTCAACCTTGTAGAGTTTGCCCGTCTACTTGATAAAGTTTGCCGACTTACTTGATAGAGTCTCCATGTATATCCATCATACAGAAAATCCATCGAGGACTAATAGTAGCAAGTTGACTAGTGTACTCTCAACCTAAGTGTATCCAATACGTGCAGTTGTTTTGGTTTTTTTTTTTTTTTTTTTTTTTTTTTTAAACAGCTCGTCTGTACTCGGCACAAGATCTGCACCCTAACTTTACCGGAGTTTGGCTTCATCCCAATCGACCTATCCAACGTCCGACTTCTTCATCCGAGACAAAATCAAGGTTTGTTATTCTGGCCGATGTTTTTACTTTTTTTTTTCAACCCATGGGGTTCGCTTTTTCTTTAATATGCTTTTGCTTCCATTAATACTTTACACTATGTCAAATTTGGGTTTCGACAACCAGCATAAGAGAACGAAATTTTGTAAAATCGATCTCTAATTTATAGGAGAACTGCTCAGCTAAAAACCGTTCTTAAAATTAATTTACGGAAAATAATTTTTTAATACCTAAGAGAATGAGTCCGCTGAAAACCTTTCTAAATGACACTATTAACCTCGAACCACACCTATTAGAACGGTTTTTAAAGAACTGTTCCAAAATATCACCCTTTTGGAACAG
This sequence comes from Spergularia marina, assembly GCA_963680865.1. Lineage (NCBI taxonomy): Eukaryota > Viridiplantae > Streptophyta > Magnoliopsida > Caryophyllales > Caryophyllaceae > Spergularia > Spergularia marina. Next base: position 11,332,771 of record OY804554.1, read on the forward strand.
TTATTAAAGGAACCGTTCTAAAAGCGTGTTTCTAAAAGATTGGTTTTTTTTTCAAGGTATAATAGCCCGTATGTTGCTACAATTAATAACAAAGTAATTTCTGCCTCTTCTCTTTCTTCTTTCTCCTTTCTCCTCTCTTTAAGTAGTTCTCCTCTTTCTATATTTCTCTCATTCTTTAGATCTCCTCTTTCTCCCTCTTTCCCATTGCTTATTTCGTGTTCAACGACAAGGTTGCCGTCTTCATATCATACAAGGTACTTAACCCTAAAAAATCTTCAAATTTCAACCCCAAAAAAATCCCTCAAATCTCAACAAAAACAACATAAAACATATCGCTCAACTAAAACAACATAAAATAAATCAAGGATGAAATTTTTTCCAAGACACTTAACCCTACAAAAAATTGTCAGGATCTCAACCATTAAAAAAATCCTTAATTTTTCAACAAAAATAAAATAAACAACGAAATACAATGCTTACCAAAAACATCAATCAGTTGGCAAAATCTACGATGACCAGATACAAAATGAATGAAATAGATCATCACTTCGTGCTCCTCCAAATCTTCTTTATTAGGGCTAAATTTTGACTTTTAGTGACGAGATTATGCCATTATAAGCCAATAACGACACCAAAATTCAAGAGTAACCCTACATATTGTTCTTTACAAAATCTGGGTTATATTAGAAAGCAAAACGAACGAAAATTAAGTGGGTACTTTGATTTTGAAACTAGAAGAGTAGAACAACGTATAAATTCTGTTGTAGTTGTATTATTGTTTGTGTTTGTTGTGGTTTCGATTTGGATTTTAATTTTACAAGGAGACAGTTGGGTTGATTATTGAGGAGGAATAGGAGAATAATGTAAAGAGTTTGGGAGGAGAGAGAAATGAGATGATAATAAGGGAGGTTGCTAAAATCCAAGCTAATATAGGGGAGATGATTTATTAGGTAGGTTCTTTTAATTTTCTTTATTCTTTATTTTTTTTTTCCCTTCTTTTTTGTCAACATAAGACACCGTCTGTTGAGAAGACCGGTGTCAAATGTGCGTCCTAGACTTTTTTTTCCTCTTAACTTTTCTTTTATTTAGTTTGCGCAATTGTTTTTTTTTTAATTGCTTATCACACTGGGTGTTAAACAACCGGTGTCTTATTAATTTCTAACACTGGTTTTGGCTTTTCTAGGGTAATATAACACGAGATATTATATCTCATTTTTGGTGTAGTGCATCAAACGACTTTTTGTCAACTCACTTGTGGAGATTCCCAATTCCAGAGTGGATCCTTCGGCATCAAATTTACAGCTGCACCTCCGTCGACCAGTATACGACCAACCTTTTGTCCCTTGATGTAACCATACACAGACAATGGGCGATTGTATGGTTTTGATCTCAAAAGCAAGTCTTCATCGGTGAACACAAGAGCAACGCTTCAAGTGACACATTAATATTTTGCGGAAGTATTTGAGTGTCCTCCCACACCTTTGATGTGTTCGACATACGATTCGGGCTGGCGGATAGCAACGACTAGTTGTTCACACATTTCTCTAGGTAGTTGAAATATTTGCTGCCACCCCATGCGCACATGCAATGCATCCTAGGTTCAAGCAATCCCTTTCTCCTTATCCGAACTCGAGAGTAGCGTGTTGGTGTTAGTAGTCATACCCTTCGGCGAATCCTTTTCATCTTCTGTAGAAGACACTGATCGAGTTGACATCTACGTCACCGAAGAACTTTGAAGGAAAATAGTCTCTCAACTTGGTAAAGTAAGGTAACCATTCCTCAACTTCGGCCACAACTGGAGCTCTTGCTTTTACAACATTGACCTGTTTTCTTCCTTGCCTTTTGATGGAGGGTTCTTTCGGTATTGTCACGACTATTTTGATTGCTGCTTTGGCGTATGGTTGATCTTTTTTTTTTTTTTTTTTTTTTTTTTTTTTTTCTGACTTTCGCCTTCTTGTGACGAGGATCCATCCTTCATTGTTGTCCTTCTTGTGGTCAGGTCATATATCGGTGGAGATCTAACAATGGTGAAGGTAACAATAACCTCGAGACTTCCAAATTGAATAGTTCGAACATGACTAAGACCATCTTCAGGGATGACCGACTGCATAATTTGAGTATTTAGCAAAACACACCGTTCTGACGAATGACCCGTAGTTCAATGATACTTGAATACTTCTCGTTCGCAGAAGGCACATTTTTTTTTTTAGCCTCACCATCGACATAGGCAGCGGCATAGTGGGATTCAACGACGTCGTCTACATCTAAGATGATCTTTCCTGCATCTGCCAACTTCATAATCAGCTCTTTGAGTGTTATGCACTTCTCCAATGGGTGACTGATCACTTGGTGGTAACAACAATACTTAGGGTCGGAAGTACGCTCGCCTTCCTCTGGTCGCTTTTAAGGTGTCAACTCAATCACCTTCTTCTCGAAAAGACCGTCTAACATTCCTGGAAGATCAGAGCCCAGGAAGGGGTACTTCTTATTTGAAGTTCTTTCAGGGTCATGTGAGTCTTCTTTGTCTCCTTGGAAGATGTCTTCTTTCTTTCTACCTATGGACGTGCCGAGATCTTCACTGCTCGGGAGGTGTGGAAACTGTAGTCTCATTGGCAACTCCATTTATTGCTTTGTCGATTGATAGCTAGATTGTCGTTAAACCTAGTCAAATTACCACTATATCAAGCTAACTAGTAAGGGTAAGTGGGCGTATCCACGAGGAAGAGGAAAAGTCTAATATGCAATTAAAGTGTGGAAAAAGCAAAACAAAATAAATAAAGCAATTAAAAGGGGGGTTTTTGGTTTGAAGATTGAATAACTAGAAATGTTGAAATAAACGAAATACCAAATTAATTAAGGCGACTCTCGGTGATAATCTAATCTAACACCCTAGTGTAGCAAGTTTAACCTCTCTCTAATTAAACCAATTAAAGATAATCTCGGTTTTTAACATATTAATCCACTTATATGGGGAATTTGAGCAACCGCTACCAAATTTCCCTTCTTTTAGTCATAATTTGTCTAGTGACCACTCAAACAAATCACAATCAAAGGTATGAAGAGCAAGGATTAACAAAGGATTACGAACAACCCAAATTAGTATCTAATTAGCCGCAACCTCGACACAAATCAAATCTAATCTATTAGTTGTTTAATTAATTCCTCAATCACAAATTAGTCATAACCATACACTAATCATGTGAAAGTTGCTTCTTTTAGGCTAATAATCAAATACCATCAATTATCAACCAAGCATATGAAATACCCAAGTCTAATCTAGTAGCTAATTAGAGAACACAAGGATAAATCATGCATTGAAGTACAAGGAATTAATTACAATGAAATTAAAGGTAAATTAGAGAGAAGAAATCTTACTAATACATAGGATGAAAGATGTCGATTACACCAAGAGTCCAGGAGGGGATTAGCCTCCCATACTAATTATTACACTAATTTGGGATTTAAACCCATAATAAATTACTAGTTTTTGGATAATCTCTCTCTAAAACTCTCTCTATAAATGAAGAACTAGATGAAAATAACATGAAAGGTGAAAAAAACTAGGGAGGGGTTCATGCCCCTTTATTTAGCATAGGTACAAAAATACTAAAAGACAAAAGCAAAAGTATCCAAGAAAATCCGGATAAAAACCAATGCGGAATATTCCCGAATAATGCGAGTCTCGACTCGAGACAAGGGTCTCGAGTCGATATACATGTGCCTCGACTCGAGAGACGCGCTCCTCGAGTTGAGACCATTGCAAAAAGATGCCCACTAGACAAGGCTATCTCGAGCCGAGAATTGCTGAACTCTCGACTCGAGATAGAGGGTTCTCGAGTCGAGGTGCCTTGTTCTCGACTCGACGTGGCATTCTCATGTCGAGATGTACGTGATTCTCTACCTCCTCTCTCCGCTCCTCGGTTCGAGCTAGTGTGCGAATCTCGATGTGCAACCGAGCTAACTGCTCTCCGAAACTCGATTCGACTCCAAACTCGATCCTCCATTCCCATCTAAGGCTCACCAAAGGGTCTTGAGTTACCAAAATCCCGTAAAACCAACGAATAAGCTCCAAAAATACTCTGAATGGTGTGGTCTATGAGTCACGATAAAACCATGCCCAAATAGACACTAAGGCGCCTAAATCATGCGGATTAACACACTACATTTACACCATATCATCGAGCTTCTTGAACTCTTTCTTTTCTCTTTTTGCTTCTAGTTTCGTGAAGAGTTGTCCTCCGTGGATAGCTAGTGCGTTCCATGTCATATTCCATTGTTGCTAAGTCCACAAAAGCCCTAGGTTTTATGCCTTAAAAACATAAATAAGATCCAAGTTCATGCGTTGGATACACATCTCTATAGCATAGTTCCGAAAGAGAGTCTTTGCATTCTAAGCTTAGTGAGCGCCACCGGTTGATGTAACCAATGATTGCTTCGTCTTCCCATTGTTTCGTGCTAGTAAGCTTGGTGATGCTCATAGTGCGCCTTAACTATAGAAGCGATTGAGAAATTCTTTTGGCATTTGGCCCCAATTATCAATGGACTCAGCCTTAAAATCAGTGTACCAATCAATAGCAATTCCTTTTAGAGATCAGATGAATTGTTTGACAAGCAGGTCGCCCTTGGTTCCAGCTGTATTGCATGTGTTGATGAAATGAGCAACGTGTTGCTCGAGATTTCCTTTTCCATCGAACAATTGGAACTTTGGTGGATGGAAACTAATAGGAATTCACATGTAGTCAATCCTCTTGCTATATGGTTTGACGTAGTTATGATTGACTTAGGAACCTCCTCCGAATTGTAGTCGTTCGGTATTTGATATCATTTCTTCGATGTCTTGAGTAGTGAAAGATCCGGACGACTTCTTCTCGGGACTAGGTGTGGAATCCGTGCTATCTTTAGAGGCGGTATCTTCTACTTCATCATCGCCCTACCATGTCTAGGGCACTTTCCCAATTCGCAATGCTGCAACTTGTTTGGTCTTCTCTTTATTGTCAACTTTTGATTCGTCGAAGACCTTCCTCATCTCTACCAACTGTACCTCAACGGTATGGACTCCAACCACCATAATAGGGACGCGTGATAGAGGGCTTGATATCATGGATCCATCGTCAATTTCCCAAGCCAAAAGGGGAATTCATGGCGATTTGATCATTTTCCTCGTACAAGTGTTCGAAAAGTGGACTTCTGTAGACGGTCATCTCCTAGAGTGCCTCCCATGATCTTCCTCTGAACCTTTGAGAGTTCGAAGTGTCTTGTTTGAAAGTAAGCCGCTGAACTGAAGAATGGATTTTCGTGCGCCTTGGTGTTCAAAGGTGACGCTCCTTTGGCGAGGATTTTGGCACGAATGGATTGACATGGCATGCTTGCCTTGGTAGGGAATGAAGCAGATCGAAGCCTAGCCGCCACAATGCTCAAGAGTTGATGCATGGGAGCTATGGGTTTATGATAATAACAAGAGGTTCAAGACATCCAATATGTTCCTAATTTGTAAGGTCTATTCCAGATCATATATTTTCTAAGTTATTCATTGTTTTGAGCTGAAACCAATTGGATAATAAAGTTCATGATCTAAGCTTTCTGAAAAGTCGTCATATGCCTTAAATGGTTAAGTAACGAACGAGATATGCCTGTTTTAAATTGAGTTGTCCAGTTTCAATGCGTGTACACGAGGTTGACGAATTTGCTATAATTACCAAGCTATGCACGTCAAAGGAAGTTCTTAGTAGATATAATTTTATTATTTAGTTTCCTAATAATAAGGGAGCCTATGAGGTTTTCGATTTGTTCTACTTTAAGTGAGTCGAAATTAAGGAAAGTTCTATTAGAACCTTACCTTATTCCATAAAGTCTAGATGTGTCTATTTAGTATAAATAGAGAGTCTTATTGTATTATTTTTCACAGAGATTACACAGTTGAGCATTAATATTGAAGAGTCGAAGGGAGTTTCTTTCAAATTCTTTTGTGGTTCCTTGCGGGCGACAAACTCATGCGTGATTTCTAAATCCTTTGCGGAGGATCGAATTAAGGGTTGCGGCTCTTTGAATTAGGCATATTCAATTACTTGCGCGTATTGAATCATATTTTTATTGTATTTTCTTTAGTTTCTTTCCATATAAACACAAAAACACAAAAGTAAGTTCTTTTAGTTTTTAATTCCGCTGCAAAAAAAAAAAATGTTTGTTAATTCTAGATTAACATACGCATCAAGAGTTGTGATTGCGCCCTACTCCTCGTGCAGATACCAACGGATTGGTCGTCGGCGTAAACACCATGGTCAACGGAGATTTGATCAGCATTGGACGTCGTGCTCGTGGTGTTAGAGTTTTTTGTAGAACTTGAAGTCATTTTATGACCGACGATTTTCTTGGTGGAGATCGAAAGAGATGAGTGGTAGAGTAGTAGGTCTCACTGGGCGTGCCAAATTTGTAAACACAAATTTCGTGTATCTAGAAATTAAGCGACACAGAACAAATGAAACAAAACAATTTGAATTTATAACTTTTGGTTACAAATTACTCCATTGATTCGATCTCCAACATTAAAACAAATATGATTTGATAAAATTGATGGATTTTACGTTGAACTTGCGACGATCTTGAAAGAGGGCCTCGTAGACTTGTTCTCTTTTCGATCTTGAAACGATTTTTATTTTCTAGCTTCTATGGAGGAAACTAGAAGAATCCTTCTTTTTTTTTAGTTTTGTGATTTGAGAGGGTTTCTGTTTTGAGAGTGGTAAATTTTATACACAGAATTCAACCCTGGGACATGGTGAGGAGAGTTCTACTTCTAGGATATGAGGAGGAGGGTTTCCACTCTTAGTGGATATTTTAGTGGGTTTTTATTTTAGGGCTAATAATCACCCTTAGTTTGTCCCTTCACTCACTTTAATCAATTTCACTTTCCCACTTCAACGTATTCCTTTGAATAAAACAAGTGGGCTGCCCTTTAACTCAAACCAATAAAAATAACTAATGAGTTCACGACTTGCCAAATATATGTGATAGCCAAAGTCTTGACTTAGTGTGACAAATTTTATGTGCCCACATCGTCATCTGACATGGATGGCGGCCCGTGGCGTGAGGGAAGGGTGGTGGTATGGTGAATACTCTATATTTGAGGAGAGAGAAGATGAAGTGAAATAGGGTTTTTGTGGTGGTGTGAAGGCAGTAGGCCATAGGTGATTGGTGGAACTGGGCTCGCGTCGATGGCTCATTGGTGGTGAAGATGGGGAGAGGGCCGATGGTCGATGATAGTAAGTGGGGGTCGTGGGCGGTGGGGAGGGTGGCTAGTGGGACGGGTTGGGGAGAGAGAAAAAGAGTTCAGGTAAAAAAAAAAGTGAATTCAAATTATTAATTTTCATTTTTTAAATTATAAGTGTGATTAATTGTGCCACATCATCATTTAAACCCTAAAACTATCGGTGTTAAGTGGAAGGATACCACGTGCCTATAAGTGCAAAGTTTAGGCCCACCGGATTACCAAGCGTATTTTGACATAGTTAGAGGGCACCACGTAAATTTGCCTAAATAATTTTAACATTCATATACTATATTTTCAAAAATCTACAAGATGGCCCTAGTGAAATGATTGAGTAGGATAAACAATTTTTCGGTGTTAAAAAGTTGCCCAAGATGAATACAATGGTTCGAGTGAGTAAAAACGAATATTCAAAGTACAAACTATACAAATGTCTTCTAAAGAATTACTTGCGTACACATGAGATGGGACTGAATTATTCACATATTATAATCAAGTAAACCTAAACTAATACATATTCGGAGTACCAATGTCAAATTGACTCTTGGTAAACTGAAGCTTATGCAACTGACAGAAGCTATTTAGTGGGCTAATTATTCCAAGACACTGGATGTTTTACTTCACTCTAACGGATCCAGGATAATTCACAAGATATCCTAGAGATCAACCTCAGTTCTTCACTGTAATATTCGGAATGATTACCCTGACAGACGACTTCACATTAAGAAAATCCAGAATAAATTCACCTACGAACCGCACTGGCACAACATATCCCACCTGGATTTAATCTACATCTGAGACTCTCAAGTCTCATTATAAAGGTCAGCAGCTCTGCGCAGCCTCCCAAGAATCTGTATCTTCAATTCTTCGTAGTTCATAATCTTCATATAGCTCCAATGGCAGACTCAAGTCATCTCGAATAGCTCCAATGACAGTCTCAGCCCTCAAGTAATCTTCTCAGCAATCAGGAGTCTCGGGCTTAAAATGATACCCACGCGAATCATGTTTACATTTACTTCATAGGCCTGACATCAACAGTTTTCACACGAAATCTGAACTGAGGCTGTGAATCATCATCATCTTCGTCGTCGTCATCACCTTCGTCACTAGAATCATCTTCTACTCTATCCCAGCGAGAGTAATCCAGTCTAGAATGTCCCATGGGCTTTGGAATGGCTCTCCATCCGTTTGGATGAGAATCAGCTGACAATTGACAGTTATGTGTTTCAGAGCCGATAAACCCATTAGCATGACTATTAATTGCCTCACAATTGACATTTTTGACAGCAGTATCATCTGCCTTTTGATCCCATTCATTATCCTCCACTTCTTTCGGTCGTTCCACCATATCTTCACTTGAGTCCTCATCCTCTTCCTCCACCTCGGGTATTGGAGCAAGCGACTTCCTTAGTAGAAAAAGGCACTGACTCAAAAACTATAAACGAAGACTATAAACTAAAGAACATCTGCTGTTCATGGAGAAAATTGTAAGAAAAACTACTGACATAAACAGCATTTAAAGGACAATACATTTAACCAGCTTGCATACACATTTTAACTTCATGATATTTGTCTAACAGCCAGCCTCTTCATTATCTTTTGCCATCATGACCTCTTTTACTATTCTGTTCACCTATTCAATAACCTCATAATAAATGGGATCCTTGACTAACTGGACTATGAAATTCATACATTAAGATCTATATCAACATAGTGCGGCATATTCATTACTCTTTGGCATCAAGCAAATTCAGGTAACTACAACAACAACATTAACCTAGACACCTAGTGCACGTGCAAGGTAACGAGGTCAGTGGGTCGAATGTACATAGCCCTTACCCTTATGTTCATTTATAGACAGGTTGTTTCCCGATAACCCAAAAAAGAGAATGTGCAACAACAGACTACTAAAAAAAATGGTGCTCATTTGGTCTATCCATCATATCACAAAGAAAATGTAGAGAACTCCTCTAAGAATAAATCATCAACATATTTAAGCCCACGTGATAAGATGATTAAATAAAATCTATTTGGCAATGGGTCCAACAATTTGCACTACAGCTTGAATTTCAAAACAGTGCTCTTAGTGGGATTTGTTCTTGATAGATCCAAGTGCTGAGAAGCACCAAACAGTTTAGTGTGAAAACAGATAAGTAGTAGCTGCCAGTTTCAGCAGAACTAACATCAACCAAATGATAATTAGAAAACATCAGAATATACACTCTATTAAAGAGAACATGAAGGGTAGGAAAGCTCAGCAACAATAGAGAAAGGACATACCAGTTGCGTTTTTAATCTTGATTGAAGGTTTAGATATACTTCTGATGATGGATTCAACTCCAAAAGTCGACTGACATCAAAGAGAGCTGATTGATACTCCTTGATAGTGACCAGAGTTTGAGCACGCAGCATTAATGCTCCAGTGTGATTATGATCAAGCTCAAGAACAGATGTACATTCATCAGCTGCCTACATCAGTATTAAATTACAGAACGAAAAGGTAAGAGTCAAATCGTTAACGGTAACAAATAAAAGGTCTCAATCAAAGAAATTCGCTAAGCATGTCTAACGTGTATGCAGGTTACTTCTAAATACGTAAAGACACTATTCTCCTCTCATCTCCTCCCATCTGTTCTCTCGAGTGACGCTCTCGACCTAACAAATACTCTCGTATATAGTTATTTGGCCATCTTGCCAACATATATTTGTCACAATTCAATTTTTGACACTAGCCCCGTCCCCCATTCACTAGGCAATATCTTGTGGCAACCTTCATTGAAAATGTGGTGTTGTTATGTGTAGCTTCATATCGGTACTGATGATGGAATAGTGAGGGATCCATACCAAACAACTCCTTAGGTCGATACTAATGGACTTACTTTTGCTGCTAAGCACCTGCTAGCTTGAAAGGATGAATGGCAGGACAATTACAATGGTCATTTTCTTACTGTTATTCGGTAACTAATTAAAGGTGGCAACTTTTTGGAGAGAAAATGTTCTGCACATACAAGTTGGTTGAAAGCCAAGACAAAAGCAAGCTGCTCATCCGAAAGCCATCACTGAAAGGCAGATCCAAAGGCTAATTTTCAATTACTTTAGGCTTAGGAAACAACATCTTGTTTATTTTGCAAATGGCAATGTTCGTACTATCACTGATGCTTCTGCTTTTCGTTTTGCCTTTAGATCTCTTCATAGCAGAAAGACTTCTAGCCTAGTGTTCAAGTAGAATAGAGAGACCACGAGATGTAAACCCCCTCTATTGAAGATTTGTTTAGTTTTCAAATGAAGGTTGTTAATTTCAAACACTTTCATTCAAGAGTTTCTTCTTTACAAATCTGTTTTATTCTCTCAACCAGTAAGAGTCTCCAAAGAGTGTGTTCGACAACAGTTTAACTCAATAGCTAAAATATACTAAGGGTCAGTCAATTTAGCAGGAGTAAATAACGTAGCTAAACTAAGATCAGTTATTGACTTCAGATTAACAAGTGACTTACTAATCCAGAGTTAAGTTCATATTCAGGTAACCTGTGCCAAGTCTTTCCCTGAAGCTACTATTACATTGTCTAAACCTAAACTGTGTATCAAAATGAACGTCTGCTAATTTCTAAATTTCATCCTTACCAATATATAAACTGCCTATCAAATAATAGAATACTAATGTCCATGCGTTAGCCATAAACTGCTGAAAATTAATCATATATAATCATGTTTTTAACTTTTTATCCTGAATCGGAACTTTACTTTTTCATTGTTGTTTGACTTGGTTTGCGCGATAGCGTCAAATAGCCTTGACAAATTATTTTCCCTGAATTTCCAACTTTATTTTCTGGAATGAGAATCTCGGCTACAGATTAGGTAGGAATCCCCAATTGAAAATGACATTACGATGCAAAATGTTTAGAAGCCCCTCTTCAGTGAACTAATAGTAGAAAAATCAACTATATGCTCTATATCACCCGAGCTGAGATTTATTACATGAGCAATATTCCAACTAAGATGAAGGAGATTGACTTGTGAAAATTCTCACCGATGGCCAAATTTTCAGCAAGCGCTAAGCAGGCACCCTCAGTCATGATTCTCATAAATGCATCATGATTCATGACCAATCTAGAAGAACACAAGATGCTGAATCAGTCAAAAAAGCAAAATTCCAGGCTAATGTCAGGTTTTGCTGACAGACACTTGTGAATTTATGGCAAAACGAGAGACGGTCAGCTCCCGAAATAACTTACTACGCCGGCTAAAATGCCTCATTCTCACTTCTCAAGCAGTCAATTTCACACTTAAACAACCACTTTACTAATCAAATCCTAATTTCCGTAGTAGTCGTACTAGTATTAGCATTGAAACCCAATGCCACTATACCAGTACCACTATTCCATCCATAAATTTTGGCAACATAAGTCTACAAGTTTAGCTCTTTGCTTACTAACGGAAATCGTCAAAATCTCGTAAACCAAAACGAAACCGTTATAATCACTGCTAAAAATCATATAGTATGATCTTAATATAAAAAAAAAAAAAAAAAAAAAAAAAAAAAAAAAAAAAAAAAAGAAGATGAAAGAAATACAAGTAAATTAATTATCATACAGAAGGGAAATAAGGGGGGAGAAAAAGAAAGGGACCTGCTTAAAATCGTGTAATTTAAGGAAACAAGCAGCGCGATTACTATGAAGAGCGATCATTTGAGGAGTTGTCTTGGCGATTGAAAGGGCGTTTGAGTAAAACCCTAAAGCTTCCGCGTAACGCCCTTCCCGGTACATCTGGTGAGCTCTCTCCACCTTGTTCGCCGTCGCCGTCGCCGTCGTCATCTCCGATTTAGTCAAATAATTTTGAATTCAATTGGAAAGAGTTGCTAATCAAGGAGTTTCAAATTGAATGAATTGAAGAAAATGCGTTATTAAGAATCTTAAAGTGGTGGGAAATGGTGAGTGAATTTGGGGGGAATATGTACAAAACGCTGGAGACAATCTCTCCGGTGATCTCTCTTGTGTGAGTCTGCGTTGTCAGTTTGTCCCTGGAAGTAACGCTTGCATTTTATTCTTATTTTTTGTATTTTCGAATACTTCTGGTAATATGGTATTGGTCGTAGGTATAGCTGAGCATGGTTCTAAAATCGAATCGAAACCATATCTGAAAAAAAACACGGACTGAGGACTGGAACGAAAAACGCTCGGTCTTAGACTGGACCAGACCGAGAAAACTTGGACCGGACCAACTGGACAGATTTTTGTGTAACTTTAATCGATTTGTATTTCTGTTCGTGTTCAACTCTTTGTTTAAAAACAAACTATTGCTGATTAAATAGTTTTGCCGCTTCGCCAAAAGTCTCAAAACAGTGAAACACTAAGTTACAAAACACTAAGAATCTGTACAACCTTCCTTTCAATTGCCGTTCAGAAAATGCTTGTAGGGTTGTAGCGAGCAAAATAGGTTAGGTTTTGGCTGTGGAATCAGATATTGATTGGGAAAAATCAAAGCGTGTCCGTGTTGTGATTGATCTTGCTCGCCCACTAAAATATCGTATACATGCTAGGGGAGTGAACAGAGAGGAAGTGTGGATTGGTATCAAGTACGAAAGACTGCATTTTTTCTGCTTTACTTGTGGATGCCTTGATCATGTTGATAAGGATTGTCATAATGTGCCGGATGAGGAGGCTGTTGAGCAACCAAAATGGGGACCGTAGATTAGGGCATCTCCTAGAAAAGGGAGGAGTAAAGTCATTGAGGAGAGGAAAACTTTTGCAAGTTCGAAACTAGCAACAAGCACTAAACCTATTGACACTCAGAACAATGTGCGCAAGGCCCTATCTTTTGGGGAGGATAGAACTGAGGCAACTGTGAATGAGGACTCGGGTGCTAAACGGGGAGGGATACCCACCATTAGTGGTGTGGACTCTCCGAGTGAGGTTGAGGTGACTGTTGGAGGGAGGGGTGGCTTGGTTGGGGTGGAAACAGGTGTTACTTTGACTGAGAATGGGGAGGGGATGGCAAATCAGAATCGGTCAGGGGACCAGGGAAGACGGAAGGAGCGGAGAAAGTTTAGGCCCGTGGCTCAGAAAAAAGGTCAACCTCTTACTTCTAGTGTTGGGGGGGATGGAACAAAGAGGAAGGAGAGGGAGCTGGAGGAGGGGGAGGTAGTGTTGGAGAATGGTGAGTCTAAGAAGGGTAGGGTGGATGTGGAGATGACGGATAGTACCACTATTTCAGTAGCGGAGGACGGGAACACCCGACTCCGCGAACAACAATGAAAATATTAGGTTGGAACTGTCGGGGGCTGGGCAACCCTCGAACAGTGAGTGCCCTCCAGGACATGTGTTGGACGGCGCGCCCAAACTTTGTCTTCGTGATGGAGACAATGATTAATAATGTTACCTTAAAGACGGTTCGAAATAGATGTGGCTTCGAACATGGTCTTTGTTTGAGTAGTGAGGGGAGATCAGGAGGGATTGGCTTTTGGTGGGATAATGTTGACGTTGCCTTGGTGTCATATGACCGTCACCATGTGTTCGCTAACGTGTTGGATTCGAATGGTAATGCGATATGGGGAGTTGTTGGAGTATACGGCTAGCCGGAAACAAGGAACAAACATCTCACGTGGGAGATGATTCGTAGAATCAGGAGCGAGTCCAACCTCCCGTTGGTTTTCTTCGGAGACTTTAACGAGATCCTTGGTTACCATGAGAAACTTGGTGGGGTTGATAGATCGGAGAGACAAATTGATGCTTTCCGAGCTACTATCGACGAGTGCGTGTTGCGAGACCTTGGATACACGGGGAGAACCTTTACTTGGGAGAGGGGCAGAGAAGAAGGAAATATTGTTCGAGAGAGATTGGACCGATTTCTAGCTAGTGACGAATGGTGTGCCATGTTCCCGGAGAGTGTGGTCAAACATTACCCGAGATACAAATCCGATCATGCTCCGATCTTGCTGTCACAGGATGAGGGTCGGAGACGCAGGGGTGGAGGTCGATACTTCAAGTTTGAGCCGATGTGGCTGTCAAATGAGGAGTGTATCAGTATAGTGAGAGATTCTTGGGGAGCTGACCCTCAGGCAAATCCCGTGGACAGAATAAAAGCGTGCGCATCGGGATTGGCGGTATGGGCTGGTACTATATTCGGTGATGTGAAAAAGCTGATGCGAAGAGTGCAGAAGGATATGAAGATATGGCAGGCCCGCCCCCCGTCGAGCGATACCATTGCGAAGTGTCGTCTACTTGCTGCGGAGTTAAATGATTTGTATAGAAAGCAAGAGACTTACTGGTTTATACGATCCCGGTCTAATGAGTTGCGAGATGGAGACCGAAATACGGCCTACTTTCATCACAAGGCCAACCAGCGAAGATGACGCAATACGATCAAAGGCCTCGAGGACATGAATGGAGATTGGAAAGAGGGGGATGACAATGTTGAGAAGATAGCCACTGAATACTATGGAGACCTGTTTTCGACGAGGACTCCGGACAGCTTCGAAGATGCCTTCGATGGGGTAACGCAGAGAGTGACGCGTGAAATGAACGATGTACTTGATGCTCAGCCTACGGAAGATGAAGTGCATGCCGCCCTATTCCAAATGCACCCGAACAAAGCACCAGGACCGGATGGTTTTCATGCACTTTTTTACCAGAACTTCTGGGATGTTGTGAGGCATGATGTCGTAAGTTTCATAAGGAAATGGTGGCGCGATAGAGCAGATTTGGGGGCTTTGAATCAGACATCTATAGTGTTGATCCCGAAATGCAAGGAACCGAAGTCCCTCCTTAACTATAGGCCGATAAGTTTGTGTAACGTCATGTACAAGATTTTGTCGAAAATGATGGCTAATTGGATGAAACCTTTTATGACCAAAATAATTTCGGAAAACCAAAGCGCCTTTGTCCCTGGGAGATTAATCACGGATAATGCTTTGGTTGCTTTCGAGACGTTCCATGCAATGAAGAGAAAGGGGGAGGGCCATGGAGGATCTTTTGCTCTAAAACTTGATATGAGCAAGGCTTACGACAGAGTCGAGTGGTGTTTTCTCGACGGTGTTATGCGGAAGTTTGGTTTTAGTGATGGCTGGGTAGAAAAGGTGATGCGTTGTGTGAGTAGCGTCCGATTCTCTTTCTCTTTCAATGGGCAGATTAGGGGGAGTGTTTCTCCTACGAGAGGGTTGCGGTAGGGTGACCCGATTTCCCCATACTTGTTTATTTTATGCGCTGACGCCTTTTCTACTGCTTTGAGTAGAGCCGCCAGTGAGGGGAGAATCCATGGAGCTCAAGTTTGTAGAGGAGCGCCCCGTGTCTCACACCTTTTCTTTGCGGATGACAGTATTCTTTTTGCGAGGGCTAATCTCCGAAGTGCTCGATTTTAGCTGATATCATCAGCCAGTATGAGAGAGCATCAGGTCAACAAATTAACTATGCAAAATCAGAGATTACCTTTAGCAAGAGAGTCCCCGCGGAGATGAGGAATGACATTATACAGGTGCTTGATGTCCGAGAAGTCGACAAGCATGAAAAATATCTGGGCTTGCCAACTGTCATTGGAAAGTCAAAGAAAGCAATTTTTGCGAGCTTGAAGGAAAGAATATGGAAGAAGTTACAAGGTTGGAAGGAGAAGCTGCTTTCCAGCCCCAGCAAAGAGGTTTTGATCAAGTCGGTGGTACAGGCCATCCCAACTTATATGATGAGCGTTTTCAAACTGCCGGATGGCCTGATTGACGAGATTCATTCGATGATCGCCCGATTCTGGTGGGGGGGTGGAAATGGGGGAAAAAAAGGTACACTGGCAGTGCTGGGAAAGACTATGCAAGCCGAAGAAGTTTGGGGGGATGGGTTTTCGGGATTTGCGAGTGTTTAATCAGGCATTACTTGCGAAATAGAGTTGGCGCCTCCTTAGGAACCCAAATTTCCTACTCTTTCGGGTGCTGAGTGCTAGATATTTCAAGAATGGTGATGTCCTCGCGTCTCATAGGGGATACGATCCGAGTTACACGTGGAGGAGCATTTGGGGGGCTAAATCGCTCTTGAGAGAGGGGCTCAAATGGAGAGTGGGTAATGGAGCTAGAATTAATGTGTGGGATGATAAGTGGCTAGCGGATGGTGTGGTGTCTCACTCACTTACCCGACCCGATTGGGCACCAGCTGACCTTAAGCTGGCGGAACTCATCGACTTTGAAGCTGGAGAGTGGCGTTCCGACATATTAGAGCTGCTGCTATGCCCGGACGAGCATCAATCTGTCCTTAATGTTCCGCTTAGCTTGAGATTTCCCAATGACGAGCTGATTTGGTGGTCAACCAAGGATGGCATTTTCTCAACTCGAACAGGTTACTGGCTGGGAGTCTTGGGTGCTGTCGGCTTGAGTGAATTACGAGAGGCTGAGGAACCGGGGTTATGGCGGAAAATCTGGTCGATTGGGGCCCTGCCAAAGTTGAAAGACTTTACTTGGCGTGCGTGCACGGGGAGCTTAGCAGTAAAAGAACGCCTTGCGTACAGACATATTCTTACTGACCCATTTTGTGATTTTTGTGGTGGTGAACCCGAAACCATCCAGCATGCTCTAGTCCGTTGTCTTGAAGCAGCTCAGGTATGGGCTTCAAGTCCTTTTGCCAATTTCATGTCTGACAATTCTACATTGTGGTTTGATGAGCTTGTTGACCGACTTCTAGACGAGTTTGATGATGTGGCCGCTTGTGACGCCCTTGCTACGGCGTGGGCGATGTGGAAGTGTCGAAATGATAGAGTATTCAGTCACGCTTCTCCCAACTATAGCTCTTTGGTTCAAGGTTTCACCAAGTTAGTGCACGAACAGCGTGCTTATGCGGAGTGTGTCTTCCCGAACCCCGCCGCTAGGATGCCCGTGTCGCACTCGAGTTGGTTACCTCCTCCGGCGGGGATGTACAAAGTCAATACCGATGCGGCCGTCTTTTCAGATGGGTCGGTTGGGCTGGGTGCTGTAGTGCGTGATGATCTTGGCGGGGTGGTGACTTTGGCTGCTGCTAGACTACAATGAAGCTGGGATCCGGCACTTGCGGAAATCATGGCGGCTAGGGTGGGATTACAGGCTGCCATTCGAGCCGGGCATAGGGAGTTGGTGCTAGAAAGTGATGCCTTAAAGTTGGTTCAAGCTCTCACAAAAGCTAGGCAAGGCAGGGGCCTAGAAGACTTAATCCTAGACGATATTGTCGACCTCAGTGATAGTTTACTCTCGTTCTCTATTTCTCATGTTAAGCGGGCGGGGAATATCGTGGCTCATTACGTTGCTAGGCTTGCTCCTGTCGGGGAGTCGGACATCTTCCTTATAAACAACTTTCCGGAGTGTGTTTTATCTCTTGCGGAGCTAGATTTAAATGAATAAACAGCCCACCCCGATTTAACATCAAAAAAAAAAAAAAGTTACAAAATTAGTGAAACACTAAGTTACAAAATAGTGAAACACTAAGTTACAATCCGATCACCGTCACATCTATATAGAACATAAAAGATTAGTAACAAAGTCTAACAATTCGCCATCAACAACAACATTAAAACGTAATTATCATTATATAAAAGTTATACAAAATTACCATTGCTTCCGTGACAAATATCGTTTTATCCTCCAAAGATAGATTTTCCAACTCTAAAATCAGAAAATTATCAACTTAGAATTACACAACGTAGAAAATGTAGCAAGCTATCACTCGAAACCTGGTTGAGCTCGTTCCTATCGAAAATACCCTTGTCCTAACATATTCTCTCTCCTCTTTTTTTCCCATCTCTCTCTGCATTTCACAGCTCACCTCCTTGGCTCCTCCCATGTTCATCTCCACTTGTGCATCCATCTGAATTATCTCTCATCTCTACTCTCTCTCTCTCTCTCTCTCTCTCTCTCTCTCTCTCCCTCCCACTCAATTTTGTCTCTCCTCCAGTTTCCTCCTCTTCCGACCAAAACCCGGCCCCGACGTTCTGTGTCCACGCCCTCGCTCTCTCATATTAGATCTAACTCCATGGCCAAGCCTATGACCAACGTCGCACATCCCTACAATTAAAACTCAAATTGATATTTTGATTCCTACACGCTACATTAGAATTAATTCACAATTTGATAATTGTAAAAAAATTGTTATGGTAATTTTTGAAACGGAGCTAGCTTGGTAAGAGATGAGTAAGAGCTACACTACCTAATAAAACATATAATTTTGGCAAGAGATATGGCCGAATTTATATTAGTTCCTAATATAAATCATCGAATCTTTTTTATTCTAGATAATATATCAAAGAATCTCATGATTAGTAATAATTAAGGTAAAAGAAAGCTAGCCGAAATTTTGGCATAATATATGGCTGAATTTTTAAAAACAGAATAAAATCTTCTACTTCTTTCTTATGAAAAACGTCATTTTCTTTATTCGAAAACTATAAAAAAAGAAAGTGGCATGTACACTGTATACATACCCTAAATAAATTTAATTCCGGATAGAATATATTATGGATACGATTGTTTAGAAAGAAATTTAAAAAAAATTATAAATGATAGGGCGGTTAGTATTTTCAAAAAAAATATATTACCAAATTAAGCAAAAATATCAAAAGAATCTTAATATAATTAATTCTTCCGTTTTTACCTTATATAATTAATAAATCAATCATTTGCAATCATTCATACATTATTCATACGCCTAAAAGAGTGCTATTATATATTTTATGGCCTAAAAGAGTGTTATTATTGTATATGAGTTTTACCTAATTTAAAAAAAAAAAAATATGCATGCAAATGAAGATCACACATTACCAATAATATAAAAGGACAACACCGCATATTCATTCCCACAGAATCCAAACCTTCGTGCTATGCATTATGCTATCTTAAGACTGTTAATTCTGTATAAACGCTATATACATGAACTTACTTCTTCTCTTTCGTTATGTAGATGCAATTGTGAAATTGCAATGAAATGATATAATTGACCTGTTAAACCAGCCGCACTACTCATTTATCAATTGGATTAACATCATGGATTTTCGTTTTCATAGTTTATGACCATTATTATCACCACGGTCTCGTCGTTGTCGGCATCTACTGAAATTATTACATGCAGATATCTCATTCCCCTAATCACTGTAACGTGACATGTATGGTATGTGAAGTTTTAAATTTGAACTCTCAATTTGATTAAAAATTTTCGAGTGAGTAGGATTGAAAATTGAAATCATTCCGAAGATGTTGATTATTTCAGGTTTGAATGGATGAAGATCAGGTCAATTGATCAAAATGAGCTAAAACTGACGGGCGTTCGGAGAACAAAAGTTGAGCAAAGCATATACAACTGTAAGTTTATTGAATTTATTTTGTATCAAAAAAAAAAAAAGATACGTAGTACCTCCTATTTTAGCTACTTATATAGTATCAACAAAATATACGACTACAATCAGGATCTTCAAGTTCAAAGGTCGAGGAATTAAGGAAGTTCTCGGAATGAATACTCAAGGTGGGGAACGACGAGGTGGCACAGCCTAATGACGGCGAGGAGACCCTAGAGATTTCAGATGACACGAGTTCATAAGCCTAATGTAAAACTACCTATTTTGTGATTTTCATACCTTATCACTTATAATTTCCTTTTTATATTTTTTAAATGCGAACCTTTACCAATCTAATAACTTTATTTTTCCCCTATGAATCCAATTAGTTTTTTATTAAATAAAAAATAAAACTCACCTAAAAAAAGAAAAGAAAATGTCACATATTCCTAGAATGAGGGAATATATACATAGTACTATTAGAATTACTTCACATAAACATTTAAGAAGCCCATGCATGGCACGAGTTCATAAGCTAGTAATGATAATATTGATAGAAAATAGAAATCAATCTAAAATATATAAAAAATAACGACATAATAAATATCTGAAAAATCCGGTATATCACATATAATCCCACCCATATTTAAAACCCTAGATTAAAATCTCACAAAATTACAAAAATCAGGGAATACCCAACAAAATCATTAAATATCAACAAGAATGTATATGATGTAATATAACATTGAGAACATTATAGGAGTACGTGATATCATCATGCAATATTAGTCATGTTTATACGTACAATCATGTATATCGGTACATGATAATATGATATAAATGTGTATCCATATCTATTGATCCAAGACTACACTAACAGATACCACTTGCCTACTCTGCAAAAAAAAAAAAAAAAAAAAAAAAAAAAAAAACAGATACCACATGCCTACAAAGTGCACAACTGGACACCTCATGTCCGTTCTACGCAACCAATTATATGCACACTACACTGCGGGGCTCGTAAAAAGGTTTGGGTTTGTAAGTTATTAAACTAACCTAGATTTGATCGTTGAAAACTCAGAGTCGCCACCCTGTCTTTACCCCAACAAGGAAGGGTTTCGAAACAAGTTTAAAAAGCACAAGTTCCAAAACAAATGAAAGAATTTTAAGGAAAACCTTTCGAAAACCAAAATGACTCCATGCGCCCTAAAGGCAAACTTCCGTTTATTGCTTATATACAAACTTTGAAACACTGGTCTACAAATCGGAGAAAAAAAGGGTTCGGGACCTTAGTTAAGGGGTGCGAACATTTGGAACTCGTCTCCCCTTCCGTTCTAAGGACGGGCACTTATTAATACATCATTTACTTTTAAAGAGTATTGGTGTATTGGTTACGTTAAGATCCATATAAATAGGTAGAGATAGAAAAAAAACATATATTCACATAGTCATTCACATGCAAGAGCTTAGAAAAAGAATATACAAAAGTTCCCGAGTCTTTTTGTATGGATTTGGGGGGTTTGAGCACCAAAGTTGCCCTACGTACCTTTCATTGTGGGATTGGAATCCACTCGAGGATCAAAACCCTACGTAGTTCTGACGGGCAGCCCCACGACAACGGCCTTTTCCACTGGGGGTAGCGACTAATAACCGCGAGGGTGGATGTGTACTACCCCAGATTTCAGAGGAGGTTCCTAAGAAATTAAGGGCTCATATGAAGTGCTTAAAAGGATTGATATTGCTACTCATACCAAACAAAAGTCGACGTTCCTTTTAGGAAGCCCATGTGATAAGAACTCCACAGTTAAGCGTGCTTGACTGGGAGCAATTTCAGGATGGGTGACCTCATGGGAAGTTTCCCAGGGTGCGCATGAGTGAGGTCAAAATGCGCCGAAAGGACCCGTGTTGGTCTGTGAGGTCAGCCCACAGCCTGGCAAGCTGCCATAGGTGACTACTCTCGGCTCAGACGATGAGGCGGGGTGTTACAAATGGTATCAGAGCAACCCTGCGACCGCGTGTTGATCATGTGGTCAGGAGAGCCCAGGTCAGCAGCCTAGCGGGGGAAAGATCCTAGAGCTAGACTATGGTTGGCTGTCAGTCGTAACGAGGACGTTGCTGTCTTAAGAGGGGGTGAATGTAATACCCCAGATTTCAGAGAAGGTTCCTAAGAAATTAAGGGCTCATATGAAGTGCTTAAAAGGATTGATAGTGCTACTCATACCAACAAAAGTCGACTTTCCTTTTAGGAATCCCATGTGATAAGAACTCCACAGTTAAGCGTGCTTGAATAGGAACAATTTCAAGATGGGTGACCTCCTGGGAAGTTTCCCAGGGTGCGCATGAGTGAGGTCAAAATCCGCCGAAAGGACCCGTGTTGGTCTGTGAGGTCAGTCCACAGTCTGGCAAGCTGCCATAGGTGACTAGTTTCGGCTCAGACGATGAGCCGGGGTGTTACAGGATGGATAGATCCACAGGGTAGATATCACTCCACTAGGGAAATGATGGGTTTGATTCCACTAGGGATATCACCCATGTGGAGATAGAGATGAGTTTTATTTTGCTTTGAAGGGGTAGAAAGTCGTTTCACTCAAAGTCGTGTTATTGAGAGACTTTATAGATGACTCGCGTTAGAGTCAAGTCGATCCACGATAGAATAGGGCAAAGTATATTCCGCTTGCATCTATGTGTCTCTCGACGAGACGGCGATCACCATTGATCACCATGCCTCCTGAACCAGGCATGCCTCCTGAACGAGGTCTTAATGTGGATGACTCGACCTCTCTAATGCGAGTTTAAAGATTATACCTCTCAATAGTTTGAGTATAGTTGAATTGACTCTCCTGGGGAGATTTAATGGAAAATGGATTTGGTTAGGTGTTTGGGCTCGGTGGAATTTGCCGTATCGTTAGAGCTGCCCGTATAGGCCCTACAACAATATATGGAAAATTAATCGTCGATTCGATTATGTTTGATCAAGAAGTGTTCCACTAGGGCGTTGGTGGAATAGTTGGTAGAGGTGAATGTAGATGGACCTCATGCCCGGGCCTATTAACCTTTTGTGCGGCCTTGGAATTCCACCTAGTGATGAAAGTAGAGAAGGTTTCATTGAAGTTCTGGGTAGTAGTTTCTAAATCCCTCCAAATGATGTCAATTTCCTCATTGTACTTGTATTGATTAGTGAATTCTCGCACAATATCAGAACAGGTGGACTTCTTGCTATTTTCTAAACCCAAGAACCAATTCAGAGTTGCACCCTCGAGACATTGCTGAAACATTTGGGCCATCAGCGGCTCATCTAACTTCAACAGACTTATGTTTTAGGCATACAGTTTGAGGAAGTTGGTAGGGCTACCGGTTCCATTGAATTTTGAGATGCTAGGGCTTTGAAATCCTTTAGTTAGATGGGCCTTAGGAAATAGTGTCAACCCGTTGATGTCTAACCATGGTTCAGTTTGGGTCATACCCTTCAAAACGTCTTTCAGTTCTTTTATCTCATCCTCTAGTCTACTCGGCACCTCTTGGTGTTCAGATCGAAGGAGGTCCTAGGTTGAATGGTACCCCAATTTTGGAAGGAACAAGTAGTCTCAATATGTGATCTTGTTGCATATTGAGGATGGGTTTGTTCGACTGTGTTTTGACGGTCCAATATGGTTTGCATCATCACTTTCAACTCACTCATTGCATCAGAATGGGGACTAATCCGGTTGTCATTATCGTTGCTCCCTTGAGCGTTTGCCATTTCAGATGGTTGTTTTGGTGACTCACAAATAGGCGCCTTTTGGACTAATCTAGACCCAAATCGGAGCCAAAGGGTTGACCTACAAATTGAAAAAGAGGGACAATTTAGTAATGGTCATGAGAGAAATGTACCTTTATTGATTGTGGGACATGAAACGACAAAACTTATTTACAAGTGTGTTTTGGGAGAATTCTTTTATTAAGCTTTAGATTGATAGTTTCTTTTCGATTTTGGAACTTATAAGTTCAAAAATTTTGGTATTTGAAAAAAGCCGTAACATTTACAAAACTAGGAAAAAAAGAGTTTGTATATTTACAAAACTTTGTACAAGGTTGCGTATATTTACAAAATTGGATGGTTGTGTATCGAAAGTTTGAAAGTTTGTGTATATAGACAAAATTTGAGTGGTTGTGTATATCGACAAGGTTTGAGGGGTGGTGTCCGCATCCGTGAGGATTGCCTATGTATCCCTTCGGGAATCTGGGCGACGTAGTTCGGAAATAAACTACGGAAAGGTAGATTTCGAAAATACCCTTTTATCTTTTGAAAAAAGGAGACCCAATTATCTCGTTTGGTTGGTAGAAGTAGGTGTTGTTAGATCGTTGGTGGTTTTAGTGAGACGTTATTATCTCGTTCAAATTTCGAAAACCTTTTCTTTTGAAGTTTGATTTTTTTTTTTTTCGTTGATTTTTGAATTTCTCGATTTGAAATTGGGGGAGGTTGTTATTGTGAGTTGGAAAATAACTTTCTCTTTACGGAAAGAAATCGATAAGGTTGGATTTGTTTGTGGAAATGGTTTATTTACAAAAAAGAATTGAAATTGATAGTACAAGGAAAAAAAACCTCATTTTTATTTTGAAAAAATCTTGAGAGTTTTATTTACAATTTTAAAAAAGAATATAGAGTTAGTAGTTAATGTGGTTTGAAAACATTTTATTTTGAATTGAAGAACATGTCATTTGAAATAATCTTTGAGAGACAAAACTCTGTTTACAAATGAAAAAAAATGTATGTATTTACACAAAATTGAATTTTGAAAACGGTTGAAAAAATTTCGACTCTTATGTTAGACAGGACTCGTGAGACGGGCTCGCACTCGACGGAATTAAAAGAATGACTATATATGTAAACATAGTACCGACGCTATTCAAGCATGTGTTGGTCCATGTGTCCTATAATTAGACTCAGGGTGGTTGATTAAGGTATTATTCTTCTTTAATTAACCTCGACGCACTCCACTGTGCCCTCCGAGGGTTGAACGCTCTTGCATAGCCGGTCCTCAATAAGTCGCGGATACAAGTTTACGCTCTTAAGTATTTTAATAATATTTTCTGCTATTCCTGACCCGTCCTGAGTAAGGATAGGTGTCTGACCTAAATTTGGCTTTTTTAGAGAACAACATCACAGTGTAGAGTGTGCGGACAGGATTCAAACAGGCATTCCCAAACATACGTAATTTCACATATATATACATGCTAGTGCAAGAATATACAAAACGATGAATCTACGCAAACAATACACGTCCTCAATTCTACAAAGAAGGAAATAATGTACTTTCAGGTCAAGGCCTCAAGAAGAATTAAGTCTATTTTTTTGTGTAAAAAAAATAAATAAAAATCGATTTCCCCAGCGGAGTCGCCAGACTGCGGGTCTCGCAAAAAGGTTTGGGTTTGCAGGTTATTAAACTAACCTAGGTTAGATCGTTGAAAACTCTGAGTCGCCACCCTGTCGTTACGCCGACAAGGAAGGGTTTCGAAACAAGTTTAAAAGGCACTAGTTCGAAAACAAATGAAAGAATTTTAAGGAAAACCTTTCGAAAACCAAAATGACTCCAGGCGCCCTAAAGGCAAACTTCCGTTTATTGCTTATTTACAAATTTTGGAAAACTGGTCTATGAATCGGAGAAAAAAGGGTCCCGGGCCTTAGTTAAGGGGTGCGAACATTTGGAACTCGTCTCGCCTTCCGTCTTAAGGACAAGCACTTACTAATACATCATTTCCTTTTAAAGAGTCTCAGTGTATTGGTTACGTTAAGATCCATATAAATAAGTAGAGATAGAAAAACAAATATATTCACATAGTCATTCACAAGCAAGAGCTTAGAAAAAGAATATACAAAAGTTCCCGAGTCTTTTTGTATGGACTTAGGCGGTTTGAGCACCAAAGTTGTCCTACGTACCTTTCATTGTGGGATTGGAATCCACTCGAGGATCAAAACCCCACTACGCCAAAAACGGCATTTAGCACCGGTAAATATGACACCGGTAGGCTTAGAACCGGTGTCTGAAAAACGTAATACACCGGTTTTCAATCAACCGGTGTCAAATGCTTCCCCAGTCAATTTGCGCGCAATTGCTCACTTAGCAAAATATAATAAAGAAAAAAAAATTGGACATACGACACCGGTTATAAGAAAACCAGTGTCATAAGTTACCAGAAAAAAAAAAAATTGGATATAAGACACCGGTTATTATAAAACCGGTGTCATAAGTTACCAGAAACTGATGTCGAAAGCAACATAAGACACCGGTTCTCTAAGAAACCGATGTTATAATTATTCTAAAAAAAAAATCTTATTGAACACAAGACACCGGTTATTCCCAAAACCGGTGTCATATGTGTATTAAAAAAAAAAATTGTATTCATATCTAGCTCTTTGGACTCTCCGCCTCCCACCCCAGCCATATCCCTTCATTATTCGTTCTTTTTTCATTCTCTCTCCTCAGAACTTAATTACTCCACATACTTCAATCCCTACATCTAAAATTATAAATGCATCTGTCTTTTCTATTCTTTCCTCTCCATCTCGATCTTGCTTTCTCTTCAATCTTAGAATACAGATATACCGATATGGGCTTGAGTGCTTGACCTCGAATTTTGGTGATGGGATTAAGCGTTATTTGCTAATAACAACACTAAAATTCAAGATTGTGTCCTCTAAATGAAGATTTGTTTGGCAAAAGATGAAGACCTCTTCAACGAAATTTAATTTATTCAAGAAGTTGAGAAGTTAGATGAAGTGATTTTTTACATGCTTGATGTGGTCGTCTTACTTTTTCCCCCAAAATGCCTAAAATTTGAGGGATTGATTTCAATGTAATTGCAGATTCAAGTGACTGGGTTTAATTTTTTGGGAAGTAAGTTTTTTTTTTTTTTTTTTTTGCTCGAAATTTTTGTCTATTTTTTTGGTAAAGCTAAGATGTACGTATATGTTCAGATTTCTTTTGATGAATTTAGGATCATTTTATATTAAATTTTTCAGATCTCGTTTCATTGCTTGTATCGTATTCTAGATCTCGTGGAATATTATTGTTCAAATTAGTGTTTAATTTATATTATTTATCTCGATGAATCTCAGAAAACATGTTGTTTAATTTAGATGATAAGATCATTAGATCAGAATTGGTTAGGTCTCTTATATTTTTCATCTTAAACGCTTTAGTCTCTTATATATTTCATCTTTCGATTACTAAATTTATGAATTCGTGAATGAATTTTTTGGCAAATATTTTAACAAATTTTAGTTCAATTGTAGTATTGATTAATTGACACCGACCCAGCCAATTGATTGGGTAAAAGAATTTTTTTTTTTTTTTTTTTTTTTAGAAATGACACATAAGACAACGGTTTTTGGACCAATCGGTGTTGAAAGTGTGCCCTTTGACTAGATATAAATAGCACATATAACACCGGTTGTTCTAAAAACCGGTGTTATAAATGTTACCTTTAACATCGGGCAGTCCAGACATCGGGTATAACCGGTGTCTGATGGATTTAAGACCCGGTGTTATATGCAATTTCTGGCGTAGTGCCCGACGTAGTTCTGACGGGCAGGCTCACGACAACGGCCTTTTTCCACTGGGGGGTAGCGGCTGATATCCGCGATGGTGGATGGATGGATCCACATGGTAGATATCATTCCACTAGGGAAATGATGGGGTTGATTCCACCGGGGATATCACCCATGTGGAGGTAGAGATCGGTTTTTACTTCGCTTGGAAGGGGTAGAAAGTCGTTTCACTCAAAGTCGTGCTATTGAGAGACTTTATAGATGACTCACATTAGAGTCAAGTCGATCCACGGTAGAATAGAGCAAGGTATAGTCTGTTTGCATCTATGTGTCTCTCGACGAGACGACGATCGCTATTGATCACCATGCCTCTTGTACCAGGCATGCATCCTGAACGAGGTCTTAATGTGGATGACTCGACCTCTCTAATGCGAGTTTAAAGATTAGACCTCTCAATAATTTGACTATAGTTGAATTGACTCTCGCGGGGAGATTTAATGGAAAATAGATTTGGTTAGGTGTTTGGGCTCGGTGGAATTTGCCGTATCGTTAGAGCTGGCCGTGTAGGCCCTACAACAATACAAGCAAAATAAATTGCCGATTCGATTATGTTCGATCAATAAGTGTTCCACTTAGACGTTGGTGGAATAGTTGTTAGAGGTGAATGTAGATCGACCTCATGATCGCGCATAAGCGAAATGACAATCTTTGCCTAGTGTTGGGGTAGGGCCCCGTCCAAAGTCCATACAAAGAACGGGAAAAAAAACTTTACATGTAAAACACATCAAGAAAAGTTTATTTACTTCCATGTACAAAAGGTTTTGAAAAAATAATTGAAATTCTAAAAACGTTGGGGAAAATGGAGAAAATGACTTTAATTAGAAAAACTAAGAAAAAGGCAATTGGAAATAAATAAAAAAAATATTTTTAGGGGTTTTTGATTTTATTAATTACATTACATACAAAGAGGGTCAATTTCAGTATTTATTGACTTTAATCGCCCCGGGTTGACTTGCACCTATTTGCAAAGTTGACTTTAGTCGATTTTAAGTAGGGTCAGGTTGACTTGGGTCGACTTGCACCTATTTGCAAAGTTGACTTTAGTTGATTTTAGGTAGGGTCGGGTTGACTTGGGTAGACATTGGTTGAGTTTAGTAGACTTGGGTAGACAAAGGTTGACATCAATAAATTTGTTTGATTTATTTAAATAGACTTGGTTGTATTTTGGATGGTTTTAGACCATGATTGACTTTCATTGACTTTACTTAGGTTGACTTGACTTCGATTGACTTGACTTAGGTTGACGTGAGTTAGGTTGACTTGACTTAGATTGACCTAGATTCCATTCTAAGTGTTTAAAGTCATCAAACAAGTGGTTGATTAATTAGACTCTCCATTAAGCCTAATTATTTTTATCAATTGGATTAAATAGACTCCTAATTAAGGGTGTTGCTAATGGTAACCTAAATAATACAAGCGTAACCTATTTTTTCCATTTTTCTTCCAATCTTACCCTTAATGGTATCCTCATCTGTACAACTTCTCACAATTAACGTATAACACTCTTTTTTTTAAAAAAAAGACCCATCTGCTGATTTTAACAAAAAACAGATTTCTGACTTAGAATTGGCAGTCCACCCCCCTTTAAGCAAAGACTTTTCTCACAAATTCTGCAAGTTTTGGATCATATTGATGAGAAACTTTACAAAGATAAACCTTACTCAAGCCTCTACAAGCTAACTTATCATGTTGCGACCTCCGTTTCGACATTACTAAGGCATTGCTCATGCATGTTATTTCTCTTGGATTCATATGGCCAATTAATCAAAATTTAATCTTGATACGCAACCTTGATTCCGTATTCGTTATTCAGGTCTAGTATGCTCAAGTCATTACTTGAGAACTCTATGCAGAGGAGTTTGTATGCAGAATTTGGGCTTTAACTTCACCGTTGGCAATGTTTATGTACATATTTACAATGCTTTTAAATGATTAGGTTTTGTCTATGTGATTTCAAAACCTAATCCTTATTACATAGTTGATAATTTGGGAGAAGCCAAACAAGTATCAAAAGATTTATTGTAGGATGCTTGAGACCCATTACAAATTTGAGTTTGGCTCCGCTAATCCAAATGTTGAAACTCCATCCCCTACCAAACCTTGCCAAAAAAAAAAAAGAGAAGTTAGATTAAAACCAAGTTAGAGGATAACTCATTACCTCAACAAAACCTTACCACCTCATACACCTTAGAAATAATATTATTACAAAGATAAGAAGAAAGAGGATTGCATGGAATAGAACCCCTTCTGCTTCATAGGATATGACTCGAGGTTTAGAGATTATATTATCCATAGTATTATTTCTTTTTGCAAAGATTTATGAGCAATGAAGTTGCTTTACATACATAAATAGTACGAAACAATAATTGAGGGAGAAGTGAGGTCAATACTCGATTATGCATAAGAGCCTACGGTATATATATTTTTGGTTTGCCAATTAAAGCGCAACCCATTGGTTACTCGCAAACTAGGGCTAGATTACGTTTGGATAGGAAGATATATTAAGCGCGACCAAATATCGACTTTATTGCAAACCTATCCTAGCTTGATAAAGTTAATTTAGTGTCCTATGCTGCTTGACTTTGTGGCAACGTCGTGCTTTGTGCTCATTTGTATTGTTTAACAGCGAGTTTCGAGTAGGTTTGGCAAAAAGTCTAATTTCAAAAAAAAAAAAAAAAACTACGTTATTTCAACTAATTCCATCTTGCAAGCAAAACGAGCATCGATAGATCCACAAGCGAAAAACACAATTAAGAGAAGAAGTTTGGAGAGGAGAAAATCGAATAACTCACCGATCTCAAACTCGCCCAATCAAGAAGAGGTGCCGGAACAGTACAATGAACATGAAGAAGAAGAATCTGAGTACCACAACCAAGTCACAAGGCGACATTTTTGGGAGAAACGAGAAAAAAAATTTTATAGAAGGAAGACGAAAGAGAAGTGTGGAAGGAAGAAAGAGAGAGGGAAAAAAAATGGAATACGAAAGGAAATGGGAAGAAGAGTGAAAAAAAAAACAAAAAAAAGGGGGTGGGGTAGGGCAATTATTGGAGGTCAAGTTAAAAAAATGGGGGGGGGGGGGGTTGGGGAGAAAGTTAAGTAAAACAAAATAAATTGAGCTTCCGACAAAAGTGCAAAGAGTTTAGAAAAGTGTTTCAACAATCGCTGTGGACGGTGTTGTTGACGAAAAGTGCTCAACCTTTTCTTCAGACAAGGCTTTACTTAATTCCACCATTAGTGAAGCACCTTTCAACTTGGATTGTGGTTTGTGACAAAGGCTGAGCTCCCAACCTGCTAATTGCATAAGTCGGATGGTATCCCACAACAGACTCTCAAGCTCAGCGTTAAAGAGGTAGTGGATAGGGTTCACCTTAGTACTCCCTCCTTTTTATTAGGTTTTTTGATTTGGTTTGAATCTGTGAGAGGAATTCAAACCAAATGCAAAGAACCTAATGAAATGGAGGGAGTATATGATTTAAATTGTTCACCTTAAATCATAATGTAGTGGATAGGGTTCACCTTAGTATATGTCAAGGATGGTCTGTTACTACTACTAATTCTTGTCACAAATGAGGTAGAATTTGGGTTTAATGGGATCCTATGAAGTATAATGTACAAATAGTAGCAATGGGGCCGGGGTTCAGTTCATCCATGTTAAAGTGGAGGACATGGTAATAACAATATATTCTTTACCACTTTTATCTATTGGTCAAATGATGCAGTAGAGAGAATTGATCTATGAAAGAAGTTGATCCAATTTAGCCAATGGATCTGTGATGCCTGGATTATGTTTGGAGACTTTAATAATATCTTGCTTGCTAATGAGAGAATAGGGTCTAAAGTTCAGCTATATGAGATACAAGGATTCCAGAACTGTCTGAATAGCTGTGGAGTTCAATATCTAAAATTGGGTGGTAGGGTTTTTACTTGGAATAATAAACACACCAATGGAAGTAGAGTGTACAACAGAATTGATAGAGTTGTAATTAATGGAGGATGGATATATCTGTTTCAGCCAAGCTTACTTTCACCCAGAGGGGCTCTTTGACCATTGTCTTTGCATTGTTAGCTTGAATCTTGCAAAGCAAGTTGAAAAATCAAACTTCAAGTATTTTAACATGTGGAGTAAGGCTCAAGGGTTTGAGGATGTTGTGAGGAATACTTGGAGTAATCAAGTACCTGGAACAACAATGTTTTCAGTAGTGAAGAGAATGAAAGCATACAAGAATCCTTTGAAAACTCAGAATAAGGAAAACTTATCAAATATAGAAATAGCTGCAGCCAAAGCTCACCAAAAGCTGATTGAGATCCAGGAGCTTGTACAGAGGAATATTAATGATAAGGAGCTCAGAGACAAAGAAGCAGCAACCTCCTTGCAATACAAGTTTCTATATAAAGCAAAGGAGACATTTTAAAGACAAAAAAGCAAAATTAATTGGATTGCATAGGGGAATGAAAACATTGTACATCTTTATTTCATGCCTCTATTAAATCTAGAAGAGCTAGGAATCAAGTCTTGCAAATTACAGACATGAAAGGAACCACTTATAACGATGAGAAGGGAATTCGAAATGCCTTTCTGGAGTTCTATCAGGATCTCCTGGGGCAATCATCCTCTAGATCACATGTTCATGTGGGGACAGTTAGGAAAGGACCAAGAGTGGATGATAATAAGCAGATTAAGAGGCTCAGGCATGTGAGTAGAGAGGAGATAAAAAAATCCATGTTTGATATTGAGGGCGCAAAAAGCCCTAGGCCAGATGTAACGCCCCGAATTTCAAAACTTCGTAGATAAATAATTAAAGAGAATTTACAATAGAATTTCATTGTAAAATAAAATTTTGGTAACTTTCTTAAAATGCTAATGCGGAGGCGTTACCGCCACATCTGTCCTTCAGACAGATGCAAGGACAGATGTTAAGGCTAAATACCCAAACAAAATACCAAATCCCCAAATTTCCCACAGTGAGAGTTCTATAATGTATTCGAATTGAAGTAGCATAAATAAATATTTATTTCAAACAAACTTGAAAGGTGCGCGTCCTCACGACAAATATCCCATCCCACGAATAACCAAGTAAACCTGCAAATTAACTGCTTGCCATTACGTTTCCATAATCGGCTCATCATAGGTTCAGGTTAAGAAGGGAAAAAGGACGTCATCCAAAGCTGGTAATCAACATTCATTGTAATAATTATAATTCAAGAAGTATAAAATAAAATGGAATTCGAACTTTGTCTTAAACAGTCTATGTATTCATATATATGTATATTAATATTTTATAAGAGGAAGATGACCACTAATACAATCAGGTTTTACCTTGAATTCTACTACCGAATGACTTAGACCTCATTCTAAATCCAACAACAAATACCAGGCGATAGATTCATATGCTAACTTCACAAGTACGACAATGATGGGGAATCGACTTCCCATTTTCTCGAGTAACAAATGGTGGGGAATCGACATCCCACTTCTCAAATATCAATGATGGGAAATCGACATCCCATTTTTCAAATATCTAATATGGGGAATCGACATCACATTCTTTTTAAATACTTGACGAGGAATTCACATACTTATCAAGGCGTTTGGCCAACTCAACAAGATGGGGGGTTAATCAATCCAAAGCCATTACCTAGTGTGATCACACCCCTAACGCTAGTTAACTAAGGAAAGGTTGGTAATATTAATTCAAGAGGGAAGTAAATGGGCTTGTCCCATAAAACATGTTTGTGTTCGATCATCGCCCTTGTTCTTATGTCCAGAGCCTCTCCCTTTTTATAAGATACCATACATAACGTTATAAAATTCTACGAGTTATATTGTCACATCTTAATATTTGGTACTTCTTCCGTATATATTCCACTATAAAAATTGTCATTGGTATAAAATACAAGGAGGATTTAATAGTGGAGTATTAGAATACCATAATATAATATTTAATTAATAAATTAATAAGCTACTTAAATAATATAATAATATAATATTATAATAGTGTATAATGTGATAATAATATGGAAGCAATGGTGTGGTACGTAGCTACCATCACCATTTAGAGAACTTGTAGAAGTTGTAGGTTTTAATAATATTATAATAATTCTAATGTAATAAAATAATAAAATAACATAATTAGAGAATATTAATTCTTCAATTAGCATAATTAATCATAAGGTGACCGAGAGATTACCTAATCGATCAATAATCTACAAACAATCCTACGCTTGGTTCTGAATTTCGTTACCCACGATGATAATAACTTCGTAAGTAGAAAATGTGATGACCATTGATGGTCACATGACGATGAACGATTTCGGCGCGAATGAGAACGGAAGGTAAGGGAAGCTTGGAGGTAGTAGTAGAAGAAGTAGTAGTAGTAGTAGGAAAGAAAGGAGAAGAAGAAGAAGACTTTGATGAGAAGAAGTGGTTACGAACTTGCTATTTATAGAAATGGAGAAGTGCGAGGCAATGAATCTCCTCTATTCATGGTGGTCTTAAACTTTACGTAAAGAAGATGTATGCTGGAAGTCCATTTCATTGTGTTTGTATTAATGGAGAGAAAAGAAAGACATGATAAGAATGAAGATAAGGGTCTTGATGATGAAGATGATGATAAGATCATGTAGAATGATCAAGATGATCATAATGCAACTTACGTATCCATAATTCAAGAAGAAGGCAAACGTGTAATAAAAAATAGTAGTATAAAATTATTAATTAATATAATATAAGTGGTTAGTATTATTATAAAGTAGGCCGGTACCGTTATACTGATTTGGGTATCAGTTTCGTTACCTATTTGTACTAAAAGACTTATTCAGACGTACTGATTTTGGGTAGAAAACATACGAGTACAGTAATTCTTTGCGTTGATACGATATAATAATATTATATAATTTCGGGGTATCACATTTCACCCTCCTTAGAACAAAAGTTCGTCCTCAAACTTTGACGAACTTATAATCATTGTAATTGTTAACATTTAACGTGGAAAGATCGTTGCAACTTTAGAGTTAAGATAAAAAAACTCAAAGGTTCACATAGAAACGATATTTGATCAAATCATGCGTAATTATATTTTTTTTTCTTGGAAAAATTAAACCTCGATTTATCGGAGAATACATTTTCAACCATTCTCAAGTTACGTATAATTGAGCATTGACAATCATTCTATAATTGAGTCTGAACATTCAAATGATATTGAAAGACTAAAACTGAGGGACCGAATTAGCTTAGCAACAATTTGCACACCAATAATAAAACAAACAAGAAAACACGTAAGAAAGTAAAACAATCAAGTTTGCAAAGAATAGACACTTTAACAGATGGAAGGAAAATGTTAGATTGTTTGACAATCTCACCCTCCTTAGAAAATTTTGTCCTCGAAATTTGACGATAAATTTATTATCAAGAAGAATCAAGCGTTGTCACTCACATTCTAAAGGAGAAAGTTGCTCTAATTACATGAGATGACGTGTTTAACCAATCTCCTGTTGTTGTTCTCCTCGCAACCTCCATTGTATGTAGCGATCCGCTCTCCCATACGAGTGCTTCCCAACCCTTTGCCACGAATTGACATCGACGTAAAGAGTTAGTATCTAACTTTGGGAAAATATAAACGATCAAGATATCATCCCATTTGAAATCTGTGATCGTCATGTTAATCAATTTCCCTTCTTCTTGAACTTAAGGGTTTTAAAGTAATAGGGTAGCAACGACGTCCCAGAGTGCTCCCTTAATCCGTGCTTTTATCACATCAGGATTGCATTAAATCTCCTATTTTGACTTTCTTTTGATTGGAAGTGACACCACTGTCTACACACCTTTTGTTTTTTTTTTCAAATTGTCAATTCTATATAAGTAGGGTTTGTAATGCACCCTATCATTTATCATATCCGTCACTTAACTTACAAAATACCACGCAAAACCTCTTTATCTCTCAACTCTTCATGGATTTAAACGTGCCTTACCCCAATTTTTCTGATTCCGTTGAGGTGATAGTGGTGGAACAGGACGTTCAACTTTCCCAAGGGACCACTAATGAGGTTAATCCACGCTCACAGGATGTGGTTGACCTATCTCATAAATCGTCCGAGGAGATCACGATAATTTCAATGGATGGGGTTGACCAAGTAACTAAACAATCCGATGAGCACGTTGGTCATACTATTCAACTCCTTCCTTCTGAGGAGCCTCTTCAAGAATTGCGAAAAACAGAGCGTGAAGAAAGGGTCCTAGCAACTCGCAATGAAGGTCGATTGTTACCCCTTTCGCTAAGTAACTTAGGTATTTCTTCCGAATCTTCGTATCGGATTTTTCCATTCTAAATCCCTGCACTTGTGGGTTACACATCCCAAAAGTTTAACATAGAGTATCCCTATGCTTCATCTTTCCTATTTATATATGATGTAATGGTCCCGGCAATGTCTTTACAACTATACTTTCGTCCATCTTATATCACTCCAGCTATGGTGGCTAAATTTCCTTCACCGTTTCCAATGTTTTCGTTAGAGTTAGTCCAAGACTCTAGTAGCTATGTTCCAAATGTTGTCCGACTCTTAGTCTGGGATGCTAAAAAATGAACTCAGCCCTCTTTCTTTCCCCACTTTAGGTTTCAAACGAGGGTTTACCTCCCTACATGTGTACTGATACTGTAGGGGTAAAAGGTAGAGAGTAGTATTAAATTGAAGATAAAAGATGACAGGGGAAGAGGCAAAAACAGCCTTTTATTTTCAGATTCCTAGTCAAGCTTACAAGCAAAGGACACATCCTAATTTATAGTATTCGAAAACGTAACTGACCTAGATTAATTTCTAGGAAGATCAACTGAAAGGCCATGACTGAAATCTAAGAAGCTCCTAGAATGACCGTGCATAATTATCTAATTATTACTATGAATTAATTCTCAACACTCCCCCTTGATTCATAGTCACTTACTCCCAACTGAGAAGTGAAAAACTGATGCTTGGCCTGCGGAAGCGACTTAGTGAGTATGTCAGTCGTCTGCTCATTAGTGCCACAAAATTTCAGAATGATCCTGTTCTCTGCAACCAACTTGCGGATAAAGTGAAGCTGCACATCTATGTGTTTAGTTCTACCATGGAATGCGGGATTCTTCGCCATTGCAATAGTAGACCTGTTGTCACAATATATCACTGTAGCTTCTTTTTCCTTGAGATTAAAATCAGCCAACAATTTCTTAAGCCATAGAGCTTGTCGTGCTGCTGCTGTAGCTGCTGCGTACTCCGCTTCGGTAGATGACAACGCCACTGTTTCTTGCTTCTTTGAGCTCCAAGTCACAGCCCCGGAACCAAGGCTGAAAACGTTTCCAGAGGTGCTCTTTCGGTCATCCAAGCAACCTGCCCAGTCACTATCTGTAAACCCAACTAATTCGAAATCTGATACTTTTGTATACCAAATCCCAAATTTCAGAGTTCCTGTCACATAACGAAGTATTCTTCGAGCTGCTCCAAAATGTTGCCTTGTAGGATTATGCATATACCTGGACACAATACTCACAGAACATGCAATGTCAGGCCGAGTATGTGTTAGATAGTTTAATCCTCCTACCAAGCTCCTGTAAAGTTTCCCATCAGCATGTTCAGTGCCATCTTCCCGCTGTAATTTTTCATTAACATTCATGGGTGTTGCAGCAACTTCGCAATCAGCCATATGAAACCTTTTCAATAAGTCAGTAGCATACTTCTCTTGACATACAAAAATACCATCCTCACTTTGTTTCACCTCAAGCCCAAGAAAATAATGTAACAATCCCAAGTCTGTCATTTGAAACTCTTTCATCACACTAGTCTTAAACTCTTGGAGTAAAGACTGAGATGATCCCATGTAGATCATATCATCTACATAAAGACAGACCGCGAGAAAATCTCCATTACCTTGCTTCTTACAGTAAAGAGTTGGCTCATTTTCGCTTCTTGTGAATCCGTTTCCCTGAAAGAAAGAGTCAATTCTGCTGTACCAAGCTCGTGGAGCTTGTTTCAACCCATAAAGAGCTCTGTTGAGCCTATAAACCTTGTCCTCCTGGCCGTGAACAACAAAGCCTTCAGGTTGCGTCACGTAAACCTCTTCTTGTAATTCTCCATTAAGGAATGCGGGCTTCACATCAAATTGAAACACTGGCAGTTGTAATTGAGCCGCTAAAGCAAGGAAAACTCTCACTGTTTCAAACCGAGCAACGGGTGAGAAAGTCTCCTCATAATCAACTCCTTGCTCCTGTGAATATCCTTTGACTACGAGCCGAGCTTTGTGTTTCTGAATGCTCCCATCAGAATTGTATTTTGTCCGGTACACCCACTTGAGACCTATCACATTCTTGCCATCTGGTTGATCAACAAGTTGCCATGTCTGATTTTTCTCTATAGACTGCATTTCAGTCTTCATAGCCTCCTGCCATTTTGCGTCATCAGCTGCCTCTTCATAAGTGACAGGATCAGAGACATACAAAGCAAAACTGCACGTTCTCATAATATTCCGAAGTGAACGAAAATGTTTCGGAGGTGTTTCAGTGGAAGGAGTGCTTGGTGGTGAAGACGATGAACTGCTATTTGGTGAGCTGGTATGTGAAGCTGAGTGGTTGTCAAAGGAATGACCCCCTGGACTGTTGGGTGGTGTTGTAGGTTGCTGTTCAGCTTCCTCTTCTAAATCTTCACCGTCTGTGAGTGCAACTGATGGTTGCACATCATTGCTCCAGACCCAACTGTCCTCCTCATTAAATCTGACATCCCTGCTTATAACAACCTTGCCATTCACCGGGTTATATAACTTATATGCTTTTGATTCTATGCCATTGCCAACAAATATATATTTTTCAGATTTACTGTCAAGCTTGTGGCGTAAATTTGACGGAACCAAAGCATAAGCTACACAACCAAAAACTTTCAAGTGGCTTACCCGAGGCTTCTTACCTCTCCAGGCTTCGAACGGTGTTCGATTCATAACCGCTTGTGTTGGTGAGATGTTAAGCAAATAAATCGTTGTAGCAACGGCTTGTCCCCAAAAGGTGTCTGGCAAACCCTTAGCTCTCAACATACTTCGAGCCATCTCCACCACTGTTCTGTTTTTCCGCTCCGCAACGCCATTTTGCTGGGGCGTATACGGTGCTGTGAGTTCCCTGCGGATACCATTCTCATCACAAAAGTTAGTGAATTCATTTGACAAGAACTCACCACCACGGTCTGTTCGAAGTGCTTTGATGCGTCTATCACTTTGATTCTCCACCAACGCCTTGAATTTCTTGAAATATTCAAACGCTTTAGATTTAATTTCAAGAGTTTATTCCAATGCCATTATTGTCGAAAATTTGGTCACAAAGAATCGTATGGGTTGAAACAAGCTCCACGAGCTTGGTACAGCAGAATTGACTCTTTCTTTCAGGGAAACGGATTCACAAGAAGCGAAAATGAGCCAACTCTTTACTGTAAGAAGCAAGGTAATGGAGATTTTCTCGCGGTCTGTCTTTATGTAGATGATATGATCTACATGGGATCATCTCAGTCTTTACTCCATGAGTTTAAGACTAGTATGATGAAAGAGTTTGAAATGACAGACTTGGGATTGTTACATTATTTTCTTGGGCTTGAGGTGAAACAAAGTGAGGATGGTATTTTTGTATGTCAAGAGAAGTATGCTACTGACTTATTGAAAAGGTTTCATATGGCTGATTGCGAAGTTGCTGCAACACCCATGAATGTTAATGAAAAATTACAGCGGGAAGATGGCACTGAACATGCTGATGGGAAACTTTACAGGAGCTTGGTAGGAGGATTAAACTATCTAACACATACTCGGCCTGACATTGCATGTTCTGTGAGTATTGTGTCCAGGTATATGCATAATCCTACAAGGCAACATTTTGGAGCAGCTCGAAGAATACTTCGTTATGTGACAGGAACTCTGAAATTTGGGATTTGGTATACAAAAGTATCAGATTTCAAATTAGTTGGGTTTACAGATAGTGACTGGGCAGGTTGCTTGGATGACCGAAAGAGCACCTCTGGAAATGTTTTCAGCCTTGGTTCCGGGGCTGTGACTTGGAGCTCAAAGAAGCAAGAAACAGTGGCGTTGTCATCTACCGAAGCGGAGTACGCAGCAGCTACAGCAGCAGCACGACAAGCTCTATGGCTTAAGAAATTGTTGGCTGATTTTAATCTCAAAGAAAAAGAAGCTACAGTGATATATTGTGAAAACAGGTCTACTATTGCAATGGCGAAGAATCCCGCATTCCATGGTAGAACGAAACACATAGATGTGCAGCTTCACTTTATCCGCAAGTTGGTTGCAGAGAACAGGATCATTCTGAAATTTTGTGGCACTAATGAGCAGACGGCTGACATACTCACTAAGTCGCTTCCGCAGGCCAAGCATCAGTTTTTCACTTCTCAGTTGGGAGTAAGTAACTATGAATCAAGGGGGAGTGTTGAGAATTAATTCATAGTAATAATTAGATAATTATGCACGGTCATTCTAGGAGCTTCTTAGATTTCAGTTATGGCCTTTCAGTTGATCTTCCTAGAAATTAATCTAGGTCAGTTACGTTTTCGAATACTATAAATTAGGATGTGTCCTTTGATTGTAAGCTTGACTAGGAATCTGAAAATAAAAGGCTGTTTTTGCCTCTTCCTCTGTCATCTTTTATCTTCAATTTAATACTACTCTCTACCTTTTACCCCTACAAGTGGTATCAGAGCTGTCCAGGTTTTGGTCCTTGAACAATTGCAAATCATTAAAAAAATACAAAAAATACCCTCCACAGTTTCTCATCATAAAAGTTAGTGAATTCATTTGACAAGAACTCACCAACAATACGATTCTTTGTGACCAAATTTTCGACAATAATGGCATTGGAATAAACTCTTGTCATGACGCCCTTCACTAGAACGCCCCTTTCCTCTGCCTCCACCGCGACCACGTACGCGAAAACCGCCTCTTCCACGGCCTCCAAAATTGTCAGTCTTCCCCTTATAAGACGACTCTCCTTTTACCTGGAATGCTTTCTCTTCCACCTTTTCCCCAGTTTTCTTAATTCTAGACTCATGAGCTACCAGGGAACTCTTCAAATCAGTAAAGGTATAAGTCGATAATTCTTTCGACTCCTCAATTGCAGGCACAATATAATCATAAGTGGAATCTAAACTCCTTAACACTCTACCAACAACAATTTCATCACTAATACTTTCCCCATGAGACCTCATCTGACTCACGATTTCAGTCACCCTAGACAAATAATTTTGGACAGATTCTTTCTCCCCCATCATCAATTCAGCAAAATCACGACGAAGAGTCTGTAATCTTACCTTAACAACACGCGCCTCTCCCATATACTCTTGTTTGAGGATTTCCCAAGCCTCATGGGCAGACTTAGCAGCAGAAATTCGAGGGAAAATATCATCATCAAGTGCAAGCTGTAAGTAGAACAACGCCTTGGCATCCTTCTTGCGGTTCTCCCGTAGCTGCTGATCAGGCGCGGCCGGCGCCGGGTTCGGTTCTGTATAACCGGTCTCCACCAAATCCCATAATTTCTGGGATCGAAACATGGTCTTCATTTTAAGACTCCAAAGATGATATTTTTCCCCTTTGAATTGGGGAATTAAAGGCTGGGTTGACGAATTATTGCCGTTTGTTGCCATTTTGTGATATAAATTTTTATGGGGATTTTTTCAGGGGGAGTTTGGCAGGGAAACACGAGGGGTGAGAAACTGTGGAGGGTATTTTTTTGTATTTTTTTAATGATTTGCAATTGTTCAAGGACCAAAACCTGGACAGCTCTGATACCACTTGTAGGGGTAAAAGGTAGAGAGTAGTATTAAATTGAAGATAAAAGATGACAGAGGAAGAGGCAAAAACAGCCTTTTATTTTCAGATTCCTAGTCAAGCTTAAAAGCAAAGGACACATCCTAATTTATAGTATTCGAAAACGTAACTGACCTAGATTAATTTCTAGGAAGATCAACTGAAAGGCCATAACTGAAATCTAAGAAGCTCCTAGAATGACCGTGCATAATTATCTAATTATTACTATGAATTAATTCTCAACAGATACTCCTTCCGAACCACGAGTTCGGAAAATAATTGATTACCCAAATACCCCACAAAAATTACTGTTTAATGGATGAGGGAAAGTTCGTTCCTGCGTTGTTGGTACTATGGTCTTCCAGTTGTTTTGCGTCTACTACTTTCATTCATGAGAAATTGTTGACGTTTGCATTCTACAGTCTTCCTCCTTATTGGGGTACTCAGACGTACACAAGTATAGGAAATGCATCGGACCACCACAAAGTTCATTGAACCGTCCCTGGCCGACTTTGTTTGACTTGACGTCTTTTGATCGCCTAAAGATAGCATTGGGTGGTGATCTATCAATTCGTAGTCTCCTGAGCAATTTTACTTCTTGGGTAGCTCCACTCGGTTTTAGTATGTTCGTTCTTCCGGTTCCCATTTGGTCTTTAGGTTGAAGGGCATTCTTGGTGTTTTTCGACATTCTCAAGCAGTCTCTCTTATCCGATGATTGACCCTTAAAACATTTACCGGATATCCTATCTATTGCCGTGCAAAGTGACAGTCCTTGGTCTTCGAGGTGTGGGGTCACTACACGTTACCCAGGACATACTTGGAGAGCAGGTTAGCTTTTCATATAAGAAAGAAATCCTTAGCCCACCTCTCACTACTAGG
Organism: Spergularia marina; assembly: GCA_963680865.1. NCBI lineage: Eukaryota > Viridiplantae > Streptophyta > Magnoliopsida > Caryophyllales > Caryophyllaceae > Spergularia > Spergularia marina. The sequence goes on from OY804554.1 coordinate 11,374,567, forward strand.
GTTTAACCAAGGTTTAGAATCTGCTCGTAATTTCCGTATAAAAAAGATGGAAATTACCTTGAATATTTATCACTTCAAGTCTAGAATTGTTAGTTTGGACCTCTTTAACGCTGAGATTGAGAGTCTGTTGTGGGATACCATCCGACTTATGCAATTGGCAGGTTGGGAGCTCAGTCATTGTCACAAACGAGAGTCCAACTTGAAAGGTACTTCTCTAATGGTGGAATTAAGTAAAGCCTTGCCTAAAGAAATGGTTGAGCTCTTCTCGTCAACAACACCATCCATAACGATTGTTGAAACACTTTTCTAATATCTTTGCACTTTTGTCGGAAGCTCAATTTATTTTGTTTTACTTCTCCCCCCATTTTTGTTTTACTTGACCCCCAATAATTGCCCCACCGCACCCCATTTTTTTTGGTTTAATTTTCTCTCTTCTTCCCATTTTCTTTCGTCTTCCATTTTTTTCCCTCTCTCTTTTTTCCTTCCACATTTCTCTTTCGTCTTCCCTTTATAATTTTTTTTTTCTCGTTTCTCCCAGAAATGTCACCTTGTGACTTGGTTGTGGTACTCAGATTCTTCTTCTTCATGTTCATTGTATTGTTCCGGCTCCTCTTCCTGATTGGGCGAGTTTGAGATCGGTGATTTATTCAATTTTCTCCTCTCCAAACTTCTTCTCTTAATCGCGTTTTTCGCTTGTGGATCTATCGATGCTCGTTTTGCTTGCATGATGGAATTAGTCAAAATAACATAAGTTTTTTTTTTTTTTGAAATTAGAATTTTTGCCAAACCTACTCGAAACTCGCGGTTAAACAATACAAATTAGCACAAAGCACGACGTTGCCACAAAGTCAAGCAGCATAGGACACTAAATTAACTTTATCAAGCTAGGATAGGTTTGCATTAAAGTCGATATTTTGTCGCGTTTAATACATCTTCCTATCCAAACTTAATCTAGCCCTAGTTTGCGAGTAACCAATGAGTTGCGCTTTAATTGGCAAACCAAAAATATATATACTGTAGGGTCTTATGCGTCCACCAAAATTGAGCATTGACCTCACTTCTCCCTCAATTATTGTTTCGTACTATATCGGTATATAAAGCAACTTTATTGCTCATAAATCTTTGCAAAAAGAAATAATACTATGGATAATATAATCTCTAAACCTCGAGTCATTTTTTATGAAGCGGAAGGGGTTCTATTCCATGCAATCCTCTTTCTTCTTATCTTTGTAATAATATTATTTCTAAGGTGTATGAGGTGGTAAGGCTTTGTTGACGTAATGAGTTATCCTCTAACTTGGTTTCAATCTAACTTTTTTTTTTTTTTTTTTTTTTTTTTTTTTTGTGGTGCCAAGGTTTGGTAGGGGATGGAGTTTCAACATTTGGATTAGCGGAGCCGAACTCAAATTTGTAATGGGTCTCAAGCATCCTACAATAAATCTTTTGATACTTGTCTGGCTTCTCCCAAATTTTAAACCACGTAATAAAGATTAGGTTTTGTCTATGTAATATCTATTGGTTTTTGTTCGTCTTGTGATTCTTGAATCTCGTATGAGCGGCTCGTAATCTTACTCAGATAATAATTAAAAAGGTTCAAAATAAATTAATACATAGATTTAAAGTAATTAAGTTAAATTGTAAGTAGAAATACTAAATAAAGTAAGAACACACATAAACAAGTAACAAGAAATAAACAGGTAAAACCGCTTTAACAACCCCAACTAATAATTCCCACTCTCATGTCGCAAGTAAATTTTATTTTAAGTTATAAGTTTTTTTGTAAAAAAAAAAAAGTATCCTAATTATAAGTTATTAGCGCTTGATGTTAAGGACTAACTTTTCCAAGAGAGCGTAACCATGCTCTGATACCACTTTGTAACGCCCCGAATTTCAAGACTTCATAGATAAATAATTAAAGAGAATTTACAATAGAATTTCCTTGTAAATTATAATTTTGGTAACTTTCTTAAAATGCTAATTCGGAGGCGTTACCGCAACATCAGTCCTTCAAAAAGATGTTAAGGCTAAGTACCCAAACAAAATACCAAATCCCCAAATTTCCCTCAATGAGGGTTCTATAAAGTACTCGAATTGAAGTAGCAGAAATAAACAATTATTTAAAATAAACTCGAAAATTGCGCGTCCTCAGACAAATATCCCATCCCACGAATAACCAAGTAAACCTGCAAATTAAATGCTCGCCGTTACGTTTCCATATATATAATCGGGTCATCATAGGTTCAAGTCAAGAAGGGAAAAAGAACGTCAGCCAAAACTGGTAATTAACATTCAATCGGTATAAGATAATAATTATAATTCAAGAAGTATAAAATAAAATGGAATTCGAACTTTGTCTTAAACAGTCTATGTATACATATATATGTATGTTAGTATTTTATAAGAGGAAGATGACCGCTAATAGAATCAGGTTTTACCTTAAATTCTACTACCAAATGACATAGACCTCACTTTAAATTCAACAACAAATACCGGGCGATAGATTCATATCCTAACTTAACAAGTACGACAATGATGGGGAATCGACATCCCATTTTCTCGAGTATGAAATGGTGGGGAATCGACATCCCACTTCTCAAATATCAATGATGGCGAATAGACATCCTATTTTTTAAATATCAAATATGGGGAATCGACATCCCTTTCTTTTCAAATACTTGACGAGGAATTCGCATACTAATCACGGCGGTGGGCCAACTCAACAAGATGGGGGCTTAAACCATCCAAAGTTGTTACCTAGTGTGATCACAACATGTTGATGCATACGTCGATCCCCTTGACGCTTATGCTAATCTATACTTAACAAATACTAATAGTTTATGCAGCGGAATTAAAACTAAAGGACTTATTTTTGTGTTTTTGTGTTTATATGGAACGAAAAATAAACTAAAGATATGAATGGCGCCCCTAGTTACCAACTAAGAACCCAAACTACAATGTCAAAGCTTGATTCTAAGTTACCAACTTGTATGAATCTCGCCTATCTATTGGTTGTCTAATCCCCTAGTCAATCTTTAGACTAGTGATAAACGTGTTTGTGAACGCATCCACTCAAATCCTCGCAAGGACACAAGATTGAAGGAAACACCCTTCGACTCTTTGATATTAATTCTCAAATTCTGAATGTTCTATTAAACAATACAATAAGACTCTATATTTATACTAAATAGACACATCTACACCATAGGAAATAAGGTAAGGTTCTAATATAACTTTCCTTAATTATGACTTACTTAACCTAGAACAACTCGGAAACCTCATAGACTCCTTTATTATTTGGAAACTAAATAATGATAAGAATTATATCTACTAAGAACTTCCTTAGCTTGGACGTGCATAGCTTGGGAATTTTAGCATATTCGGTCATCCTCGTGTACCAGCGTAGAAACTGAACAGCTCAACTTAAAACAGACATATCTCCTTTGTTACTTAACCGATTAAGGCATATGACCACTTTTTGGAAAGTTTAGATCATGAACTTTATTATTCAATTGATTTCACTTCAAAATATTGAATAAACCAGTAGATATTTAAGCTGGAAGTTGAACTTACGAATTAGGAATATAGTGAATGTCTTCAACCGATTAAGGCATATGACCACTTTTTGGAAAGCTTAGATCATGAACTTTATTATTCAATTGATTTCACTTCAAAATATTGAATAAACCAGTAGATATTTAAGCTGGAAGTTGAACTTACGAATTAGGCATATAGTGAATGTCTTCAACCGATTAAGGCATATGACCACTTTTTGGAAAACTTAGATCATGAACTTTATTATTCAATTGATTTCACTTCAAAATATTGAATAAACCAGTATTTAAGCTGGAAGTTGAACTTACGAATTAGGAATATAGTGAATGTCATCAACTTCTTGTTATTAGCATAGACCCATTGCTCCCATGCATCATTCTCCCCTTCTTTGAAAGATTTGTCCTCGAATCTAGAGTTCTTGAGTAGACATCATCATGCTCATAACCACCCAGATCAAATACAAAGATGACAAAGAAAATAAGAACTAAGAAAGATATTGCACATGTAAAATTTGCAATGCACAAGTCTTTCAACTCATCATCTTCAATGTACTCGATCAGCTTGTCAACACTATGGTCATGTAACACTACGGAATATGGAAAGTGGATTATGGAGTTGGTTTGTCCCACATTGGGAAAATAAGGCTCATATGATCAGTTTATAATAGATTCCTACCATCATACTACCAACAAGGCCTTCACCTTTTAGAGCCCGGAGAGGATATATGGGCCTAAGGGGTGACTACCCATCTTATTGGGTTGTGTTGTGACGGACGGTGGTACGGGTTGTTACAGATGGTATCAGAGCAACCCTGCGACCGCGTGCTGAGTGCTGGGGTTAGGCCCAGGTCAGCCGTCTAGCAGGGGAGATCTTGGACCTGTGTTGTGGATGTTGGTATGGAATGGTTGAGGCACGCCGGGGACGTTGCGTTCTTTAAGTGGGGGAGTTTGTAACACTACGGAATATGGAAAGTGGATTATGGAGTTGGTTTGTCCCACATTGGGAAAATAAGGCTCATATGATCAGTTTATAATAGATTCCTACCATCATACTACCAACAAGGCCTTCACCTTTTAGAGCCCGGAGAGGATATATGGGCCTAAGGGGTGACTACCCATCTTATTGGGTTGTGTTGTGACGGACGGTGGTACGGGTTGTTACAGGTCAGCAATCTCAATTCTATTACCACTAATCACTCCATGGCAAAGAATATTTAGATCATCTTGCTTAACTTCATGTAGTTCATCTTTGAGTTCAATACCATTGTTATAAAGAACAAAAGACAAAGAAGGTTTACCTTTGACATCTTCAGCAAGTCTCTCATCAATATAGAGATCAATTAATGATTTGTATGAACTCTTGTTCTCAGATTTGTGGTAAACAAATTTGTCATCTATCTCATCTTCAATTACAACCTCATTTTCAATCAAACTCTTTATTTCGTTTTCCACAAAAGAATTTTGTGACGAAATAAATACTGATTTCTTCCAATGAAGTATCAAAAAGAACCAAATTGTGAGCATCGTCCACCTCAATCTCTTCATCCTCTTGGTTTCTTACTTGTGAACCTTCCTAATTGCTTGAGATTGTAGCATCAACTATGTCATGAACAAATTCAAAGGTCAGTTCTTTGGTTTCTTCTTTGCCTTCACATGAATCACCTTTTTCAGATTGTGTGCTCTCAAGTTTGTTCAAGCCATCTTGCATACATTCAAGTAATCTCATCATGCCTAGTAAGATGACATCTTTTCTGTCTTGTTCATGCTCAACACACCACTCATCTGATTTTGATTGTTTTTTGGGCAACACATCTTCCAAAAAGTTCCTCGGCAAATATTGTTTACGTAACTCACACTTAAGTACTACCCAAGAACGAATCTTGCACTTGCCTTCATGTTTGCACCGTTTTTTTACCTTTTCAAACCAACGGAAAGCATCTTTCACCAAAATATGTTTTGCATGATTGAATCTCTTACGATCATCAAAACCAAAGCGATCAAATTTACGCTCAACCTTTCTTTCCCAATATATGTAGTCATCAGGATCACCATCATACTTAGGAATTTCGTACTCCAAGATCGTCATGATTTAAGGAAATAAAGAGCCGAAGCTCTGATACCACTTGATGTGTACGTCGATCCCCTTGACGCTTATGCTAATCTATACTTAACAAATACTAATAGTTTATGCAGCGGAATTAAAACTAAAGGACTTATTTTTGTGTTTTTGTGTTTATATGGAACGAAAAATAAACTAAAGATATGAATGGCGCCCCTAGTTACCAACTAAGAACCCAAACTACAATGTCAAAGCTTGATTCTAAGTTACCAACTTGTATGAATCTCGCCTATCTATTGGTTGTCTAATCCCCTAGTCAATCTTTAGACTAGTGATAAACGTATTTGTGAACGCATCCACTCAAATCCTCGCAAGGACACAAGATTGAAGGAAACACCCTTCGACTCTTTGATATTAATCCTCAAATTTTGAATGTTCTATCAAACAATACAATAACACTCTATATTTATACTAAATAGACACATCTAGACCATAGGAAATAAGGTAAGGTTCTAATAGAACTTTCCTTAATTCTGACTTACTTAACCTAGAACAACTCGGAAACCTCAGAGGCTCCTTTATTATTTGGAAACTAAATAATGATAAGAATTATATCTACTAACTTCCTTAGCTTGGACGTGCATAGCTTGGGAATTTTAGCATATTCGGTCATCCTCGTGTACCCGCGTAGAAACTGAACAGCTCAACTTAAAACAGGCATATCTCCTTCGTTACTTAACCGATTAAGGCATATGACCACTTTTTGGAAAGCTTAGATCATGAACTTTATTATTCAATTGATTTCACTTCAAAATATTGAATAAACCAGTAGATATTTAAGTTGGAAGTTGAACTTACGAATTAGGAATATAGTGAATGTCTTCAACTTCTTGTTATTAGCATAGACCCATTGCTCCCATGCATCACACGTAGACACATAAACAAGAGCAACCCCTATATCTCCCTCTCGGGTTCATATAACTTCTGACGGAAAGCATCATGGAGTTGAGTCATGTCGTGAATGAACCAGTTGCTTGACCGCGTAACCAATCTTTAGCGGACCCAATTAATGAATACCCAAATAGTCTCAACCTAATGGCATCTTGTGGGATGTTCTTGAGTATCAGAGTGTCAACCTTGTCTAGGAAGGTACTGAAATTATCAGTTGGAGATTCAGTCGGCTTCTCGGAGAATTGGCCTTGTTGAACAAACTGAATCAAAGAGGTCTCGACCTCAAAGTTTTGATCTGTGATGGTGGGGTGTTCAATACTCGAACCAAAAATACCACTCGGAGAACTTTCCTCTGTGATAGACTTAGGCATTGGTGGTGATGTACCTTTCTTTTTCCTTGCTTTCGTCGGTGCGTTTTGCTTACGTGCGAATACTTCGATTTCAGGATTTTGAACAAATTGAGGTTCCTGATTTCTATGCCTTAGCATACACAAAAACAACTAATACGGAGATCAATGGAAAAAGAGTGTTAAACACGCAAGACATAATCTTAACTAAACTAATATTAAACCGTTAGTTCCCCGGCAATGACGCCAAAAACTTGATAGGAGTTTATTTAACGCCAAGCGAACGGGTGTCGTAGCATATATACAAGTCGAACTCAAGGAAGTGGGTTTAGTAAAGAATAGTTCAATTAAGACTACACTAACCACGTGCTTGGAAAAACAAATTATGTGTTTGATTGTCTAATTAACTACAATGAATTTAATTGATTAAAAAGCTCTAGGGCATCAGCATAAGCTCTAGCATTCATTAGTCATAGGCACACAACGACAAAGATAAAGAAATGATGAATTACTAGCTTGGATGAGACTAACGTTCTTACTTGCAACATGTAGACACATAAACAAGAGCTACCCCTATATCTCCCTCTCGGGTTCATATACAGTCTTTCTAACATGCAATAGTTCCTATTCTCAAGGTATCCAGTACATAATTAGAAGCATTGAGAATAACATATAATGGTCTAAATCATAAACTCCACCTATTCTCATGGGGAGTGTCTAATTATATTAGTGTTCTCTCAACAGAAATTCGGCTCTTGCGGTAATCTCTATTGAGTTTAATCAATTAAAGTAATTAGATTCAAGCTATCAATTCACAAGGCCATCAAACCAACTCTCGTTGATAATCTAAGCCAAGAACTAATATTTGTGAGCTAATTAATAATAATCAATAATAAGCACAACACTAATAAATCCAAACATGTAGTAATTCAACCAATCATAGCAATCAAAACGCCTAGACTAATTCATGTTGGGGCTTTTGCAAAACCCTATATTAAAGGCCTACTCACTATTCAGAATGAAAACAATAAAAAAAAATTAATTAAAAGAAAGCATAATCAAAGAAATGAAAGGAGAAGAAGAAATACTGAATTAGCTGAATGGAAACTGACGATTGATGAATGAAGAAATCTTGCTTATAAGCAATAAGACATAAATCGTTCTCCCATAAAACAAAGCCTAGATAATCCGTGATAATAGTCTATATAGAGTTTAGTTTATATATAGTGTTTAGGTAAAAAGAATAATAAATAATAATAAGGAAATCAAAGCCACGGAACAAGAATCCCGTGTTTGCCAAATCTGTGCCTGGACACGAGTCGTGTTGATTATGGCACGAGTCGTGCTGAGTTTAGGGAGTAAATCGTTCCCGGGCACGAGTCGTACTCAATAAAGAAGGAAACTGATACGGGACGTACTCAGGCTAGCAGTCCAACTTCAAACATACACGAAATATAGCACCGTCGAGTCATATAGAACTATGCAATATTTGGATGCAACATACGCACGTTTTTGTGAAGAAATTGGTTGTGTTCTTCCTTCAATGATACTCGTCCATATATCCAAGGATTATCCTTGTTATCCAAGGCAAATATAATAGCTAGCCTATTTTACAACAGAGAATCATACACGTGAACAAATAACTCTATACACATAATTTACCTATTATTTACCTATTATACAATCTAATACTCTCTTTCCATTTTCTAGCTTATCTCCTTCTAGGACCATGCATATCCGTCTCCCTCTCCGCTCATCGCCGATACAACAACCATGTCGCACCAAGGGCGAGTGTGCAGTGTCGAGCTAGGTGAAACATTGTGGTTTTTTGTGGGAAGAGCGAAAAGAGGAACTAGTGACTTGGAAAAGGGCTGGAGAGAGAAAGAGTGATGCAAAATAGGGGTAGGGGTGTCACGAGCATGAGCGAGGTCCCGGCTAACGTCATCGACCAAAATGTTCGGGTACCGGTTGTGTGGGTGGTGGTGGGGGTACGTAGGGTGCGACAGAGTAAAAGGTTAGGTTGTTGTTAGTTGTTCGAGGGAGGGGAGAATGAAGGGAACTGGAGTGTTTTTTTTTTTTTTTCACTAACGTTCAATTTTGAACGTGTTGACTATTCTCCCCAGCATAGACCTCTGTTTTTCTTAAATTCTCTCTTATGTTCACATGGTTTACCTCAAATAACACAAAATTCTCCCTCCCAAAACATCATTAAGTTCACCCTTCTCAACCAAATTCGATCGCCATAACCTTCTTCTAATCTTCTTAGTCCCATTTCGCTTCCACCAATGATAAAACCCACTTAGGAGTGGGTAATGTTGAGTTTTAATGCTAGAAAATGGTAGCTTTTGGCTTGTTTTATTGGCTATTTCGATTATTTTGTATTTTAATATAAGCATTAGTCACTACGCCAGAAATTGGAAATGACACCGGATTATATGACACCGGAATCTTAAAACCCGGTGTAATAAAAGAGTACGATACCGGTTATCCGTGACCCGGTGTTGAAAACAATAAAAAATAAAAGTAAATTCTTTGGAAAAATATAAGAAACCGGTTATCAAGGAAACCGGTGTTGTATGCGTTTACAAAAGTAAAGATAAAAGAGAAAAAAAATTAAAATTGAACATATAAGACACCGGTTGTGGTTAAAACCGGTGCCTTATATAAATTAAATTAAAAACTCTTCAATACATGTTGTCTTCGCTGCTCCATTGACTTTCTCTCTCTCAGCTTCATACAAACACACGACTCCCACTCTCTCTCCCCTTCATTCTTTTCCCCACTCATTCGCTACTCTCCTCTCACTCCATGTCTCCTCCATATCTAACCTCAGATCACTCTATCCTTCTTCCTCCAACATTTCGATCAGCTTAATCCTTCCCTAAAATCATCCATTCTTTACAAGTCCATCAGTTTCTTCGATCAACTAATCTTTGATGAACGAGGTTTCGAATCAAAGATGTAAATGTTTTCCAAGTTTATTATTTTATGTAAGTTTTGTTAATTTTGTAGATCTAGTTTTATTTTTTGTAAAACTCTGTAAATTTGTGATATCCAAATTCCTACTTTGTAAATTTGAATTGAGGATTTCATTTAGTACTCAATGTCTTCTGTCCATATACTGCCGTTTGTAGTTCCATTGATTTGGGTTTATTTCAATTAATTAAAGATATTCGTTTGTTATATTGATTGATATGGCGTGAAAGTTAAGTTGGTTAATAAATGTTGGTTTTCTTAGATTTTCATTGTTCATAATTGTTCGATCTATAAATGGTCTAATTTTGGACGATCTACAAATGTTCACGAGATTGAGATCTAATTTGTTTTTGTCTGTAGACACCTGACTCGGGGGCTTCCCATTTTATAACGCCCGATGATGAGATGAATAGTGGACACCGGGGAAGGTTTCGATTACCAACGCATTTGACTCCACAGTCTCGACCCAGGTTTATAAAGGCCCAATATTTATCCCGTTTGGCTTTTAATAACCCATTTTCGATCGCTTGGACTATTAGTAGCATTTGAGGCTGTTGACCATTAAATACTATCATTTTGCCAACAAATTAGTCAAGCCCAACTCAATACCAAAGCCTACGTGACTTTGGTATCGTTTCAGCCCGATGCTGGCAAATATGTGGCAACTCCAACTAATATCTTTTTGAGCTTTTAATTCCTTTTATCCGCACCATATTTTTATCATTATCTTTTTTAATTAGCCATTCATTAATAATTTTGATAACCAAAAGATATTACAGTAGTAAAAGATAAGATAAGCCTTGGCTATGGTGTTTGGAGTTATCATAAACTCTAATTTTGCTTCCCCTCCAAGCATGAGCTGGCTGCTAATCATCTCCCAAAGCCCTATGCTACTTCCTATATAAAGAGACCTTTTTCCTTCAAAACGGCAGAGGAAAGTCTTAGCTAAAAAAAGGCAAACAACATCCACCATTATCACTTACCTTGTTCTCATATCACGGGAGCAAGGCCTTAGAGCTTTCCTGCATAACGAATAACCCACGATAGCGAGGTCACCGCGGCGAAGGTTGAACTTAGATCGTTGGGCAAAGTATCACAAGAGGCTCGAAGACAAGCGTTGGGCCCGTTGGTATACGAAACCGAGATCCGTACGACGACACAAGTATGTCCACCTGAGGGCCTCTTTATTTTTTTAAAACGTCTTCAAAAATATGGCTTTATTTTGATCATCTTTTCGTATGTTTATGCACGCTTAAAATCTTTTTTAGTATGCTTAGTCTTATTTGCATGTTTTATATTGGAAGAAGTCGGTTGCGCTTGATTGATCTTTTGGGAAGTTTGGCGTGAGTTAGGCCATTTTATTTATATGCTAGCTAGCTATTTCGCGTAAATGTAGTGCATAGTTGCATACTAATTAATTCCGTCATGCCATATATTTATTTTATGTCACGTACGTAATTCTTTTACATGTGTGTTTGCGTAATTAATTTCATACGTAAGTAATCGCATGCTATTTGCTATATGATCCGTCGTCAATTATGAACTTTATATTTATCTTGGATCAACTAGTAGAGGCCGTCTTAAGACGGGCGATTTGGGTGCCTAACACCTTCCCGAATCGTACCTTGCAAATGACCCATTTTAGGTTCGTAGGACCCTATAAAAAAATCCTGCTGGCGACTCCCAATAAAATATAGCGAGACTCAATCGGTCCACCCCCAAGCCGGTACGGTATCTCACAGTGTCGACTCCGCTGGGGACTTTTGCTAACTCGAAAATTGATCCATTATAAATGTTTAGTTCATAATTGGCATTTCATTTTTTATTTTTCGTATAGCATTTTAGATTGCATGCCACGTTAGTACGGAGGCGCATAAGGACTTAGCCCAAAATTTTTACCCCAGGATGCATAGACTATACACACGTTGGGTCCATTCGGCTTTCATGACGTGCTGTATGGTCGACGTCCGCCCCAAACCGTACTCATCTATCGGTGAGTACAGGAGGATCTTCTATTGCCACGGCTTCCGACCGCAAATCAATAGAAGCGTCCTCTGTTTGGGTTCCAATTGACCACCCTATACCTATTCGAATCTGTGTACCAAAAAAAAAATATTACGGTACCATTATAATGTGCTCTAATGTGATTTTTTCATATTCGTCGATTGCATGCTATGTGATTTATGTGATTAGTCGCGTCATTTTTTTAAGCTAAATTTAGGACCCCTCTGTCACGTCCTTCCCTAGCTAGAATCATCAAGTTACGTCAAAGTCTTCAAAAGTGTCGGCAACCCATTGGCATCTTAGAAATCAGCCTTTAAAATGTTAAATCTCTTCGGAGTTCTTTGTGTCGTCAGTGGGTTAGTCCATTACAACTAGGATACTAGACGTCCCCTTAGCTTTCATCTAGACCCCTATTAAAAGCATGAATTGTACTGCAATTTCTATCAATTAGGGGAACATGATATGGTTTCGAGGTTATCCCCTCTACATCTAATCCTGTATGTTTTATTTTACAAGTCGACGTCTTTGGCAACTAGGCTGTTAGTGCTCTAGGGTCATTCTTTTCCTATGTATGAACTTCTTGCATTGTTTTGCACTTCATTAGTTCAATGCCCCTAGGAAGCTAGCTCATTCTTATCCATCTTGAGTCCTCATTATACTACAAATTGTGTATCAACTAGGATTCTCAAATGTCGCCCCACACATATTCTTTTCTATGCTTGAGTTCTTGTATCATGAGCTTCTTTGGTCATCGTATCTGGCAAACCTCTGGCAACTATCTTGTGGACACACAAATCAGCATATTTCGTGGATTTGAGTTACGAGGGGATGGGTTATTTTCATTTAATTATCCCAAGTTTCAAGGGCCTGATTTTCATAGGCGAGTGTCAAAGTTTATGTCAAGACTACACTTAAAATGTACAAGGAACCAAAACGGTAACTAGCAACTAGTATATTTTTACTAGCTCATTTTCAGCTAAACAAAATATTGACTAGCAACTAGCATAGTGCATGTTATTCGACGGTCTAAAAAAAACGTGCTCATTCGATTTCTTTGTGCGTTAAGTTGATAGATACATTGTTATTGCAATTAAATAAATTCATAACATATATTTGTCATCCAATCACGCCAAACATTTTTAGACGATTATCCCTCCACGCATAGCCAAGAAGAAAAAATCATGAACGCGAATTCGACTATGTGCAAAGGGATAACCGTCAAAGGCCATGTACTTTAATCCAATCTGAGTAAGAAGAGTTTACACTCGAATTTGAAGATGACTTCTACCTCACAAGCTCAACAAAGAGGACAACTTGCATCCGTATGACTCATTTCTACCCAGATCCGTTCAAAAAGTAGAAAACACATATCAAATAAGGTTTGGTTTCAACATACAAGCATCATCCAAAGGAAGATATTCATGTCTGTTTGTTCGAGAATCGAATTCGTAATGTCATATATGTTAAGCTGAATTTATATGTCTACGATTTGATGATTGTATCTCTCCTTGTTTCTATACCTATTCCAAGACTAGAGTAGGAAATATTTAATGGCATATGCTTATACGATTTTTAGGTTTATCCACAAATGATCTCGAATGCCAAAATATTTGTCCAAACAATATCCATTTCTTTTGAGACACGATGAGCATAATTTAATCAAACTCGTCCCTACATTGCCATTAATCAAACAAATTTCATATTTTGATCACATTTTATACTGTGTGGAACATATTTGCCTTGAGAATCCCATAGCATGATTGTTTTGTGTACCTTGTGACACGGGTATGGTAAGATGGTGGCCAAGACCTATATATGACACATAAAGACCACGGACAAAAAGCTACATTAAATGGTGAGGTCGAGTGTAGAATAGGATATTTGTGTGACCCGTGTCCAACATTACAGGACACAAGAGAGTTGTGTGGTTCCAAATTTTCACATCCGCATGCTCATATCCATAGCATGGTCATTTCCCCAAAGTAAGGGTCCACCGGTCCGTCATAGGTCTTGGATTGAAAGTGGTAAGATTGTTTGGTCACTTGTGTCACATTACAAGGGTTGGTATGGAATTTGTTAGGCCTATAGTTCTCACTTACCTATTTTGTGATCAAAGTTATCTCCACAAACCCAATGCCTTGCGCCTTTTGCCCTACATTTCATGTCCTATAAGCTCAAAGATTAAACACTCATTGCCAAAAGCCATTCAGCTCATTTCAAATTCATATGATGCTTACATCCTACCACTACTCTCCTACGTGGGATTCTCGTCATCAAACAAGGCACATGCTTGGTGTTAGAGTTTGGTAAACATTTCATAATCATGCTCATGATCAAACCCTTATGGATTCAAGTTTCATCCATGTCATACTCTACAACAATAATTTAGAGTACAATTTCATTGAGATCTAGACCATTGATGCTCATCAAAGATGTCCAAGATGAATAATGTCTACAAATGGGCGATGATTGCCATGACGCTCATCAAAGTATTTGCACAATTACTTATGCATATTTTTAAGATCATAGCGTACCCCTTCATTGATACATTCAACTTTGGTCCTCAAGAGAGATTATGTTAGTCCAAGTCAATAAAACCAAGACAAAATATCATAAGATTCACTTGACTCAGATGCAGTTAGTATTTTTCACATTCATAGATGTCATTCCCAGTTTGGCATTTCAAACTTCAATTTGTACGCACACTGATCACGTACAAAACGTCAAAGGTGCTAATCCAAGAATTGACGTCTACACACAAGCATATATCAAATCCATGGATCATACATGTCCAGAGATGCAAAATCAAGGTGATACGGAAGCCAATTTGGTAAAGCGAGTTGTATAAGTCCACTCACTTGCTTGAAATATATTGGATTCATATTTGGAAATTTTTCATTCATTCGATCGGCGATAAGAAGACCAGGCGACATGTCTAGAGCAACATGTGACACATTCGTGGCACACCCATGATAGTGCTCATCTTCTTATTACTCAAGACAACGACGCGAGTTTATACTCATAGAAAAGAGTCACTCATATCGAGTCATTTCTTAGTCTCTTAGGACTAGCGTCTCTTTTTCATTGTCATCTATCCGTGCGTCAATTCAAATATTTTTGTTGGGGGGAAGGACTTCCATCGATTCAAAATCCACTTCAAATTCCTGAGGTCGTAGGATTTAGCCTTCTAAGTGCCGCATAGGATTTACATATGTTTATGTTTCTCTATGTAATTTGAGTATGCATTGTCCCTCTATATGTGTAATGTGTGTGACTTGCCAAATATCAAATTGAGTTGTGGATCATATCGAAGAAACACAACGGCACACTTAGTATTCGAGAAAATTTCAAGAGTCATTACTCTAAATTCGGGGGCTCACATGGTCTGATTGAATCAAAAGTAAATGCATGAAGATATAAACAACAAGGGTTCTTTGCTCCAAACTCGGGGGCTCACATGACCTGACTGAGTCAAGGGCAGATGGATGAGGATATTGCCCCAACAATATACTAACGCCTCCAAACCAGCAAGATGTTGATTCGGATATTCACAAGTTAATACATCGACAGAGATTGAAGCGGCTCTCAAGATCAGCACAAGTTAGCCCTAGGTTTAGCGTTCATGAAAGCTCTACAATCGACTCAACAACAAGGCATGTTTTGTAAGGGTCTAATATATTGTCCTTCACAAATCCTCCTTGTTTGAGTCTGTCAAGTTAATCAATCAATCGGCTCACGTCATCAAAACCAAAGCGATCAAATTTACGCTCAACCTTTCTTTCCCAATATATGTAGTCATCAGGATCACCATCATACTTAGGAATTTCGTACTCCAAGATCGTCATGATTTAAGGAAATAAAGAGCCGAAGCTCTGATACCACTTGATGTGTACGTCGATCCCCTTGACGCTTATGCTAATCTATACTTAACAAATACTAATAGTTTATGCAGCGGAATTAAAACTAAAGGACTTATTTTTGTGTTTTTGTGTTTATATGGAACGAAAAATAAACTAAAGATATGAATGGCGCCCCTAGTTACCAACTAAGAACCCAAACTACAATGTCAAAGCTTGATTCTAAGTTACCAACTTGTATGAATCTCGCCTATCTATTGGTTGTCTAATCCCCTAGTCAATCTTTAGACTAGTGATAAACGTATTTGTGAACGCATCCACTCAAATCCTCGCAAGGACACAAGATTGAAGGAAACACCCTTCGACTCTTTGATATTAATCCTCAAATTTTGAATGTTCTATCAAACAATACAATAACACTCTATATTTATACTAAATAGACACATCTAGACCATAGGAAATAAGGTAAGGTTCTAATAGAACTTTCCTTAATTCTGACTTACTTAACCTAGAACAACTCGGAAACCTCAGAGGCTCCTTTATTATTTGGAAACTAAATAATGATAAGAATTATATCTACTAACTTCCTTAGCTTGGACGTGCATAGCTTGGGAATTTTAGCATATTCGGTCATCCTCGTGTACCCGCGTAGAAACTGAACAGCTCAACTTAAAACAGGCATATCTCCTTCGTTACTTAACCGATTAAGGCATATGACCACTTTTTGGAAAGCTTAGATCATGAACTTTATTATTCAATTGATTTCACTTCAAAATATTGAATAAACCAGTAGATATTTAAGTTGGAAGTTGAACTTACGAATTAGGAATATAGTGAATGTCTTCAACTTCTTGTTATTAGCATAGACCCATTGCTCCCATGCATCACACGTAGACACATAAACAAGAGCAACCCCTATATCTCCCTCTCGGGTTCATATAACTTCTGACGGAAAGCATCATGGAGTTGAGTCATGTCGTGAATGAACCAGTTGCTTGACCGCGTAACCAATCTTTAGCGGACCCAATTAATGAATACCCAAATAGTCTCAACCTAATGGCATCTTGTGGGATGTTCTTGAGTATCAGAGTGTCAACCTTGTCTAGGAAGGTACTGAAATTATCAGTTGGAGATTCAGTCGGCTTCTCGGAGAATTGGCCTTGTTGAACAAACTGAATCAAAGAGGTCTCGACCTCAAAGTTTTGATCTGTGATGGTGGGGTGTTCAATACTCGAACCAAAAATACCACTCGGAGAACTTTCCTCTGTGATAGACTTAGGCATTGGTGGTGATGTACCTTTCTTTTTCCTTGCTTTCGTCGGTGCGTTTTGCTTACGTGCGAATACTTCGATTTCAGGATTTTGAACAAATTGAGGTTCCTGATTTCTATGCCTTAGCATACACAAAAACAACTAATACGGAGATCAATGGAAAAAGAGTGTTAAACACGCAAGACATAATCTTAACTAAACTAATATTAAACCGTTAGTTCCCCGGCAATGACGCCAAAAACTTGATAGGAGTTTATTTAACGCCAAGCGAACGGGTGTCGTAGCATATATACAAGTCGAACTCAAGGAAGTGGGTTTAGTAAAGAATAGTTCAATTAAGACTACACTAACCACGTGCTTGGAAAAACAAATTATGTGTTTGATTGTCTAATTAACTACAATGAATTTAATTGATTAAAAAGCTCTAGGGCATCAGCATAAGCTCTAGCATTCATTAGTCATAGGCACACAACGACAAAGATAAAGAAATGATGAATTACTAGCTTGGATGAGACTAACGTTCTTACTTGCAACATGTAGACACATAAACAAGAGCTACCCCTATATCTCCCTCTCGGGTTCATATACAGTCTTTCTAACATGCAATAGTTCCTATTCTCAAGGTATCCAGTACATAATTAGAAGCATTGAGAATAACATATAATGGTCTAAATCATAAACTCCACCTATTCTCATGGGGAGTGTCTAATTATATTAGTGTTCTCTCAACAGAAATTCGGCTCTTGCGGTAATCTCTATTGAGTTTAATCAATTAAAGTAATTAGATTCAAGCTATCAATTCACAAGGCCATCAAACCAACTCTCGTTGATAATCTAAGCCAAGAACTAATATTTGTGAGCTAATTAATAATAATCAATAATAAGCACAACACTAATAAATCCAAACATGTAGTAATTCAACCAATCATAGCAATCAAAACGCCTAGACTAATTCATGTTGGGGCTTTTGCAAAACCCTATATTAAAGGCCTACTCACTATTCAGAATGAAAACAATAAAAAAAAATTAATTAAAAGAAAGCATAATCAAAGAAATGAAAGGAGAAGAAGAAATACTGAATTAGCTGAATGGAAACTGACGATTGATGAATGAAGAAATCTTGCTTATAAGCAATAAGACATAAATCGTTCTCCCATAAAACAAAGCCTAGATAATCCGTGATAATAGTCTATATAGAGTTTAGTTTATATATAGTGTTTAGGTAAAAAGAATAATAAATAATAATAAGGAAATCAAAGCCACGGAACAAGAATCCCGTGTTTGCCAAATCTGTGCCTGGACACGAGTCGTGTTGATTATGGCACGAGTCGTGCTGAGTTTAGGGAGTAAATCGTTCCCGGGCACGAGTCGTACTCAATAAAGAAGGAAACTGATACGGGACGTACTCAGGCTAGCAGTCCAACTTCAAACATACACGAAATATAGCACCGTCGAGTCATATAGAACTATGCAATATTTGGATGCAACATACGCACGTTTTTGTGAAGAAATTGGTTGTGTTCTTCCTTCAATGATACTCGTCCATATATCCAAGGATTATCCTTGTTATCCAAGGCAAATATAATAGCTAGCCTATTTTACAACAGAGAATCATACACGTGAACAAATAACTCTATACACATAATTTACCTATTATTTACCTATTATACAATCTAATACTCTCTTTCCATTTTCTAGCTTATCTCCTTCTAGGACCATGCATATCCGTCTCCCTCTCCGCTCATCGCCGATACAACAACCATGTCGCACCAAGGGCGAGTGTGCAGTGTCGAGCTAGGTGAAACATTGTGGTTTTTTGTGGGAAGAGCGAAAAGAGGAACTAGTGACTTGGAAAAGGGCTGGAGAGAGAAAGAGTGATGCAAAATAGGGGTAGGGGTGTCACGAGCATGAGCGAGGTCCCGGCTAACGTCATCGACCAAAATGTTCGGGTACCGGTTGTGTGGGTGGTGGTGGGGGTACGTAGGGTGCGACAGAGTAAAAGGTTAGGTTGTTGTTAGTTGTTCGAGGGAGGGGAGAATGAAGGGAACTGGAGTGTTTTTTTTTTTTTTCACTAACGTTCAATTTTGAACGTGTTGACTATTCTCCCCAGCATAGACCTCTGTTTTTCTTAAATTCTCTCTTATGTTCACATGGTTTACCTCAAATAACACAAAATTCTCCCTCCCAAAACATCATTAAGTTCACCCTTCTCAACCAAATTCGATCGCCATAACCTTCTTCTAATCTTCTTAGTCCCATTTCGCTTCCACCAATGATAAAACCCACTTAGGAGTGGGTAATGTTGAGTTTTAATGCTAGAAAATGGTAGCTTTTGGCTTGTTTTATTGGCTATTTCGATTATTTTGTATTTTAATATAAGCATTAGTCACTACGCCAGAAATTGGAAATGACACCGGATTATATGACACCGGAATCTTAAAACCCGGTGTAATAAAAGAGTACGATACCGGTTATCCGTGACCCGGTGTTGAAAACAATAAAAAATAAAAGTAAATTCTTTGGAAAAATATAAGAAACCGGTTATCAAGGAAACCGGTGTTGTATGCGTTTACAAAAGTAAAGATAAAAGAGAAAAAAAATTAAAATTGAACATATAAGACACCGGTTGTGGTTAAAACCGGTGCCTTATATAAATTAAATTAAAAACTCTTCAATACATGTTGTCTTCGCTGCTCCATTGACTTTCTCTCTCTCAGCTTCATACAAACACACGACTCCCACTCTCTCTCCCCTTCATTCTTTTCCCCACTCATTCGCTACTCTCCTCTCACTCCATGTCTCCTCCATATCTAACCTCAGATCACTCTATCCTTCTTCCTCCAACATTTCGATCAGCTTAATCCTTCCCTAAAATCATCCATTCTTTACAAGTCCATCAGTTTCTTCGATCAACTAATCTTTGATGAACGAGGTTTCGAATCAAAGATGTAAATGTTTTCCAAGTTTATTATTTTATGTAAGTTTTGTTAATTTTGTAGATCTAGTTTTATTTTTTGTAAAACTCTGTAAATTTGTGATATCCAAATTCCTACTTTGTAAATTTGAATTGAGGATTTCATTTAGTACTCAATGTCTTCTGTCCATATACTGCCGTTTGTAGTTCCATTGATTTGGGTTTATTTCAATTAATTAAAGATATTCGTTTGTTAAATTGATTGATATGGCGTGAAAGTTAAGTTGGTTAATAAATGTTGGTTTTCTTAGATTTTCATTGTTCATAATTGTTCGATCTATAAATGGTCTAATTTTGGACGATCTACAAATGTTCACGAGATTGAGATCTAATTTGTTTTTGTCTGTAGACACCTGACTCGGGGGCTTCCCATTTTATAACGCCCGATGATGAGATGAATAGTGGACACCGGGGAAGGTTTCGATTACCAACGCATTTGACTCCACAGTCTCGACCCAGGTTTATAAAGGCCCAATATTTATCCCGTTTGGCTTTTAATAACCCATTTTCGATCGCTTGGACTATTAGTAGCATTTGAGGCTGTTGACCATTAAATACTATCATTTTGCCAACAAATTAGTCAAGCCCAGCTCAATACCAAAGCCTACGTGACTTTGGTATCGTTTCAGCCCGATGCTGGCAAATATGTGGCAACTCCAACTAATATCTTTTTGAGCTTTTAATTCCTTTTATCCGCACCATATTTTTATCATTATCTTTTTTAATTAGCCATTCATTAATAATTTTGATAACCAAAAGATATTACAGTAGTAAAAGATAAGATAAGCCTTGGCTATGGTGTTTGGAGTTATCATAAACTCTAATTTTGCTTCCCCTCCAAGCATGAGCTGGCTGCTAATCATCTCCCAAAGCCCTATGCTACTTCCTATATAAAGAGACCTTTTTCCTTCAAAACGGCAGAGGAAAGTCTTAGCTAAAAAAAGGCAAACAACATCCACCATTATCACTTACCTTGTTCTCATATCACGGGAGCAAGGCCTTAGAGCTTTCCTGCATAACGAATAACCCACGATAGCGAGGTCACCGCGGCGAAGGTTGAACTTAGATCGTTGGGCAAAGTATCACAAGAGGCTCGAAGACAAGCGTTGGGCCCGTTGGTATACGAAACCGAGATCCGTACGACGACACAAGTATGTCCACCTGAGGGCCTCTTTATTTTTTTAAAACGTCTTCAAAAATATGGCTTTATTTTGATCATCTTTTCGTATGTTTATGCACGCTTAAAATCTTTTTTAGTATGCTTAGTCTTATTTGCATGTTTTATATTGGAAGAAGTCGGTTGCGCTTGATTGATCTTTTGGGAAGTTTGGCGTGAGTTAGGCCATTTTATTTATATGCTAGCTAGCTATTTCGCGTAAATGTAGTGCATAGTTGCATACTAATTAATTCCGTCATGCCATATATTTATTTTATGTCACGTACGTAATTCTTTTACATGTGTGTTTGCGTAATTAATTTCATACGTAAGTAATCGCATGCTATTTGCTATATGATCCGTCGTCAATTATGAACTTTATATTTATCTTGGATCAACTAGTAGAGGCCGTCTTAAGACGGGCGATTTGGGTGCCTAACACCTTCCCGAATCGTACCTTGCAAATGACCCATTTTAGGTTCGTAGGACCCTATAAAAAAATCCTGCTGGCGACTCCCAATAAAATATAGCGAGACTCAATCGGTCCACCCCCAAGCCGGTACGGTATCTCACAGTGTCGACTCCGCTGGGGACTTTTGCTAACTCGAAAATTGATCCATTATAAATGTTTAGTTCATAATTGGCATTTCATTTTTTATTTTTCGTATAGCATTTTAGATTGCATGCCACGTTAGTACGGAGGCGCATAAGGACTTAGCCCAAAATTTTTACCCCAGGATGCATAGACTATACACACGTTGGGTCCATTCGGCTTTCATGACGTGCTGTATGGTCGACGTCCGCCCCAAACCGTACTCATCTATCGGTGAGTACAGGAGGATCTTCTATTGCCACGGCTTCCGACCGCAAATCAATAGAAGCGTCCTCTGTTTGGGTTCCAATTGACCACCCTATACCTATTCGAATCTGTGTACCAAAAAAAAAATATTACGGTACCATTATAATGTGCTCTAATGTGATTTTTTCATATTCGTCGATTGCATGCTATGTGATTTATGTGATTAGTCGCGTCATTTTTTTAAGCTAAATTTAGGACCCCTCTGTCACGTCCTTCCCTAGCTAGAATCATCAAGTTACGTCAAAGTCTTCAAAAGTGTCGGCAACCCATTGGCATCTTAGAAATCAGCCTTTAAAATGTTAAATCTCTTCGGAGTTCTTTGTGTCGTCAGTGGGTTAGTCCATTACAACTAGGATACTAGACGTCCCCTTAGCTTTCATCTAGACCCCTATTAAAAGCATGAATTGTACTGCAATTTCTATCAATTAGGGGAACATGATATGGTTTCGAGGTTATCCCCTCTACATCTAATCCTGTATGTTTTATTTTACAAGTCGACGTCTTTGGCAACTAGGCTGTTAGTGCTCTAGGGTCATTCTTTTCCTATGTATGAACTTCTTGCATTGTTTTGCACTTCATTAGTTCAATGCCCCTAGGAAGCTAGCTCATTCTTATCCATCTTGAGTCCTCATTATACTACAAATTGTGTATCAACTAGGATTCTCAAATGTCGCCCCACACATATTCTTTTCTATGCTTGAGTTCTTGTATCATGAGCTTCTTTGGTCATCGTATCTGGCAAACCTCTGGCAACTATCTTGTGGACACACAAATCAGCATATTTCGTGGATTTGAGTTACGAGGGGATGGGTTATTTTCATTTAATTATCCCAAGTTTCAAGGGCCTGATTTTCATAGGCGAGTGTCAAAGTTTATGTCAAGACTACACTTAAAATGTACAAGGAACCAAAACGGTAACTAGCAACTAGTATATTTTTACTAGCTCATTTTCAGCTAAACAAAATATTGACTAGCAACTAGCATAGTGCATGTTATTCGACGGTCTAAAAAAAACGTGCTCATTCGATTTCTTTGTGCGTTAAGTTGATAGATACATTGTTATTGCAATTAAATAAATTCATAACATATATTTGTCATCCAATCACGCCAAAGATTTTTAGACGATTATCCCTCCACGCATAGCCAAGAAGAAAAAATCATGAACGCGAATTCGACTATGTGCAAAGGGATAACCGTCAAAGGCCATGTACTTTAATCCAATCTGAGTAAGAAGAGTTTACACTCGAATTTGAAGATGACTTCTACCTCACAAGCTCAACAAAGAGGACAACTTGCATCCGTATGACTCATTTCTACCCAGATCCGTTCAAAAAGTAGAAAACACATATCAAATAAGGTTTGGTTTCAACATACAAGCATCATCCAAAGGAAGATATTCATGTCTGTTTGTTCGAGAATCGAATTCGTAATGTCATATATGTTAAGCTGAATTTATATGTCTACGATTTGATGATTGTATCTCTCCTTGTTTCTATACCTATTCCAAGACTAGAGTAGGAAATATTTAATGGCATATGCTTATACGATTTTTAGGTTTATCCACAAATGATCTCGAATGCCAAAATATTTGTCCAAACAATATCCATTTCTTTTGAGACACGATGAGCATAATTTAATCAAACTCGTCCCTACATTGCCATTAATCAAACAAATTTCATATTTTGATCACATTTTATACTGTGTGGAACATATTTGCCTTGAGAATCCCATAGCATGATTGTTTTGTGTACCTTGTGACACGGGTATGGTAAGATGGTGGCCAAGACCTATATATGACACATAAAGACCACGGACAAAAAGCTACATTAAATGGTGAGGTCGAGTGTAGAATAGGATATTTGTGTGACCCGTGTCCAACATTACAGGACACAAGAGAGTTGTGTGGTTCCAAATTTTCACATCCGCATGCTCATATCCATAGCATGGTCATTTCCCCAAAGTAAGGGTCCACCGGTCCGTCATAGGTCTTGGATTGAAAGTGGTAAGATTGTTTGGTCACTTGTGTCACATTACAAGGGTTGGTATGGAATTTGTTAGGCCTATAGTTCTCACTTACCTATTTTGTGATCAAAGTTATCTCCACAAACCCAATGCCTTGCGCCTTTTGCCCTACATTTCATGTCCTATAAGCTCAAAGATTAAACACTCATTGCCAAAAGCCATTCAGCTCATTTCAAATTCATATGATGCTTACATCCTACCACTACTCTCCTACGTGGGATTCTCGTCATCAAACAAGGCACATGCTTGGTGTTAGAGTTTGGTAAACATTTCATAATCATGCTCATGATCAAACCCTTATGGATTCAAGTTTCATCCATGTCATACTCTACAACAATAATTTAGAGTACAATTTCATTGAGATCTAGACCATTGATGCTCATCAAAGATGTCCAAGATGAATAATGTCTACAAATGGGCGATGATTGCCATGACGCTCATCAAAGTATTTGCACAATTACTTATGCATATTTTTAAGATCATAGCGTACCCCTTCATTGATACATTCAACTTTGGTCCTCAAGAGAGATTATGTTAGTCCAAGTCAATAAAACCAAGACAAAATATCATAAGATTCACTTGACTCAGATGCAGTTAGTATTTTTCACATTCATAGATGTCATTCCCAGTTTGGCATTTCAAACTTCAATTTGTACGCACACTGATCACGTACAAAACGTCAAAGGTGCTAATCCAAGAATTGACGTCTACACACAAGCATATATCAAATCCATGGATCATACATGTCCAGAGATGCAAAATCAAGGTGATACGGAAGCCAATTTGGTAAAGCGAGTTGTATAAGTCCACTCACTTGCTTGAAATATATTGGATTCATATTTGGAAATTTTTCATTCATTCGATCGGCGATAAGAAGACCAGGCGACATGTCTAGAGCAACATGTGACACATTCGTGGCACACCCATGATAGTGCTCATCTTCTTATTACTCAAGACAACGACGCGAGTTTATACTCATAGAAAAGAGTCACTCATATCGAGTCATTTCTTAGTCTCTTAGGACTAGCGTCTCTTTTTCATTGTCTTCTATCCGTGCGTCAATTCAAATATTTTTGTTGGGGGGAAGGACTTCCATCGATTCAAAATCCACTTCAAATTCCTGAGGTCGTAGGATTTAGCCTTCTAAGTGCCGCATAGGATTTACATATGTTTATGTTTCTCTATGTAATTTGAGTATGCATTGTCCCTCTATATGTGTAATGTGTGTGACTTGCCAAATATCAAATTGAGTTGTGGATCATATCGAAGAAACACAACGGCACACTTAGTATTCGAGAAAATTTCAAGAGTCATTACTCTAAATTCGGGGGCTCACATGGTCTGATTGAATCAAAAGTAAATGCATGAAGATATAAACAACAAGGGTTCTTTGCTCCAAACTCGGGGGCTCACATGACCTGACTGAGTCAAGGGCAGATGGATGAGGATATTGCCCCAACAATATACTAACGCCTCCAAACCAGCAAGATGTTGATTCGGATATTCACAAGTTAATACATCGACAGAGATTGAAGCGGCTCTCAAGATCAGCACAAGTTAGCCCTAGGTTTAGCGTTCATGAAAGCTCTACAATCGACTCAACAACAAGGCATGTTTTGTAAGGGTCTAATATATTGTCCTTCACAAATCCTCCTTGTTTGAGTCTGTCAAGTTAATCAATCAATCGGCTCACGTCATCCGTAGCCCGTGTTAAGATTATAATCAACATTCGATCAACTGCAATGGCCAGTAAGACATATTTCAACAATAAATCATGCGAATCAACATGGTACAATAACCTGCGATTATCCAAAATATGGTGAAGTCTGTCTTGTATGACTACTTTGCCCATTCAAGGTAATAATCCAGCGTAACAATTAATTCCGAATGACAGTTGTGCCCATTCAGAAGCCGCGCCAATATATACAAATGTGACAACATGTTTTGGATGCCTAATGTGCTCATCCAAGACATTGGAAGATTTATATTCATCTTGAGCGACTACTGCGCCCGTTCGAGATGTTGCGTATCTATGTGATTAAAATATATGTTCTCCATCATATCTGCGATATTTTGAAGAATAATATCCATTTCGAACGATCATTGTGACCGTTCGAGATGCTGCGTTTTCATATGACTAAGAAAGATGTTCTTGGTCTAGTCTACAATGATTGCATTATGATTGCAATATTTTGAAGACTTGCATTCATTTCGAGCGACAACTGCGACCGTTCGAGATGCTGCGTTTCTTTATTTGCAAAACCTATGTTATTTGATGATCGCTGGCGATTGCGATCTTTTGAAGATTTATATTCATTTTGAGCGACAACTGTGCCCGTTCGACATGCTGCGTTTATACATGAGATTAGGAAAGATGTTCTTGATCACGCCTGCGACGACCTCCTGCGACTAGAATATTTTGAATACTTATATTCATTTTGAGCGACTACTGCCACCGTTCGAGATGCTGCGTTCCCTCCTTCGATAAAAGAGATGTTCTGCGATGATCGCTGGCGATTGCGATCCTTTGTAGACTCATAATCATTTCGAGCGACAACTTTGCCCGTTCGAGATGCTGCGTTTTATATGTGACCGAGGCCATGTTCTTGATCACACTTCTGAAGATTGTATTATGACTGCGATCATTTGAACATTTATATTCATTTCAAGCGACAACTGCGCCCGTTCGAGATGCTCTTGATCTTTGGAAGACATATACTCATTTCGGGCGACAAATGCGCCCGTTTGAGATGCTGCGTCAATCTGAGTACGAGACATATATTCTCGGCTCGTCAGCTTATATCCTTTGACAACTTTATTTCTTGAGCAACTACTGCGACCGCTCGAGATGTTGCGTTCTTATATGTGACAAAGTTCTATACATGTTCTTTGTCATGTCTACGATTTTATCCACAGTCTCGACCCAGGTTTATAAAGGCTCAATATTTATCCCGTTTGGCTTTTAATAACCCATTTTCGATCGCTTGGACTATTAGTAGCATTTGAGGCTGTTGACCATTAAATACTATCATTTTGCCAACAAATTAGTCAAGCCCAGCTCAATACCAAAGCCTACGTGACTTTGGTATCGTTTCAGCCCGATGCTGGCAAATATGTGGCAACTCCAACTAATATCTTTTTGAGCTTTTAATTCCTTTTATCCGCACCATATTTTTATCATTATCTTTTTTAATTAGCCATTCATTAATAATTTTGATAACCAAAAGATATTACAGTAGTAAAAGATAAGATAAGCCTTGGCTATGGTGTTTGGAGTTATCATAAACTCTAATTTTGCTTCCCCTCCAAGCATGAGCCGGCTACTAATCATCTCCCAAAGCCCTATGCTACTTCCTATATAAAGAGACATTTTTCCTTCAAAACGGCAGAGGAAAGTCTTAGCTAAAAAAAGGCAAACAACATTCACCATTATCACTTACCTTGTTCTCATATCACGGGAGCAAGGCCTTAGACCTTTCCTGCATACAACCGACGCACACACTGTTCCAGTTAATGAATAACCCACGATAGGGAGGTCAGCGAGGCGAAGGTTGAACTTAGATCGTTGGGCGAAGTATCACAAGAGGCTCGAAGACAAGGGTTGGGCGCGTTGGTATACGAAACCGAGATCCGTACGACGACACAAGTATATCCACTTGAGGGCCTCTTTATTTTTTTAAAACGTCTTCAAAAATATGGCTTTATTTTGATCATCTTTTCGTATGTTAATGCACGCTTAAAATCTTTTGTAGTATGCTTAGTCTTATTTGCATGTTTTATATTGATTGAAGTCGGTTGCGCTTGATTGATCTTTTGGGAAGTTTGGCGTGAGTTAGGCCATTTTATTTATATGCTAGCTAGCTATTTCGCGTAAATGTAGTGCATAGTTGCATACTAATTAATTCCGTCATGCCATATATTTATTTTCTATCACGTAAGTAATTCTTTTACATGTGTGTTTGCGTAATTAATTTCATACGTATATAATCGCATGCTATTTGCTATATGATCCGTCGTCAATTATGAACTTTATATTTATCTTGGATCAACTAGTAGAGGCCGTCTTAAGACGGGCGATTTGGGTGCCTAACACCTTCCCGAATCGTACCTTGCAAAGGACCCATTTTAGGTTCGTAGGACCCTAAAAAAAAATCATGCTGGCGACTCCCAATAAAATATAGCGAGACTCAATCGGTCCACCCCCAGGCCGGTACGGTATCTCACATTGTCCAATTACGGATCTATTGCAATCTATTAGCTGCAACCATAACTATCTATTACACTTTTGTATTAGTTGTAATTTTGATTGGGTTTATGAGATAATTCATCCATAAATAAATCTGATGCTGCTCGATTATTGCTGGATTCTTTGTCTATTTTTGATTGTTGTGGAAACATTGTTGATGAATTTCTAGCAATTCAACCCACAACCCTAACATTCAGTTTTTTCGAATTTGATTCTGTTAAAAAAAAAAATTACTTTATTTTTTTATTTTTTGGTGTACATAAAACACCGTTTGTAACAAAAACTGGTGTCTAAAGTGTGAGGATGATTTGCGTTGACCAGGACGTAGGACACCGGTTTCAGCCCTAACCGGTGTCTTATATTTTAAATTTTAACACCGGGTTTCCAGATACTAACTGGTGTCGTAGGATAAGACACCGGCAGTCCAGACACCGGGTAAAATCGATATCTATTCAATTTTGTACCTGCTGTTAAATCTGATTTCTGACGTAGTGAGTGGTTATGTATGTATTTATGGCCTTAATATTGATGTTCAATTGTGAGGAATGACAATGAGGGGATGAAAGATGATCCAATTTGCGAGACGGCAAGATTTGGACAAGATTGGAAGTTATTTCAGTCCGTTTACGGAAGGTCAACTTTGAAGCTTCATAGATTTCAAACACTTGGTGGTATGCATTGAAACCAACGGCATATTAAATTAAATGATCTTAGCTTTACAGGAAGTGGTCACACGTCCTCACAAGTCAAGTAACGAAGAAGTTATGACCTTTTGAAAAACGTTGACAGCACCAGTCCGACGATGAGGAGACTTAAGACGACTCGTCTTACCCTAGACGAGTCGTCACAAGGACACCTCAGTGCATAAACAAGTTCAGACGAGTCGTCCTGGTTAAGACGAGTTTTCCAACTGTGTCGGTGAATTTTACGGGTTTCCTAATCTCGTTTTGTAATCTTTTATTATTAAAACCTAGTTTTTTGTGTTTGATTTGGCATTCAGTATTCTGTTTTTTTAGAGGATATTACTTAATTAGGTTTCAAATTAATTAATCCTATATCTATCATATTGCTGGATTCACAATCTAAGGACTAATTATTAAATTATTGATTAACAAATAGCAACTAGGCTAGTATTTCAAGGCTGAACATAGGTATTAGTTAGAGATAATAACATATTAATTGAAAAACGAAACAGCGTGTGTCTAGATCTTGTTAATTTTAGTTGATATCGTTTAATCTAGGCTATATGCTTTCGCTGTATTGAATTTAGGAGCGCGTCTATGTTATCTATCGATTAAGGCTATTAGGTAGGGCTAATCTCTCCTCCTAGTTAGGACTAAGAAACGATAGGGGATTATTTCTCCATAACTTGTACTCAACGGATTATGATTTGTTGACAACAAGGATCAATGAGAAGAACGATAGTGGACATTAATTGATCAAGATATTTAACTTCATGAATTTCCAATCTACTTGCTTTGTATGTGACTTGATTCAATCAAAATCACAAAACCCCTCATTTGGTTACTTTACACACTTAGATAGTTGCTCTTATCTGTGGATACGAACCTTACTTCCCTATTACTGCGTTTTAGGTTAGTATTGATAATTTATATTTGTTGGGTATACGACGTAAGCCTGTAAAACAGTTCCTCACCTCCGCTTCATTATCACACTTGCAGGTTGCGACCCTTCAGGACACCTTTTTCACCCCAAATCCTTATGACTCAAAACCCTTTCGTTTGTCTCACTCAACCTTTCATCTTTCTTGGTAATTCCATGTTCACTTTTAAATTTGGTTTTATCCTTCTGTGTAATTTCCTAGGTTATGTTACGCTTTTTGATGTATTTTAATGCCACTGTCTATATTTTACACTTATATTGACCTCAAAAATATAAAGATCACTCCTTTTAAAGTAATTTTAATTTTTTATTTTTCATCTTTTTCACTTATTTGAATTCTTAAATCCCTAGTGTGTCTTTCTCCTAAGATTCCTCTTTAACAACCGCAATAGGTTATCTTACCATCTTTTTACACTATTAGAATACTTGAGGAATAATTCTCTTTAGAAATTATGTTTCATCTCCACCACTTTCCTCCACTAAACTCAATGATTTGATTATTGGAAAATAAGGAAATCAAAGTGAAGAAACATGCAATGCAAATGTTTGTCACAAAGTGAGGCAAAAAGTCAACTCCTATGAAATTTAGTTTTGGTGGTGAAAACATAGAAAAATCATGTTTAATAGGTAGTGAAATATAATTTAACTACAAAGATAGTAGGGATGTAGGACTTCACTTAATGATTTTAAAAGGAAAGATTTACAAAATTTCCTCAATTTATTGGTCTAAAGCAACTTTGTCATTAATATATTTTAGATGTGACAAAAGTTTTGCATGTCAATATTATCATGGGAGCATGAATGTGAGAATTATACATGAGCAAGAACTTGTTGCTTGTGAGCAAGAACATGCATGTTGAATGCGCGAGCTTTAATAGGTCCTCTTTGATCCAACTTTAACACCATTGTATTAAAATTAAGAATTCATTCAAATCACGTGTATTCGGATTAAATCAGATTCATTATTCAAATCAAATCAAATTAGAACATAACTATCAAAATCATAATAAATGTATCAACTAGCTTTTTTTTTTCAATTTTTTTTGTCTATATTCATATTATTATGGATCAAATCAATTCAAATCATATGTGAATTATCCAAATAGTAATAAATAATTCTAGTTATTTATCATTATTTTTATTATTAATACATTGCATCTAGATTTATATATTTCGATCAATTCAAAGCAAATCAAATCATATCATATATATGAAGTAATGTTTTTAACCTCTATAAAAATACCTATACATAAACAATTTAGACCACACCAATTACTAAAACAAAAATTTTAAACGAAGTTTGTTCTTCGAGTCTTGATCATTATTTTTGCGTTTGTAAGTTGTTGGAATGGCTGCCTCTTTTTCTCTCGACGTTCTGAATTCAAGTTTTTGGTTTTCCTATACACCACCAAATCAGGTTTCAATTGCGAATAAAAGAGTTATTAAATATTTTGAGGCAAAGAATAGGTCATGAATTTTCAAAAGTCATTTAAAAAAAAAAAAAAAAAAACTTTTCTTTTTTTATTTATTGTTATTTAATGATTTTAAGTAGAAGGAACAATGTCCTTTATATCTACTATTTATGAGTTTTATGGTGAATTGAGATAAATTTGATTATTATGCTTATTAGACGCGTCTTAATAAATTAAAATAGGGTACTTTTGTATCAGCTATAAGGCTAATATTCTAAAAGTTTTGTTGGTATACATACAGGGTTCAATTGATGGAGACGATGTTTCGATCCCAGTGTAGAATACATTGTGCTGCCAATTGGTTATTGATGGACTGATGGAGATATAATGATGATCGGTGTTTCTTTTAATTTTATGTACTAAGAAAAGTCTTCAAGTTTTTACAAATAAGGATCATCCATCTCCATACATATATGATTGTGATAATGTGTTTACATATTATGTTTGTCTTTTCATTAAGCCGAGTCAGCCTATTTTACGATTCTGGCACAATAACTGTGATTTATCCTAACACAAGCAAAATTTTCCAGAATTACAAAAGGTTTAAATCATGTAAAAAATTAATAGAAAAAGGGGTAATTCAACACTCTAAATAACTATATTGAAAAATAAAACCAAATTAAATAACCAGTAATAATGGATCCAAATTCATACCCCTTGCGCGAAGAGTATCGAGCTCATGTGTTTGGGCTCTCTTTGCATACTCTAGATTCTCGTGCCTAGGGTTCCGCTCAAAGCTCCATTTCCGCTCTTTGCTCCCCAATGCCTCGGTTTTCGCTCCAATGTTCCCCGCAGGTGTCCCTACTAAAGTGAAAAGCAAACCGCAAACCGCAAACCCCAATTCTTGTACAATAATGAAAATCCGAAATAATTTGCAAAATGACATTAAATGGCGAAATAAGAAGAAAATTAAGTAGAAAATCATCAAAAATAGGAGACGGGACGACTTATATCATACGGAAAAATGGGATAAATTAAGCGTATATCACACACGACCACCATGCCCACCACCACAGTGAAGACCCACTACTCCCGCTACCACCACCATGACCCTTAGGCCGATTCGACTAGCAATTGTGGGCTATATGGCTTTTTTTCCTACACCTAAAATATTCAATTGGAGGAAAAAATCCCCCTTTATCGCCATCTATGTCCACTGATCCACTGCCATTCCGCTCACCACACACACCACCCCCCCGCCCGCGCCACCTTAAGTGGAGGACTGGAAAACAAAAGCCACGGCAGCCCCTAAAGGCTCGACTCTGTTTGCCATGATGGAGACATTCTCGTCCATGACTAGGCGAGAATATACCTAACGCGGAGAAGGCAGAGGGTCTTTGCCCAAATTTTCAAAACACACAAAAGGTTAAGATGTATCCACCTCATAAGATTAGGTGCACCATGCCCAACGGAAAACTGAGAATGAAGGTTAGCTCACAAAATTTTAGCTTTTTTGCAATATGTAATCGTACCCCGCAATTTCTCGTCAATGGTATCGAAGATCCACGATACGATCAAAGTGTGCATCTGTCACCACCTAGGAAGATCCTCTGAATCGGCTGTTGGTTCAGGAATAGAGCCATCCACGAACCCTAATTCATAGTAGTTGGTGCCCCAAAAATCAACCGAACTAATCTTCACCCCCAAATTATCCCCACCCATTATTACAATATATAGGGTGATTGTCTCAGGCAAGGTGAATAAAGAGAAAACACAAGCTAGAAATTACTCAAACAGAATACGCCAAAGAGCCTTGTCTGTAACGAGATCGCTCATGAAAAAACCCCTAGATTTAATACCATAATAGAATTCACTCAAGAATTGACATATATTGAACGCACGTTTTTGTGAAAAATTTGTTGTGTTCTTCTTTCAATGATACTCATCCATATATCCAGGGATTATCCTTGTAATACAAGGAAAATATAATGGCTAGCCTAACGTTATACGCGGAAATAATAATTTACATATTATTTACCCAATATACAATCTAACACTCTTTTTCCATTTTCTAGCTTATCTCCTTCTAGGACCATTCATATCCGTCTCACTCTTCGCTCATCATCGATACAACTACCATGTCGCACCAAGGGCGAGTGTGGAGTGTCGAGCTAGGTCGGACACTGGTTTTTTGTGGGAAGACCAAAGAGAGAAACTAGTGACTTGGAAAAGGGTTGGAGAGAGAGAGAGAGAGAGTTATCGACCAAAATGTTCGGGTTCCAGTTGTATGGGTGGTGGTGGGGGTATATAGGGTGTGCAGAGTAAAAGGCTAGGTTGTTGTTAGTTGTTCGACGGAGGGGAAAACGAAGAGAGTTGGAGTGTTTCTTCACAAGGTTTACCTCAAATAACACAAAATTCTCCCTGCCAAAACATCATTAAGTTCACCCTTCTCAACCAAATTCGATCTCTACAACCTTCTTCTAATCTTCTTAGTCCCATTTCGCTTCCACCATTGATACAACCCACTTAGGAGTGGGCAATGTTGAGTTTTAATGCTAGCAAATGGTAGCTTTTGGATCGTTTTAGTGGCTATTTCGATTATTTGTACTTTTATATGAGCATTAGTGGTTATGTATGTATTTATGGTCTCGATATTGATGTGAAATTGTGTGGAATGATGATGAGGGGATGAAAGATGATCCAAGTTGCGAGATGGCAAGATTTGGACAAGTTTGGAAGTTGTTTCAAACCATTTACCGAAGGTCAACTTTGAAGCTTCATAGATTTCAACCTGCTTGGTAGTTTGCATTAAAACCAACAGAATATTAAAATAAATGATCTTAGCTTTACGGGAAGTGGTCACACGTCCTTATAGGTCAAGTAACGAAGAAGTTATGACCTTTTGAAAAACGTCGCCAGAACCAGTCCGACGACGAGGAGACTTAAGACGACTCGTCTTACCCCAGATGAGTTATCCAAAGGACATCTTAGTGCATAAACAAGTTAAGACAAGTCGTCCTGGTTAAGACGAGTTCTTCGACTTTGTCGGTGAATATTACGGGTTTCCTAATCACGTTTGGTAATCTTTTAGTATTTAAACCTAGTTTTCTACATTTTATTTGGTATTTAGTAGTATTCAGTTTTTTTTAGAGGATATTTCTTAATTAGGTTGCAAACTAATAACCCTAGATCTATGGTATTGGTCAATTCACAATCGAATGACTAATTATTAAATTATTGATTCACAAGTAGCAACTAATTATTAAATTATCCTTCCGTGTAATTTCCTAGGTTATGTTACGCTTTTTAATGTATTTTAATGCTATTGTCTATATTTTACATGTATATTGACATAAAAAATATAAAGATCACTCGTTTTAAAGTAATTTTAATTTCTTATTTTTCATCTTCCTCGGTTATTTGAGTTCTTAAATCCCTAGTGTGTTTTCCTCTTAAAATTCCGTTTTAACATCCGCAATAGGTTATCTTACTGTCTTTTTACACTATTAGAATACTCTGGGAATAATTCTGATTAGAAATTACGTTTCATCCCCACCACTTTGCTCCACTAAATTCAGTGATTTGATTATTGGAAAATAAGGAAATTAAAATGAAGAAGCATGCAATGCAAATGTGTTGTCAAAAAGTCAGGTAAAAAGTCAACTCCTATGAAATTCAGTTTTGGTGGTGAAAACATAAAAATAATCCTGTTTAATAGCCAGTGAAATATAATTTTCACTACAAAGCTAGTAGGGATCTAGGACTTAGATAAATGATTTTAAAAGGTTAGATTTTGAAAAATTTCCTCAATTGATTGGTCTAAAGACGACTTTGTCATTAATATCTTTTAGATGTGACAAAAGTGTTGCATGTCAATATTATCACAGGAGCAGGAATGTGAGAATTATACGTGAGAAAGAACTTGTTGCTTGTGAGCAAGAACATGTTGAATGCGCGAGCTTTAATAGGTAGTCTTTGATCCAACTTTAAGACCTTTGTATTAAAATCAAAAATTCATTCAAATCATGTGTATTTAGATCAAGTCATATTCATTATTCAAATCAAATACATTAGAACATAACTATCGAGATCATAATAAATGTATCAACTAGCTATTTCTTTATCAATTTTTTTGTCTATATTCATCTAATTATGGATCAAATCAAATCAAATCACTTGTAAATTATCCAAATAGTAATAAATAATTCTAATTATATATTATTTTTATTTTTATTATTAATATATTATATCTAGATTTATAAATTTAGATCAATTCAAAGCAAATCAAATCATATCATATATATGGAGTTATGTTTTTAACCTCTGTAAAAAGACCTATACATAAAAAAATTAGACCCCACCAATTACTAAAACAATAATTTTAAACGAAGTTTGTTCTTTGAGTCTTGATCATTATTTTTGCATTTGTGAGTTGTTGGAATGGCTGCCTCTTTTTCTCTCAACGTTCTGAATCCAAGTTTTTGGTTTTCCTATACACCACCAAATCAGGTTTCAATTGCGAATGAAAGAGTTATTAAATATTTTGAGGCAAAGGATAGGTCATGAATGTTCAAAAGTCATTTTAAAACAAAAAAAAAAAAAAAAAAAAAAAAAAAAAAAAAAAAAACAAAAAAAAACTTTTCTCTTTTCTGTTTTTGTTTTTTTGTTGTTATTTAATTATTTTCAGTAGAAGGAACATTATCTTTTATATTTATTATTTATGAGTTTAATGGTGAAGTGAGTTAAGTTTGATTATTATGCTTATTAGACGCGTCTTAATAAATTAAAATATAGTACTTTTGTATCAGCTATAAGGCTAATATTCTAAAAGTTTTGTTGGTATACATACAGGGTTCAATTGATGGAGACGATGTTTCGATACCAGTGTAGAATACTTTGTGATGCCTATTAGTTATTGATGGCCTGATGGAGATACAATGATGAACGGTGTTTCTTTTAGTTTTATGTACTAAGAATAGTCTTCAAGTTTATACAAATAAGGATCATCCATCGCCATATATATATGATTGTGATAATGTGTTTACATATTATGCTTGTCTTTTCATGAAGCCGAGTCAGCATATCTTACTATTCAGTCATAACAACTGTGATTTGTCCTAACACAAGCAAACTTTTTATGAATTACGAAAGGTTTAAATCACGTAACCAAAAAAAAAAAAAAAGTAATTCAACACTCTAAATAACTATATTGAAAAATAAAACCAAAACAAATAACGAGTAATGGATCCAAATTCATACCCTTTTGCGCGAAGTGTCTCCAACTCATTTCTTTGGCCTCTCTTTACATACTCTGAATTCCCGTGCATAGAGTCCCGCTCCAAGCTCCATTTCCGCTCTTGGCTCTCCAAAGCTTCGGTTTCCGCTCCATTGATCCCCGTAGAAGTCCTTACTAAAGTTAAAAGCAAACCGCAAACCCCGATTCTTGTACATCAATGAAAATGACATTAAAAATGAGCCAAAACAAACACATTGGCGAAATAAGGAGAAAATTAAGTAAAAATCATCAAAAGAGGAGACATGACGACTTATATCATACGAAAATATGGGATAAATTAAGCGTACCGTATATCACACACGACAAAGTGGCCACAAGACCCACAACCTCCATCTATTCCTTTGCTACTACTCCCGTTACCACCGTCATTACCCTTAGGCCGATTCGACTAGCAATTGTGGGCTATATGGCTTTTTTCCTACACCTAAAATATTCAATTGGAGGAAAAAATCCCCCTTTATCGCCATCTATGTCCACTGATCCA
This sequence comes from Spergularia marina, assembly GCA_963680865.1. Taxonomy (NCBI): domain Eukaryota; kingdom Viridiplantae; phylum Streptophyta; class Magnoliopsida; order Caryophyllales; family Caryophyllaceae; genus Spergularia; species Spergularia marina. Next base: position 11,411,655 of record OY804554.1, read on the forward strand.
CTGCCATTCCGCTCACCACACACACCACCCCCCCGCCCGCGCCACCTTAAGCGGAGGACTGGACAACAAAAGCCACGGCAGCCCCTAAAGGCTCGACTCTGTTTGCCATGATAGAGACATTCTCGTCCATGACTAGGCGAGAATATACCTAACGCAGAGAAGGCAGGGCTTCTCTGCCCAAAATTTCAAAACACACGGAAGCACAAGATGTATCCACCCCCATAAGATTAGGTGAACCATGGCCAACGGAAAACTGAGAATGAAGGTTATCTCACAAAATTTTAGCTTTTTCACAATAAGTAATTGTACCTCGCAATTTCTCATCAATGGTATCGAAGATCCACGATACGATCAAAGTGCGGATCTGTCGCCACCTAGAAAGATCCTCTGAATCGGCCGCTGGTTCAGGAATAGAGCCATCCTGTCCAGATTTTCCGATACTTTAGCATTATTGTTTCTAAAGTTGGTTTAAAAAAAAAACAAAAAAAAAAAAAAACAAAAAAAAAACACAATTTCCTGTTGTCGATTAAGGAGGATGGTAAACCCTTGAGAAACCAACAAAAACACTTTTCTCTTATTACTTTGGCGGCTGGTGACATGCCCCTAATCATCGTTATCTCATTTTCTTTGCACATACTTGCCCATAATATATCATACGAATTGCCCTTCAGTTGATCAGCCAAAACGATCATCATTTTCGTCCATCACCTTCTCGACTAGTTCGACCCTCTTTTGCTATCAATCTCTTTATGGGTTGATTTCGAGGAGCAACATAAAGTCGAGCTGATTTCAAAATTCGATAGGTAACATTATTTCTAGTTCCCCAAGTTTATGATGGTATATAAGCCTAAGTTTTTGTGTGTGTATATGTGCTACTTGCGAGATATAGTCGATGTGTCTTATGGTCCTGTTGATACTGATACATAGTACACCGTACATAGTTGTTTTTTATACTATGATAAGAATGTGATTACGTTGAGTATGATTGATTTGGGTTTGAAAAAGGGGTTATGTGACTTGTGTGTGCGAGTGTCAGAAGTCACAAAATTCAAAAGAGATCAGATGTGCGGTAGTAGAATGTGATTATGGGTTGTGTTGTAGGTCCATGGTAAGTAAATTTTTAACCATGGTCAGGAAAATATCAATGGTTGAAATTTATCTTATCTAAAAGTAATGTCCACGATTTACTTTGTTATCCTAATCGTCAAAATCAAACGATTATAATAGAATTTTTGTTATATGATTAATAGCAAGGATCGACATTTTATTTTTTTTGAATGGACATTTGAAATTTACCATTAACCACGCCCCCCCCCCCCCCCCTTTGTACCCTGCTCATACAATTTCGAGAAACATATGTGAACAAGATAACAACAATTTAGAAACAATATATTTACTTACGAGTTCAGGCTATATAAGGGGTGGTTTCTTGGGTTAGAAAACCCAAACTTCTGGTGAAGATGACACTATGATAAATCACATACACAAAGTTAATCATAGAGGTAATTTCCACAATATTAGCTTTAAAATGAACAAATAAGTAGACCCATGAATTTATGGGCACAAAAACTAGTTTGGTTTGATTAGGCGTTTTAGGGATCGGAGTCGATCAGCTTAAGTTTATCACAAATCATATGCCACATCATTATGGGCGACTTTGAGTTCAATTGATGGTTTTATGATAGTTTTGGTGTTAAGATATTTGCTTGACGATTTTTGGACAAGAGTAGAGGACCGAGCAACGAATTGGACCGAGTTATGAGGAAGAAGATATCTTGGCCACGCTCCAAGAACCACGCACCACCACCTTCAACTTCAAATAGCCATACCTTTTGATCCAGAAGAGATTTTGCAGAAATTCAACTTGGAGAAGAAAAGGAGAGATTTTTCAAAAATTCACGTTCATGATCTTAGCTTTCCAACTATATATTATTATGAGCTTAAAAAGGAGTTTGGAGGAGAATAAATTAAGAGGGGTGTTATATGTCGCTCGCTATTTTACTAATATCGCCCGCCATATGACTATAGTACCCTTGCTAAAACTAAGTATCTTCAATTTAACATCTTTAACCGGATTCCCAACAACTAGCTTATTCTTTTCCCATTGCCATCCCCATTTCCTCAGACATAGACTCATTCACTCATTTCATTTTGAAAAGAAAAAAAAAAAAAAAAAGCAAACAAAACTCACTCACTCCCTCACCATCATTTCCGACAAATTACACAAAATTGCCGACCACCAACAGACAGCAATGCTCGTTTACGCCGTCAGAACGCTAACGCTGAAAGTACGCAATACGGACGGTGAATCAAAGTCGTCATTTAGGTAGTTGATTTCGTTAAATGCTTGATTCAATAGAATTTCATCATTCGGGTAATTGTTTGGCGTCAAGACGACCTTTTATTGTGGGAAAGGTTATAATGCGTCACCTCATCTTAAATATCTGTATTGATAGTTAGGCGTGTAGTCAATACGTTTGATTTGTGACGGGGACATATCGTCCACACGTCAGTTGTTTTCAGGGTGCAGTCGCGAAAAACGTTAATGGCGACGGCACCTGGAGTTCTAGTACATCAACGGCGAGATTCAATTTTTCTAGCGAATGTACAAGTTATAGATTTTGAACTATACCGATTGAGAATCTGCAAAAATTGCTAGATCCATTGCGATTTTGATTCCAACTTGAGACGAACGAGAACAACTATGAAGATAGGGTTTTTTTTTTTTAATTTTGCAAAGGAGTATTAGATCTGTTTCCTACAACTGATTTAAGGGAATGGGAAAAGTAGAGGAATGAAAAATTGTGTACGAGATAAAAGGGTATTATTGGAAGAGGTTGTGAGAACTTGGGCGATGATAGTAAAACTAGGGCGACGAATATCATTTCATTTAATTAAACAACTAAGGTTAGATTTGGTTAGTCTCGCGGCTGCGGCTAATTAAATACTAGTTTGGGTTTTTCTTGCCCTTTTATTAATCCTTGTTTTTCTTGCATTTGAGTGGTCACTAGACAAATTAGGATTAAAGGAAGGTAATTTGGTAGTGGTTGCTCAAATTACTCACAAAGGGATTAGTTGGTTGAATAAATCGAGGTTAGACATGAATTGGTTGAATTAGAGAGAGGATTGAATTGCTATATTAGGGTGTTTGACTAAATTATCGCCGAGAGTCACCTAAATTCATATGGATAAATAGTTAATTTAGCTATTTCGTTATTAGTTGATTTCACACAAACTAACTGAAATCCCCCCAATTTAATTGCTTTATTTTCTATTGTTGTTCTATTTGCCACATAGAATAGCATTTTGACTCCACTTTTCTTCGTTCGATACCCACTTACTCTAGATTCTTGAGTTAGTTTTCAGTGGTAGTTTGATAGGATTTGATGACAATTTAGCTATCACCTCACTTGTGCGCAGATTGAAAAACTTTGCAGGAGGTCACTCATAGAACTACTCTCCTGTAAGCACGCTTAATTGTGGAGTTCTTAGTACATGAGCTTCCTAAAACAAAAGTCGTCTTTGTTGGTATGAGTAGCATTATCAATCTTTTCAATCACTTATATGAGCTCCTTAATCTCCTCTGAAATATAGGGTATTACAGTCTTTGTTAGAAAAGACCGCACTTGAAAACTTTCTAAATTAAGTATGTTTTCACCACCCATCAACATTACACCATCTTCAAAAGTAATAAACAAACCACCTGTAAATTATCTCATAAATAATAAACAAAATCAAACGTTATTCACAAAGTAATAAACAAACCACCTATCATCTCTGATTATAATAAACAACCAACATATTATCTCCAAAAATAATAAATTAATAAACCGACCATAATCTCCAACAATTATAAACAAATCACACTACCTCAATTCAATAAAAAAAATTCTAGTGAGAAAGACATTGGAGTGTTTCAAGGAAGACGGATGGAGTCTAAGAAAACTGTTATGTGGACAAAAAATTGTAAGACTTCATAACCAAGTCAAACAACACTAACATTGAAAAACAACAATATATACTACGACTACTACCTAACCAAGTAAAAAAAACACTACCCATAAAATCACGGGTGTTAATAACTAGTAATGTACTATAACTAGCTTTTGTGCCCATAAAATCACGGGTCCAAATCGTAGATGTTACCTCTATATTAGTCCAAATTGTAACAACTCACTTACATTACTTTTAATGAATTACCTATTTAAAAATCATAATTACTTTATCAAAGTTTAGAACATTGGGAGTTTGCCTTGAGCTAACCCCGACCCAAATCATTCTGGAAATAAGGCGTGGTTGTTGTTGTTGGTGTGGTTGTTTCAATAACGTCTTAAGCGGAATTTTCCTTGATTTAGATTTAATTCTATTTAAAAAGATGTGTCAAATCATTTTAACTACTACACGACTAAGATGTTTGCTGGATGAATTTGTAGTAATTGATATGATCTGAGCTTCTTACGATATTGAAAAATGAATACCAAAATTATTAAAGTACAATATACTCGTTAATTTAAAAAAAAATTAAAATGAACATAACCAACAATTGTATAATATGCTCATATCCAAGACGATCATAATGCATGATACTAATTCAAATAAAATATAGCTATATCAATTACAAAAACCAATCTGAACCAATTTATAATCACATGATAAAACCGCTAAATATTCTTTTTAATAAAAGACTTTTCAACTAACCAATAGCCAAATGACACTAGACTCAATAGTTAATATCATTTTTAATAAAAGACTTTTCAACTAACAACATATTTTAATGCTAATATAATTTATATTCGGAGGAAGACGAAAGACCTATTGAAATTTTATTGACATCACGAGACAAGTTTTGATTTATATGGAAAATTGAGTATATAAAACTTAATTTTTTTTTTTTTGTTAGCATAATATCATAAATCGTAAACCAAATGTTGTGATCTATATTTTTTAAGGAATGCCTTAAGCAGACTTTTAATTGTTTGTAGTTGATATGTTGAATTTTTACAATGTTGAAAATTGAAAACCAAAGATACGGATATCAAAATAAACTTGTCAATCACAAAAAACAAAAATGTACATTACCAAGACTATTGTATTTCATTATAGCAGTTTAAGTAGAATAACTATTTGAAATTACAATAACAAACTACCATCGATCATAATTTGATAGTAAAACATACTCTTATATTCTAAAAAGTAACAACACGACATATACATACAGCTAATATCGGTACCAACACATATGTAGACTATTGTATTTGAAGACCCTTGCACCACTCTTTAAATATATTTCCCCTAGCTAAATTTTTCTTTATATACTACTTAAAATTTAGACGATACTGATACAATTGAAAGCCAATAGCCATGACTCAAAAGACACAATGTTTAATGTCATTATTTGATAAAACCTTACAACTCCCCACACTTTAATACAGTCAATTAAATTTTTATTGAATAAAAACCCATTCAATTCCCAGAATTTAATACGAAACCACATATGTTAGTAGAGATAAGAAAAGAAAAAAAAAAATTAAACGGGCAAACTTGACACATAAATAAGGACATGGCTTTTGTATTAACACCCAAGCAAATGCGATGTTAACCTGACATGTGGTCTTTTACGCTAGCCAATTAAAAGTATAGTATAAATATCACTGATGGTGAAAATTATATAGAATATAATGTTAGGTTAAGTCTAATAATTGAACTATCAAACTACAATTATGTAGCCTGAGCGTGTGCCAAGCCACCAAATTGATGTCGTACTATTTCCAACTTGAGTGATTCTTGATTATTTGAAAAATCAATAATTCTTGATTTTTCCAAAAAAAAAAAAGTGATTCTTGATTATTTCCAAATTCAATGATTTTCTTCCCTCATGTATAATTATATCCAAATCAATGATTCTTGATTATTTCCAAACTAAATGATTTTCTTCCCTTATTCGAATTATTTCCAATTCAATGGTTCTTTTCCTCATGTCGAGTTATTTTCAAAATCAATAATTTTATTATTTCTTTCTTTATGTCCAATTATAGTTGGAAACATAAGTCAACGGTTCACAAGATTGACAAACCCATTATTTCAGGCTTAAAAATGAAGTGAAAGCCAGCAATACTTGCTTAGGATAGATTTGGTACTTGCCTATGGAAAATTAACAGACCTTATAAAAAATATACGAAAAAAAAGAAAAACAATCCCATACTTTGCTAACATTGAGACAACCAAATTTCAAGTTCCATGCTCCTGAACAAAGCGAGAAATAACATCAATGTTAGTCCAAGATATTGCAAAAAATGGTAAAGAAATACCTGAAAACTTTATTCACAAAGATGGTTTTCGGAAGCCATTGATGATCCCAATTTGTGGAAAGATCACCTCCTCGTTGTCTTCTCCTTGCTCACTTCCACGTCGTCGCCGGCCGCTAAACATGAGCTTGCCAAACTCCGATGAGCTCTTTCTGAGTGAGGATGTTTTCAGGTACGTAGAATTTTACGAAATTGAGTTGTTTTCCTGCTTTTTTTTTTTTTTTTTTTTTATCAAAATTAAGATTACCAAATTTTCGACTATCTCAAGATCACGTCATAGTGGTTAAATTGTCATTCCATTAAAGAAGAGGCCACGAGTTTAGGTATATATTCACCATGCAAGAAGTTGAATCGAATATTATTAATTATCTTGAGGTTCTAAAAAATATAGTTAATGTTATTTTTTAGAAATCATCCACCCCATTAATTCCTTAGTTAATGTTTGGTAGTAAAATACACTCTAGAAAATGATTAGAAAAAATGAAGACAAGAGAGTTTAATTTGTTAACAAGTTCAGGACTTAATAATCAACTTGGCTTATGGTAGTATTAACTTTTTTTTTTTAATTCCAAAAAAAAACACTGTTTTTTTTTTTCCTTTCTTCTTTATTTTTTTGTAAGAAGGTGATAGGTTTTATTCATCCATTAAGGGGAATAAAACAAAATCTTACAAAAATAATAACCACTAGTCTTGGTTAAGTTCTAAATCCATCTAATACATCCTCACTAATAACATTTCTTTTCCAACTATAAACTCTTAAGCAAACTTGGAATTTGATCTTGTTGATGATCACCTGAGCAGGCTGCTCTTCTCCTGTGAAAATTCTTCGATTTCTTTCAAGCCATAGATTGTAGACAGTTGCAACTAAACTACATCTGCTCCAATTTGCTTTCCAACTTCTTTGATTTTTGTGCTTTGCAAACCAGAGAGAGTCTCATGCTGCAGACTCCATCTCCTATTCTTCATGCCAATCCACTGCAGAATTTCAGACCAAACCTGCTCTGAAAAATCACATCTGAAGAATAAATGCCTATGTGATTCAGCAGCTTTTTTGCACAAAACACAGCTGTTAACGATTATCATCCCCTTTGCCTGGATGTTATCCACTGTTGCTAGTTTTTTCTGCATTGCTAGGCTTGTGATGAAGCTATGCTTTGGCATTGCAACACTATCCCAAACTACCTTGCTCCACTTCACCTTAGGATGACTTTCTCTGTAGAAGTCATAAGCTTTTTTTACACTGAAGTTACCCTTATCCTGCCAGCTTAAAATGAGATCTTGGATCACGCTCGGACTGTCATTCAGACTCAGCAAATAGTCCCTGATCTTAATAATTCCTCTCCAGGTCTCAGAATCCTTGGGCTTGCTTTTAATGTCCCAAATTTTTTTGCCTTTGAGACAATAAGCCTTAACCCAATCACACCAAATGTTATCATGATTTTGGAGAATTTTCCAAATCCATTTCGTCATTATAGCTCTGTTCCATGACAACACCTCCTTAATACCTAAACCAGCTTCATCCTTTGGCCTGCAGCAGCTTTTCCAGCTTTTAAAACTCATTTTCCTTTCCCCTTCATCAATATTCCAAAGGAAGTTCTTGCAAATTCTGTTAATTCTTTTAATAACCCCTTTGGGAAGCAGAATGCTTGCACACCAAAAATTCTCCAAGCCAAAGATTACAGAATTTATGAGTTGAGTTTTCCCTGCAAATGACAGCATCTGAGTAGACCAATGCTGAATGCCCTTGCTTATTTTCCCCACCATCATCTGATATAACTCAGATTTAAGCCTTTTTGAGTGAAGGGGAATACCCAAATACCTGAATGGAAAATGGCCTTCAGCAAATCCAGTTTCTGCTAGAATCCTCCTCTTGATCCTTTTCTTAACACCCCCAAAGTATATCTTAGTCTTTGTTGGGTTTGCTTCAAGACCAGAGATGTTTGCAAACACTTTTAGGCTTTCTACCACTGCCATAGCTGAGGGAACATCTCCTCGTACAAAAATCATTAGGTCATCAGCAAATGTTAGATGAGTTAGATTCATCTGAACACATTTGGGATGAAATGAGAATTGGTTGTAAGAGGGCATGGACCTTAGATACCTGGAAAGAATTTCCATACTGAGCACAAAAAGATATGGGGAGAGTGGGTCTCCCTGCCTAACTCCACATTTTCCAGAGAAGAATCCCTCATAGCTCCCATTAATCTTTATGGAGTAGTAAGGGGTGGAGATACAACCCATAACCCAATCAATAAAAACCATAGGAAACTTTAAGGCAACCAGCATATCCTTTATGAAGCTCCAATTGAGAGAATCAAAGGCTTTCCTTATGTCAACTTTCACCAAACTCCTGGGAGACATGTTTTTTTGATCATACCCTTTTACCAAAGCCTGAGACATGAGAATGTTTTAGAAAATGTCTCTTCCCTTGACAAATGCAGCTTGTTCTTTACCTATGATGTCAGGGAGAACTTGCTGCATCCGGTTAGCCATGATTTTTGTCACAGTCTTGTAGTATGTTGAGCAACAAGAAATAGGTCTGAAATCAGTCACATTGCTTGCATTATCCTTCTTGGGGATTAGAGTGACCATAGTAGCATTGGCTTGCTTGTGCATCAGTTTCTTATCAAAATAATCCAGAACTGCTCTGTTGAATTCTTGCCCCACAATCTCCCAAGTGGACTTAAAGAAGCCAGGAGAGAACCCATCTTGTCCAGGGCTCTTATTTGCATTCATGTCAAATAGAGCCTGTTTAATTTCTTCATGTTTGATAGGAGAGCTCAGAAAGATCTGCTGATCTTCAGATAAAGTAGCACCAGTCTGCACAAAATCATGATCAAGGGGAATGACCTGTTTTTCTGTGCCTAAAAGATGCTGATAGTAATCCAGGAAAGCATTGATGATGCCTTGTTGATCTGTATGAGTGACTCCATGTTTGTCCACAATTTGACCAATATTCCCTTGACTTTTCCTCTCAGCTATCTTAGCATAGAAGTATCTCGAGCTACAATAAGATTCTCTAAGGTGTTGAACTTTAGCTCTTTGGTACAGCATGCTAAGCTCAGCTTTTCTCAATTGTAAGAACTTCTCCTTTAGCTCCTCACACTGATCAATAGTGTCTTGATCAAAGGGTCTGTGTTGCAGGTCAATCTGACATTGATTCAGGTTATTTCTACAGTCCTCTACTCTCTTACTCAAGTTAGAGTAATTATTCCTATTGAGTTGACTGAGCCTATGCTTGACATTTCTCAATCTTTTGAAAAATCTAAACATGGTTGTCCCCATTACTGGTTTCTCCCAGGCTTCAGCCACAATTTTCCCAAAACTTTGATGTTCTGCCCAACAATTCAGATATTTGAAGGACTTTTTCACCTTATGTGGCTTGAGCACTTGCACCACTATTGGAGAATGGTCCGACACCCCAGCTGGCTTAAAATCAGCAAATGAAGCAGGAAAACTTGAAATCCATCCAGCATTTATCAAAGCTCTGTCAAGTTTACTCCAGTTTCTAGTACTTTCATCTTGGCTATTTGTCCAAGTCAAATGACATCCATGCCCCACAATATCATCTAATTTGCAATAGTTGATACACTTATTAAAGTCCTCCATATCCGTCAGTGAAGAGGGGGCTCCTCCTACTTTCTCAGCATGTGATCTAATAACATTGAAGTCACCTAGCAGAATCCAAGGCTCAGCTCCAATATTCATTGAGCACATTTTGTCCCAAAGATCTTTCCTCTCCTGTGCACTATTGCTGGCATACACAAAAGTAACCCAAAAGGTACAATGTGAAGTAATGTGATTTACTTTACAGTGTATAAATTGGCTACCTGCATCCCAAACCTCCAATTTCACACTTCTTTCATCCCATAAAACCCAAATTTTACCATTCCTATGGTGTGCATAATTATTAGCACATTTAAACTTCCCAAATTTCCTCTTCAGAATCTCCTTGAATTTATTCTCTTTAACTCTTGTCTCTAATAATCCAGTATATCTATTTTGTTATTCAGCAACAGGTCCTTAGCCTCTTGTTGAGGGTTTTGTTCAACCCTCTTATGTTCCAAGCTCCAATAATCATTGGGGATGAAGGGAGTCAGGTGGTTCCTCCTCCCCAATGAAGTCAATCCCCTGTATTTCTATCCCAAAATCCTTCTCCAGATGAATGTTACTCAGCCCTAAATCTCCATACCTATTCTTGGTCAGAGTTGGTGATATGCTAGATTTAGTTTGAGGCTTAGCTGATTTCACTTTTCTTCTGGTAACCACTCTAAAACCCAACTCATCAGCAGTTTCTTTTGGGGGAGGTGTAACAATTTCAGTGTGTGTTTCCTCCAGCACCACCTGTTGTTGTTCCTGCTCAGGTTTTTTCATTTTCAGCTCATCTCCTAAACTAACTGGCTTCTCAACTTCCTTTGGTTTGTATACCATCTTCTGCTTCACAGGCTTATCAGCTTCCTTCATGTTCAGTTTACACTTCAGTTCTTGGTGCCCCAGTTTCTTGCATGTTTGGCATAAGAATGGTACCCACTCGTATTCCACTTTCTGATAAATGGGTTCAGAGTATGGAGTTTTTAACAGCAAAGATTCAGGCAACTTTTTCGAAACATCAACCTCCACAAGGACTCTAGCAAATGAAAGATTTTCCTTGTGAGTTGTTGTGTAGTCTACGCAAATTGGCTTACCAATTTTGCTGGCTATCTTACAAAGGGCATGCACTGACCAGAACCAAGGATCAAGCTCAGGAAATAAAACCCAAACCGGAACCACTGAGATTTTATCCAGCTCCATAGAAATCTCCGGTGTCCATTTTTTCAGGATAAATGCATTTCCATTGAACCTCCATGGTCCTCCTCTTAATACATCAGTTACAACCTCCTGACATGAAAACCGGAGGACGAACCAGCCTCTTTTGAAATACAACACTTTCGGGATTTCAATTTCTTTCCAGTGTTTCCCAACATAGTCCTGCATTGCTTTCAGGGTAGGCTTAGCCCCAATAACATTCCCAACCAAAGAGTTTTCCCAGAATTTCATTTCTCCAGCAATATCAGCATTCTCAATAATCACCTCATCATTATCTCCAATTGGTTCATGAAAATGAAGGCTCATTCCCATTTTTGGCCTGGGTCCAATCACATCAGACCAATTCTTAGTTTTTGGCTGGTTATTATTAATTCCATCTCCCCGATTTCCTGATTCTACACTAATGTCTGAGTTTTTGCCTTGGTCTATCACACTTTCATTCACAATAATAGTGTGTTGAATCGATTTCTGAGACTTACCTGATTTTTCCAACGCTTCTCCTATGAAATCATTGAGCTTCAGCGTTGGTTTTGGTGTGGCCTTTACCAGGGTGTCGCTGGGTTCATCAAGATTTCCCGCCAAATTAGTACCATTCTCTTCGTCGTTGTCTTCTGATCTCGAATTTGCATTTTTTTTTTGGTCTTCCCCTTTTCTTGTGCGCCATGATTACAAGCTTTCTGTGTCCGTACGTCAGCTTGGAGAGCAAGCTATCTCATCTTACCATGGCTTTGTTTTTTTTCCTTTCTTCTTTAGTTTTTGTTGAGAGTTGAGTATAAGGGGAGACATAGAGATTTAGACGTAGAGCTTGCTTGGCTTGGATTTGGAGTAATAGTTACTAGACTAATGAAGGCAAAAAAAAAAAAAATGGAGGAAATGATGATGGTGGATGGAGGAGAATAAGAATGGAGTAGTTACTATTACTCTTATGCATTATCATACACGGGAGGTAGGTAACTATCACCCCCTTAATGGGTGATGATTACCCCTTATTAGAGCTGGCATCGGGTCGGGCCGGGCCGTGCCTCGTGCCGGCCCGTCGTGCTCAACGTCTCCAGAAGCCTGGCACGTGCACGGGCTTCGTACCTTCGGGCCGGGCTCGTGTCGTGCCAGAGATTTGAATCTCGGCCCAGCACGGCACGAGGCCCGCGGGCACGACAGGCTCGGGCCGGGCCGTGCTCGTGCTTCAGGTCGTGCCCGTGCTTCCGGTCCGCCGGGCCGAGGTCGTGCTTCGGGTTGGGCCTTTTGAATTTGACTTATCTTTTTCAAATTTTACTTTTTTTGTTCTTTTCAAAATTGTGGATAAAATTAAAGTATTACTATACTAGTGCAAATTTATAATTTTTCGTATTTAATTAATCGATTAAAATAAACTAAATAAGTGAGACAACATATAACTGAAATACCTCATATATATTTATTAATAGTCGAAGAGAGTTACAAATATAGATTATTGATACTAATGCTTTATTGATTAAACATAGTTAAATACTACGAAATAGTATACTACTCCAAAATAATGTAAAGTGAAAAGTTGCCACGAATCATATTTATTCATGAGTTGGTGATTGTTGGGATGTTGTGCTTGATTCGTCGGAGCTAATATCGTTATCAATGTGTTCGACGCCTTGACATTGTGCTTCCGCATCCAAACAATCCGTGTAGCACACACACATTTCAAGGGTGTTGGATCTCAAACTTGTTCTTTTTTCATCCGATACCCTTTTAGAAGCACTAAAGGCACGTTACGAAGCAATCGAAGAGAGTTGAATGCTAAGGAAGTCTTGTGCCATTTCAGACATCACCGGAAATTGCTTACGTTGATCTTTCCACCAAACCACAAGATCCAAGTTGCTCGAATCTTCATCTGAAAAAGGACCCATATGTACTTTTTTTCGAGTCGTGCCGTGCCGAAGAAAAGTCCATAAGGTATGAGCGAATCGGGCTTCTGCGGGCCGTGCTTCTCGTGCCTAGTTTCGGGCCTATAACGGGCAGGGCCATGCCAAAGCACGGCTACCTCCCCCATTTCAAAGCCGTGGCCCGGGTCAAGCACGTCGTGATTCGTGTCGGGCTGGCCCGATAACTGATCGGGTAGTGCTTGTGCTTGGGGCGGGCCGGGCCGTTGGTCGGGCCGCCCGTAGCCCGCGGCCCGAAATGCCAGCTCTACCCCTTATATTTTCGGCTATCTAGCACCATCATTTGTTTATATTTCCATATATATTTGGTTTAACCACCAATCTAAGCTATCCTTTTGTTGAGCCCCAATTCATACCAGGACAACTTTGCACAATCGTACAATATATTTTTTAGTTTTATTATGCACCATCTGACTTATTTGAATTACGATAAAATATACTCCTACGTCAACATTATGATTCATTACACTGGACACATGTCAAACAAAATGTAGTATATGCGTCCAATTAGTCGAGTACTCGTGCTAGAAGTTAGGTTAAATTAGGTAGTGGTCTATGGATAAAAGGTAGAATGGTGGTAGGAGGACGTGGCACACTCTAATTGGCAGGGTGAAAAAAATAAAAATTGAAATAAAATAACACACTCCATCTAACAAATTCTCGTATCTTCCTCACCTTTACCTCTTTTTCCTCTTTTTTCCCCCTTTCTCTCTCCTCCCCTCTCCCATACACCAGCCTGCCCCTATTGCCATCGTCGACCAACCCCCACTGTCACCACCTCCAACCAATCTCATCCCAACCATAAAGGTTAAGCTGTGGATTTTAATATTGTTTATCACGGATATTAGTCAAGTAGGATATAGATTGTGAAATAGGGCATGTTAAACATCAAGAACCATGAATAATACTTGTTTGATCCATAAATGATAATAGTAAGATCCATGAAAGGACGTTGGTGACAGCCTAGTAGTAGTACTATCACCTCCCTCCCCCAAACAAGAGGTATGGGGTCCGATCCTTTTCCTACTTGTATTATAGGCCCCCTTGTGGCCTGGGGTCTCCTACCGAATTTATGCCCGGTATCAGCTATCCTAATTGGGGCAGTAAAAGACTGATCGATAAAAAAATGGTTAAGATCCATGAACATAGCTTATACTATCCATGAATAATTTTGGTAATATTCGTTGAATTTTATCATCGAGTTCTTTTATGTTTTGATTGGAGGAGGAGAGAGCAGGACGCGTCGGAGTAGGGTCAGGGGCGCGGTACACAACTGTCGGAGGAAGGCGCCCTAGTGGCGTGGTTGGGGTTTCTATGGTGTTGGTAAAATTGGTTCACAGTGGTGGCTGACGGTGTATGAGGTGGTTGAGGTTGGGTACCGGAGGGGGAAGAGAGACAAATTGGATTTGGGGTTGTTTTATTTATTTTTTACCATTCGGGCCACTAATGGTGTAATACCTTACTGGACCACCATAACCACTCAAAATTTAGTGTCTTTATATGGGCTTTGACCTTCAAGTATTACGTTTATCGATGTATGTACTTAACGTTGAATACTACTATACCGAATTTTCTTTTTACTGCTTTTTACTGTATAATAATACTTTGCATCATTTCTGTAGATGATGAAATCCATACATCATAATGCGATATTCATTTTTGTAACTAATAACCAGATAAATTCGAACAAATTATAGGTGATAAATCATGGGATAAAGAGCGCATTCCTAGAAGAATTAGTTGAAACTACTAAGCACTTCTTTGCACTTCCTGTAGAAGAAAAGCTCAAGTGCTCTACTGCAGGTGATTTCTTCCAAGATTATGGGAGCGATTCAATTTATGCAGGCACTCAACCTGTCAACTGGAATGATAGATTGTTTCTTACACTTTAGCCTGACGAAAAGCGTCAGCTCCAGTTCTATCCCCAGAAGCCTGTGAATTTCATGTAATTAAAAGCATACATGAGACTCAGATTAGTTCAAATGTAAAATGTTGTTATTAAGCAGAAAAAAATGCTCTCCTTTCTAATTTAATGTTTTGCACTGAGAAATTAGTAGAAGATTAGCATATGAATATTCAGAGAAGCTAGCAGCACTATGTGAGGCTTTTTACAAGGCAATGACGCGTCGTTTGGACTTAGAAAAGGATTGCTTCTTAAGACATCAAGGGCAAGGAAAAATAACAGGAAGATTCATATGCTACCCTCGCTGCCCTCGTCCTGGTCATGTTCTAGGCAACAAACCACATTCTGATGGATGTTGTATGACTGTTTTACTACCTGAAAAAAAGGTTGATGGCCTCCATGTTCAGAAAGGTGAGGATTGGTACAAGGTCCCGGTCGTTCCCGGCGCCTTGTTTATCAACTTCGGAGATTTAGGAGAGGTGATTAATCACAATTTCATACTTGTATGCCTATCAACTTGTTGTACTATGATAGATTTATTCACAGGATGACATTTGTGCGTTTTCCAGGTAATGAGTAACGGAATATTCAAGAGTGTGATGCACAGGGTGGTCCAAAATTCTTAAAAAGGCAGGATATCAGTGGCGGAATTTGCTTGAAATTTAGTTAAAAAAAACATGGGGTCGTTTGTATCACTGTCATATTCAATTGTTCGCTCTTTTGCAGCTTTAAACATGGGGTAGTTGTAATTATTATTGCAGAAAGTTGTGATATTTAATGGCCAATCATCACTTTTATTAGATGTTTTTTTTTTTTTTTTTTTTTTTTTTTTTTTTTTTTTTACGTGGGTTTAAATTTTCATGTTTAATGTATGAAATTTTCTAGATGGGTTAAATTAGATCTGTTTATGTATAGTCTGGTAATCTAAGTTGCAATCTTTGATGAGTATTTATGTTTATTGTATCAAAATTTTCGCTTTCTGTATTGGTCACGTTTCTTTTAACAAAAATACCTGGAGAGGTATCCTAGCTGTCAGGGAAGAAATCTTAACCATGACTCAGGATGAAGACAAAGCTAATGACCTAGTAAAGGGATGGAAGAGAAATGGTAAATACCACACTCCAACAAGCTATCAGCATTTCAGGAAAAGTTATCAGGAAAAGAACTGGCATAGGGTGGTCTGGAAGGGCATCAACCTCCCAAAGCATAGCTTTATTGCTACCTTAGCTATGCAGAACGCTCTGGCTACAATAGATAATATATGTGGCAGGGGGATGCTAATTGTTAATAGATGTGAGCTCTGCAGAGCTGCTACTGAAAACCACAAGCACTTATTCTTCGAAAGCTCCTTTGCTGCTAAAATCTGGGATGGAATTCTGAATTGGATGCAAATCAGAAGGAGAGCTAGAATTCTGAGCAAGGAGATCAGGTGGTTCAGCCAAAGAAAGCACAAGAAGCATTGGAGACATCAATGGCTAGTTTATAGCCTCATCACCTCAATTTACATGATTTGGCAAGAGAGGAACTCAAGAATTTTTGGAGGAGTTGATCACACTGCAGATTGGATCATAAACAACGTAAAACAAATTGTTAGTATAAGGATCCATGCTGGGGCGAAAAATTGTGAAAACACTGAAATCATAGATTGCCTAAATAGCTAGATTGTGAAGCTTCGTTTCCTTTTTATTTAGTGGTGTCCTTTTTGTAAGATCCTTCTCTTTTTATTTCCCTAAATGGATGAATAAAAATGAACCCAAACTCTTACAAAAAAAAAAAAAAATAGTAGGAGTCTATACGTAGACAATTTAAAAAATGTCTATGGTTAGTTTGTAGTAAAATTAATCAAAGGTACAGTATATTTTGTTGTATAATTTTGTAAATGTTGGATTAATTAAGAAAGAGAGACAATCAAAGGTCATTGATTTGGGAATTAAATCAATTTAAATTTGTTCATAAATTTACTGCAAACATGTTAAATTTACTACACATACAATCATATTATTTACTACTCCCTCCGTCCCAGCTCAAACGCCGCGAGTGTTTTTTGTAGTAGAATAAGAAAAATTGATATAGTAAGTTGAGTGGGGTAATATTAGGAAAAATGAGGAGAGAGAATGTGGGGATTAATGAAAGTAAGAGAGATATGTGAGAGATCGAGGATGTGAAAATTTAATAAAAGTATAAGAGAAAAATATGTCCCAAAATAGATGGGGTGTTTGAGGTGGGACGTCCCGAAATAGAATATGGGGCGTTTGAGCTGGGACGAAGGGAGTACTTATAATCTATAATTTACCACACTTGATTATGTTATACACAAATTTTCTATTGATTACATATAGACTCCTACGATCATCCTTCTTTTAAATTCCTTTACATGTCCAAATCAAATGTGTATACTGTAATCGGTTACAGAATGATAAATATCTAATTCTTGTAGGAATTAGTTTGTTAGAATTTGTTGAAATAATTCTATTTGTTGCTTTTAATTCTCATGTATGAGATCAAACACATGATTTGTTTGTGGTTTTTTATTCGTATGATATGAATGTTTATATGAAACTAACTGTAGGACCTGAAGATGAAGGGAAAGAAAATGCGGAGGTGAAGGAGGGGGGAAATGGTGAAAAGAAGAAGAATGGTGAGTAGGAGAATGGGTGAATTACAATCCCTAAGAAAGTATCACACAAAAACCACCAAAAAAACGGAGATGCTGAAAAGACAGTCGAAGGAAACGATGGCAATGGCTAGGAAAATCATGGTGTTGAGCGTGGTAACAGCTCCGACCAGCTGACGGGGGCCGGAAACGGTGAGAGGCCAAGAAATAAAAATGTAAACAGGAACAATCGCGGTGATAAGCATAGTTAGTTAAAAACAATACGTGTATTAAAATACGGCGAGTATTGAACGGAAAAATTATCAAAAGAGACGGTAAAAAATGTGTAGAAAAAATCGTTGACTTTTAAAAAACGGAAAAACACGTGTAATTCGTAAAATTCGGCTGTAACACCCCCAAATTTCCTTTCCTTATTAAACACATTTTATCGAGAACCAAAACACAAATAAGGAAATTCAGAGGTGTCACTCCGCACTCAAGTCAAAGACCCGAATGCAAGGAGATTTCGAAAGCCAGAATATAAATGTCTAATGGTCTAAAATAATCTATTATAATCCAATAATTAAATTACAACAATCCAAAATCCGAAATATGAAATACGAAATAGTCTAAGTGTTATTAATGGTCTATAGCTTAAAGTTAAGCTTTATTTGATTCAAATAATATCTAGTGAGTCGTTGTCCCCGCATTGCATCAAACACTCCAAACCTGTGGTGGATTTAAAACACAAAAACCACAGTTGAAAAAGTCAGTGAAATTGAGTAAGCTAACACCTCAACTCGTAGAAAACCGAAATCCTTACCTGGATTTTGAAAATGTTTTAGGTTTTATTTTCGAAAACACACTTAGCACATACTCCATATCAACCAAATGAATTCAAATCAACAACACAAGATTAAATTACACAAATCTACAATCATTATCCAAGTTTTATTAAATGAGGAATCCACTTCGAGTCTCCAATCCACTCCAACGTATTACTTCACCATTTTGGTAATTCATTTCAATATATATATAACCAAAGACTACTAGACCTTAAGTGTGCACACCCCCTATTAAGTATTTTTAACCCAATAGAGTAGTACTAGAGCCAACCCACTTAAAGACCGATGCGGTGAGACTATAATTAGGAATCGATGCGACTCCGTCACGATAATTAGGAGCAACTCCGAGGCTCCGACACATTAATTAGGAGCAACTCCGAGGCTCCGACACATCAATTATATCACCATACTCCATCCAATCTCCATACCACTAATTAATGAGAGTTCACATTCATAATTAGATCAATCATAAGCCAATCACAACTAATACCACATATCAAATCCACCTTACATTTCCATTGCAATAAACCACACAAGTATAACATAATAATCATAAAGAAACTGAATCGTTCTCCACCTAGCATGATACTAAGTTCTCATCCAATCACACCATTCACATATAGCACATAAGTTTGAAAAGTTTCTACAAGTTTAAGAAAGGTTGAGCATGCTAGCTTACCTTTTAATTGCACACAAGAATACGATAGTACAACGCTCACTATTATTCTTCGTCTACGAACTCAGATTCTACAATTATACAAATGACATTCCCAAATTAACATTCAATCTTATCAACCAACCAACCAAACAACCAACTATATTCCTATATGTTAGTATGATCCTATATGCAATGCAGGATTATGACAATACCAAATCCAAACCAACAATTACCAATTATCCAATAATTATAATTATATTTCAATAATTTTTTTTTTAATAAAACTCAAATAACATCGAAATTATTATAAAAATTCCCAAAGGCCTAAAATTAGTTTCAAAAAAAGAATTTAACTTATAAAAATTAACCCTTAATTATTCTAATTTAACTAGAACTTATTTTAACCACTTAAACTATGTTTTATTGATTAAAAACAACGTCTTATTACTTAAAAATCCATAAATCCGAAAATAATAAAATATTTTTCGAAAATCAGAAAAATAAATTAATAACAACCAGATTTCGAAAATCCCAATTAATATTATAATTTGAGCTAATTAAAATAATTTATAACACTAATCTCATAATTAAAATTAGAAGCAATTTCTACAAAACATGAACGAATCGCAATCTAACTCACCAACTAAATTCATGAACCCTAATTAATAAGAATCAATCCTCCATAACATACAGTAGTCGAAAATCAACCAAAACGAATTTATAATATTAGCTTAATTAACCCTTAATCACAGATTAATCCCAAAACTCAAAAACAACCCAAAACTAATGAAAGATGAAAACTTTAATCAACAAACTTACTCTAATCAAATTACCCATCACCAAAAACATCTAATAACAACAATTAATCACAAAATCAAACAACAAACACCGACACAAGAATCGTTCTTGTGGAAGAACGAGTACAGAGGGAAAGGGAGGACATGAAAGGGAACATTACCCACGTCGGGGAAGAGAAGGGACAATGAGATGGGGGCGATCACCGGCTAGAAAAGGCGGCAGGAGGCGTCGGAGCTGGGGCGGCGTCGTGGTGAAGAAGACAAAAGAAAAGAGACGGGAGGCAGAGGAGGCTCTGTTTTTTTTTTTTTATATATAGAAGAGGGGGGTTGTGTCGTGATGTTGGAGAGAGAATGGTGATGGGTTTTTTTTTTGTGCTTTTTTTTTTTTTTTTTTTTTTTGCTATAATAATTAATTCAATTTTTGCTATAATAAATTACTTAATAATACTAATATATTATTATAATATTTACCGAATTTTTGGGATATTACATCGGCTTTGTTTTCAAACATTCGGGCAAAACAATCGGAACAAAATCTTTCCTAAATAGGGTAAAATAAAGCCACTTGAAATCAAAAAAAGCTTTGAAATTTTTTCTACGATATATTTTACCAAGTGATAGTAGGAAACAATGGCGAATGTAGAAAAAATAGGAATTCGGCGTTGCGAAACTTAACAGAAAAGAAGTTGATTATTAGAAAATCAAAGTTTTTTTGACCAATAATTCGTGATAAACGTTTAATTCATGTTTCAAACGGGAGGGTGGATTTTTTTTCCTTTTTAAATGCGATCATCTATTAATTCATTTTTTTCATGCGTTTTTTTTTTTTGGAAAATACGCAATACGCTTATTAAACGAGTTTTAAACGGGAAAAAACTAACAAAGGTAATAAGAGAAGGGGTAATGCTGCTTATGGAAATGGCTCTGATGCTAACCATAGCTCCGAAGGCTGAGCTTTACACTTTTCTGATGTTGATCTGTTTTGATTTACTAGAATACGATAACCATTGTATATTTATGTTGTGGTTTGTCCATTTTTCCTTCTTAAATTGTGTCACATTGTCGTAATGTAGCTGTGTAACATACATATCAATTGCATTTATATATATATGTGTACATATTGTGCATTGCCCTAAATCGATGCAATTCCTAAATAAGCGCAATGAAACCAAAAGCTCATGCTCGTACTTTATGTAATGAATTTGATTGGTTTTTAGAGGTTAATGGAATTGCAGCGTATATGCAATGATGCTGTGGTGGTTGAATCTTCCAATGGTGAAGAGTCTGGTGAAAAGGAAACAACCGAGGAGGTTAATGGCAGTGTTCTAATGCGTGAGGAAACAGAAGAAGAGAAGAAAGAGAGGTTAAAACGGGAAAAGGACGAGGAAGACAAGAGGAAGCGGCTAGAAGAGTATTTCGAAAAATCGAGGAAGAGGAAAGAAGAGGAAGCTGACGTAATTCACCTGTCAATGAAAACTTGATCAATACACATATATAAACCTAGAATAACATTGGCTAAAGTGTTAGCTAGTTTTATTTTGGTTTTAGGGTTAAAATCTCATTGAAAACTAGTTATTTTTATGAGATTTTTGGAGAGATTCGGGTGGATCAAGGGAGGAGGTTTCCTAACTTGGAAACTCAAGATTAAGGGGGAGGATCCCCATTTAATAGCAGCTCAAGAACCTTATTTGAAGGTGTGTCATATTTCCTCCTAATTAAGGTAGAAAAACTTGTTTTACACACTTCTTCATGCTTTAATCTTACATACTAAAGATCCTTAGCTAAACCTTAATTCGGAGTAATTAAGTACTAATTAGAGGAGTCTAATTAGAGGCTAAATAACTTTCAAGTGGTATCAAACCATCGGTTTAAGTTGCATGTTAATTTTAAGCATTAATTAGGTTAATTAGTAACTTAATTAATATTTGATGATAAAAATTGGTTTTATCATACAAATTAAAGTTGCATGTGATGTTTTGGGCATTTGGATGCTCCAACCGAAATTTTGGTATTTAGGAATTTATTTGCTTATTTTTGGTTGTTTATACAAGATTTATGTTTTTTTCTCATTAATTGGTAATTATATTAACATGCATGTTAATTTAAGAAATTTGTAAATTTAACACAATTATAATTAGTATAATTCCATAAATTATTTCATAATTTTTTTGGCCATTTGTTAGTAATTAGTAATAATATAAATGGTGGAAATTGATTTCCTAAGAGAAAATGGAACGATTTTTCGAAATAATGCTCAAAAAACAAATGTTAAACAAAATGGGTCGGGAAAAAACTTATTCAACATAATGGGGTGCACAACACCCATTTGTAAAACCGCCAAGTAGTATGGCGGTTTCTGGACTTGTGAACAGTAAAACAGAAATCTCAAATTTTGTGAACATTAAAACCGCTACGGGCCCTGGCGGTTTTACACACTGTAAAACCGCTAGTCCCCGTGGTGGTTTTACTATGCACAATTTTTTTTTTGTTTTTTTTTTTTTATTCTTAAAACCGCCAATTGTTGTGGCGGTTTTACATATGGGTGATGTGCACCCCATATGGTTGAACAAGTTTTTTTTTTCACCCATTTTGTTTAACATTATTTTTTCAAGCACTATTTCGTTAAATTGTTGTTCGAGAAAATCGCCAAAATAATTTTGCAAATTTTTTGTCCTTTTTAGCAACTGGTTGTGAGCATAAATCACATAAATAAATATTTTCTAAATTTTTCATAATTAGTTATGATTTATTTAAATATTTTCGGGTTTATTATGTGATTTTTGGGCAAATAGTTAGCAAATATATTCAAATTAAGTTAATTAATTCAGTTTTATATTAAAAAACTAATTAGTTGGTTGTTAGTTTAAACTTAAAAGGCGTTTTAAGTGTTGATTATTTATTCTAATAAGATAGAATAAAAAAAATCCTAAATTTACCGGGCTACTTATACTATAAAGTAGAAAATCTGATTTTTGGTCTTATTTGCATGATTCTAAGTATAGTATGGCCATAGAGTACTATAGTATCGGTACTGTACCGAAATGTAAGGATGGTATCCGATTGGTTTGTAATAATTGCGATTTCGTATCGCCGGTTTGTAATAGTATTTAATTTTAATTTTTTTTTTAAATGTATAATAGGATAGTCCATATGTACATTTGTTTATAATTGAAGATCGACGCTTTCGTGAAGCCAATGGTTGGTAGATCGATATCGAAGTGAATACGGAGCCTTTGAAGCATTTGAAGCCTAGTTTAGGTTTAATTGCTTTTACTAGGTTCTACTCTTATGGCCATACTAGAACTTGGATTAATTTGATGCATGCTTGGTTTAATTTTTGCACAATTAAAACCAAATGAAAATCCCACATTGTCATATCCATTATCGATGACTCGCTAAAATTAGTTCACTTAAAGCGATAGATAAAATATGACAAGATCTCTCCCTAAAAGTAAAATCGAGATTTAGTCCTTCCACAATTCACGCCTATGCAACCCTTATTCATTAGGGGCACGCTCGCCCTAGCGGGGTGTATCGTTTTTACCTTGGGCGAGTAGGTTAATAAATAGTTATTATGAGTGAATTTTGGTTTAATCTCGATGTGACTTGCAATACAAGTCTTGCAATCCGGGACTAGAGGATTGATTTAGTTAAAATCGATCAACCGAGAGTTGTAAGTGTAGAATCAGTCAAGTGTTGGTTCACCGAAATTTCAATAATTTAGGATGTATCGCCCTCTGCTTGCCTATGTTTATATAAGATCGGATCTCGGAATCATTTACATAATTTAGAGAGATCATTATATAAATGCCTAAATTCACAAATTATTGATTAAATGTGAATTTGACGATGAATTTAATCTATTGTTTTTCCCACGTTGTAGTTTAAAATTCAAAAATGGCTCAAACGTCCAATTCAATAATATCCAAAGACTCTTGACTTCATAATTTTATGGAAAAGAATGAATTAAAGATGGATGGAAACAATTTTACTAATTGGGAGTTAAACCTGCGACTAGCCCTTCAATCTGGTAGAAATTAAAACAACGTTTGTTTTCTATACGAACCCCCGATTCCTGCTCCAGGTCCCGATCCCACCCTTGAAATGATACTATTGTATCAAGAGTACGAGCATGTATTGATTTTTGCTATGCACCCGCGTTTAAAGAAACGCATGATTAATCTCAGTGCATATCAAATATTCGCTAGGCTAACGACTAGTTTCTCACAAAAGCCGCGAATACTTCAATACGAAGCAACTTCGAGTTTCTTTGAGACTAAACTCTCAAAGGGCCAACCAGTTGGTCCTCAAGTTCTCAAATTTATTGAGAATGTTGAATCTCTTGAGAAGTTAGTGTAATAAAATGTATTTTTGTTGATTTTTTTTAGAATTTAAATATTATTTTGAGCATAATTAAAATCTATTTTATCAAAAAGGGAGCATTTCACAAAATTATCATTAAAAAAATTTAATTAAAGTTTTCAGATTTTCCCTTATATAAATTAAAATTTGTTGGGAACTTATTTTACACAAGTATTATTGCAAAAGAAATTTTCAAGACTCACTGTATAAATCAATCAAGTTGAATTGGGATTCAAAGGAATTGACTAGTATTGTTCCTAAAAGTTGAATGATATTTCCTAAAAGTCAAATTACAATTACCAAACAATGCCATTAAATCTTTCACACCACATACTCCCAACCTAGGTAGCACCGAAACGGACACGGACACGAAACGGACACGGGAAACGGCAGTCCGAAAATTGTAGGACACGGACACGCACAATTTAAATTATATAAAATACATATTTTATGTTTGAAAAAGTATATAACTAATTGAAATATTACTTTACTATTATATTAATACTGAATATATTATAAAACTTAGATTAAGAATTATATATATTACGATATTCAAAGAAACATCGATAGCGTAATTCATTTTTGATGATAAATACTCTTCAACTCACGCCTTTATTATCAATCTTCTATTAATTTTAGATTCTTGAACTGTATAAAAGTGTCCTAGAGTTTCCCAATAAGCAAAAATATCAATATAATAATGGACACCGATTCAAGAGTTACGGACACCTATTGTCAAGTGTCGTGTCGGTGTCGGTGTCCGACACGGTGTCGAACACGGACACGCTAGATCATGGAAGTGTCCGTGCTAGTCAGTATAATTGGGAACTAGTTACCCCTTTTCACTTCCCAAACTCATTTGACGTAAAACACATCAAAAAAAAAAAAAACAAAAAAAAGAGAGAGAGACTCACGTAGAACATCATCAGACGCCCCAACTTCGGCCACCCTTTGGCGACTTCTTACCTGCGCCGACACCAGCTCACTGCCCTCACGACTTCCGCCGTCCAGCTGCGCCGCCACGGCCGTTTTTCGGCCTCGTTTTCTACCGAACGACGCGCTGTTATCCACCCCTTTTTTCGGCCGTTTTCTGTCCAACTTTCTGCGCGTTTTTCGGCCATTTTCCAGCGAAGCTCCGGCCATAATCTCCACCCCAATCTTCCACTTCATTCCCTTATCACGTAGCTTCAATTTGGTACACTTTCTTTCACTAAATCTCAAATTTGATTTTCAATTGTAAAGTGAATTTTAATTCGAATTTCTGGAAAATTATCATGTTTTAGTTCAATTAAATGTTTTATAATCGTTGTTTCATGTTGAAAAATCATTTGTTACGAATTATATGAGTTGGGTATATCGTTTGGGGATTATTTGAAGGATTTATAATGCTTTTAGAAGGAATTTTGTATAAAAAAATCCGAAAATCCGAAAATGGAAAAATGGTTATGTTTTTAATGAATTTCTTTGTGGTATAGGTTGTATGATGAATATAAGTTTTTGTTTGAGATGTATATAAGTTGGGTATTGCATTTGGGGTTTGATTGAGTGATTTTGTGAAGAATTGAGTGATGAATTAGTGTGTTGTGTTTATGGAAGGTATAGTAGTGTTGGTTGTTATTCTTGTGGCTTTTGTTGAGATTTTGGGTCATTATTGAATTGATTTAGTTCTTGGACAGATTGTTATTGCATTGTTAAGGTTTAAACTTGGTTGTTAAGGCATATATGGTGGGTTTTCAAATTAGTTTGTATGTATGTGAATTGTTGGCTAAATTGGGAATGTTTAGTAGTAAAAGATTAATTAAAGGTGGAATTTAGGGTGTATTATGGTCTGGTCATGTTATGAAATGGGTGATTGTGAAGTGATTAATGTGAGATTATAGTATATATATATGTTCCTATTAGTGTATAGTTGAAGTTGGGTGAATTTGGTATCGTTTAAAGGTCGTTTGGTTACGTTTGGAAGCATGTGTATAGGTTATCAATCGGTTAATGATATTCATACTAAAATGAAGAGTATGGGAGTTAGAAGGTTATTAGAGGATAGTTGAGATGTATGGATGTTTGTTGGTTAGATTGCGAATTTATAGCGTTCTTCCGATGTATGTGTTTGTCCTTTTGGTTACGGTGTATAGTAGATGTCATGCATATCATAAGCATATCCATAAACACACTTTAGGAGCATAACTAATTGTAATGCATATCATATATTCATGTAGAGTCTGAGTTCGTAGAAGAGCAATTTAGGACTTGCTGAATTACCGTAAGACTATTTTGGTGTTCAAGGTAAAAGTTTTATTATCTCCTTTAAAAGTATCTAGTTACGATTTGTTAATCAAAAGTGATTTATGATTGTTTGGCAATGGATGTGTTTTAAAGAATGTTTGAGAACTTTAGAACCAAAAGTTTATCGATGAATTTAATAAGAGCTTGTGTTTTATCTTTGCCTGACTATTTGAGAAATGTTTGAGATGGTTATATAAGGAATTTCTTATTTGGCGCTAACTCTATTGAGGGAGTTAATAGGAGTACAAGGTGACTGTAATGGTCTGTTTGATTATTTGTGCACAATGTATATATAAATGGGGTGGATTGATCCTCCACCCCGAACCTTTATCTTCTCCCCATGGGAATAGGTTCCGAGGGGGATGCATGCATTCGGGGAATACTAGTTTGAGGAGACGGCCCTGTAGTGAAGGAAATTAGTTTGAACAAGAAGTAAAGAATTGTTGAACTTCTAAATTTGGAATGTTTATTTCTTAGTCCTTCGTTTGTTTTGTAGACATGTTATCTGGATCAAAATGCTCTTATTACTCTAAATGATTGCGAACAATAATTATATTTCGCTTTTAACGTCTCTGTTTCGTTGAGCATTTCAAGGATTAAAGTTTCAATATCTTTTATAATTGAGAAAAACTTTCCGACATTGTTTTCTAGATAAGAGACTTCTTGCTCAACCCTTTTTTGGTTGACGTTTTCTACTTTTAGTTTTACAGGTTGGTAGTTGATTTTTCCTTCCAGGTTTTCCAAGGGCAAGAGAGACGATCACCATCTAATTTATAAGTCTTTTCTCGGCTTATTACCTTTCGGTTTTGCTTCCGCACTCTATTATGTCTTTTGAGGAGTATTTCGATTTATACTATTATGTAATAAGATTTAAATTTTTATTCGAGATGTATAGATCACTAGTGTGTTTCCCTTTTGCCTTAACAATTTATTTTAGGAGTCGATCGTGGCGGTAACACTCCCAATTATCCGTGTTTTCAATTAATAATTATTTCTTAAAATCCCAGGAAATTGGGGGTGTTACAGTTAGGTTGCCCAATTTCTGATGATTTTGCGGTATACCGTCTGCTTACTTATTTGGCTGCAACATTCGGTCCTTTTAGGACGAATTACAACATAAATGGTTTATAGAAAAATCTTCATGAATTGCATGCCATGCTTGTACAACATGAGAGGGATATGGTGTCTAGTGGGAGTGAGAATAGAGATGTTTTATCAATGGCGGAAAACACAAAAGGGGATATTTAAGAACGGTGTAGGAAAGGGTAAGAAACTCGCGCGTGGCAAAGGAAAAGGAAAAGTTGCTTCGGGTAACAATTCTATTGCTAAGAAAGGCGCGACTCTCGATCAGAAATGCTTCCATTGTGGAAATTTTGGCCATTGGAAGCGAAATTGCTCAAAATACCTGGATAAGAAGAAGTCGAAACCAGGTATCCATATGATATTGGATGTGGATCTCACCTTTGTAATCACTTGCTGGGGCTGACGAAGGCACGTCGGCTGGCAAAAGGGGAAGTTGAACTTCGTGTCGGGAATGAAGCTAAAGTAGCTGTCGTATCAGTAGGAACGTAGATTCTGACACTTGACTCTGGGCTAGAGTTGTATCTAAATAACTGCTATTTTGTACCAACTTTATGTAAGAATATAATTTTCGTTTCTGTTTTGGACGCTGAAGGTTTTGAATTTTCAATACGAAACAGTAGTTATACCTACTTGTTTAATGATATGGTGTACGGAACAGCCAAATTTATAAACGATATTTACGTTTTAGATTTGACAAATAAGGTTTATCATAACGAATAAAAGGCTCAAAATAGGAGATCCCGATCTATCCTACCTTTGGCATTGTCGTTTAGGGCATATAAACGAAAAATGCATTGAGATTTTGTAGCCAATGGAGTTCTTAAACCATTTGATTTTGGATCTTATGGTACATGCGAATCTTGTCTTTTAGGCAAGATGACTCGTGCACTGATGTGGTGTGATTGGTGTGCGTTAAGGGAGCCGATTTTATAGTGATTCTATTGTCCCAGTGTATCGGTTTGGTTGGAGCTTTATTGCGGGATTTTAGAAGCTTTTAGGATTCGGAGATCAATGGTGACTAATCGACGATCGAGCGGCCGAGCCATCGAGAAACGTGCTACCACAAGGCGAGAAGCGGCCGATCAACCTTTGAAGATCATGCACATCAACACCCCTTGACTTAGGAGTAGGGTCATTTGAGTCAAGGAAAGAAGCGGAGAAAGGAGGAAAATTCCAAGTTCCTCGACTCGAGAGGAACTAGCCTCGAGTCGAGGATTTCCTCAATCGACTCGAGGAGGATGTTCCTCGAGTCGAGCGAACGCTCGACTCGAGGATCCCTTTCCTCGAGTCGAGAAAGGTAGCTTCCGGGAAGCTTCTTAGAGGCTTTTGACGGTTTATTTTCGCCTAAATATCTATTTTGTCTTCTAGTGTTTTGTACTTAGATTAATTAAAGGGGCATGAACCCCTCCCTAAAATCTATCACTTTTCATTATATTTTTCATCTAGTTTTCATTTTTAGAGATAGTTTTAGAGAAAGATTTTTATTCAAATATTAGCAAAAATAGTTATGGGTTTTAATCCCAAAATAGTGTAATAATTAGTATGGGAGGCTAATCCCCTTCCTATACTCTTGGTGTAATCAACATCTTCATCCTATGTATTAGTAAGATTTATTCTCTCTAATTTGCCTCTTTTTCATTGTAATTAATTTCTTGTAATTCAATGCATGATTTATCCTTGTTTTATCTAATTAGTTACTAGATTAGACTTGGGTATTTCATATGCTTGGTTGATAATTGATGGTTTTGATTATTAGCCTAAAATTGAGCAACTTTCACATGATTAGTGTATGGTTATGACTAACTTGTGATTGGGGAATTAATTAGACAACTAATATATTAAATTTGATTAATGTCGCGGTTGCGGCTAATTAGATACTAATTTGGGTTGTTCATAATCCTTTATTAATCCTTACTCTTCATGGCTTTGGTTGTGATTTGTTTGAGTGGTCACTAGACAAATTAGGACTACAAGGAGGGGAATTTGGTAGGGGTTGCTCAATTTCCCCATAAAAGTGGATTAATTGGTTTAAACCGGAATTATCTATGAATTGACATAATTATAGAGAGGTAAAACTTGTTATATTAGGGTGTTCGATTAGATTATCACCTAGAGTCGCTTTAATCAATTTGATATTTCGTTTATTTCCTTTTACTCAAACTCAACCCAAAAACCCCTCATTTAATTGCTTTATTTATTTCGTTTTAGTTTTTCCGCATAGAATTCACATATTAGGCTATCCCCTCTTCCTTGTGTTCGATACCCGCTTATCCTATTTTCTTAATAGTATTTAGTGGTAATTTGACTAATAATAATGACTTATTAGCTGTCATACACCTTTTACAGGAAAAGGAGTACGAGCTAGTAATATATTGGCCCTCATCCAAATAGATGTTTGCGGTGCAATGACAATCACAGTCAAAGGTGGTTATGACTACTTTGTCACTTTTACAGATGATTTTAGTAGATATGGCTACGTCGACCTAATCAAATATAAAA
Organism: Spergularia marina; assembly: GCA_963680865.1. Lineage (NCBI taxonomy): Eukaryota > Viridiplantae > Streptophyta > Magnoliopsida > Caryophyllales > Caryophyllaceae > Spergularia > Spergularia marina. The sequence goes on from OY804554.1 coordinate 11,441,702, forward strand.
GTGAGGTACTTGAGAAATTTATAGAATTTCAAAAGGAAGTAGAAAACCAATTAGGAAAGAAGATCAAGGCCTTACGATCAGATCAAGGAGGTGAATATCTCATTAATGACTTTGATATTCATTTGAAAGACTGTGGAATCATATCACATCTTAAACCTCCTGGTACACCACAATTAAATGGTGTAGCTGAAAGAAGAAACCGTACCCTGTTGGATATGGTAAGATCAATGATGAGTCAGACCGAGCTTCCTGATTCATTCTGGGGTTTTGCTCTCCAAACTGCCAATTTCACACTCAATAGATGCCCAACTAAATCAGCTCCGAAAACTCCATATGCGTTATGGAGAGGAAAAGTTCCTAACCTCTCATTTATCAAGATCAAGGGTTGTGAAGCATATGTAAAAAACAAGACTGACAATAAGCTTGCACAAAGATCTGATAAATGTCTCTTTGTAGGTTATCCTCTACAGACTCGAGGATATTACTTCCACAATCATCTAGAGAATAAAGTTTTATGTCTCGAGATGCTGTTTTTTAGAAAAGGTATTTGTTTCTAAAAGACAGAATGGGAGAAAATTTGAACTTAGCCAAATTCAGGAGCCACAAATGCAAAATGAGGCTCAGGATATTGTGCCAGAAGACATTCGTGAATCGTCTAGCTCTGTGGTTCCATTCTCCACTCCTAGAAGGTCAGGCAGATCAAGCCACTCACCAGATCGATAGCTAGGTGTGATCGAGGATAGTGGTGATCACTTTTTTATTTCTAGAAAGTAATGAGTCTGCAACCTACAGAGTAGCCATGACTGGACCAAATTCTGCTAAATGGTTAGAGACAATGAAATCCGAGATATGGCAATCAGGATATTTTCAAGACCAAGGTTCTTCAGTGCAAATGGATCTTTAAGATCAAGAGCGACGTGGATGGAAATCATGATATTTTCAAAGCTAGATTAGTCGCTAAAGGTTTCACGCAAGTTCATGGTTTAGACTATGACGAGACCTTTGCGCCAGTTGCAATGCTCAGATCAATTCGGAAAATCTTAGCGATTCTTGCTTTTTATGATTATGAGATATGGCAGATGGATGTTGAAACCGCCTTCCTGAATGGGTTTCTAGAAGAGGATGTATATATGGCACAACCTGAAGGTTTTATTGATCCAAACAATCCTAAGAAAACTTAAGATATCCATTTATGGTCTTAAGCAAGCATCTCGTAGTTGGAAACATTGGTTCAACCATGTGATTAAACAAAATGGTTTCACCCGAAGTGTCGAGGAACCTTGTTTATACATGAAATTTATTGGGAGTAAAGTAACTAACCTGATCCTATATGTAGATGGCATATTACTCATTGAGAATGATATCCCCATGCTTAACTCCGTTAAGGACTGGCTCGGGAAACATTTCCAGATGAAAGATTTAGGAGAAGCGCAACGCATCCTCAGTATTCGGATCTATAGAGATAGATCAAAGGGAATAGTAGCGTTAAGTATAGAAACTTATAGTGATAAGATTCTTGACAGGTTCAATATGAAAGACTCTAAAAGAGATTTCTTACCTATGGGAAGTGGGATAATTTTAAGTAATTCTCAGTGTCCAACTGATCCTAAGGATATTGAACGCATGAAATCAAAACCTTACGCTTTCGCAATCAGTTTGATCATGTACTCTATGATGTGTACGCGTCCAGACGTGTCATATGCTTTGAGTATGACAAGTCGTTACCAAGTCAATCCAGGCGAAAGCCACTAGATAGCTGTTAAGAACATCCTTAAATATTTAAGAAGGACTAAGGACACGTTCTCAGTTTTTGGAGGGGATTCTGAGCTTCGTGTAAAGGATTACGTGGATGCTAGTTTTCAAACAGATCGAGATGATTCAAAATCTCAATCAAGATATGTTTTCATACTGAATGGTGGAGCTATATGTTGGAAGAGCACCAAGGAATCGGTGATTGTGGATTCTACAACTGAGACTGAGTATCTTGCAGCATCAGAAGGTGCAAAAGAGGCAGTTTGGATCCGACATTTTCAAGAAGAATTAAATGTAGTCCATACAGCTGCGGATCCTATTGCAGTCTATTGCGACAATAGTTGAGCAATAGTTTAGCTTGGACTAGGGTGAGACTGGAGTTGATCGGGCTTTGACTCCTACAAGATTCTTTATTTAGCTTGGGCCAAACACCCCGTTACTCATGCAACTCACTTACTTGGTCCGTTGGTGCCATTCACCTGTTTGCATTAGACTTTGCTTCGAAATAGGATTTTGCTCTCTACGTATTGATTGTCGGCTATGTTAATGGAACTTTCCATAAGCTTTCCTAATGCTATCTTGTCACTAACATTCATAGACACCTCGTCCTAAAATACCTGAAAACCCTCTCCGATTGGTGCAATGACATCACCGAAAGCTTTCCTAATGCCACTCGAATGTCATCTCTCCCTAGTATAAATAAAGGCCCCCGTACCTCCTGTTTTGCATGCATAGTAGGCAAAAAACCCACATTATTAGCTTCTCCGATTGATGTGCAAAAGAGAGCCGAGACACCCATGAAAAAGCACACGAGTCTCAAATAACAATTGTCACACATACCCATGCATCCTAACTACAAATTCGTACCTACATCTTTAATACGGAGATTGGGAAAAGAGCACCATACCTATATCATCATACCTATACCATAAACACATACATCTAACCTACGACGTCCAACTACCGTAGAATATCTAATCAAATCAAGACAAGACAACTAGGCCACGTGGCATACGAGGGTCAAGACTATACCTTGGGCTCCTTGGCAAACGACACCGAGATCTGTGATATGACAACATAAGAACGTCCACCTGAGGGCCCCTATATATTTCTCAAAACAGTTTATTAAAGTGTATTATTGTTGTGCTTAATCACGTAAGTGACCTGCTCTTGATGTGTGTATCAGGTTGGTATACCTTAATCAAATTCATGTTCTATGTGTAAGTATTTTTGCGTTTTCGGCCATTTACAAAATCTGCGAGCATGATACCATCAACTCGATGGGCGAGTTTGGTGCCTTACACCTTCCTAATACGTAACCTTGCATCGAACCCCCAATCTAGGTTCGTGGGGTACCTATAAAAAAATCCCGCTAGCGACTCCGTGTAATTCACACATCTTTTCGGGAGAGTGGATCGGCAACCCGCCGGTACGGCATCTCACAGTCCACTCACGTCAGGGTATAATATCTTTGGGTCACTCGAGGAATTATGACTGAAAATGCGTGGCCACGCTCTTAAGAGATCTATGATAGATATTCCGATCAGACAGTCATAATCCAGATCGATAAAACCACTTTTGATAATGATCCAATGCAAGTTCGACCTGAAAGATGATTCGCATTGAGTGGGAGATATAACGAACAAGAGAATCGGTAACGCATGACTTGTCTCGGACAAGTGGGAGATTGGTGGAGTTGTTGTCTTCCGACAATAATGCGTTGACTAATTAAATCTAATTAGGAATAAAACCTGGGATATATTGAATATACTAAGTCAGTTGATTACCATAAATCAATAACGGTTGGCTGGCTAAAGTTTGACGTTATTGTCGTTTGACGGCGGTAATTAACTCATCCCTCTCGGTCACACCGGTAAAGAGAGTTTCTCCAAAGGATATAATATTTGTATTTAATAAAATATGATATAAACTCTAATATTTCAGTCAAAGAGTTAACTGATTATATTATGCAAAAATTTATAACTCCTACCTTTTATGTACAAAAACTTCCAAACTCCTACCTTAATTTTAAAAACTTTCCAAATCCTACCTTATAAAACAATTTTTTATCAAACTCCTACCAAAACATTGTCTCCAGCGGGTTTGACTGTTTTCCGGCGGGTTTGACCTTTCTCCCTCGTTTTCCCTTCAATTTCTGGCGCGATTTCCTTCGTTTTCCCTCCAATTTCTCCCTCTCTCTCCTATTTCCCACACTATATCAAATTGCACTCTAATTTCATCTTCTCTCTCATCTTTCTCACATCTTACACTCTCTATTCTCTCTCCTCTCATTTGCTTAATTTTTCATTTTGCAATGTCAGAGAGCACAATATGCTCATACTCCCCTTCAACCAAAGGAATCAAGTGCAACTGCTCCATACCTGCTGCGTTTCGCAAGGCAACGACCTGTGATCGGAAGTACTAATTGATCCCAATCCGTCATTACCGTTCCAGATGAGATGAGGAGAAGATGGTCGCTTTAACGTGAAGGAGAGGCTGGGTCAGGAAAAGTAAGGAGAAGATGAATTTCGGGTTACGCGGGTGGGGATTGTTGAGGAGCAAGAGAGAAATTTGTGAAGGAAAGGAAAAAAAATGGGTGGAATGAAATGGGGGGAGGGTGGAGGAGTTACGCGGGTGAGGAAGATGAGAGAGGTGATCAAATGATCACGTGCAAGACCTGTGATAAGGTCAATGTCCGCCGGAAAACAGTCAAATCTGCCGGAGACAAAGTTTTGGTAGGAGTTTGATAAAAAATTATTTTATAAGGTAGGATTTGGAAAGTTTTTAAAATTAAGGTAGGAGTTTGAAAGTTTTTGTATATAAAAGGTATGAGTTAGAAATTTTTCCTTATATTATTCTATGAGTTCAGAACTCAGTTCGTATAAATTACAGTTTTTGTGTGAATTGTCAATATCGACAATTAGCCAATTAAATTACAAAGAGTTTTAATTTTAGCTAAAATGATGTAATCAGTAATTATTTCATAGTGATATAATAATTAATTAACACTTAAAGAAATAAGTATACAAATTATACCAAATAGTCACATAAGATGTTTAGGTGTATAATTTGATGCATGGGAGATATGGGTTTATGATAATAACTATAATTCTCAAGCTATGCACGTCTAAGGAATTTCTTAGTAGATATAATTTTTAATATTATTTAGTTTCCTAATAATAAAGGAGCCTATGAGGTTTCCGAATTGTTCTAGTTTAAGTAAGCCGGAATTAAGAAAAGTTCTATTTGAACCTTACCTTATTCTTTAAGGTCTAGATGTGTTTATTTAGTACAAATAGAGAGTCTTATTGTATTGTTTTAGATAGACAGACTTCAGATTTCAGTTGAGTATTAATATCGAAGAGTCTAAGGGAGTTTCCTTCAAATTCTTTGTGTGGTTGCTTGCGGGCGAGAAACTCATGCGTGAGTGCTAAATCCTTTGAGGAGGATCGAAGTAAGGGTTGCGGCTCTTTGAATTCGGCAGATTCAATTACTTGCGGGTATTGAATCATATCTTTATTGTTTTTCTTTACTTTATTTCCATATAAACACAAAAGCACAAAAATAGGTTCTTTTAGTTTTTAATTCCGCTGCAAATACTCTTAGTTTGTTAATTCTAGTTTAACATACGCATCATAATTAGTAAGGGCAAAATAGTCATTTTGCCACCACAACTATATGTAATATGTTTTATGGTCAAACACATAACATACATCATTTTTACAAACAAACAACTTATTTTTAGAGGGAGAATAAGAGAAAACCTTCATTTTCTCACAAAATTCAGCCACTTCCTCATATCTCTAAAGATCAAGTTTTCTTCATTGCATGTCAATAAAAATTTGATCAATACACATAACTAAACCTAGAATAACAGTGGCTAAAGTGTTAGCTAATTTTATTTTGGTTTTAGGGTTAAAATCTCATTGAAAACTAGTTCTTTTTATGAGATTTTTAGAGAGCTTCTTTGGTGGATCAAGGGAGGAGGTTTCCTAACTTGGAAACTCAAGATTAAGGAGGAGGATCCCCATTTAATAGCTCAAGAACTTTCTTTGAAGGTGTAGTCATATTTCCTCCTAATAGGTATAAAAACTTGTTTCATACACTTTTTTATGCTTTAATCTTACATGCAACTAAAGATCCTTAGCTAATCATAATTAGGAGTAATTAAGTACAAATTAGAGGAGTCTAATTAGAGGCTAAATAACTTTCAAGAAGAAACAAGAAGAATTAAAACTCCTAACTCGGAAAGAGAAAGCAATGAGAGTGGTGGCTGCTGACAAGGATCTCAAAAACATGATGCTGCTTGCTAAGAAGGAACTTCCTGAGGAAGTACTGGTGAGTTTGACTTTAATACTACTCTATTTTCTGCTGACAGGTTGGTAGACAGTAGAGACTACAGTTGATTGCGCGATCATTCAGTATGTAATTGAATTCCATTTGCGCCATTGTAGATTGTCGAGAGAGAGAAGCCGAAGGGGAAATTTGTCCTTGCAGGGAAATCTGTCCTTGCCAATTCTGTAAGTGTTACCTCTGTCTGTTTAGGTAGAGTAGCAGGTTATCGAACAATATCTAATGCCGCAATGTATCTGGTTTGTTTAGTCATCTGAGGAGAGTCTAAAGATGAGTGATAGCTCTGAGAAGAAGGACCGTAATATCCAGTGGTAAGTTATGCCCTCATAGTTCGTTATGTGGTTTTATCTGATTTGTGTTGTCGTATATCATAAGTTTCCTGATATATCACAATTCAGAATATAGCTCGAGTGAATTATGAAATTCTCATACTGATTATTAAACAACCATTGTGCAGGCTGCTATGGTAGCTAAAATATTTAGATATGGCGGTGGTGTAAGGGGACGAGACAGAGACTGTGGCAACCAGGTCAACGTTGACAGTAAGTCACCTTCTGGTGATGCTCCAAAAAGCCAAGGCGTGAGGAGAAAGCTTCCCTCTGAGTTTGTAACAACCCTAAACTTTCGACCAAATTAAATAAACGAAAACCTAGGATTATTATGCCACAATTAACTATCCAAGTTAATTGCAAGGCGAAACCAAATTAAATAAATACAAAATATAAGTAATAAAGAAGTACGACAGCAGAAGACTTATTCAAAGTTTACAAAATCCAAATCTGAAATCCCAATAAATAATAAATGTATAATATTTGTGTAAATGAATTGACCCCCATGTATGCAGACGTCCACAAGCTCACCAAATCACCTTCAAAGAAACCTGTCAACTGCACCATCGAGAAAATGACACACCCCCTGAATAGGGTAGGGACAAATCCAAACAATAGAACGTCAGCAAACAGGTTGAGTAAGAAACAATAGAGAGACAAGAAGAAGATACGCGCCTTAGTGGCGCGTAGCTAAACAGATTAGACTTAGCTCAAAAGAATGATACAAGAACCAACAAACCATACATTATTATTTCAAATAATAAGAATATTAACAAAATTCCGAATCCCATATATTGATGGTTGGGTCCTACCCCTAACCGAACCACAACTAGAGCATCCACCCATTAACATAACAATCCTATAAGACTCAAGTATGCGCACACTTCCCTTTGAGGACCTGATGCATGAGAGATATGGGTTTATGATAATAACTATAATTCTCAAGCTATGCACGTCTAAGGAAGTTCTTAGTAGATATAATTTTTATTATTATTTAGTTTCCTAATAATAAAGGAGCAATGAGGTTTCCGAATTGTTCTAATTTAAGTAAGTCGGAATTAAGGAAAGTTCTATTTGAACCTTACCTTATTCTTTAAGGTCTATATGTGTTTATTTAGTATAAATAGAGAGTCTTATTGTATTGTTTTTGATAGACAGACTTCATATTTTAGATGAGTATTAATATCGAAGAGTCGAAGGGAGTTTCCTTCAAATTCTTTGTGTGGTTGCTTGCGGGCGACAAACTCATGCGTGAGTGCTAAATCCTTTGCGGAGGATCGAATTAAGGGTTGCGGCTCTTTGAATTCGGCAGATTCAATTACTTGCGGGTATTGAATCATATCTTTGTTTTTCTTTAGTTTATTTCCATATAAACACAAAAGCACAAAAATAGGTTCCTTTAGTTTTTAATTCCGCTGCAAATACTCTTAGTTTGTTAATTCTAGTTTAACATACGCATCATAATTAGTAAGGGCAAAATAGTCATTTTTCCACCACAACTATATGTAATATGTTTTATGGTCAAACACATAACATACATCATTTTTACAAACAAACAACTTATTTTTAGAGGGAGAATAAGAGAAAACCTTCATTTTCTCACAAAATTCAGCCACTTCCTCATATCTCTAAAGATCAAGTTTTCTTCATTGCATGTCAATAAAAATTTGATCAATACACATATCTAAACCTAGAATAACAGTGGCTAAAGTGTTAGCTAATTTTATTTTGGTTTTAGGGTTAAAATCTCATTGAAAACTAGTTCTTTTTATGAGATTTTTAGAGAGCTTCTTTGGTGGATCAAGGGAGGAGGTTTCCTAACTTGGAAACTCAAGATTAAGGAGGAGGATCCCCATTTAATAGCTCAAGAACTTTCTTTGAAGGTGTAGTCATATTTCCTCCTAATAGGTATAAAAACTTGTTTCATACACTTTTTTATGCTTTAATCTTACATGCAACTAAAGATCCTTAGCTAATCATAATTAGGAGTAATTAAGTACAAATTAGAGGAGTCTAATTAGAGGCTAAATAACTTTCAAGAAGAAACAAGAAGAATTAAAACTCCTAACTCGGAAAGAGAAAGCAATGAGAGTGGTGGCTGCTGACAAGGATCTCAAAAACATGATGCTGCTTGCTAAGAAGGAACTTCCTGAGGAAGTACTGGTGAGTTTGACTATAATGCTACTCTATTTTCTGCTGACATGTTGGTAGACAGTAGAGACTACAGTTGATTGCGCGATCATTCAGTATGTAATTGAATTCCATTTGCGCCATTGTAGATTGTCGAGAGAGAGAAGCCGAAGGGGAAATTTGTCCTTGTAGGGAAATCTGTCCTTGCCAATTCTGTAAGTGTTACCTCTGTCTGTTTAGGTAGAGTAGCAGGTTATCGAACAATATCTAATGCCGCCATGTATCTGGTTTGTTTAGTCATCTGAGGAGAGTCTAAAGATGAGTGATAGCTCTGAGAAGAAGGACCGTAATCCAGTGGTAAGTTATGCCCTCATAGTTCGTTATGTGGTTTTATCTGATTTGTGTTGTCGTATATCATAAGTTTCCTGATATATCACAATTCAGAATATAGCTCGAGTGAATTATGAAATCCTCATACTGATTATTAAACAACCATTGTGCAGGCTGCTATGGTAGCTAAAATATTTAGATATGGCGGTGGTGTAAGGGGACGAGACAGAGACTGTGGCAACCAGGTCAACGTTGACAGTAAGTCACCTTCTGGTGATGCTCCAAAAAGCCAAGGCGTGAGGAGAAAGCTTCCCTCTGAGTTTGTAACAACCCTAAATTTTCGACCAAATTAAATAAACGAAAACCTAGGATTATTATGCCACAATTAACTATCCAAGTTAATTGCAAGGCGAAACCAAATTAAATAAATTCAAAATATAAGTAATAAAGAAGTACGACAGCAGAAGACTTATTCAAAGTTTACAAAATCCAAATCTGAAATCCCAATAAATAATAAATGTATAATATTTGTGTAAATGAATTGACCCCCATGTATGCAGACGTCCACAAGCTCACCAAATCACCTTCAAAGAAACCTGTCAACTGCACCATCGAGAAAATGACACACCCCCTGAATAGGGTAGAGACAAATCCAAACAATAGAACGTCAGCAAACAGGTTGAGTAAGAAACAATAGAGAGACAAGAAGAAGATACGCGCCTTAGTGGCGCGTAGCTAAACAGATTAGACTTAGCTCAAAAGAATGATTCAAGAACCAACAAACCATACATTATTATTTCAAATAATAAGAATATTAACAAAATTCCGAATCCCATATATTGATGGTTGGGTCCTACCCCTAACCGAACCACAACTAGAGCATCCACCCATTAACATAACAATCCTATAAGACTCAAGTATGCGCACACTTCCCTATGAGGACCTGATGCATGAGAGATATGGGTTTATGATAATAACTATAATTCTCAAGCTATGCACGTCTAAGGAAGTTCTTAGTAGATATAATTTTATTATTATTTAGTTTCCTAATAATAAAGGAGCAATGAGGTTTCCGAATTGTTCTAATTTAAGTAAGTCGGAATTAAGGAAAGTTCTATTTGAACCTTACCTTATTCTTTAAGGTCTATATGTGTTTATTTAGTATAAATAGAGAGTCTTATTGTATTGTTTTTGATAGACAGACTTCATATTTTAGACGAGTATTAATATCGAAGAGTCAAAGGGAGTTTCCTTCAAATTCTTTGTGTGGTTGCTTGCGGGCGACAAACTCATGCGTGAGTGCTAAATCCTTTGCGGAGGATCGAATTAAGGGTTGCGGCTCTTTGAATTCGGCAGATTCAATTACTTGCGGGTATTGAATCATATCTTTGTTTTTCTTTAGTTTATTTCCATATAAACACAAAAGCACAAAAATAGGTTCCTTTAGTTTTTAATTCCGCTGCAAATACTCTTAGTTTGTTAATTCTAGTTTAACATACGCATCATAATTAGTAAGGGCAAAATAGTCATTTTTCCACCACAACTATATGTAATATGTTTTATGGTCAAACACATAACATACATCATTTTTACAAACAAACAACTTATTTTTAGAGGGAGAATAAGAGAAAACCTTCATTTTCTCACAAAATTCAGCCACTTCCTCATATCTCTAAAGATCAAGTTTTCTTCATTGCATGTCAATAAAAATTTGATCAATACACATATCTAAACCTAGAATAACAGTGGCTAAAGTGTTAGCTAATTTTATTTTGGTTTTAGGGTTAAAATCTCATTGAAAACTAGTTCTTTTTATGAGATTTTTAGAGAGCTTCTTTGGTGGATCAAGGGAGGAGGTTTCCTAACTTGGAAACTCAAGATTAAGGAGGAGGATCCCCATTTAATAGCTCAAGAACTTTCTTTGAAGGTGTAGTCATATTTCCTCCTAATAGGTATAAAAACTTGTTTCATACACTTTTTTATGCTTTAATCTTACATGCAACTAAAGATCCTTAGCTAATCATAATTAGGAGTAATTAAGTACAAATTAGAGGAGTCTAATTAGAGGCTAAATAACTTTCAAGAAGAAACAAGAAGAATTAAAACTCCTAACTCGGAAAGAGAAAGCAATGAGAGTGGTGGCTGCTGACAAGGATCTCAAAAACATGATGCTGCTTGCTAAGAAGGAACTTCCTGAGGAAGTACTGGTGAGTTTGACTATAATGCTACTCTATTTTCTGCTGACATGTTGGTAGACAGTAGAGACTACAGTTGATTGCGCGATCATTCAGTATGTAATTGAATTCCATTTGCGCCATTGTAGATTGTCGAGAGAGAGAAGCCGAAGGGGAAATTTGTCCTTGTAGGGAAATCTGTCCTTGCCAATTCTGTAAGTGTTACCTCTGTCTGTTTAGGTAGAGTAGCAGGTTATCGAACAATATCTAATGCCGCCATGTATCTGGTTTGTTTAGTCATCTGAGGAGAGTCTAAAGATGAGTGATAGCTCTGAGAAGAAGGACCGTAATCCAGTGGTAAGTTATGCCCTCATAGTTCGTTATGTGGTTTTATCTGATTTGTGTTGTCGTATATCATAAGTTTCCTGATATATCACAATTCAGAATATAGCTCGAGTGAATTATGAAATCCTCATACTGATTATTAAACAACCATTGTGCAGGCTGCTATGGTAGCTAAAATATTTAGATATGGCGGTGGTGTAAGGGGACGAGACAGAGACTGTGGCAACCAGGTCAACGTTGACAGTAAGTCACCTTCTGGTGATGCTCCAAAAAGCCAAGGCGTGAGGAGAAAGCTTCCCTCTGAGTTTGTAACAACCCTAAATTTTCGACCAAATTAAATAAACGAAAACCTAGGATTATTATGCCACAATTAACTATCCAAGTTAATTGCAAGGCGAAACCAAATTAAATAAATTCAAAATATAAGTAATAAAGAAGTACGACAGCAGAAGACTTATTCAAAGTTTACAAAATCCAAATCTGAAATCCCAATAAATAATAAATGTATAATATTTGTGTAAATGAATTGACCCCCATGTATGCAGACGTCCACAAGCTCACCAAATCACCTTCAAAGAAACCTGTCAACTGCACCATCGAGAAAATGACACACCCCCTGAATATGGTAGGGACAAATCCAAACAATAGAACGTCAGCAAACAGGTTGAGTAAGAAACAATAGAGAGACAAGAAGAAGATACGCGCCTTAGTGGCGCGTAGCTAAACAGATTAGACTTAGCTCAAAAGAATGATACAAGAACCAACAAACCATACATTATTATTTCAAATAATAAGAATATTAACAAAATTCCGAATCCCATATATTGATGGTTGGGTCCTACCCCTAACCGAACCACAACTAGAGCATCCACCCATTACCATAACAATCCTATAAGACTCAAGTATGCGCACACTTCCCTATGAGGACCTGATGCATGAGAGATATGGGTTTATGATAATAACTATAATTCTCAAGCTATGCACGTCTAAGGAATTTCTTAGTAGATATAATTTTTATTATTATTTAGTTTCCTAATAATAAAGGAGCCTATGAGGTTTCCGAATTGTTCTAGTTTAAGTAAGCCGGAATTAAGGAAAGTTCTATTTGAACCTTACCTTATTCTTTAAGGTCTAGATGTGTTTATTTAGTATAAATAGACAGTCTTATTGTATTGTTTTTGATAGACAGACTTCATATTTCAGTTGAGTATTAATATCGAAGAGTCGAAGGGAGTTTCCTTCAAATTCTTTGTGTGGTTGCTTGCGGGCGACAAACTCATGCGTGAGTGCTAAATCCTTTGAGGAGGATCGAATTAAGGGTTGCGGCTCTTTGAATTCGGCAGATTCAATTACTTGCGGGTATTGAATCATATCTTTATTGTTTTTCTTTAGTTTATTTCCATATAAACACAAAAGCACAAAAACAGGTTCTTTTAGTTTTTAATTCCGCTGCAAATACTCTTAGTTTGTTAATTCTAGTTTAACATACGCATCATAATTAGTAAGGGCAAAATAGTCATTTTGCCACCACAACTATATGTAATATGTTTTATGGTCAAACACATAACATACATCATTTTTACAAACAAACAACTTATTTTTAGAGGGAGAATAAGAGAAAACCTTCATTTTCTCACAAAATTCAGCCACTTCCTCATATCTCTAAAGATCAAGTTTTCTTCATTCCATGTCAATAAAAATTTGATCAATACACATATCTAAACCTAAAATAACAGTGGCTAAAGTGTTAGCTAATTTTATTTTGGTTTTAGGGTTAAAATCTCATTGAAAACTAGTTCTTTTTATGAGATTTTTAGAGAGCTTCTTTGGTGGATCAAGGGAGGAGGTTTCCTAACTTGGAAACTCAAGATTAAGGAGGAGAACCCCATTTAATAGGTCAAGAAATTTCTTTGAAGGTGTAGTCATATTTCCTCCTAATAGGTATAAAAACTTGTTTCATACACTTTTTCATGCTTTAATCTTATATGCAACTAAAGATCCTTAGCTAATCATAATTAGGAGTAATTAAGTACAAATTAGAGGAGTCTAATTAGAGGCTAAATAACTTTCAAGAAGAAACAAGAAGAATTAAAACTCCTAACTCGGAAAGAGAAAGCAATGAGAGTGGTGGCTGCTGACAAGGATCTCAAAAACATGATGCTGCTTGCTAAGAAGGAACTTCTTGAGGAAGTACTGGTGAGTTTGACTTTAATGCTACTCTATTTTCTGCTGACATGTTGGCAGACAGTAGAGACTACAGTTGATTGCGCGATCATTCAGTATGTAATTGAATTCCATTTGCGCCATTGTAGATTGTCGAGAGAGAGAGAAGCCGAAGGGGAAATTTGTCCTTGCAGGGAAATCTGTCCTTGCCAATTCTGTAAGTGTTACCTCTGTCTGTTTAGGTAGAGTAGCAGGTTATCGAACAATATCTAATGCCGCCATGTATCTGGTTTGTTTAGTCATCTGAGGAGAGTCTAAAGATGAGTGATAGCTCTGAGAAGAAGGACCGTAATCCAGTGGTAAGTTATGCCCTCATAGTTCGTTATGTGGTTTTATCTGATTTGTGTTGTCGTATATCATAAGTTTCCTGATATATCACAATTCAGAATATAGCTCGAGTGAATTATGAAATCCTCATACTGATTATTAAACAACCATTGTGCAGGCTGCTATGGTAGCTAAAATATTTAGATATGGCGGTGGTGTAAGGGGACGAGACAGAGACTGTGGCAACCAGGTCAACGTTGACAGTAAGTCACCTTCTGGTGATGCTCCAAAAAGCCAAGGCGTGAGGAGAAAGCTTCCCTCTGAGTTTGTAACAACCCTAAATTTTCGACCAAATTAAATAAACGAAAACCTAGGATTATTATGCCACAATTAACTATCCAAGTTAATTGCAAGGCGAAACCAAATTAAATAAATTCAAAATATAAGTAATAAAGAAGTACGACAGCAGAAGACTTATTCAAAGTTTACAAAATCCAAATCTGAAATCCCAATAAATAATAAATGTATAATATTTGTGTAAATGAATTGACCCCCATGTATGCAGACGTCCACAAGCTCACCAAATCACCTTCAAAGAAACCTGTCAACTGCACCATCGAGAAAATGACACACCCCCTGAATATGGTAGGGACAAATCCAAATAATAGAACGTCAGCAAACAGGTTGAGTAAGAAACAATAGAGAGACAAGAAGAAGATACGCGCCTTAGTGGCGCGTAGCTAAACAGATTAGACTTAGCTCAAAAGAATGATACAAGAACCAACAAACCATACATTATTATTTCAAATAATAAGAATATTAACAAAATTCCGAATCCCATATATTGATGGTTGGGTCCTACCCCTAACCGAACCACAACTAGAGCATCCACCCATTACCATAACAATCCTATAAGACTCAAGTATGCGCACACTTCCCTATGAGGACCTGATGCATGAGAGATATGGGTTTATGATAATAACTATAATTCTCAAGCTATGCACGTCTAAGGAATTTCTTAGTAGATATAATTTTTATTATTATTTAGTTTCCTAATAATAAAGGAGCCTATGAGGTTTCCGAATTGTTCTAGTTTAAGTAAGCCGGAATTAAGGAAAGTTCTATTTGAACCTTACCTTATTCTTTAAGGTCTAGATGTGTTTATTTAGTATAAATAGACAGTCTTATTGTATTGTTTTTGATAGACAGACTTCATATTTCAGTTGAGTATTAATATCGAAGAGTCGAAGGGAGTTTCCTTCAAATTCTTTGTGTGGTTGCTTGCGAGGGACAAACTCATGCGTGAGTGCTAAATCCTTTGAGGAGGATCGAATTAAGGGTTGCGGCTCTTTGAATTCGGCAGATTCAATTACTTGCGGGTATTGAATCATATCTTTATTGTTTTTCTTTAGTTTATTTCCATATAAACACAAAAGCACAAAAACAGGTTCTTTTAGTTTTTAATTCCGCTGCAAATACTCTTAGTTTGTTAATTCTAGTTTAACATACGCATCATAATTAGTAAGGGCAAAATAGTCATTTTGCCACCACAACTATATGTAATATGTTTTATGGTCAAACACATAACATACATCATTTTTACAAACAAACAACTTATTTTTAGAGGGAGAATAAGAGAAAACCTTCATTTTCTCACAAAATTCAGCCACTTCCTCATATCTCTAAAGATCAAGTTTTCTTCATTCCATGTCAATAAAAATTTGATCAATACACATATCTAAACCTAAAATAACAGTGGCTAAAGTGTTAGCTAATTTTATTTTGGTTTTAGGGTTAAAATCTCATTGAAAACTAGTTCTTTTTATGAGATTTTTAGAGAGCTTCTTTGGTGGATCAAGGGAGGAGGTTTCCTAACTTGGAAACTCAAGATTAAGGAGGAGAACCCCATTTAATAGGTCAAGAAATTTCTTTGAAGGTGTAGTCATATTTCCTCCTAATAGGTATAAAAACTTGTTTCATACACTTTTTCATGCTTTAATCTTATATGCAACTAAAGATCCTTAGCTAATCATAATTAGGAGTAATTAAGTACAAATTAGAGGAGTCTAATTAGAGGCTAAATAACTTTCAAGAAGAAACAAGAAGAATTAAAACTCCTAACTCGGAAAGAGAAAGCAATGAGAGTGGTGGCTGCTGACAAGGATCTCAAAAACATGATGCTGCTTGCTAAGAAGGAACTTCTTGAGGAAGTACTGGTGAGTTTGACTTTAATGCTACTCTATTTTCTGCTGACATGTTGGCAGACAGTAGAGACTACAGTTGATTGCGCGATCATTCAGTATGTAATTGAATTCCATTTGCGCCATTGTAGATTGTCGAGAGAGAGAAGCCGAAGGGGAAATTTGTCCTTGCAGGGAAATCTGTCCTTGCCAATTCTGTAAGTGTTACCTCTGTCTGTTTAGGTAGAGTAGCAGGTTATCGAACAATATCTAATGCCGCCATGTATCTGGTTTGTTTAGTCATCTGAGGAGAGTCTAAAGATGAGTGATAGCTCTGAGAAGAAGGACCGTAATCCAGTGGTAAGTTATGCCCTCATAGTTCGTTATGTGGTTTTATCTGATTTGTGTTGTCGTATATCATAAGTTTCCAGATATATCACAATTCAGAATGTAGCTCGAGTGAATTATGAAATCCTCATACTGATTATTAAACAACCATTGTGCAGGCTGCTATGGTAGCTAAAATATTTAGATATGGCGGTGGTGTAAGGGGACGAGACAGAGACTGTGGCAACCAGGTCAACGTTGACAGTAAGTCACCTTCTGGTGATGCTCCAAAAAGCCAAGGCGTGAGGAGAAAGCTTCCCTCTGAGTTTGTAACAACCCTAAATTTTCGACCAAATTAAATAAACGAACACCTAGGATTATTATGCCACAATTTACTATCCAAGTTAATTGCAATCCGAAACCAAATTAAATAAATACAAAATATAAGTAATAAAGAAGTACGACAGCAGAAGACTTATTCAAAGTTTACAAAATCCAAATCTGAAATCCCAATAAATAATAAATGTATAATATTTGTGTAAATGAATTGACCCCCATGTATGCAGACGTCCACAAGCTCACCAAATCACCTTCAAAGACACCTGTCAACTGCACCATCGAGAAAATGACACAGCCCCTGAATAGGGTAGGGACAAATCCAAACAATAGAACGTCAGCAAACAGGCTGAGTAAGAAACAATAGAGAGACAAGAAGAAGATACGCGCCTTAGTGGCGCGTAGCTAAACAGATTAGACTTAGCTCAAAAGAATGATACAAGAACCAACAAACCATACATTATTATTTCAAATAATAAGAATATTAACAAAATTCCGAATCCCATATATTGATGGTTGGGTCCTACCCCTAACCGAACCACAACTAGAGCATCCACCCATTACCATAACAATCCTATAAGACTCAAGTATGCGCACACTTCCCTATGAGGACCTGATGCATGAGAGATATGGGTTTATGATAATAACTATAATTCTCAAGCTATGCACGTCTAAGGAAGTTCTTAGTAGATATAATTTTTATTATTATTTAGTTTCCTAATAATAAAGGAGCCTATGAGGTTTCCGAATTGTTCTAGTTTAAGTAAGCCGGAATTAAGGAAAGTTCTATTTGAACCTTACCTTATTCTTTAAGATCTAGATGTGTTTATTTAGTATAAATATAGAGTCTTATTGTATTGTTTTAGATAGACAGATTTCAGATTACAGTTGAGCATTAATATCGAAGAGTCGAAGGGAGTTTCCTTCAAATTCTTTGTGTGGTTGCTTGCGGGCGACAAACTCATGCGTGAGTACTAAATCCTTTGCGGGGGATCGAATTAAGGGTTGCGACTCTTTGAATTCGGCAGGTTCAATTACTTGCGGGTATTGAATCATATCTTTATTGTTTTTCTTTAGTTTATTTCCATATAAACACAAAAACACAAAAATAAGTTCTTTTAGTTTTTAATTCCGCTGCAAAAACCCTTAGTTTGTTAATTATAGATTAGCATATGCGTCAAGTGGATTGCCGTACGCATCAAGTGGTATCAGAGGTTCGGCTCTTGATTTCCTTAAATCATGACGATCTTGGAGTACGAAATTCCTAAGTATGATGGTGATCCTGATGACTACATATATTGGGAAAGAAAGGTTGAGCATAAATTTGATCGCTTTGGTTTTGATGATCGTGAGAGATTTAATCATGCAAAACATGTTTTGGTGGAAGATGCTTTCCGTTGGTTTGAAAAAGTAAAAAGGCGACGCAAACATGAAGGCAAGTGCAAGATTCGTTCTTGGGAAGTGCTTAAGTGCAAGCTACGTAAACAATATTTGCCTAGGGACTTTATGGAAGATGTGTTGCCTAAGAAACATTCAAAATCAGATAAACGGTGTGTTGAGCATGAAGAAGCAAGTAAAGATGACATATTATTAGGTTTGATGAGTTTACTTAAACGTATTCAAGATGGCTTAAAGAAAGTTGACACCACACAATTTGAAAAGGGTGATTCATGTGAAGGTAAAGAAGAAACCAAAGAAGTGATCGTGGAATATGTTCATGACATAGTTGATGCTACAATATCAAGCAATGAGGAAGAATCACAAGAAAAATTCATACAGAATCAAGAGGATGAAGAGACTAAAGTGGAGGATGCTCAAAATTTGGTTTTTTTGAAACTTCATTGGAAGAAATCAGTAATTCGTCATCAACTTCTTTTGAGAAAAACGAAATAAAGAGTTCGATTGAACATAAGGTTGTAATTGAAGATGAGATAGACAAATTTGAGAACAAGAGTTCATACAAGTCCTTAATTGATCTCTATATTGATGAGAGGCTTGATGAAGATGTCAAAGGTAAATCGTGTTTGTCTTTCTTTCTTTATAATAATGGTAGTATTCAAATCAAAGATGAAATACGTGATGTTAAGCAAGGTGGTCTAAAGATTCTTTGCCAAGGAGTGATTAGAGGGAATAGAGTTGAGATTGAAGATCATAATGTCGAAAAGATGATCGAGTACATTGAAGATGATGAGTTGAAGGACTTGTCGATCGCAAACCTCATTTTTGCAACTTGTTTGTTCGTTCTAATGTTTGTGATCACTGTGTTTGATCCGGATGGTTATGAACATGATGATGTTCTACTTCAGAACTCCAAATTCGAGGACGAATCTTTCAAAGAAGGGGAGAGTAATGCATGGGAGATATGGGTTTATGATAATAACTACAATTCTCAAGCTATGCACGTCTAAGGAAGTTCTTAGTAGATATAATTTTTATTATTATTTAGTTTCCTAATAATAAAGGAGCCTATGAGATTTCCGAATTGTTCTAGTTTAAGTAAGCCGGAATTAAGGAAAGTTCTATTTGAACCTTACCTTATTCTTTAAGGTCTAGATGTGTTTATTTAGTATAAATAGAGAGTCTTATTGTATTGTTTTAGATAGACAGATTTCAGATTACAGTTAAGCATTAATATCGAAGAGTCGAAGGGAGTTTCCTTCGAATTCTTTGTGTGGTTGCTTGCGGGCGACAAACTCATGCGTGAGTACTAAATCCTTTGCGGGGGATCGAATTAAGGGTTGCGACTCTTTGAATTCGGCAGGTTCAATTACTTGTGGGTATTGAATCATATCTTTATTGTTTTTCTTTAGTTTATTTCCATATAACACAAAAATACAAAAATAAGTTCTTTTAGTTTTTAATTCCGCTGCAAAAACTCTTAGTTTGTTAATTATAGATTAGCATACGCGTCAAGTGGATCGCCGTACGTATCAGGACCAATAGGATGAAACCAACTCATAGGGGACGTCTATAGGCAACTAGGAGCTACCTAACTAAAAACCACTTACAGAATTATTGGCCATATGCATAGACGTGCCACCCAACAATGTGGACACGTTGCTCTAGTGAGTAAAAGTCCTTAACGTATAACCAAATTCCATATTTGAACCATTAGAGGTATATTACTTGAGAACAGAGTTAAACCATATGCTAACTATAGGCCGAAGCCGCGAATACGAAGACAAGCCCTTAAGCGGAATAGAAGATAATCAACATGTGCATATACGTACATAAATATATAATATGAGCACAAGTGTACGGAACGAGAATTATAAAGATATGTAACCAATATGAGATGATATAGGAATTTACAATATAAGCTCACGTTCAAAGTATTGGCGTTCTTACCGTAAATGCTAACCCCCTCCTTACTGTTCCCTCTCAAAATCGTCAAACTAAACCTCCTTAAATCCGCAAGCTATATTACATAAAATTATAACGCAAATTAACAAAGCGAACTACGAGATAACCAACAAATTATCAGTACGCTAAGACCCAACACGCTCCTAACTTTAGCTAAACCATACTGATCTAACTTTCTAATTCCCAAACTTACCACATACATTAAACTAGTCAATTACCCAAAAATATACCAATCAACCCCAACAAATTCTCGACAAAACACACATTAAGCCACTGATGATTGGCATCAACATGCCCAACCTTTACCTATGCACACCTACCCCTTTACACATACAAAACCATCCAACAAATACCCATAGACACTACGTACAAACCATAATCAGCAACAACATAACCACGGCGACCACCCTACACAACAACAACAACGCAACAACAGCCAAACAAAAACACATCGACGCCCCCACACCCTTAGTCATAAGTCATAACAACTAACAACATAACTGGCATTGACGACAACCCAACCTACAACGACGACAACATTTCCACCCAGGTGTTGGTAATGCAAAGGTTTTGAGTTTCTTTGGGAAACACTTGTTTTTTGTTTGTCCCACATTGAAAGTTTAGAGAAACTTTATGGAGTTTATATATGGGTGAGTGTTAGTAGTGTTTGAACTAATTATAGAGGGAAGTCTATGGTCTCCCCACGCGCGCGCCGCGCCGCCGCCGTCGCTCGTCCGGCTCGGTTCGTGTTCGTGCGCGGTGTGGTGGGGCTGACCTTTTGCTATCTCACTCAGTTTTGACTGTTCGTTTCTTTCGGAAACTCGCGATGTCCAGATTTGTTGTATAACGGTTTCATTTGGGAAATCCGTTCCTCCATAATTACTGCTTTTATTTCCGAATTTAATCCCAGATTTTACTCCTACAATCACTCCCATAATCAATTCAATTGTTTGATTTCCGTTACTGTTTTTGAGTCCTTAAAAGGACGTTTTTTGGTGCTCTCTTTTGGCATACAGAAAATCATCAATCCTCTCTTTCCTCCTTTCTAATCCTCTGGTTCCGAGTGCGTTTTGAGTTCCACTTCTCTTGGGTGAGTACACACCTTGGGGAAGCGCTGTGTTACCTTAGGGGGCAACGCCATAATCCGGTTGTACCGTGGTCGGGGCAAAATTGCTTCCCATTCTGTGATTTCGATCACGCCACAGCATTTTCCGTCATTTCATTTCCGTTATATTTCGCCCACAGTAGTTCTTTTTCCTACAATTGAGAAGCAACTTATCTACTGTAATGTCAATGGAGATGAACATGATGAACAATGCCAGGACCCTTCCCGATCTCTCAAAGTTGGAGCCACTTGATGGTACCAACTACAAGCGCTGGTCTAAGAAGCTGTTGATCTTCTTCGAGCAACTCGAAGTCGATTACGTTCTCACTGAAGACTGCCCTGCTGTGCCCGCCACCACCAGTGCCGTTAGTGGTCCTGTGCCCAGTGATCAAGCCCTTCTGGACAAGATTGCTAGGTACCAGAAACACGACAAACTTGTTCGTGGTCAACTGATGAGCTATATGTTGGACCCTATTTTCGACCTTTTTGGCGAGACCAAATCTGCCAAATCGATTTGGGAGACTCTCGAAAAGAAGTATGGTGCAGACAATGCTGGGATGAAGAAGTATGTGGTGGGCAAGTGGATCAATTTCCAGATGGTCGAGGATCGTCCAATCATGAAGCAAGTCCATGAGTACGAGAACCTTATTGCTGATATCTTGGCTGAGAAGATGCTCATGTGCGAGGTACTTCAAGCGAATGTGTTGATCGAGAAGCTGCCAAAGTCGTGGGATGAGTACCGTAACCGTCTCAAGCACAAGAAGAAGGACATGACTCTAGAAGATTTAGTTAGCCATCTCAAAATTGAGGAGGCTAATAGACTTAAGGATAAAGAAATTGTAACTGATGTAAGTAATGAACCTGTTTTAAAGGCTAACCTTGTTGAATCTTCTTATCCTAAATTTGACAGGAACAAAAAGAATTCTGGCTCTGTCCAAAAGAAGAACCAGAAATCCTTCGGAGTGCAGAAGAAAAAGTCTACTAGTTTCAAAAAGAAGAAGGACGACAATGGACTCAAGGAGATGGGCTGCTTTGTTTGTGGCAAATCTGGCCATATGGCATGGCAGTGCTATCATCGTGCTGGTGGTCAAAAGCCGAACAACAAGCCTGACCAAGTGAAGCCTCAAGCCAACTTGGCCGAAGACACCGAGATCATTGCGGCCATGGTCTCCGAGGTCAATCTGGTGGAGAACAAGACCGAGTGGGTCATGGACACCGGTGCAAGCAAACATTTATGTGCTAATAGGGGGCTTTTAGGTGAATTCGAAAATGCTAAGGAAGGCGAGGAGGTCTTCATGGGCAATTCGAGCAGTGCCGAGGTACTTAGTAAAGGGAAGATTTCTCTCAAACTCAATTCTGGAAAAATCTTAGCTTTGCAGAATGTTTTTTATGTCCCCTCCCTTCGTAGGAATTTAATATCTGGTGGTTTATTGAATAAGGCTGGTATTAAGTTAGTCTTTGAGGCTGATAAGCTTGTACTTAGCCGTAATGGGGACTATGTTGGGAAGGGCTATTTGTCTGGTGGTCTGTTTGTTTTGGAGACTTTTGTTGACACTAATAAAGCTTCTACTTCTGCCTATATTGTTGAGTCTATTGATCTTTGGCACGCTAGATTAGGACATGTGAATGTAAACTCCATTAATCGTTTGAGACAAATGAACATTCTCCCTAAACTAGACAAAATTGGCATCAACAAATGTGAGGTTTGCGTTGAGGCTAAACACCACTCCAAATCCTTTAAATCCTTGACTTTGAGGACAACCGTATTATTAGAGTTAATTCACACGGAGTTAGCATATTTTAGAAACACGGAGAGTAGGGGTGGTAAGAGATACTACATTACATTTGTAGATGACCATTCCAGATATACTAGGGTATATCTTCTGAGAACCAAAGACGAGGCATAACAGAAGTTCCTATTTTTAAGTCTGAGGTAGAAAACCAATTGGACAGGAAAATTAAGAGAGTGAGGTCCGATAGAGGTGGGGAGTATAGCACGACTTTCCTAAAGGGAGTATGTGAGAGAGAGGGCATTATACACGAGACTTCTGCCCCGCGCATACCCCAACAAAATGGGATAGCTGAGAGGAAAAATAGAACACTCAAAGATATGATGAATGCAATGCTTATTTCTTCTGGGTTATCCGACAACATGTGGGGGGAAGCTATCCTGTCAGGGACTTTTATTCTTAATAGAGTACCTCACAAGAAATTAGACAAAACCCCCTATGAACTGTGGAAAGGTTACCCACCTAACCTTAAATACTTGAGAGTGTGGGGGTGTCTAGCTAAAGTAAGATTGCCTGCTATTAAACGTCAAACCATTGGACCTAAGACCTTTGATGCGGTTTTTATTCGTTATGCTGAGAATAGTGCTTCTTATAGGTTCATGCGCTTGCCTGATCGTTCTTTGTGTGAATCTGTTGATGCTGAATTTTTTGAGCATATATTTCCTTTGAAATCTAGTTCCCGTGTTGTTTCTGATGTTAGTCCTACTGCTATTACTCCTGTTTCTGCATCTTCTTCTGTGCCTTTACCTGTTGTTAATGACCCTATTGAGCCACTTAGAAGAAGCAAGAGACCTAGAACAGAAACTAGTTTTGGACCCGACTGGGTGACGTCGTATCTTACAGAACTCAATGATGTAGACAATCTTAATGAGTTTATTATTTGTTTATATTTAATTGATGATGAGCCTAAAGCGTATGAGGAGGCCATGAGATCTGTAGATGCTAGTTTCTGGCAAGAGGCAGTAAACAGTGAGATAGAGTCGATTATGAGTAATCATACTTGGGAACTTGTGGACCTGCCTAAGGGGAGTAAAGCGATAGGTTGTAAGTGGATCTTTAAAAGAAAAATTAGAACTTATGGTAGTAGTGATCGCCATAAGGCAAGGTTGGTAATAAAAGGATTCACACAGAAATTCGGCTTAGACTTCTTTTATACTTATTCTCCTGTTACTAAGGTTGCTACCATTAGAGCTTTGTTCGCTTTGGCTTCAGCTCATAATCTGATTGTTCACCAAATGGATGTGAAAACTGCGTTTTTGAATGGTGATTTACAGGAAGATATTTATATGGAGCAACCTCCGGGATTCGTTGTTTCCGGACAAGAGAATAAGGTTTGTGGACTCACTACGTCAAAAATGGCCTTCCAGAACCTACGTAAGAGAACATAATTTTAATAAACCGTCCTCAAAAGTTATTTCAGAACGGGTCCTAATATAACCGTTCTTAAAAGTCGAATCGAGGGGAAAAAAAAAAAAACCAATCTTTAAGAACGGTTTTAACCAAAACCGTTCTAAAAGCCTGTGTCAATTAAAAGACCAAAGCTTTTAGAACGGTTTTAACCAAAACCGTTCTTAAAGATGGGGCTTTTAGAACGGTTTTACTTAAAACCGTTCTAAAAGGCCAGGTTAAAAAACCCCTGCCTTCATCCTCATTCTTCTTCGTTCGACTGTCTTCAACCCAGAAAAAAAAAAAAAAGCTCAGCGTTGCCGACGATTGACTTCAACCCAGAAAAAAAAAAAACTCAATTATTTGCAATCAATAATTTCTATAATGTATTACCCAATTCATTATTAGTATTGTTTTTCTTCTCAAAGTTATTCTTCTCAAGGTTATTCTTCTCAATAAGGTTCGATTTGTGGCAAATTTATCCCTAATTGAGTTGAAGATTGTTACTACAAATTGGGGCAACCATTTCCGGCGACCGGACTTCGATTTGGGCAACCATATTCCGGCGACTAGACTACGATTTGGGCAATTATCAATCTCTAATTCAATAGCAAGTAAGTTTTTTATCTAGCTTTTGTTCTTTAATTTATAAATTAAAGTAGCTAGTTAGGTTTTAGGTTAATTAAGTAGAAGAACTTTAGATTATGTAGGTTGCCCATCATATGTTGAGTTGTGTTTGTGATTTAGAACGGTTATATGACATATATATATATATATATATATATATATATATATATATATATATATATATATATATATATATATATATATATATTTGGATTTTTGTTCAAATTTGTCGCTCTGTGAGTATGATAGGATAAGAGAACGGTTTTGCAAAATTGTGTTCTCTAAGGTGATTAGATTGTTTAGTTATGCTAGCTATAGGTAAACTACTAATTCAAAATTGGCCTTGCATATATGTCTATTTATGGATATAGTAAGTTGAAACGATTGTTGTATTAATACAAATGATGCGGTGAATTTTATGTTAATTTATGACTATAGATATGGATTTGGACTATCGCAAATGGATAACGACATCAAAGATAGGTGACAAAGAATATGAAGATGGAATTCTAAGATTCTTTGCATTTGTTGAAAAAAAATTTAAAGATCTAAAGAATGTGTCTTGCCCTTGTTGGAAGTGCCATAATATGAGGTGGTTTTCTTGGCAAACTGTAAAGATACATTTGAGAAAGTCAGAGTTTGATTCGGCTTATGTGAGATGGGTTTTTCACGGGGAATCAAATGGTGGTGGTGAACCTAGTATTCATTCTAATGTTCACAAAGATGTTAATGTTAATGTGAATGTTAATGAGACTTTTGTTCAACAAGTACATGCGAATGATATAGAGCAAGCTATGGATGTGCTATCTGAATACAATGATGGTAATAAGGAGTTTGATGATGAGATCAATGAGGATATTGTTAATGAAGTTGATGATGATATTGTTAATGAGGTTGATGATGATGTTTTTAACGAGGTCGATGATGCCGACATTAGTGGAGATGACCCAGAAATGATAAACAATTTATTGAATGAGAAAGAAAAATGTTTGTACAAGGGTTGTAAAAAATACACCAAATTGTCGGCTGTTCTAAAATTGTTTAATTTAAAAGCGACAAATGGGTGGAGTGATAAAAGTTTTACTGATTTGTTAGAGTTGTTGAATGATATGCTGCCCGAAGGGAATACCCTCCCTACTCGTACATATAATGCAAAGAAGATGATGGCTTCAATGGGTTTAGGTTATAAAAAGATTCATGCTTGTCCAAATGATTGCATCTTGTATCGCAATGATTACGAGAATGAGATCAATTGTCCTATTTGTGGTGCTTATCGCTATAAGGGGAATCGATATGGGGTTCCGGCCAAAGTATTATGGTATTTTCCAATAATACCAAGATTTAGAAGACTTTTTGCAAATCGAGAGGATGCAAAGTGGTTGACATGGCATAAATCAGGAAAGGATAGGGAAAATGATGGTAAGTTGAGGCATCTGGCAGATGGAGCTCAGTGGAAGTTTATCGACTCCAAATATTCTGATTTTAGTAAAGAGCCAAGAAACTTACGCCTTGCTTTGTCCACCGATGAGATGAATAGGTTTGGCAATTTGAGTAGTACTCATAGCACTTGGCCCGTGATATTGGTGACTTACAATTTGCCTCCACACCTATGCATGAAACGGAAGTATATGATGTTGTCTTTGTTGATATCCAGGCCTAAACAACCTGGAAATGACATTGATGTATACTTGGCCCCTCTTCTTGATGACTTAAAATTGTTGTGGAATGAAGGTGTGCAGGTTTTCGATGCTCATGCAGGCAATTCATTCAAGTTAAGAGCATTATTGTTCAACACTTTACAAGATTTTCCTGTTTATGGAAATCTCTCGGGATATTGTGTGAGAGGGGTTAAGGCTTGCCCTATATGTGAGGACGATGCTGATATCATTCGTCTCAAAGAAGCAAACAAAAAAGTTTATCTCGATCATCGTAGGTTTTTATGTGAAAATCATAGATATCGTAGATTTAAGAAACCTTTCAATGGACGGACCGAGCACCGGCCGCGTCCTAGGAGGTTGTCTGGATCAGAAGTCTACGATAAAGTCAAAGACCTACCAATCACATATGGCAAGAAAGGTAAAAAGTCTAAAAAACAGCAAAGAATCACAATTGGATATAAGAAGCGATCCGTGTTCTTTGAACTCCCTTATTGGAAAGATTTGTGTGTTAGACATTCTCTTGATCTCATGCACATAGAGAAGAACATGTGTGAAGCTCTTGTTAGTACTTTGTTGAATATTCCTTCGAAAACCAAAGACACCGTTCAAGGAAGGAATGACATGATTGCATTATGGGAGGTAAGAACTGAATTGAAACCACAATTGAAAGGGTCGAAATACTTTCTACCTCCGGCTGCCCATACTCTCTCGAAAAAAGAGAAAAGAGCATTTTGTGAGTGCTTGAAGGGAGTTAAAGTTCCGGAAGGGTATTCATCTAATATCAGTAGTCGAGTTTCTTTGCAAGATTTGAAACTTGTAGGTATGAAATCTCATGATTGTCATACGCTAATGCAACAATTGTTGCCGGTGCCTATCCGTTCTATTTTGCCCAAGAAAGTTCATTGTGCTCTAACGAATCTTTGTTTGTTCTTTAATGCCATTTGTAGTAAAGAGATTTCTGTTAAGGAATTGGACGCCTTGGAAGAGGGTGTTATATTCACTTTGTGTCAGCTTGAAATGTATTTTCCTCCTTCCTTTTTCGATATTATGGTTCATTTGCCTGTTCACTTGGTAAAAGAGGTCAAAGAATGTGGTCCGATATATTTGAGATATCAATATCCTTTTGAGAGACTCATGAAGATTTACAAAGATTATTCAACCAATAAAGCTTATCCGGAAGGATGTATTGCGGAGCGTTGCATCATTGAGGAGGCGCTTTCTTTTTGCTATGAGTTTTTGTCGAATGCTGAACGTATCGGTTTACCTAAGCCTCGTCACATTGATAGAATGGAAGGTAAAGGGATCAATGGTCACAAGAACATCCAGCTTACTTCCGATGAAAAACATATGGTCCATACTTATGTTCTAAACAATGATCCTGACGAGGACCTTCTTGCTTATTTCGAGAACCATAAATTGTATGTGAGGGAAAACAATCCGAGCAAAAGTGAAATGTGGATAGAGCAAGAGCACCATCGGAAGTTTGGTACTTGGTTCAAGAATGAAATTTTGAATGAAGACCCTAACTATGTTTCCGATCATCTCTTTACTCTTTGTTTTGGCCCAAGTGCACAAGTGTCATCATATTCTGGCTATGCAATTAATGGGTACACATTCTATACCATAGCTCAAGACTCTGAAAGTACAATGCAAAATAATGGTGTATCTCTTGAATCAGTGGCATTGCACTTTGCTAGTGCAAAAGACAAGAATCCAAAAGAAGCTTCTATGCTCTATTATGGGAGAATCGAAGAGATATGGGAAATATTTTACCAATGTATTCGGATTCCCATATTTAGATGCAAATGGGTTGCCAATAATAATGGTGTAAAAAAAGATGGGCCATATACGTTGGTGAACTTTGAAAAAGTCGGTTATAGAGATGGAGAGTTCATATTGGCTTCCCAAGCTGTACAAGTGTTTTATGTCACTGATCCTTGTGATAAAAAATGGTCGGTTGTTTTATCTACTAAAGCTAGACATAAGGTTTACGAGTACGAAGATGAATCAATATTCAAGGGTTTAGATTCTCCAATACTCGTTGATGAATCTAATAATAATGATTCATTGGAATACGTACGTGACGATCATGTTGAAGGAGCTTGGGTAGATGTCGATTCCGTTCACGGAAAAAGAGGTTCAACTTCACAATCTAATAAACGTGTGCGTAGAGATGTACGTAGTTTACTTTTATTTAATTTAATTTATCATCATTTTTAGTTATGAACTTATATGTTCATTATCACATGATTTTTTTAGCTTTTTTTTTTCTATCTAATAAAATTGTCAATGTTAATGTGTTTGTAGGTTGATAACTTGAGGGATGACGACTAGAAGGAGAAAATCAAGTGGTAGCACTAACGATGATGGAGGTGAGTCGGAAGGTGAGAGAGGTCCGAGTGTGCTTTTGCAATGTGCGAGGGCCTTACAAGAGAAGAGACCTATTCTTTTGGAGTGGAGTGAGGATCGGTTACTTCCTATGGGGACACACCGTTCCAATTTCAGTTCTTGGATAGGTATAATTACTCGTAGACACGTGCCTTGCAATTTGAGGAAATGGAAAGATCTAAACAAAGCAACCGCGAGGCGAATATGTGAAGACATTGAAGTAAGTCAGAAACATCTTTTTACCTAATATAAACAGTAGCTATTAAATAGGCACTTATCATTAACTTTTAATGATCGATATGTAATTGTATTTGCATTATGTAGGGTGCTTTCTTTGTTCCTGACAAACGTAAAGGTCATTGGATTCTATGTGAGGCCGCTAAACATTTCAAAAGATGGAGATGTACCCTTCACATCCATCATATGTATATATATGACAAGGAAGACAAGAAACACACAAAGAGGTTAGGAATAAATAAGGTGAAACCTGATTGTTATGAGCAAATCACTCAAGAACAATGGGACGACTTTGTTGAGTATCATACCTCCGATGTATTTCTAGTAAGTTTGTAAAATTGAATCATCCTATTTTTGATAATTTAGATCATTTTTATTTATATTATTTGCTCATATTTACTTATTATGTTTTGTTTTGTTTTTTACAAGAAAAAAAGCAAGAGCGGAGTTGTCAATATTAAAGAGAAGAAATCATTATATTATTGGTCTCGAAAAGGGTATATCGGAATCAATGAGGAGATTGTAAGTCACTATATCGCTTCATTAAAAGGCTTATCTTCGATTTATATTGTTAATTATAACTATCCTTTCTTTTCAATTTCATTAAGGTCGAAGACTGTGCAAAACAAGGGATCGAGATACAAGATGTACCCAGATATCTCACTTGGCTAAAAGGACATTCGAGAAAAAAAGGCGAAATGACCGACTATGACAAAGAAATTGCCAAAGAAATTGTAAGAACGAACATTTATTTTTCGATCAATTAATTAAACCAATTTTTTCTAGCTTAAAATTTTTTCACATTAATAATAATAATTTTTTTTCTTCATGTAATTAGGCAAGGTTGGAAAAAGAGGCTAAGGAAGGAAAATTTATTCCTCAAGGCCGAAATGATATTTTGGCAAGTGCGGTTAAGAAGCGTGACCATCCGGGACGTGTTCTAGGGATGCCTACAAGTCTCACCATTTCCGATGTCTTTGGTAAACAACAAAAACGGAGTTCAGAACTTAAGTTGGAAGAACAACTTCATGTTACCCAAGATAAACTTAATTCAACTCTAAATAAGGTCGATATGTTAGGGCAAATTGTTATGTCTATGGGTGATGGCATGCTTAGCCAAGTGCAAATGGAGTTGTTATCTAAAGTTTTTCCGATTAGTTCTCAATTTTCTGGAAATCGTGATGATATGGAGGAAGAAGTAACCGGTATTAACTCGAAAACTCCTCAAAATCAAGAGGATGAAGCTGATTATCATACTCCACCTCATATGCAATTTCAACAAAGTAGTCCGATTGTTATTCCAAAGACATCTCATAATTTTGTAGATCCCGGGCATGAGGTAAAATTTTTGTTTATCTATTCATATATTATCGTATGAAAATTAAGTTTTGTTTTATAATATTGATTTGAGATGTACATGTTAATTGTGTTCTAGGAATGGACGGAGTGTCTATTTTTATCTCCGAAAACGGGGGACATAGTGGCGGAGGGGAAGGCTAGGAATCATGATCCAAGAAGCACGGTTTCCATCCGTGTACATTGCATGCCTCTACCCGATAACTGTAAGGAAGTGATCATACTTAAAGATATCGTGCCACATGAACCATTGCCATATCCCAACTCAGAGTTAGCTTTTGTTAGTCAAGCCGTAAGCATCCGAACTATATGGCCTATTGCATATATTTATCCCAAAGACTATTATAAGGTAATTTTATATTCTTTTTTCTATATGTTTGTCTTGATTATAATTTTTACAAAGTAGTCCGATAGGTTAAAGTCATTTATTATTATGGATTTTTATTTTCATTATTTGTTATAGGCGATGGAAGGACCATCCAAGAAAACTCGTCCGTCCTCCAGCTCCAAACCTACTAGTGATCAAATCCAGAAGTTGACTGTTGAGCAGAAAAAGAAGGACTTGAGAACAGTTTTGATAAAAAACCTTTGGAGAGAGTCTTTGAAAATGAAGGCGGAGAATGAAATGAAGGAGATTCTTATTCCTGAACATGTGACCCAGTATAAGCAAACAGCATATGTTGGTTGGGAAGAGATGCAAGAATGGTGTCTTCAAGACGAAATTCAATCTACTCATATGATCATATTCATGAGGTAAGAATTTGCATACAATAGTTTTTATCTTTTCATTTTAAACTTTTCTAAATTCATCACATTTTATACATGCATAAATTCCCAATTTGTATGATATAGGTACTTGCATAATATGGCCACCCAAAATGGGACAATTCATTGCTATGGGTTTTTGGATCCAAGTATGTTGTCCCCATTTAGTGTTGCAAGCAACGAAACACGTGTGGCTTATATTTTAAAAGCATTTCAATGTACGTCATGTCTAAGTGGTGGTAAATTGTTCTTTGCTCCTTATAATGAAAGGTATCTTTTGCATTCTTATAACACGTTTTGATTATTTGTCTATTTCCGGCCATGAATGTGATATTATTGTTTCATAATTATAGTTTCCATTGGATGCTTGCGGTGGTGAATCCCGGAGCACGGATTGTTTATTGGTTAGATTCCGCCAATACAAGAGAGGAACCCCCACAATTCTTATTTAATCTACTAGCCGAGTAAGTTTTACTTTTATCTATTATTTTAATTTCGAATTTATTACTACTATGTTATATGATAAGAACTTGTATATAAACTTATAATGTGTACGTAGGAGCAACAATAGATTCCAGAGTGCTAATCCTCTTGCGAGTCTTGAAAAATCCTCAAAGTTAAGATGGACGGTGGTGACGGTAAATCAATCATAATAACTTGTTTTCTTTTGTTTTTCAATTAATTTTTTATCTAAAACATGTTTATATGGAGTAATTAACTTTATTTCGTGATTTAATGTAGGTCCCTCGACAACCTTTAGGATCAATGGATTGTGGCTACTATGTGTGTCGCTATATGAAAGAAGTAATTGAAACGGGCAAAAATTTCATTCCCAAATCGGTAATTATGAAAAACTACTAACTTTCATAAATTTAGATTTTTCTCAACAATGAATTTGGAATCTTCTCACAATAGGTTGACTATAGTTTTTTGTTGTTTTGTAGTATGTTATCAAAGACCGTCCGCAATAATACTCCGATAAAGAAATTGATGAAGTGCGAGACATATTGGCCGACATAGTTCTTCGGGTTGGTCAAAACGATGATGACATCATTTAGCATGCGTATATAAGGTAATTTAGTCATATATAGTATCGGATAGTTAGTACTACCTTAGCTTGCATGCTTGTGGTAGTTGATAGAGAACTTAGATTTTGTAGGATGGCCGGGGAACTTGGATTTGTAGGTTGTACAACTTTTGGATTTTGTAGGTTGGACACCTTGGATTTTGTAAGATTGCAATGGTGATGGTTTGTTAAATATATAATAGTTGTTAGATGAAAATGGTGCTGGAAATTGCTATTGTACTTTGGAGTGTGATGAGAATGGAGTAGAAGAATGGGTATGATTTGTGGAGTAGAAGAATGGGTATGATTTTTTCTCGTTTCTTAACAGGTTGTAGGCGCGGTCCGCGTTGTTTTGATGACGGACCACCAAATCTTTCTGGATAGGGGCCTGTATATTCATCCCAAAAAAAAAAAACACACCTAAGAGAACGGTTTTAACCAAAACCGTTCTCATAGGTGCCAATTAAAAAAAACAAAACACACCTATGAGAACGGTTTTAACCAAAACCGTTCTCATAGGTTCCCACCAAAAACGCGCGCCAGCAGGCAATTCAAAATTTGAGCAGGGTCCTTTAAGAACGGTTCTTCTAACAACCGTTCTTAAAGGTAAGGAGCCTAAGAGAACAGTTTTGTCCATAACTGTTCTTAAAGGTCTTTTAGAACGGTTTTGTCCATAACCGTTCTTATATCCTTTTAGAACGGTTGCAACCGTTCTCTTAGGCTTTAAGTACCGTCGTCTAGAGAACGGTTCTACAACCGTTCTGCTTAGCTTTAGGGGAACCGTTCTTGAAGGCCATTTTTGACGTAGTGACTCAAGAAGTCTTTGTATGGATTGAAACAAGCGCCGAAACCATGGTATGAGAAATTTCATAGAACTATTCTCAGTTTTGGTTTTGTTGTGAATGGATCAGATGCATGTGTGTACACTAAGATGTTTGATGATCATTGTGTGATAATCTGCTTATATGTAGATGATATGTTAATCTTTGGTACACATATGAGTGTTGTCGATGAAACTAAAAGGTTTCTTTCCTCTCGTTTTGAAATAAAAGACATGGGTGAGGTGGATGTAATTCTTGGGATTAGAGTAACTAAAACTAATAATGATTTCACCTTGTCTCAATCACATTATGTAGAGAAAGTGTTAAAGAAATTTAATCACTTTGATGTTTTGCCAGTTAAAACCCCTTATGATCCTAGCCATACACCTAAAGAAGAACAGAGGTTCTAGTGTGTCTCAAGAAGAATATGCTAAAATAATAGGGAGTTTAATGTATCTTATGAACTATACTCGGCCTGATATCGCTTATGCTGATAGTAGACTTAGTCGGTATACACATAACCCTGCCAATGAGCATTGGAATGCTCTTTATCGGTTGATGAAATATCTTAGAGGTACTATGGATTGGGGACTACATTTTGTAGGTTATCCATGTATATTAGAGGGTTATTGTGATGCTAATTGGGTTGCCGACAATGATGATGTAATATCCCGAAATTTTAAAGTATTTTATATTAATATTTTTAGATCTATTAATTAGATTATTGAAATGAAAATATTTTAATTATTAATTGTCGTTCTCAGAACCGAGTTCGAAAATGAATTTTGGAGTCAGATTTTCTATATAGGATTTTTAAATTTCTGAATTGGGCTATCTTCCAAACACTACAACGACTCAAGCCCACACCAATTGGCCCAAACCCAATGTCAAACCCAAAGGAAAAAGGAAAATCAGAAATAAGGAAAAGAAAAATAAAATAAAATAAAAATAAAAACAACTCTCTTCCTCTCTCCTATATCACGACACAAACCCCCCTTCCCCTTTAATTTTCATTTTCCTTCTTCTTTCCCTTGTTCTCCCTCTCTTCTTCGTCCTTCTTCACGCACAACGCCGCGCGCAGCTTCTGCCCAGCCACCTCCAAGCTGCCGGTTTCTAGCCTTACTACCATCGCACCACCACTCCTGCTCTTCCCCTTCAATGGGTAACCTCCCTCTTAATCTAATTCTCCCCTGTTTTCGTTGTTCTTTATAAACGGGATTATTAGGTTGATTTAGTGATTAAATTTGAGTTTAATTGGTGCTAATAGATGTTGTGGGTGATGGGTAATATGAATAGAGTGATTTTGTTGATTAAAGTCTTGATCTTTGATTGGTTTTGAATCATTCTTGGGTCTATGAGTTTAATTGTAATTAAGGGTCAATTAAATCAATCTTATGAATTCGTTTTTGTTAATTTTTGATTGATATAGGTTGTTGGTGATTATTTCTTTTAACTAGGTCTCTCATAAATTTAGTTGGTTAATTAGATTGTAATTTGTTTATATTTTGTAGGAATTGATTTTTGGTTTTAATTATGAGATTAGTGTTGTAAATTAATTTAATTAGGTAAAATTATAGTAGTAATTAGGATTTCGAAAATTAGGGTAAACTATAAATTTATAAACTAATTTTCATGATTTATATTATTTAATTCGAATTTTTGGGATTTTATGTAATAAAACATTGTTTTTAATTAATAAAACATAATATAAATTGGTATAATAATTTTATAATTAAATTACAATAATTAAGGGTTAATTTTTATGAGTTATATTTTGTTTTAAACTAATTTTAGGCCTTTGGGAATTTTTATAATAATTTTGGTGTTAATTGAGTTTTATTAGATAATTATTGAAATAGAATTATAATTATTGAATAATTGGTAATTGTTGTTTTGGATTTGGTATTGTCATAATCATGCATTGCATATAGGATCATACTGACATATAGGAATAATTTGAGATTGTCGTTTGTATAATTGTAGAGCCTGAGTTCGTAGACGAGGAGTACTAGTGATTGTTGTGCTATTGAGGTTTTGTTTGCTTGAAAAGGTAAGCTAGCATGCTCAACCCTTCTTAAACTTGTAGAGACCTTTCAAACTTACGTGCTAGATGTGAATGGTGTGATTGGATGAAAACATAGTATCATGATAGGTGGAGAACGATTCAGTTTATACGATTGTTGTATTTTGATTGGTTGGATTTATTGTATTGATATTGGTATATGAAATGGCTTGTGACAAATATGTTATTTTGAAAGGTAAGATTAAATGTATATTGAATTGGTTGATTTGGTTTGGTCTGGTTTGTGGGCGCATAGCCAATTTATATTGTGATGTTGATTTGGTATCGTTTTATATGAATTGTGATCATCAACTCTTTCTCAATAAGATATTGGTTACTTAGACGGAGCAAAAGAACTCCTAATTATTTGTTCGAGCCAAAAGAGCTCCTATATATTTGTTTGAGTCAAAAGAACTCTTATTTACTAGATTGAGTCGCATCGACTCCTATTAATTACCCCACCGTATCGATCTTTAAGAGGGTTAGGCTCTAGTCTACTCTACTTGGGTTAAAAACACCCAGTAGGGGGTGTGCACACTTAAGGTCCAGTTGTCTTGGATTATGGTTGATAGGGTGAATTGGCAAAAGATTCAGTTCATTTCTAAATAATAAGGATTATGGATTATGGATTGTGGATTGTGGATTGTTAACTATGAATTGTGGATTATGACTCATGACTTATGAATTTCTTATTTATCGTTAATCTTGGATTTGTCGGATATGGATTATGGAATGTTTCTTATACTATAAGTATGTGATGAATTGGATGGTTGATTCTGATATAAGAATCTTAACTACTGGTTTGGAATTATTATTGGATGATTTTATGTTTATGTGCTAAGTGTGTTTTCGAAAGTAAAACTAAAAACGTTTTCAAAATCAAGGTAAGAGTTTTGGTTTTCTACACGTTGAGGTGTTAGCTTACTCAATTTCACTGACTTTTTCAACTGTGGTTTTTGTGCTTTAAATCCACCACAGGTTTGGAGTGATTGATGCATACGGGAATGACGACTCACTAGAAATAGTTGTATTTAATAATTAGACTAGTAGTTATTAAACGTGGACTATTTCATATTTCATATTTTGGACTATTGTAATTTTAATTAATGGATTGTAATAGTTATTTTAGATCATTAGACATTGTAGTTCGGCTTGTGAAATCTCCTTGCATTCGGGTCTTTGACTCGAGTGCGGAGTGACACCTCTGAATTTCCTTATTTGTCTTTTGGTCCTCGATAAAATATTTTTGGAAAAGGAAAGGAAATTTGGGGGTGTTACAGTTGGTATCAGAGCCCAGGTTAGGTCACAAGCTAAAATGAACTAATGAGACTAGGAAAATGAAATAAACGAATCAACTAGCAAAATAAATAAATAAATAATTATTTAAATGAATAAAATGAATCAAGCCGTAGGGGGAATGGGTTTGTTTGTTTTTTATCTGTTCAGTGCCTCTTTGTTTATTACGTGGTACTTGTTTACACATGTGGGGCTTTTATATGGTTGCTTTGTTTCAAATTTATGATAAAAGTTTGGTGATATATGCTAGAATTTGGATGTTTGGAATGGTTGAAATTTAAATGTTTGGAATGGTTGGAATATGGATGAGATTGTGGAATTTTGAAGGTCTAATGTACCTTATCAATTTTAAATGGTATGAGCTAAATGGAAAGTGTACATTACAATAAGCATGCTTTTATACATCTACTTTCATGTTTGGATAATGTGTTTTGGTTAGAGCATGAACTGTTTTAACCCTTTTCTATTGGAAGTCTGTAATTATGATTAGGAGGTGGTGATAACTTTGTTGGCATGAATTACAATGTTAATTCATTATTATTGAAATGTTGTTGCATTATTATTGAAATGTTAATTACGAGTCCTAAATAGTAAGGACAATTACTAATTAGTGTGTATGACTAATACGAATCATTACCCAACTACGGACGAGATTAGAATGTCTTATATAGAGGTGCCCTCCCGCCCTACCCTTAAAACTTGGGCTAGTGACTAGTGGCTAGGATACATAATTATAATAATAATAATAATAATAATAATAATAATAATAATAATAATGGTAGTTAAAATGCTCTATAGTTAGCATCTTAAACTATTGTTTGGACATCACTGCGCCGATGATTTATATGTTTTATTACTTATGGATGCTTTAAGCTTTATGATTTAGCTTAATATGACTCCTCTTATTGGTTATGTGATGTGTTATTATATGCTAATTGCATTATAGCTTAAATTTACCAATAGCGTGAATGTAATTATAAATAATTTGCTAGTGTAGGTCGTCCCCATTCACCACTACTACACAAGAAGAACAACGCAAACATGAATCACCAACAACAAAACAATGGATTTCACCAATTTGCTGCTGCTGTAGTCCAATTGCTTCAAAATAATAACCAACCACTTGTAATTGACTGGGCTAAGAAGATATCCCAAAGGAAACCTGAATTCTATTATGGGCGCGAGGACCCTACTGAACTTGAAAATTGGATAAGGGATATGGAGAAGATTTTTAACACCATTAACTGCCCATCAAACCAAAAGGTAGATGGGGCTGTCTTTTACTTTAAAGGAGAAGCTGATATTTGGTGGTCAGCTGCTGGGGCAGCCCTCCAAGCTCAACCAAACTTCAATTGGGATAGCCTTAAGGATGCCCTAAGACAAAGCTTCTACCCTGAGCATGTTAGGCAACGAAAACTCTCTGAGTTCCTTGCATTGAAACAAAACCGAGGAAGTGTGAGTGACTACTATGCCAAATTTCTTGAACTTTCTCGCTTTGCAACCACAATTTTGCCTGATGATGCCTCCAAGATCTCTAGATTTATTGAGGGACTTGACTATAGCCTCCAGGAAACCATGATCATGATGAACTTTGCTGATGTCCATGAGGCCTATGGGAAAGCCGCCAGTGAGTGGAGAATACATGAGCTAAAGGAGGAAACTCGAAACAAGAAAAGAAAGTTTGAACCCCAAAATTCCATAATAAATGAAACTGATTTGAACACCAACAATGAGAATGAAAAGAGGGGAAAACCAAACACTTTTGGGGGGAATCAAGGGTACAATAGAAATTTTGGTGGAAATAACTTTCAAAACCGTACCCAAAATAAAAGGGCTGAGCGTCACTACTTCTGTAAGAAATGTAATGGGGATCATCCGGGAGCTGACTGTTTTGGACAACCTATCAATTGTCTTAATTATGGGAAACGGTGTCACAGGGCATATGAGTGTAGGTATAAAAATTCAGAACAAATGAGAAATGGTAATTACGTGGGAAACAATAGGGAGAATCAAAACTTCAATCAGAACACATACAACCCGAATCCTCGCCCCAATAACCAAAACTACAATCAG
Organism: Spergularia marina; assembly: GCA_963680865.1. Classification (NCBI taxonomy): domain Eukaryota; kingdom Viridiplantae; phylum Streptophyta; class Magnoliopsida; order Caryophyllales; family Caryophyllaceae; genus Spergularia; species Spergularia marina. The sequence continues at coordinate 11,480,441 of OY804554.1, forward strand.
ATTTCCTAGAACAACAACCCTCGTCCCAATTACCAAGGCAACAATCCAAACCAAAATCAATTCCAGAATAACTACCAAGGGAGCAATGCTAGATTCCAAGGGAACAACAATGGTCAAGCTGCCAATGATAACAACAATGGAGTTGCTACTAGGAATGCCAACAATAATGCTCAAGGAGGGAATAACCAGCGCAAAACGGGTCAAATTTATGTCATGAATAGAGCCCAAGGTGAAATTGAAACCGATGTGGTGACTGGTACTTTCTAACCCATAATACTCTTACTTATGTCTTATTTTAGTCTAACAGGAGTTACAAGGACGTAACTCCTTTAAGGGGGGAAGAATGTGATACCAACTTCGTGTATTTATCTCAAGTCATGCATTGCATTCATACATTTGCATCATATGAGTTTGGTTTGTGTTGTGTGGTTGTGTAATGAGTTCACCTAGTTACTTTGCGCTTCGGGGACGAAGCGTTTTCTTAAAGGGGGAAGGATGTAATATCCCGAAATTTTAAAGTATTTTATATTAATATTTTTAGATCTATTAATTAGATTATTGAAATGAAAATATTTTAATTATTAATTGTCGTTCTCAAAACCGAATTCGAAAATGAATTTTGGAGTCGGATTTTCTATATAGGATTTTTAAATTTCTGAGGAATATCTTCCAAACACTACAACGACTCAAGTCCACACCCCAATTGGCCCAAACCCAATGTCAAACCCAAAGGAAAAAGGAAAATCAGAAATAAGGAAAAGAAAAATAAAATAAAATAAAAATAAAAACAACTCACTTCCTCTCTCCTATATCATGACACAAACCCCCCTTCCCCTTTAATTTTCTTTTTCCTTCTTCTTTCCCTTGTTCTCCCTCTCTTCTTCGTCCTTCTTCACGCACAACGCCGCGCGCAGCTCCTACTCAGCCACCTCCAAGCTGCCGGTTTCTTGCCTTACTACCATCGCACCACCACTCTTTCTCTTCCCCTTCAATTGGGTAACCTCCCTTTTAATCTAATTCTCCCCTGTTTTCGTTGTTCTTTAAAAACGGGATTATTAGGTTGATTTAGTGATTAAATTTGAGTTTAATTGGTGCTATTAGATGTTGTGGGTGATGGGTAATTTGAATAGAGTGATTTTGTTGATTAAAGTCTTGATCTTTGATTGGTTTTGAATCGTTCTTGGGTCTATGAGTTTAATTGTAATTAAGGGTCAATTAAATCAATCTTATGAATTCGTTTTTGTTGATTTTTGATTGATATAGGTTGTTGGTGATTATTTCTTTTAATTAGGTTTCTTATAAATATAGTTGGTTAATTTGATTGTAATTTGTTTATGTTTTGTAGGAATTGATTATTGGTTTTAATTATGAGATTAGTGTTGTAAATTAATTTAGTTAGGTAAAATTATAGTAGTAATTAGGATTTCGAAAATTAGGGTAAACTATAAATTTATAAACTGATTTTCATGATTTATATAATTTAATTCAAATTGTTGGGATTTTATGTAATAAAACATTGTTTTTAATTAATAAAACATAATATAAATTGGTATAATAATTTTATAATTAAATTATTATAATTAAGGGTTAATTTTTATGAGTTATAGTCTGTTTTAAACTAATTTTAGGCCTTTGAGAATTTTTATAATAATTTTGGTGTTAATTGAGTTTTATTGGATAATTATTGAAATAGAATTATAATTATTGAATAATTGGTAATTGTTGTTTTGGATTTGGTATTGTCATAATCATGCATTGCATATAGGATCATACTGACATATAGGAATATATTTGGTTGGTTGGTTGAGAAAGATTGAGTGTTAATTTGAGAATGTCGTTTGTATAATTGTAGAGCCTGAGTTCGTAGACGAGGAGTACTAGTGATTGTTGTGCTATTGAGGTTTCGTTTGCTTGAAAAGGTAAGCTAGCATGCTCAACCCTTCTTAATCTTGTAGAGACCTTTCAAACTTACGTGCTAGATGTGAATGGTGTGATTGGATGAAAACATAGTATCATGATAGATGGAGAACGATTCAGTTTATACGATTGTTGTATTTTGATTGGTTGGATTTATTGTATTGATATTGGTATATGAAATGGCTTGTGACAAATATGTTATTTTGAAAGGTAAGATTAAATGTATATTGAATTGGTTGATTTGGTTTGGTTTCGTTTGTGGGCGCATAGCCAATTTATATTGTGATGTTGATTTGGTATCGTTTTATATGAATTGTGGTCATCAACTCTCTCTCAATAAGATATTGGTAACTTAGACGGAGCAAAAGAACTCCTAATTATTTGTTCGAGCTAAAAGAGCTCCTATTTATTTGTTTGAGTCAAAAGAACTCTTATTTACTGGATTGAGTCGCATCGACTCCTATTAATTACCCCACCGCATCGGTCTTTAAGAGGGTTAGACTCTAGTCTACTCTACATGGGTTAAAAACACCCAGTAGGGGGTGTGCACACTTAAGGTCTAGTTGTCTTGGATTATGGATTATGGATTATGGTTGATAGGGTAAATTGGCAAAAGATTCAGTTCATTTCTAAATAATAAGGATTATGGATTATGGATTATGGATTGTGGATTGTGGATTGTTAACTATGAATTGTTTATTATGGCTCATGACTTATGAATTTCTTATTTATCGTTAATCTTTGATTTGTCGGATATGGATTATGGAATGTTTCTTATACTATAAGTATGTGATGAATTGGATGGTGGATTCTGATATAAGAATCTTAACTACTGGTTTGGAATTATTATTGGATGATTTTATGTTTATGTGCTAAGTGTGTTTTCGAAAGTAAAACTAAAAACGTTTTCAAAATCAAGGTAAGAGTTTTGGTTTTCTACACGTTGAGGTGTTAGCTTACTCAATTTCACTGACTTTTTCAACTGTGGTTTTTGTGCTTTAAATCCACCACAGGTTTGGAGTGATTGATGCATACGGGAACGACGACTCACTAGAAATAGTTGGATTTAATAATTAGACTAGTAGTTATTAAACGTGGACTATTTCATATTTCATATTTTGGACTATTGTAATTTTAATTAATGGATTGTAATAGTTATTTTAGATCATTAGACATTGTAGTTCGGCTTGTGAAATCTCCTTGCATTCGGGTCTTTGACTCGAGTGCGGAGTGACACCTCTGAATTTTCTTATTTGTGTTTTGGTTCTCGATAAAATGTTTTTGGAAAAGGAAAGGAATTTTGGGGGTGTTACAGTTGGTATTAGAGCCCAGGTTAGGTCACAAGCTAAAATGAACTAATGAGACTAGGAAAATGAAATAAACGAATCAACTACCAAAATAAATAAATAATTAATTAATTAAATGAATAAAATGAATCAAGCCGTAGGGGGAATGGGTTTGTTTGTTTTTTATCTGTTCAGTGCCTCTTTGTTTATTACGTGCTACTTGTTTACACATGTGGGGCTTTTGTATGGTTGCTTTGTTTCAAATTTATGATAAAAGTTTAGTGATATATGCTAGAATTTGGATGTTTGGAATGGTTGAAATTTAAATGTTTGGAATGGTTGGAATATGGATGAGATTGTGGAATTTTGAAGGTCTAATGTACCTTATCAATTTTAAATGGTATGAGCTAAATGGAAAGTGTACATTACAATAAGCATGCTTTTATACATTTACTTTCATGTTTGGATAATGTGTTTTGGTTAGAGCATGAACTGTTTTAACCCTTTTCTATTGTAAGTCTTTAATTATGATTAGGAGGTGGTGATAACTTTGTTGGCATGAATTACAATGTTAATTCATTATTATTGAAATGTTGCTGCATTATTATTGAAATGTTAATTACGAGTCCTAAATAGTAAGGACAATTACTAATTAGTGTGTATGACTAATACGAATCATTACCCAACTACGGACGAGATTAGAATGTCTTATATAGAGGTGCCCTCCCGCCCTACCCTTAAAACTTGGGCTAGTGACTAGTGCCTAGGATACATAATAATAATAATAATAATAATAATAATAATAATAATAATAATAATAATAATAATAATAATAATGGTAGTTAAAATGCTCTATAGTTAGCATCTTAGACTATTGTTTGGACATCGTTGCGCCGATGATTTATATGTTTTATTACTTATGGATGCTTTAAGCTTTATTATTGAGCTTAATATGACTCCTCTTATTGGTTATGTGATGTGTTATTATATGCTAATTGCATTATAGCTTAAATTTACCAATAGCGTGAATGTAATTATAAATAATTTGCTAGTGTAGGTTGTCCCCATTCACCACTACTACACAAGAAGAAACAACGCAAACATGAAACACCAACAACAAAACAATGGATATCCAACCACTTGTAATTGACTGGGCTAAGAAGATATCCCAAAGGAAACCTGAATTCTATTATGGGCGCGAGGACCCTACTGAACTTGAAAATTGGATAAGGGATATGGAGAAGATTTTTAACACCATTAACTGCCCATCAAACCAAAAGGTAGATGGGGCTGTCTTTTACTTTAAAGGAGAAGCTGATATTTGGTGGTCAGCTGCTGGGGCAGCCCTCCAAGCTCAACCAAACTTCAATTGGGATAGCCTTAAGGATGCCCTAAGACAAAGCTTCTACCCTGAGCATGTTAGGCAACGAAAACTCTCTGAGTTCCTTGCATTGAAACAAAACCGAGGAAGTGTGAGTGACTACTATGCCAAATTTCTTGAACTTTCTCGCTTTGCAACCACAATTTTGCCTGATGATGCCTCCAAGATCTCTAGATTTATTGAGGGACTTGACTATAGCCTCCAGGAAACCATGATCATGATGAACTTTGCTGATGTCCATGAGGCCTATGGGAAAGCCGCCAGTGAGTGGAGAATACATGAGCTAAAGGAGGAAACTCGAAACAAGAAAAGAAAGTTTGAACCCCAAAATTCCATAATAAATGAAACTGATTTGAACACCAACAATGAGAATGAAAAGAGGGGAAAACCAAACACTTTTGGGGGGAATCAAGGGTACAATAGAAATTTTGGTGGAAATAACTTTCAAAACCGTACCCAAAATAAAAGGGCTGAGCGTCACTACTTCTGTAAGAAATGTAATGGGGATCATCCGGGAGCTGACTGTTTTGGACAACCTATCAATTGTCTTAATTATGGGAAACGGTGTCACAGGGCATATGAGTGTAGGTATAAAAATTCAGAACAAATGAGAAATGGTAATTACGTGGGAAACATTAGGGAGAATCAAAACTTTAATCAGAACACATACAACCCGAATCCTCGCCCCAATAACCAAAACTACAATCAGATTTCCTACAACAACAACCCTCGTCCCAATTACCAAGGCAACAATCCAAACCAAAATCAATTCCAGAATAACTACCAAGGGAGCAATGCTAGATTCCAAGGGAACAACAATGGTCAAGCTGCCAATGATAACAACAATGGAGTTACTACTAGGAATGCCAACAATAATGCTCAAGGAGGGAATAAACAGCGCAAAACGGGTCAAATTTATGTCATGAATAGAGCCCAAGCTGAAAATGAAACCGATGTGGTGACTGGTACTTTCTAACCCATAATACTCTTACTTATGTCTTATTTTAGTCTAACTAGAGTTACGAGGACGTAACTCCTTTAAGGGGGGAAGAATGTGATACCAACTTCGTGTATTTATCTCAAGTCATGCATTGCATTCATACATTTGCATCATATGAGTTTGGTTTGTGTTGTGTGGTTGTGTAATGAGTTCACCTAGTTACTTTGCGCTTCGGGGACGAAGCGTTTTCTTAAGGGGGAAAGGATGTAATATCCCGAAATTTTAAAGTATTTTATATTAATATTTTTAGATCTATTAATTAGATTATTGAAATGAAAATATTTTAATTATTAATTGTCGTTCTCAAAGCCGAGTTCGAAAATGAATTTTGGAGTCGGATTTTCTATATAGGATTTTTAAATTTCTGAATTGGGCTATCTTCCAAACACTACAACGACTCAAGCCCACACGCCAATTGGCCCAAGCCCAATGTCAAAACCAAAGGAAAAAGGAAAATCAGAAATAAGGAAAAGAAAAATAAAATAAAATAAAAATAAAAACAACTCTCTTCCTCTCTCCTATATCACGACACAAACCCCCCTTCCCCTTTAATTTTCTTTTTCCTTCTTCTTTCCCTTGTTCTCCCTCTCTTCTTGGTCCTTCTTCACGCACAACGCCGTGTGCAGCTCCTGCCCAGCCACCTCCAAGCTGCCGGTTTCTTGCCTTACTACCATTGCACCACCACTCCTTCTCTTCCCCTTCAACTGGGTAACCTCCCTCTTAATCTAATTCTCCCCTGTTTTCGTTGTTCTTTAAAAACGGGATTATTAGGTTGATTTAGTGATTAAATTTGAGTTTAATTGGTGCTATTAGATGTTGTGGGTGATGGGTAATTTGAATAGAGTGATTTTGTTGATTAAAGTCTTGATCTTTGATTGGTTTTGAATCGTTCTTGGGTCTATGAGTTTAATTGTAATTACGGGTCAATTAAATCAATCTTATGAATTCATTTTTGTTGATTTTTGATTGATATAGGTTGTTGGTGATTATTTCTTTTAATTAGGTCTCTTATAAATTCAGTTGGTTAATTAGATTGTAATTTGTTTATGTTTTGTAGGAATTGATTTTTGGTTTTAATTATGAGATTAGTGTTTTAAATTAATTTAATTAGGTAAAATTATAGTAGTAATTAGGATTTCGAAAATTAGGGTAAACTATAAATTTATAAACTGATTTTCATGATTTATATAATTTAATTCGAATTTTTGGGATTTTATGTAATAAAACATTGTTTTTAATTAATAAAACATAATATAAATTGGTATAATAATTTTATAATTAAATTATAATAATTAAGGGTTAATTTTTATGAGTTATAGTCTGTTTTAAACTAATTTTAGGCCTTTGGGAGTTTTTATAATAATTTTGGTGTTAATTGAGTTTTATTGGATAATTATTGAAATAGAATTATAATTATTGTGGATTATGGCTCATGACTTAGGAATTTCTTATTTATCGTTAATCTTTGATTTGTCGGATATGGATTATGGAATGTTTCTTATACTATAAGTATGTGATGAATTGGATGGTGGATTCTGATATAAGAATCTTAACTACTGGTTTGGAATTATTATTGGATGATTTTATGTTTATGTGCTAAGTGTGTTTTCGAAAGTAAAACTAAAAACGTTTTCAAAATCAAGGTAAGAGTTTTGGTTTTCCACACGTTGAGGTGTTAGCTTACTCAATTTCACTGACTTTTTCAACTGTGGTTTTTGTGCTTTAAATCCACCACAGGCTTGGAGTGATTGATGCATACGGGAACGACGACTCACTAGAATTAGTTGGATTCAATAATTAGACTATTAGTTATTAAACGTGGACTATTTCATATTTCATATTTCATATTTTGGACTATTGTAATTTTAATTAATGGATTGTAATAGTTATTTTAGATCATTAGACATTGTAGTTCGGCTTCTGAAATCTCCTTGCATTCGGGTCTTTGACTCGAGTGCGGAGTGATACTTCTGAATTTCCTTATTTGTGTTTTGGTTCTCGATAAAATGTTTTTGGAAAAGGAAATGAAATTTGGGGGTGTTACAGATGAGGTGAGCTCCACTAGTGGTTATGTGTTCACTCTTAGTGGTGCGGCGATCTCGTGGAAGTCTGTTAAACAGACTTGTATTGCTCGATCTACGATGGAGTCAGAGTTTATAGCTCTTGACTTAGCTGGGCAAGAGGCTGAGTGGCTTAGGAGCCTTCTGGCAGATATACCATTGTGGGGGCGGCCTACGCCGCCGGTATCTCTACATTGTGATTCGCAATCTGCAATTTGTGTTGCAAAAAATGATGTGTATAATGGTAAGAAAAGACATATACGCATTAGGCATGAGGCCGTGAGACGGCTTATACAAAATGGCGTGCTAGTGATGGAGTACGTCAAATCTGAGAGGAACGTTGCTGATCCTTTAACAAAGGGACTTAATAGGCGATTAGTTCTAGATTCGTCGAGGGGAATGGGGCTAAAGCCCGTTGGTTGAGGAATTCACAGTGGATCCCCGTGGTCTTGTACTTCCAAGGTCTAGTGGTCAAACGAAACTGTGGAAAGACTCGTGTTTTCTACACATTACCCATTCCTATGACCGTGTATTTGAAGGTTGAGCTATTGCTCTTAATGAATCTATAGCCCTACTTGTTGGGTGGTCCTTTGAGACGGATTTGATAGATTCACCGTTGTATTTTTTGAGGTTGAACGTTATATGTTCTTAATGATTTCATATCCCTGCTTTGGGTGGTCTATACTGAGATAGACTTGATGAAATCATCTACGTGAGTATGAAGGGTTAGCCGCCTTCTATGGAAGACTAGGGCTGTCTTCCTATTAATACTCATGAGCATCCCAAGGTATTTTGGCTATTGTTATTGTTGTGAGATATATCGCGGAACTCGAAACGGTTTTTGGTGCGATGTGTGCTGTTAGGCTCTTCTCTTGACTCGAGGAGTTCAAGACTTGTTTCACTCACTTGATAAAGAGTATCCTAGCTTCACTACGTGTTGGTTCAAGACACGTTCACCAACACTTAAGTGTCAAACCTTTGTTATACTCGGAACCTATTTTCTTTCTTCTCCTTTGCATTAGTGGGGAATTGTTGGTAATGCAAAGGTTTTGAGCTTCTTTGGGAAACACTTGTTTTTTGTTTGTCCCACATTGAAAGTTTAGAGAAACTTTTTGGAGTTTATATATGGATGAGTGTTAGTAGTGTTTGAACTAATTATGGAGGGAAGTCTATGGTCTCCCCACGCGCGCGCCGCCGCCGCCCGTCCGGCTCGGCTCGTGTTCGTGTTCGTGCGCGGTGTGGTGGGGCTGACCTTTTGCTATCGCGCTCAGTTTTGACTGTTCGTTTCTTTCGGAAACTCGCGATGTCCAGATTCGTTGTATAACGGTTTCATTTGGGAAATCCGTTCCTCCATAATTACTGCTTTTATTTCCGAATTTAATCCCAGATTTTACTCCTACAATCACTCCCATAATCAATTCAATTGTTTGATTTCCGTTACTGTTTTTGAGTCCTTAAAAGGACGTTTTCGGTGCTCTCTTTTGGCAGACAGAAAATCATCGATCCTCTCTTTCCTCCTTTCTAATCCTCTGGTTTCGAGTGCGTTTTGAGTTCCACTTCTCTTGGGTGAGTACACACCTTGGAGAAGCGCTGTGTTACCTTGGGGGACAACGCCATAATCCGGTTGTACCGTGGTCGGGACGAAATTGCTTCTCATTCTGTGATTTCGATCACGCCACAACATTTCCCGTCATTTCATTTCCGTTATATTTCGCCCATAGTAGTTCTTTTTCCTACACCAGGAACTACAACAACGGAGTAATAGGCACACCACCAACCAACAACAACATAACCATGGCAACAAGAACGGCAACCAACCTACCCATCCCAAATTATACATAAAACCAAATTAAAACCCTCTAAATATCATCATAACAACTAGGTAAGAGAATTAAAACAATAAAATCATCGTGAATCAATGTTAATCGACAAAATATGAATTTCGATGTCAGAACAACTTTAATAAAACTTTGAGAAATTCATACCGTTGCGTAGAGGAGAGAAAAAGAGGAACAACGGTACTAGTTTCGTCAAAAATCGGGCTGGAAACTGGAGTCAGCAAGCAAATTAAGGGCGGCGGCGATCGTGGGCGAAGAAGACGATTATGATTATGATAATGAAGATGATACGTAAACCAGCTTTGGGTTTATGAGTTAAAAAAAGGTTTTTTTGTCCGTTTTGTTTGTTTTAGAAATAACCAAGGGCAAAAACGCCATTTCATATAAAAGAGTGATTTAAATTTGTTTTAATTACTTAATGATTTCTATAAAACAAAATAAAACCCCTTTAAAATCTGAAAATCATATTAATAATTTTCGAAAATAAAACCAAAATAAATATAATTAGTAACATCCGACTTAAAGTAATTTCTAAAAATTAACGGGTGTTACAGACTTCCCCCCTTAAAACAAAGATTCGTCCTCGAATCTCAAACTTAATCCCAAAAATTAATCTCCACAAATTCGTTCACAACTCAACTTACCCCCCTAGCTAAATGAACATTGACATAATCCTCGAAACATCAATTTTCCCCAATACCATCTCGTAATAATTTTTTTTTTTTATATCCACAATCCACCACTCTCGTTCCCAAGGTATAATAATAATAATAATAATAATAATAATAATAATAATAATAATGTAATAGTAGTAGTAGTAGTAGTAACACCATATACATTTAACCATAGAAACCAAGTTGTGCATAAGGCACCCAGAACCAATCTTTTTAATTAATTTCAGAATGCAAGGCTCCACCACATATGTACATAGGCAAAAACCAACCAGTTTTATACAAATAACACATAATAACAGGTAGAACCCCACAATAAAACACAAGAGATAAAGATGGCACGCAGTGTTCTCATCCCCCTTAAAAGAAAGGTTCGTCCTCGAACCAATAGTACCTTAATCAAACAAAAGAGAGTACTTCTCCCGCATCGCTGGTTCAATTTCCCAAGTCGCTTCCTCGACATTGTTGTTGAACCACAACACTTTCACCATACGAGTTTCTGTATGTCGAGTCTTTCGTGTTTTCCTTTCCAAAATTCTCAATAGTGCCTCCTCATAGGTCATTGTTTCATCTATCTCAATCGTCTCAGGGTTAAGGACATGTCATGGGTCACTCACATAACATCTCAGTTGAGAAACATGGAAGACATTGTGAACCTTTTCCAAATTTGCAGGAAGATCAAGCTCATAGGCAACCTCACCTACGCGATTTAGCACTTTACAAAGTCCTATGCACTTCGGGCTCCATTTTCCCTTTTTACCAAATCTCATTACACCCTTAGTAGGTGAAACTCTCAACAATACCATATCTCCAACTGCGAACTCGATGTGGCTCCTAGTTTTATTAGCATAGCTCTTCTGACGATCTTGTGCAGCTTTCATGCGTTCCTGGATAATTTTAACTAGATCCGTCATCTCTTGAATGTAATCAAGACCCAACACTACAGTCTCACTAATGTCGTTCCAGCAAATCGGACTACGACACTTCCTCCCATACAATGCCTCATAGGGAGCCATCTTAATCGAAGCTTGAATTGATAGATGTTGTTGTATGAGAACTCGATCAAGTCCAATTTGTCCTCCCAACCTCCTTGAAACTGTAGGGCACAAGCCCGTAACATATCCTCTATCGTCTGATTGGTCCTCTCTGTCTGACCATCAGTGGCGGGGTGAAAGGCGGTGCTCATCATCAAGTTTGTTCCCAAAGCTTCCTGTAACTTGGTCCAAAATCTTGACACAAATCGCGCATCACGGTCCGACACGATCTCATTTGGAACCCCATGTAACCTCATAATGTGATGCATGTAAGCAGCAGCCAACTGTTTTTTCTTCCAAGTGTCTTTCTTAGGGATGAAATGAGCACATTTAATCAATCAGTCCATAATCACCCAAATCATATTGTTTCCCTTAGGAGTACGCCGTAAACCGGCGATAAAATCCATGGATATGGAACTCCATTTCCACTCAGGAATCTTTAATGGTTGCAACTTTCCTTGCGGTTTCTTGAGCTCACTTTTCACCTTCTGACATACCAAACATCGAGAAACAAATTCTGCAACATCCCCTTTTTTTGAGTTCAGACCACCAAAAGACTTGTCTCAAATCTTGCTACATTTTATCTCCTCCTGGATGCACTCAGTACATTGTAGCATGAGCTTTAGTGAGGATATTTTTCCTTAATTCCTCGTTGTCGGGCACACAAACTCGGTTTTGGAAGCGAATGATCCCATCTCCTCCCTTTTAGAACAACTCAGCCTCATTAGTCAACTTGTCTTGTAGAAACTTATTAGTCGTCTGAAACTCCTTAATTTCTCTCAAAATATCATTTTGGATCGTAGTAACTCCTGAAGGTGCACCAGGCTCAGTAAGTTGTACCCCAAAATTAAGAAATTCATCCCGCAATCTTTCTCTCCGCACCACCAATTGTACAAAGTGAAGAGACTTCCTACTCAAAGCATCTGTGACGACATTTGCATTGCCCTCGTGATATTGGATCTCCATTTCATAATCCTTGATTAATTCTAGCCACCTCCTCTAACGCATGTTCAACTCCTTTTGGGTGAGAATATACTTAAGATTTTTATGATCAGAGAAAATCTTAAAGCTTACTCCATTGAGATGGTGCCTCCAAATTTTCAAAGCGTGCACCACGGCCACTAACTCCAAGTCATGGCTCGGTTAGTTCTCCTCATAACTCTTGAGTTGCCTGGACGCATAAGCAATCACTCTCTGGTTCTCCATAAGGACACAACCTAAACCATTTTTCAAAGCGTCCGTGTACACCTCATACTCTGCTTCCTCATCGGGTAAAGCTTGGACTGGTGCCGTCGTCAGTCTAGTTTTCAAGGTTTCAAACGCCTTCTCACAATTATCATCCCATTTGAACTTGGTTGCCTTTTTCATTAACGTGGTCATAGGTCTAGCTATTTTAGAGAAATCCTTGACAACCTCCTGTAACAGCCAGCAAGCCCCAGAAAGCTTCTAATCTCCGTCACACTCTTAGGAGTCGGCCACTCTGAAACGACCTTAACTTTTGCGGGATCCATTGCCACGCCATCCTTGGATATAATATGACCTAAGAATGCAACTTTATCTAGCCAGAACGCACACTTCGAAAACTTTCCATAGAATTGTTTCTCCCTCAAAGTCTGTAAGAAAATTCTGAGATGTTCCTCGTGCTCCGCCTCACTCCTAAGTAAATCAAAATATCATCGATGAACACAACAACAAATTTGTCCAAATATGGCCTAAAGGTACGGTTCATCAAATCCATAAAAAAAAAAAAAACCGCAGGCGCATTGGTTAACCCAAATGGCATAACTGTGAACTCGTAGTGCCCATAGCGCGTCGAAAAGTTCAAGTTCCTCACGCTTTCCATATCTGTATTTCGTAAATTACTTACACTTTAGAGTACAAATTAATCCTCGTGAAGCGAATGCCAATTTAAATTTAGTAACAATTATTCCCATCTTAAATAACACGATATCACATTCCGGCATGACCATCCATAAGTAATACTGAATCCTTCAAAACATACAGTTCCTAAACGTGATACTTCGGACAACGATGTCTTTCCTAATTGAAAAATATCATGTTTCTTATCCAAAAGACCAAGTGACCGACACTTCCTATTTATTTGAGATATTTCCAAAATTTCTATGTGGGGACATTAAACAAACTCGAATAGCTCATAAGTCATAGTTTTTTCCCAATCTCAACTCATAGTTAATGCCCCAAATAATCATACATTCCCTCACATATACAAATATCTAACACATGAGTCTTGAATACCGTTTAATGTCTAAATTCTTGAATATCTCTTGAACTCGTACTCCTCTTGTTTCTCTCATATCGTCCACCATACCATGTCTATACCAAAATGCACCAATAATTCTTCCAAGTTGTATCCTGAACCAACAACTTTTCCACTGTCTTAGTGATTAATTTGACCAAAATATTCTTTCACGCTCGTCCTTAGTTTCCACATCATACATCAACTGATAACATTTGATCACTTAAGTTCCCAAAAATACATAATGACAATATATCCTTCTTATGAATTAAAAATTACGCCAAATAATAGAATTAGAAACCTAATTATCCAAAAACAACGTTAACGTCTTAAAAATCCAACTTTAATCATTAGTAAATGTCATATATCATGATTCCTAACAGATACATCCACACCATGTATGCATCGCTTATAGTATGATCACCCCCCACCAATAAAATTCTGATTGTAGTTCGTATAGCATTGCCCCAAACCAAGTCCAATCACTAAAACCAAGTCATGAAGTTGCTTCTACTACAATGGATTTAATATGAAACTATTCGCCCATGATTCGCTAAATAAGTTTTCTTCTAACCACTAGGTTCTCATGTAGTGACATAGTCTTGTATCGATTGTAAACCCATTATTTGGACGTCTTATCAGATTTCAGACCTATTATGAACTTGTAACATTTCCTTGTAATTATGTCGTGGTCGAATAAGCCAATAATACATACATATATAAAACAATCAACCATGAGGTAATCACATTCGAAACATTTAGCATGGAAACCATATTAATCATACAACAACCACACTTGAACATATAGCAAGTAATCCGAACCTCTCATCAGTAATGAAATGCCCATAGGGGTTTTGTCCCCTGACCAAATAATGCAATGACAAGTACTAACGACACTTGCAGATAAAAAACACAGAATTCCCAAAAGGAGTTACTGGTACGATCCCCTAATATCAATAATGAGGGTAATACACTCAGTGCTATGTTTTCTCATATTTGTACAAAAGAACCATCCACATAACCATCCTCTCCGAAAAGGGTAATCCTCAAAACTCAATAAAGAGTGTGTGATCATTTCTCTTGTTCCAATCCCGTTATCCATGGAAACACCTCATCGATAGCATCAACAAAGTTTGATTTCTCTCATTCATCAATTTTTTTTTTTTTACCTTAAATAGTATACTTGCTCATAATTCCTCATCCCCTTGCTCCAAAGGATATAGTTTATACAATCCTCTCAATACTCGTATGCTTATCTCTCTTGTAGACTCACCGTTACTAGCCCTTACTTCGACTTTTCACCTTTCCATACGAGATAGTTGTAGTTTCCAAACTAATGGGTGTGACAAAGTCAAATGGAGTAGTAGTGCGAGTTATTTCAAAAGGGGTATGCATAAAAATCCATCAAATTTTCTCATCTCCATGTATCATAATAAGGCTTAAGGCTAAGAAGAGAACGCAATTGGTTTCGAGGTTTGAAGGTTAAAATCAATTTATACAAAAGAACCATCCACATAACCATCCTCAATTATCCAATACAATCTACCAACTCCAAGTTATATCCCTTATAAAACGAAATTTCAACACTGAGAATCTCATAGCTATTATTCTCTTGTTTTAATATCATTACAACTCTGACAATTTCCAATCAAGTTTTGAATTACCTCATCATTCCCATACCATCTTTGACTACTATGCCTCAAATTCAACTAAGACTCATACGAATATATAAATTATCAGAAGCCATCACCCAAAAACAAATTGTACCACCAAATGTATAATGTTGTACCGTAGTGTAGTATTCAATTGTAGCATATAGTACATCAGAGTACCAACTAGTAATAATCCAACCCATACTCAAAATTCTCATAGTGTAGTACAAGTAACATGTAGCATATAGCATGCGAATGAATGCAACTAACCCAAGCCCCATTTTCGAAAAGACACATTTTTTTTTTTTTTGAAAACCATGTTGGAAGGACAGATTTAAAACAAAACTTTTTTTTTTTGGTAAGAATTAGCTTTTTTATTCATCCAAATGGAAAGGAAGAACAAAATACAACTCCAACCAAAGGGGAGCAATGAGCTACCCTTGAAACAACCACTAAAAAACTCTACTCACTTGGGATAGCATCTCTATACCTATCAATAACTCTAACACAAACCAAAAATTTTATGTAAAGAGCAATTTCATCAACATTTCTTTCAATGTCTCTAAAAACCCTAGTGTTCCTCTCCTTCCATATTTCATAGATTGTGGCTGAGAAAGCACTTCTAAGGATGTGCTGTTTTCCAGTTTTTCCTTTGATCTTTTGCTTGAACCAATTTAGTTCATGTAGCAGACTGCCTATCTTCTTTCTGTAGCCTAGCCACCTGAGCACATTGTCCCAAATGTCATTTGCAACTTGACACTCAAAAAACAGGTGATTCCTGCTTTCTTCCTGTTTCTTGCATAAATAACATCTATTTGGTATGTAGCATCCTCTTTTCTGCAAGTTATCAATTGTAGATAATGCATTGTAGATGGCCAGCACTGCAATGATTGAACATTTGGGAACACTGCATACATCCCAGACTAGACTGTACCATTTAACAGCATTCCTGCTGTCATTAAAGAACTTGTAAACTGCTTTGCTACTGCCTCTGTTATTCTATCTTTTAAGCAGCTCTTTTGCCTCCTCTTTTGTACCAGCCTTCTCCAATATCTCCTTCCTTAGAGCAAGGAGAGTTCTCCAGGTAGTAGAGCAGTCAGTTTTTGGGCTCACTTGCCAAAAATCATCCTGCTTCAGGTAGTAAGCCCTAGTCCATCTACACCATATACTCTGACTACCACTTAAAAGATTTATAATCCATTTAGCATAAAGAGTTTTGTTCCAGCTAAGGACCTCTTTTATGCCTAAGCCACCTTCCCTTTTTGGATTACAAAGCTCTTTCCACTTAATGAATGTGATCTTACCTTTTTGCTCATTTATACCCCAAAAAAACTCCCTGCAAAGTCTGCTTATTCTTTTCAGCACCACATTTGGGAGGAGAAGTACTGAACCCCAGTATGTCTGAATGCCCAAAATAACAGAGTTAATCAGTTGCAGCCTCCCTGCATAGGAGATAAAAGAGTTTGCCCAGTGTTGCAATTTCCCTTTTATTTTATCCAGGAGAGGGTAGTACATAGCAGCTGTAATTCTGGAAGAGTGCAGAGGAACACCAAGATACTTAAAAGGAAATTTCCCAACCACATAGCCTGTTTTGTCAGCTATTAACTTAGCTGCTGCTGCACAAACACCCCCTAGGTAGATATTTGTTTTCAAAGGGTTAGCAGCAAGCCCTGAGAGTTTCTCAAACTCTTTGAGGGTGTTAGCAACAAATTCAATGGAACCTACATCACCCTTGGCAAAAATGAGTAAATCATCAGCAAAGAGGAGGTGATTAAGTTTGAGTCTACTGCATTTGGGATGCTGATGGAAACTGCTCTTATGCTTAAGATTTCTGAGCATCCTGGATAATCCCTCCATGCATATGACAAAGAGGTAGGGAGATAGAGGGTCTCCCTGCCTCAGACCCCTCTTAGCTGCAAAAAAACCAACTTGAGACCCATTTATGCTGAGTGAAAGGTGAGCAGTATTGAGACAAGCAAGAATCCAGCTAATGAACTTGTCAGGGAAGTTGAAAGCTTTGATCAGACACTCTAAGTAATCCCAAGAGATTGAATCAAAAGCTTTTCTGATGTCCACTTTGATGGTTGCTCTTTTGGAGACACCTTTCCTGTCATACTTCCTAACCAACTCTTGAGAAATCAAGATATTATCATGAATGTTCCTGCCAGGTACAAAAGCTGATTGCTCCTCACCAATTATTTCTGCCAAGACAGGCTGAAGCCTACTAACAATCATCTTACTGATGATTTTGTAGATTGTATTACAACAACTAATAGGCCTATAGTGCACCACAGAGAGAGGAGTAGGGGTTTTAGGCACCAGAGCAATTAGAGTTGAATTGATTTGTTTGAGCATCTTGCCATTTTGAAAGAAATCCAAAACAGCATTACTCAACTCCTCACCTATAATATCCCATGAGTTTTTGTAAAAAGCAGAGCTAAACCCATCTGGCCCCGGACTTTTGGTTTCATCAATCGAAAATAGAGCTTCTCTAACATTTTCCTTAGTGAATGGCATCATCATTTGGTTTTTACTAGTCTCTGATATGGTATTGCCAACAATTACCTCCAAATTAAACTCCTCAACATTGTGCTTAGTGCCCAGCAGTGCTGTGTAATATTCAGCAGCATTCACTCCAGTTGGACAACTATGCAGATTATTATTGATGTCATGAATTTTGCCTATATAGGCATGAGCTTTCCTCTCATTCACTTTAGCATGAAAGTATCTAGTCCCTGCATCATTCATTTGAATATCTCTGATCTTAGCTCTCTGGTGCAGGAAACATAGCTCAGCTGTTTGAAGTTTGACCAGCTCTGCCTGCTTATTTTTCATCTCAGCCAGTGTATGATTTGAATTGAGAAGGTCAGCCTGAATAGTGAACAATTTCTCCCTGCAAGCCTCAACTCTTTTGGTAATGTTTGAGTAATTATTCCTATGAAGAGTTTTAAGAGCAGCTCTGATTTTCTTCTGCTTTTCCACAACTCTAAACATTTTTGTCCCCTTGATCTGCAGATTCCAATGAATTTCAATGAGACTCTTATACCCAGGGTCATTGCACCATGCATTCAGAAACTTGAAAAACAAAACTTTTGTAAACATTTGACTCGATCAGAACCTATTGCTCTGATACCAACTGTAACAACCCTAAATTTTGGACCAAATTAAATAAACGAAAACCTAGGATTATTATGCCACAATTAACTATCCAAGTTAATTGCAAGGGGAAACCAAATTAAATAAATACAAAATATAAGTAATAAAGAAGTACGACAGCGGAAGACTTAGTCAAAGTTTACAAAATCCAAATCTGAAATCCCAATAAATAATAAATGTATAATATTTGTGTAAATGAAATGACCCCCATGTATGCAGACGTCCACAAGCTCAACAAATCACCTTCAAAGACACCTGTCAACTGCGCCATCGAGAAAATGACATAGCCCCATAATAGGGTAGGGACAAACCCAAACAATAGAATGTCAGCAAACAGGCTGAGTAAGAAACAATAGAGAGACAAGAAGAAGATATGCGCCTTAGTGGCGCGTAGCTGAACAGATTAGACTTAGCTCAAAAACATGATACAAGAACCAACAAACCATACATTATTATTTTAAATAATAAGAATATTAACAAAATTCTGAATCCCATATATTAATGGTTGGGTCCTAACCCTAACCGAACCACAACTAGAGCATCCACCCATTACCGTAACCATCCTATAAGACTCAAGTATGCGCACACTTCCCTATGAGGGCCAGTAGGATGAAACCAACTCATAGGGGACCTCTATAGGCAACTAGGAGCTACCTAGCTGAAAACCACTTACAGAATTATTGGCCATATGCATAGACGTGCCACTCAACAATGTGGACACGTCGCTCTAGTGCGTAAAAGTCCTTCACGTATAACCAAATTCCATATTTGAACCATTAGAGGTATATTACTTGAGAACAAAGTCAAACCATATGCTAACTATAGGCCGAAGCCGCGAATACCAAGATAAGCCCTTAGGCGGAATAGAAGATAATCAACATGTGTGTATACGTATATAAATATATAATATGAGCACAAGTGTACGGAACGGGAATTATAAAGATATGTAACCATTATGAGATGATATAGGAATTTACAATATAAGCTCAAGTTCAAAGTATTGGCGTTCTTACCGTAAATGCTAACCCCCTCCTTACTGTTGCCTTTCAAAATCGTCAAACCGAACCTCCTTAAATCCGCAAGCTATATTACATAAAATTATAACGCAAATTAACAAAGCGAACTACGAGATAACCAACAAATTATCAGTACGCTAAGACCCAACACGCTCCTAACTTTAGCTAAACCATACTGATCTAACTTTCTAATTCCCAAACTTACCACATACATTAAACTAGTCAATTACCCAAAAATATACCAATCAACCCCAACAAATTCTCGACAAAACACACATTACGCCACTGATGATTGGCATCAACATGCCCAACCTTTACCTATGCACACCTGCCCCTTTACACATACAAAACCATCCAACAAATACCCATAGACACTACGTACAAACCATAATCAGCAACAACATAACCACGACGACCCCCCGACACAACAACAACGCAACAACAGCCGAACAGAATCACATCGACACCCCCACACCCTTAGTCATAAGTCATAACAACTAACAACATAACTGGCATTGACGACAACCCAACCTACAACGACGACAACATTTCCACCCAGGAACTACAACAACGGAGTAATAGCAACACCACCAATCAACAACAACATAACCATGGCAACAAGAACGGCAACCAACCTACCCATCCCAAATTATACATAAAACCAAATTAAAACCCTCTAAATATCATCATAACAACTAGTAAGAGAATTAAAACAATAAAATCATCGTGAATCAATGTTAATCGACAAAATATGAATTTCGATGTCGGAACAACTTTAATAAAACTTTGAGAATTCCATACCGTTGCGTAGCGGAGAGAAAAAGAGGAACAAAGGTACTAGTTTCGTCAAAAATCGGGCTGGAAACTGGAGTCAGCAAGCAAATTAAGGGCGGCGGCGATCGTGGGCGAAGAAGACGACTATGATTATGATAATGAAGATGATACGTAAATCAGCTTTAGGTTTATGAGTTTAAAAAAGGTTTTTTTGTCCGTTTTGTTTGTTTTAGAAATAACCAAGGGCAAAAACGTCATTTCATATAAATGAGTGGTTTAAATTTGTTTTAATTACTTAGTGATTTATATAAAACAAAATAAAACCCTTTTAAAATCTGAAAATCATATTAATAATTTTTCGAAAATAAACCCAAAATAAATATAATTAGTAACATCCGACTTAAAGTAATTTCCAAAAATTAACGGGTGTTACAGAGTTCGTACAACATCTTCACCAACGAAAAAGCTCTTAGTCATGGCCAAAAGACGACGACCACTGAAACCAAAGATACCGCCAGATTCCCCGCGATCAGACGTAGACTCTAGTTCAAGTTTGGAAGGAAAAGGTGCAGAATCGACGATGGAAACACAACTCCAGTTGCAAGAGGAACCTCGATCACCGGTCTTTCTTCATGATGTCATCGGCGATGCTCTCTGCATCAGGTAAGCATACTTCATCTAAGAATCTGAATAATAGCTCAGATGTTCTTGGGCCTGACCTTGTCAATGCTGACAACACTGATAAGATTGAGTCATCAACTCTGATTGATAAGCCTAAATCTGAGAAGCGTGATAAGGCTAAAACATGGACTAGTGTAGTGAATAGTGAGTAGTAAGCCAAAAATTGGGATGATTTTGCATTTGCACAAAGATGGGAACAATAAGGATGAGATTTTTATAGAGGAGGATGATATAAGAGATGAAATTGATAGGTGGAAATGCACATTAGTAGGTAATGTTTTGGGAGCGAAGCCGCAATTGAAGAAGATGAAAGGATTTGTGAGTAAGCATTGGATTAACATTGCATCTCCAGATGTGCAACATTTCAAACGGGGGTGGTTTATCTTTAGATTCGACACACGGGGTGAAATGAATGCTGTCCTCAAGGCTGGGCCATGGAAAGTGGGAAATAACTCACTAATTCTCAAGCCATGGTCTCCCACCTTTACCCAGGAAATTTATTCTGTCTCTCACATACCAGTCTGGGTTCTCTTCCCAGAATTGGACCCCTGGTATTAGACAGAGAAAGCCCTTAGCAAGATCTCTAACAAGATTGGGAAGCCCATGTTCGCGGATTATACGACCACGCATAAGGATAAACTTTCCTTTGCTAGAGTTTTAATTGAAGTAGATGTGTCTCAAAAATTGCCTGAGCATATTATCCTACGCACTCCCTTCTCGGGTCTTATGGAGCTGAGGGTGGAGTACGAGTGGGTTCCGTAATACTGTCAAGGATGCAAAAAGTTGGGTCATGAGATTCAGTCATGCAAGTTACACAACTCGAAAGCTCGGGAAAAGGAGGTAAAAAAAGTTTACAGGCTTGTAGCAAAGACTGTAGAAAAAGCTGTTGTTCAGGCACAGACTACTCAGAAGGAAGCAGTTCAGGAACAAGTGATAGTGGAGGGTCATGAACATGATAGTCCAGCCTCTCCTGAGGTTGTTGATGAGTTGGGGTTTCATAAAATAAGAGAGCCTGATCCTAGGAAATCTCCCACAATACTCAAAAATAGATTTGATGCATTGCTAAGTGTTGGATTAACAAATGCAATATGGGCAGGTAGTGAGCAGGTAGGAGCTGTGGAGGAGGATAAGCCTCCTGACCCTGGATGATAATTGCAGCATGGAATGTGGGGGGATGAATAGCCCCCTCAAACAGTGTGAGGTAAAGGACCTCATGCTGAAACATAGGCTGAATATTCTGGGAATTTCAGAAACCAGGGTAAAGGAAATGAAATATGAAGTAATAATGATGAAGAAGAGATTTCCTAATTATAATATAGTAGCTAATTACTCTGCTCACCATAATGTTAGGATTTGAAGTGGAGGTGGATATAATTGAGATTCATGCTCAGTTTGTCCATTGTGAAGTTTGGCATAGAATGTCAGATAATAGAATAATGGTTACATTTACATATGGAAGTAATGATGCTCAGGAAAGGCAGGAGTTGTGGAGGAAATTGGTTAGGAACAGGATCAACAATCAACCTTGGATAGTATTAGGTGATTTTAATGTCATCAGATATGCCTCGAAAAGGCTAGTTGTTTTTATACAGTCCAAATGGACATGTATGATTTTAATACTTGCATTTCTGCCTGTGATTTGAGTGATATGCATAGTCAGGGACATTTTTTCACTTGGACAAACAATCAGGATGGGGACAGAAGAACATGGACCAAGCTTGATAGAGCGTTGATTAACAATGACTAGTTAATCAAGTTTCCTGATTCAATGGCAGAGTTTCTCCCTTAAGAGCTCTCTGACCATTCCCCATGTGTGGTAACTATCCTTCGTCCTCCAAAAATTAGGAAGAATTTTAGGTATCTAAACTGTTGGGCAATGCACCCTGATTTCACTGACATAGTATAGCAAGCATGGCTACAAGATACTCAGGGGACTAATATGGCCAAGCTTTTTCAGAAGCTCAAGCACACCAAGCTAGCCTTATCCAAGATGCACAAAAACTCTTATTCGAACCTAACTCAGAGGGTGAAAGATAGCAGGAAGGAGTTACAAGATAGGCAGGATGAATTTAGTAAGGGTATGAATGACACGGAAAAAGTGAAAGCTGTGGAGGAAGCAAAGGAGAAGTTATGTAAGCTCAAAGTGGCTAAGTTAAGCATGTTGGGGCAAAGGGCAAAGGTGACACACATCAATAATTCAGACTTCAGCACTAGCTACTTTTTCTCAAGAATAAAAGAAAGTCAACACCAGAATACGATTGGGGAGATTGAAGATATGAATGGAGTGATTCATGAAACTCCAGACACTATATCAAGAGCATTTATAGATTTTTATGTGGATTTAATTGGCGAGGAAAAGCTTGCCAAGGCTTTGGATTTTGAATTTGTAAGAAAAGGTGCATGCCTTAGCCACCAACAATCAGACGCCAGCCAAGTAGTACGGATACGAACTATAACTCCAGCCTACTGCTCCGTACAGAGTACGGATTCAAGGATTTCAAACACTCTAATGGACTATAACGATCTGAATAGTCTAGTACTAAAGCCCTGAGTTACTCTTGGCTGCCTTCAATGATAGACGCAATTACTTTGACGACTCTATTCTTACGAAACGAGCCAATAAAGAGTGGAAATAGAGACGGATTATAGATTACCGACGTCTTTAGTGCTTATACATAGAGCAGCTGGGTAGTGTTTTAGAAAGAGTGTTTCCTCCTTTTCTCCGTGTGTATTGAATGATGGAATGAATGCGTTGTTGATAAAGAGCATAGCGGGCGGGGGCTTCCTGATCCTTTTTCGACTTTTCCCATTTATTTCCACTCACGGATTCTTCCACTTATAATCTCTCATCCAAAGCATCTCAAGGAAGGAAATTAAAGATGCTCTCTTTAGTATGGATTCCAATAAATCCCCTGGGCAAGATGGATTTGCAGCTGGGTTTTTCCAGGATTCTTGGGATATAGTTGAGGAAGTTTTCCGCAATGCTATATGGGAATAATTTAGGAACAATAAAATGTCCAAGCAAGCAAACACCACCTTGGTCATTGATCCCAAAAAAAGTCCACCCTATTAGTGTTGCTGATTTCAGACTCATATCATGTTGCTCTATGATTTATAAATCTATAACCAAGATCATTGCTAATAGGTTGCAGGAAGTGATAATAAGCATGATGGGAAAAGCAGGCTTTGTCAAAAGCGGAATTTTTTTTGATAATGTGGCTATATCACAAATGACAAGCTAGAAAGTCGTTATTCCTAGTCAAATTACCACTAAATCAAGCTAACTAGCAAGAGTATGTGGGTATCGTATCCACGAGGAAGAGGGGAAGTCTAACATGCAATTAAAGTGCGGAAAAAGCAAAACAAATGAAATAAAGCAATTAAAAATGGGGGTTTTTGGTTTGAGTTTTGAGTAAAAGCGAAATAAACGAACTATCAATTTGATTAAACCGACTCTCGGTGATAATCTCTTCTAACACCCTAGTACAGTAAGTTTTACCTCTCTCTAATATTACCAATTCATTAATAATCCCGGTTTTAACCAATTAATCCTCTTTTATGGGGAATTTGAGCAACCGCTACCAAATTCCCCTCCCTATAGTCCTAATTTGTCTAGTGACCACTCAAACAAATCACAACCAAAGGCATGAGGAGCAAGGACTAATAAAAGATTAAGAACAACCCAAATTAGTATCTAATTAGCCGCAACCGCGACACTAATCAAATCTAATCTATTAGTTGCCTAATTAATTCCCAAATCACTAATTAGCCGCAACCGCGACACTAATCATGTGAAAGTTGCTTCCTTTAGGGTTAATAATCAATGACCACCAATTATCAACCAAGCATATGAAATACCCAAGTCTAATCTAGTAGCTAATTAGATAAAATAAGGATAAATCATGCATTAAAGAACAAGGAATTAATTATAATGAAATTAAAGGCAAATTAGATAGAAAAATACTTACTAATACATAGGATGAAGAATTTGATTACACCAAGAGTCTAGGAAGGGGATTAGCCTCCCATACTAATTATTACAATAATATTTGAGATGGAAACCATAATGAAAATGCTAATTCTCCTTGAGTTTCTCTCTCCAAAACTAAGAACAAGATGAAAAATAATATGAAAGGGTGATAATCACTAGGGAGGGGTTTCATGCCCCTTTTATTCAATATAAGTCCAAAAGATACTACAAGACGAAATAGATATTTCTTAGGCAAAAAGAAACCGTGGAAATCCCATGGGAAACTTCCCGGAAGCTAGCTACGAAATCCTCGACTCGAGGAACACCCTCCTCGAGTCGAGCGAGGATATTCCCGACTCGAGGATACCCTCTCTCGAGTCGAGAATATTGTTCTTCAAAATACCCGTCCTGTCAACTCTCCTCGACTCGAAGGAAGTAATCCTCGAGTCGATATTATTGCCCTCGAGTCGAGGTTACTTATCCTCGAGTCGAGGGACTGTGCGCAGGGCAATCTTTGAACGGGCATAACTCTCACCTCCGAACTTCATTTTGAACTCATAATATATCGTTGGAAAGCTAAGACAATGAACTTTCCTCTCCAATTAGAATTTATGCAAAATATCTTCTGGTTAGAGAGTTATGATCCAATGAAGTTGGAGGTGATGGTGTGTGGTTCTCGGAGTGTGGTCAAGCGATCTTCTCCTCGAATCTTGCTCCAACTTGTAGCTTGATCCCCTAGTGTTCTCCGAGACTCACTAAAAGGGTCTAAGGCCACCAAAAACTCGTAAAACCAACGAATAATCTCCAAAAATACTTCGAGTGGTGTGGTCTACGAATCACGATAAAACCATGCCCAAATAGACACTAAGGCGCCTAAACTATGCGGATTAACACACTACATTTACACCCTATCAGCAAACCATTGTGAAAGGATACAAGCAAAGGAACATATCTCCAAGATGCTTAAGTAAAGTAGATATCAAGAAAGCTTTCGACTCAGTGAATTGAAGCTTCATAAGATCTACTTTGGAAGCACTACTATTCCCTGAGAAGTTTATAACTTGGATTATGAACTGTATCACGAATACTTGGTTCTCACTGAAAATAAATGGCATCTATTAGGGTTTTTTCCCTGACAAATGTGGGATAAGGCAAGGAGACCCTTTGTCTCCCTATCTTTTTGTGTTGAGTATGGAGATATTGTCCAGATATCTAAGGGACATGCCAAGCAATAATCAATTCAGTTTTCACCCCAAATGCTCGAGAATTAATCTTACACATCTAACTTTTGCGGATGGTCTGATGATTTTCATCAGAGGAGGTGTGCCTTCTATGCAAGCTGTAGTGGATTGCTTAAGTCTATTTGCAGATATCTTCACCGGTTTGGAGGCAAATCAAACAAAAACAGATGTTTACTTTGGTGGAGTAAGAGAGGAAGTTACGCAGCAAATGCTCCTTATCTCTGGATTTACTGAATGATCTTTTCCATTCAGGTATTTAGGGATTCCATTGCATTCTACTAAACTGAAAAAGGAGATGTGCAATACTCTAATTAGCAAAATCAAGCACTTTATACAACACTGGTCCTCTATTATGCTCTCTTATGCAGGGAAGGTGCAACTTATAAATTATGTGGTCTTTGGGCTTGAGAATTTTTGATGTGCCAGTTTATTGTTGCCAAAGGGAATTATAAGACAAATCCGGAGATTATGCAAGGATTTTTTATGGAACATTGAAGCTGGACGATGGAAAATGGTGTATAAGAGTTGGGATGGAATCTGTACTTTAAAGAAAGAGGGAAGGCTAAATATTAAGGAGGTGTTGGTTTAGAATAAAACCGTGCTAGCTAAGTGGATCGGGCAGATGAATACTGATAATAATGGAGCTTGGAACTGCTGGATCAAAGCCTATAAGTTGAATGTCAATAACATATGCCAGGTTGAGAGGAAAACAGGAGATTCTGAAAACTGGAAATGAATTTTAACAATAAGGGATGAAATCCTCTCCAGGGCTATCAATGCTGCTCCTACTTAACACACAAGAGGTCTTACTAAGTAGAGACATCTCCAATTTACTTCCGGGATTCAAGTTCAACACTCATGGGGTTGAAATGCTTACATGGAATGGAGTAGATGGGACGTCTTAGAGAGCAACCTAATAAATTCAGCTACCAATGTTATTTTCCTTATTAGAGAGTCTAATATGTTTAGGGAAGTGTCTTAGATCAGTATTTTCGTTCAATAAGGGACCTAGAGGGTTTCCAAGTTGTTGTAGGAGAATTTAGGAAAGTTTCAGCAATAAGCTTGAAGTCGGTTTAAGGGAAGATCCAAAATTGGTTCTTAACCTATCATTCAAGTTTGAGCATTAATATCGAAGAGTCGAAGGGAGTTTCCTTCAAAAATCTGGCCTTGCGAGGTTCTGTGTTTTCTTGCTTTGTTTCTGAGTGATCTAGGCTCGAAAATACCTAGGTTTAGCCCTTCTTGCTTGCGAGTTTGAGGGTTAGATCATATCAAATTCGTTCTTTATTTCCCGCTGCACAATACTCATAAGAACACTTAAAGTTTATACTAGGTTTAACATCAAATTGGTATCGGAGCTTGGTTTTAACATACTTCTTAGTGTGTTAGTCTTGGGTTGAGTTTGGTGTGTTTTCTGCAGGGATTAAGATGCCAGAAAACAAAGAGATTGATGATAACGGTAATAAAAGCAGCAACTTGGAGGAAAAGCTTAGCACCATTACAGGAACCATGATGGAGTTGCAAACCATGATGAAGCATCTCATGAGCATGAGTTATCATGAGAAGAGGAGGACTCGTGAAGAACTTGACGAGGAGGAGGAACTTGTCAGACCTGAACCGAGGCAGAAAGATGATGATCGTGGATTGAAGCTAGATGTTCCTGAGTTTGAAGGTGAACTTGATAGAGAGAAGTTCATGGATTGGATTCGACAAGCTGAGAAAGTCTTTGATTACAAGGGCTATGATGAGCATAGAAAATTCAAGATTGCAACTTTAAAACTAACCAAGCATGCGTCTTTGTGGTATGAAAACCTGAAGAAGCAGGGAAAGAGAGAAGATAAGAGCAAGATTGAAACTTGGGATAAGTTAAAGAAGCACCTAAAGAAGAGATTCATGCCCAGAGATTATGAACAAGAGCAATACTTGAATCTGACCTCCTTAACTCAAGGAAACAGGAGTGTTAGTGAGTATATCAAGGAGTTTGAGAAGTTGGCTATTGTTTGTGATCTGGAGGAGAAAGAGAAGCTGAAGTTGGCAAGGTTTATCCGAGGATTGAATCCACAGTTAGCACAAAAGGTAGAAGTTCAGACTTACCTTAACTTTGATGATGTGTGTAGACTGTCTTTGAAATTTGAGAAGCAAGACAAGGGAAGGAAAACTACTTATTTTCGGGATTCAGCCAAGAGCTTTGCACCTTTTAAAGCTGGTACCACAAGCTCCAGCACCAAGGAATTAAAGAAGGACGAGCCAAAAGACAAGGGGAAGATAATGGCTTCGTTTGATCCTAAAGACACACGCTTCAAGAGGTGGTACAAGTGCCAGGGGTATGGACATATAGCTAACGAGTGTCCACAAAAGAGAGCACTTACCATACAAGAACTAGAATCAATTTATCCTTGCTTTGTTCAAGAATCAGCCCATGATGAGCATGAAACAGGAGTTGAGCATGAAGGAGAAGGAGTGATTCGAGACCATGATATTGAGCCTATAAGCGACAATGAAGGGGAATTATATGTGATTCGCAACTTACACATTCAGACTGTTCCAATGAGAAAGAGCAGCGTCAACAAATCTTCCATTCACGGTATAAGGTAAACAGTACAAATTGTGACCTTATTATTGATGGTGGATCATGTACTAATGCTGTGGCTAGTAACTTGGTTGATAAACTGAATTTGCTGGTGCGTAATCACCCCGAACCTTACCTACTGCATTGGTTGAATGAAAGTAATGGAATTAAGGTGAAAAAGCAAGCTTTAGTGTCTTTTGCTATGGGTCCTTATGAGGATGAAGTGTGGTGTGATGTTATACCTATGAATGCATGTGAAGTGCTGTTGGGGCGTCCGTGGCAGTTTGACAGAGATGTGACACATAAAGGCAGGTCTAATGTCCACATTGTGCAGAAGGGTAAGGATAGGTATCATCTAAAACCCCTTTCACCTAGCAAGTTGCGTTTGAAGAAGCATAAGGCTATGGAGGAGACGATACCAAGTACTGTATCACTGAATACTCTTATGTCTAACTCTAATGGCTTTGCAAACTTGTTTATGAATGCTGCTGAGTTTGAAAAGGAGTTGGAGCATGGAGAACATGTTTATGTCCTTTTTGTGCGAGAATTGGAGGGAGGAGTACCTAATGATGATGTGGTGGTTCAAGGGCAGCTCAATAAGTTTGGTGATGTGTTTCCTGAAGACCTACCACCTGGTTTACCTCCAAAACGTGGCATTGAGCATCAAATTGACCTGATTCCAGGAGCTTCATTGCCTAATAAACCAGCCTATCGTTGTAATCCTGAAGAATCAAAGGAATTACAAAGACAAGTGCAGGAGTTGATTGACAGAGGTTATGTGCAAGAGAGCCTTAGTCCGTGTGCTGTACCAGCCCTTTTGGTACCAAAAAAGGAAGGGACATGGCGTATGTGTATAGATAGCAGGGCTGTGAATAACATAACCATCAAGTATCGTTTTCCTATGCCTAGGTTAGATGATATGCTTGATGAGTTAACAGGAGCTCGAGTATTCTCAAAGATTGATTTGAGAAGTGGATATCATCAAATGAGAATAAGGGGAGGTGATGAATGGAAGACAGCATTCAAGACTAAACAAGGGCTTTATGACTGGCTAGTTATGCCCTTCGGATTGTGTAATGCACCTAGTTCTTTCATGAGACTGATGAATGAAGTGTTAAGGCCTTTTCTTAACAAATTTGTTGTTGTCTATCTTGATGATATTCTTATCTACAGCAAAGACAAAGATGAACACTTGATGCACTTAAGGAAGGTTTTTGAGAGACTAAGGGAGCAAAAACTCTATGGTAAGCTTGAGAAGTGTACGTTTATGGTGCTTGATGTGACCTTCTTAGGTTATATTATTGGAGGAGAAGGTGTGGGAGTTGATCCATCTAAAGTGGAGGCAATTCAAAGCTGGCCTGTTCCTACAACAACAACTGAAGCTAGGAGCTTTCATGGACTGGCGTCTTTCTATAGGCGTTTTATTCAGAATTTTAGCTCTATTACCAATAACAGAGTTAACCAAGAGAGGAGAGTTTGTTTGGACTACGAGTGCTCAAAGGGCATTTGAGGAGATCAAGGGAAAGCTGTGTGCTGCACCTATTCTGGCACTACCCGACTTTGACAAATTGTTCGAAGTGGAGTGTGATGCCAGTGGAGTTGGTATAGGGCCTGTTTTGATTCAAGAGAAGCGTTCTATTGCATACTTCAGTGAGAAATTGAGTGGTCCAAAGCTGAACTACTCTACATATGACAAAGAATTTTATGCAATTGTGAGGGCATTGGATCATTGGGCTCATTATCTACGTCCTAAGCCTTTTGTTTTGCATTCAGACCATGAGGCTTTGAAGTATATTCATGGACAACAGAAATTAAACTCGAGACATGCTAAGTGGGTGGAGTTTCTACAGTCTTTTACTCATCCAAGTACGAGACGGGGAGTTCTAATGTTGTTGCTGATGCCTTATCAAGAAGACATTGCTTGTTGGTGACTCTTGATGCAAGATTGTTAGGGTTTGGGCAATTGAAAGACTTGTACAAAGAGGATCCATATTTTTCTACTGAGGTGGAGAATCCTACAAACTTCTTTTCTGTACAAGATGGTTATTTATTCAAGGGGAACAGACTCTGTGTTTCTAGAAACTCAATTCGAGAGTTGCTAGTAAAAGAGGCGCATGGTGGTGCCTTGGCTGGACATTTTGGCATGAACAAGACATATGACATTCTAGGAGAGCACTTCTACTAGCCTAAGATGCTCAAGGATGTACAGGATGCGATTGCAAGATGTGCTACATGCCAAAAGATGAAGAGTTCATTCACCAAGGGTCTTTATACTCCTCTACCAGTCCCTACACATCCATGGAGTGAGGTGAGTATGGATTTCATTGTTGGGTTGCCTCGCACCCAAAGGGGAAAAGATTCTATAATGGTGGTGGTTGACAGGTTTTCGAAGATGGCTCATTTTGTGCCATGCCATAAAACGGACGATGCTTCTAATGTTGCGGATCTTTACTATAGGGAGATTGTACGTTTACATGGAATTCCTAAGACCATTGTCTCAGATAGGGATACCAAGTTCCTTAGTTACTTTTGGAAGACTTTGTGGAGATTGGTAGGTACTAAACTACTTTTTAGTACATCCCATCATCCTCAAACTGATGGGCAGACTGAAGTAACTAATCGAACACTTGGGAGCTTGTTGCGTGGGTTAGTGAGTAAGACTACTAAGGATTGGGATGTCAAGTTGGCTCATGCAGAATTTGCTTATAATCGGACTCCATCAATAACTACTGGAAGAGCACCATTTGAGATTGTTTATGGAGTTAATCCTTACCTCCCAATCAATCTTATTCCTATTCCAAAGAAAGAGGTGATTAGCTTTGAAGCAAAGGAGAGACAAGCAGCCTTTATGAGGACTTGTGAACAGGTAAAGGCGCAGATTAAGAAAGCTAATTCAGGATACAAAGCTAAAGCAAATAAGCACCGAAAGCAGACTACTTTCAAGATTGGTGATCTTGTTTGGCTACACTTACGCAAGGAAAGGTTTCCATCCAAGAGAAAGAACAAGTTGATGCCGAGAGCTGATGGTCCTTTCAAAGTGCTCGAGTGTTATGGTGATAGTGCTTATAAGCTAGAGCTACCTGATGAGTTTGGAGGAGTGAGTGCAACATTTAACGTTGGCGATCTATCTCCTTACTTAGATGACGCAAATTTGAGGACAAATTCTTCTGAAGAGGGGGAGAATGATGCAGGAGCACTCTGACTTAACACACAAGAGGTCTTACTAAGTAGAGACATCTCCAATTTACTTCCAGGATTCAAGTTCAACACTCATGGGGTTGAAATGCTTACATGGAATGGAGTAGATGGGACGTCTTAGAGAGCAACCTAATAAATTCAGCTACCAATGTTATTTTCCTTATTAGAGAGTCTAATATGTTTAGGGAAGTGTCTTAGATCAGTATTTTCGTTCAATAAGGGACCTAGAGGGTTTCCAAGTTGTTGTAGGGGAATTTAGGAAAGTTTTAGCAATAAGCTTGAAGTCGGTTTAAGGGAAGATCCAAAACAGGTTCTTAACCTAACTTTAGTTAAGTTTAGGGAGTCTTAAGAGTAGTATAAATAAGGGTAGCTGTTGTATTCTTTTTCATTCAAGTTTGAGCATTAACATCGAAGAGTCGAAGGGAGTTTCCTTAAGGCTTTGCGAGGTTCTGTGTTTTCTTGCTTTGTTTCAGAGTGATCTAGGCTCGAAAATACCTAGGTTTAGCCCTTCTTGCTTGCGAGTTTGAGGGTTAGATCATATCAAATTCGTTCTTTATTTCCCGCTGCACAATACTCATAAAAACACTTAAAGTTTAGAGTAGGTTTTACATCAGAATGTCAATAACATATGGCAGGTTGAGAGGAAAACATGAGATTCTGAAAACTGGAAAGGAATTTTAACAATAAGGGATGAAATCCTCTCCAGGGCTACCAATGTTGATGTTGCTGCAGAAATGGTAAAAGGATGGCTGAAGATTGGAAGATACAATACTGTTGCAGCCTACCAATATTTTAGAAAGCACCATCCGGAGAATAAATGGCATAAGATAGTATGAAAGACAATTAACTTGCCAAAGCATAGCTTTATCGCTGCAGTAGCCATTCAAGACGCTCTGGTTACTGTTGATAACATCTGTGGAAGAGGTATGATCATGGTCAACCGATGTCGTTGTTTGTGCAAAAAACAATCTGAAAGCCACAAACACCTATTCTTTGAGTGCTATTTTGCTGCTAAAGTGTGGGGAGAAATTCTAAAGTGGTTAAATATAGGGAGGAAGCCAAAAAATCTAGTGAATGAATTCAAGTGGCTGAATTAAAGAAATCACAAGAGACATTAGAAGCATCAATGGATGATCTGTAGCTTGATTACTACAGTTTATCTATTGTGGCACGAAAGGAACTCCAGGCTGTTCGGAGACATGGAGCACAAGGAAGATTGGATTATTAGGAACATTAAGTATATTGGTAGTATAAGGGTCTATGCTTTGATCAAGAGTTGTGATAATGTAGAAGTTGTTAATAGCTTAAACTCCTAGGAGGGTTTAGTTTGTAGTTGTTTTCCCCCTAGTGGCGCTTTTTTGTAAGGTTCTTACCCCCCTTTTTTATTCCCTATAATGGATGAATAAAAAGAAAAATCTTACAAAAAAAAAAAACTTTGAACTGGTTGCTTATATAATACAACATATGGAAAATGAAAACTGATAACTAAAAAGTGAAAATCATTTTTTCTAATTTTAAAAACGGGATTTTGGTTTAAAAAAAAAAAAAAAAACTGAAAACCAAAACCGATACCAGTCAGGCCCTCTTTTACTTCATAAGTGATTAACACTTGGGCACATTGTAAACATGATACGTTCCCCAAAGAGCTTATCTATTACTTTCACATCAAATATAAAGGAAATGAGGAGGGGGGATTCTAGTATGTCGTGATAAATGCGACTATGGCGGTACGGTCGGTTATCGTATAATTAGTGATAAACAACGTATTCAGTATCAACATCTTAAAATGATTAATCATAGCTAATAGGCTCCCTCTAAACCAATGGAATCCTCTCTATATAACTTATATCATATAAGCACCAATTTATATTACCTTTACACTTGAAGGTCCAAAACTTTGTTTTACTATTTTCTGATATAAATGTGTATTTCCAATTTTGAAAATCATCTATAACAGTGTCCATTTTATTTGTAAAATGAAAAGGGTATTCACTCATGTTAATAATTTAAAACAATATTAGCATAAAAAAAATTAATAATATAAGAATTAATTTTAGGAATATTTTTGAAAGTATTATTTTAGGACATAATTTTGGAAATGATACTTGATTGGTTTATTATATATTAAAAAAAGCCATAAATAATCCACGATAGCCAGCCTTAATTTAAGGAACTCACTAAATGCGTTATACGTGCACGATATGTTGATGTGGATTAAATGTTTTATTATGTTACAAAGAGATGTGTTAGTGAGATATTATAAAAAAAAAATCATTATAGTTACAGTTAGTATTACCATATGAAGATCTATCGATGAATTTCGTTTTCTTTTAAAAGAGGCTAAACTTAGTTTTTTAAATTCTAAGATACTTTTGTATCCTTTAACACATCTTGGGTTTGTTTCGTTTTAACTCAAAATACGGGTCAATCGGTGGGGTCATATAGTTGTTCAAGACAACCCTTATAATTACAAAAATGATCTTGGCGTTAGTGTACAACTTCGGTTGCCACATCAAGAGCTCGAGACCATGCATTTACACTTAGCTTGATCCCAAGCACACATTATTCACACTCGATTCTTTTAAGCATACCTCAAGTTTCGTGTTTTTTGTTTCCAAACCCCCATTATCACTTTAATTTTGAATTATAATATTAATTTTGAATTATTTAATGCATTTTTGGGTTTCTTTTCGTCTTAAATATAGAAAAACTGGGACAACAGGCAACGTCAAGTTAAACCTAAAAAAATACTGGTCAAAACGGGTTCAAGTTATCTATGGGCAAAACTTGATTAGGAAAAAAATGGGCTATCAGCCTTGAACAACGGGTCACTTTAATTTTGATCATAAGTTTTTGAGAGTCCTAATATTCTGCGTTAATTATGAGTAATAAAATAGAGTTATAACCAAATTTATATAACAACCCGTGCAATTTTACACGGGCCAATAAAGTAATAAACTAGTCATTAACTATATTATCTCAATATGAATGGAACTACAACACTCATGAATTTGATATGTAATCATATCCAACTGAGATTATTTTGTTGGTCACCTTTTTTAGAAATAAAAAAAACTCATTTTCGCATTCTTTTTACAATTGTTTGTTAGAAAGTTTGTTTTTTCATTCGTTACTTCTTGAATCTCATTCCCCAAAATGAAACTTTTCCGCCTCAAAGATTAGTAAATTGTAGATACTCTCTGATTAAGTACCCGTCTTCCCACACTACACCTGCACTGATATACTCTCGGCAGCCAGGCCTTTTTTGAATGGGATTTGACTATATTGCACTCAATGGTCTCTTCGCCTACTTTATCTTCATTTTAAGAATTGACTCTCCCTTCCCCCATTTTTTTCTAATCACTTTCGATCCCCTAGACTCACCCCCAAAAATCTCAATCCTCGGCCCTCCCCCAAAAACTATTACTTTTGCCCATGCATGTCGAATCGAACCCAAATCTAACACCTTCAATTCTATTTTTAGTTTTCTAGTTTGAACCAAACGCTACGTATTTAAAGTGAATATAGAAATGTTATTATAAACTTCTTTAAGAATATATTAAGACAATTATCTGTTTGATGTTGTTATGCTTTTTTAAACAATAGTGATGCTAACTTCAAAGTTCTTTAAGAATATTATCATTGCAAACTATGTTTCCAAAATAACGAATAGTCATGATCTGCATATCACAATGAACAAAACCATGAGTTGAGTAATGTTGTATGAATTTGTAGTAGGTATATAAAATTTAGTATGAACACAATTGTCTATTCATTTCTAAGATCAAAAATAGTGATGACGAACAATCGATTTTCATTATAAAATTTAACTATGATTGATACATAAAATCACTAAAAGTTCCCAATATCCCTCTAAATTGTTGCAAGAGACAATTATCTACACCACCTTTTTCATATCTCCCCTCCTTAATTTTTTTTCTTATGACATCTCGTTTCCGTGTGGCATGCATTTTTTTCTTACTACAAAAAAAAAAAAAAATGGGCTTGTTCGGTATCACTGCTGTTTTAGTTTTTTTTTTTTTTTTTTGCGTAAAAAATTTAATTAAATAAGTTGCACAATTATATTTAAATTGTATTTTCCTATAATAGTCATACTGAAAATGAAAACTGAAAACCACTTTTTCTGGTTTTCAAAAACGGGACTTTGGTTTTCAGAAGAAAAAAAAAAAAAAAAAAAAAAAACAGAAAACGATACTGTAACACCCCGTAATTTTTAGGATTATTATTTATTTACGATGTTACATTTAATTGAGGAATTTAGGAAATTGTTGCTAATTCGGGAATTTTTCTACTTTGAGTCGAGTTTTCTAATTGGGTTGGCTTTATGGTAAATTGCCCAAAATACCCTTACTATCACTCCACCACTCTACTACCATTACTAAAATATAAAAACAAAAACATACCCACCCCAACCCTATTGTACGCGTGAAACGCAGAAGAGAAGAAAAGAAAGGAGAAGAAAAGAGAAGAGAAGAGAAGAGAAGAGAAGAGAGAAGGAAGCCGCGCAGCCCATCGGACCACCGCCGGCCACCCTTCGTCGCCGTCCTCAACCCCGCCTCATCATCCTCTCTCCCCTCTTGATTTTATATCAAGAGTAGTAAGAACCCTAAACCCCTTTTCATAAATTAAAATTAGGGTTTTTTCTTATTTCATGTTTAATTGTGGATTTAAAGCATGAATATGGTTGTAGGATTTTAGTTTGATGTTCCATTCGTTGTTTATTTGGGAATTTGAACATGAAATCATGAAGTTATAATTTAGGGTTTATGAATTAGGGTTTATGCTTATTTGATGATGATATTGTGATCGGAATCGCATGAAATTTGGAGGGATGACTTATAATGAATTGGGTAACGTATGGTATTAATTTAGGAATGTTTTATAATGCTTAATGTGAATTGTTTAGCTTCTGCCCAGGTCTGATTTTTGGGTATTTTGGATGATATATTATTGATGTTTTGATGTTTAAATGATGGAAAAACGTTACTAGTGTGATTGTGGAGTTGTTGTGCAAGTTTGGCGCGAATCGGAATTTATATGGTTGTCCTATGATCATGTTTTGTTGGGATTGTCATGTTAGATGTTGTTGGGAGCATGGTGTGTGTGGGCTATGAGTTTGACATAGTTGATTTAGAGTGGTTGTCATGTGACTTGTAGTAATTCGTCTATGTTGTACTTATTTAGGTGGTGATTTTGAGGAAGTGCCCTTCGCAGACTTTTGAGATATTACTAAGTTTTCTTTGAGTTGAAGGTAAGAACGTTGACCTTCTAAAAGTTGAGCATGCTTATATCGTTCGTACTCAAGAGCCTTATCATTCGTTTCATCCATGGTTGTGATCCTTACATATCTTGTTCATCATTCTTTTGATATCCATGCTTATGCATATATCGTCGTATGGCTATGCCTTTATCAATTGTTGATTCGAATGTTATTGTTTCCGGCTACGGCCATCTATAAATTGAAAAGCGCAAGCACAAAATAATGTACCTTAAAGTTTAAAGTGAAAGTTGAAATAATATGAGAAACCCATCTAGAGAACGGCTTTCGTGTCGTTTGTATTCGTTGTGATATAAAGCTTGATCAAGTCTTGTGTTTATGGGTTGGAGATAAGCTACCGAACCCCCTAATACACTTTTCTTACTCAGCCTGAGCTGACATTCTTTCTGTTTGGGTTTGTCCCTACCCTATTTTGGGGCCTGTGTCATTGTTGTAATGGCGCAGTTGACAGGTCTTGAAGGTGATTGATTGTCTGCTTGAATGTCGATGCATGGCATGTGATTTTAGAATAATTCGTCAAACATTTGGATTCTTTTGAACGATTGTAATTTATTTCATTTGGTTTGTTTTTGGATTGTAATCTTAACCAAGTCTTCCGCTGACACTTATTGTTCTTTTCAGAAGTTTGTTTTAATAAGCCTTGTCTTTGCCTTGGTAGGCAACGACGGCATAACAATCCTTTACCTTCTTACTTTTATGCGTAAAAAATTTAGGGTTGTTACAGGTACCAAACAGACCCAAGCTATAGATACAATGTTGATCTAACATGTAACTGACAAATTTGGCACATGAAAAATCAAAGTACATAATGTTCGATATCAGTATTAAGGTGATGAGTAATAATTTCAATAATAATGACATTATGATGATAAATTTAAAGTAGTTGAAATGATTTCTAAACGTTTGGAAAGTCGACTCAAGAGACTTGATTTAATATGTCTATGACACATAAAGTGATGAAATGGAATTAAACATTTGACAACTAAGCCCAATCA
Source organism: Spergularia marina (assembly GCA_963680865.1). Classification (NCBI taxonomy): domain Eukaryota; kingdom Viridiplantae; phylum Streptophyta; class Magnoliopsida; order Caryophyllales; family Caryophyllaceae; genus Spergularia; species Spergularia marina. Next base: position 11,518,433 of record OY804554.1, read on the forward strand.
ACCACATCATGCCACATGCTAAACGTAGATTGTTAGCCTATTAATATTATTATATAGATAAAATATTTTGTTTTGTCACACTGTTGTGCAAACATACTCTAACGCACGTGTTTTCATAGTGATTTTTTTTTTTTGCATGTAATGTGCCATGTGTCACTATTCTATTAGTTGTGTGTGCCTCAGAAGGATATACCATGTTTAAGTAACAATTCATGTGGGACTTTTCAGTATCTTACACACTTCATTTATGTTTGGCACATGTTTTACTAAAAGAAGTTGTTTCTCATAAGCTACGACAAATTCTGAATTAATGTGATACATGTCATACTACTCAAAAAATCAAGATGATCCCTCCGAATTGAATAGCCGAAATCAATCTTAGCCCTTGATTGGTTTGACCATAATATACTAACTAAAAAAACTAATAAACCAAATGAAATATTATCATTACCAAACCCTCAACCACCCCGGCAACCACCACGGCCCAATCCAACCACCATGAAACCGTTGCCAGGCACCTCGATTTCTCCTTTTTTCTCTTTTTTTCTTCTCCATTTCCTTGGGCGGCGAGTCCCGCGACAGTTATGAGGGAGCGGCGACTTGGGAAGTTACTTGGGGGTCGTGCGACGGGCATGAGCGTGTTTTCGTGGGGCGGGGGCTCGGGAATCAAAGGGGGAGAAAGCAGGAAAGAGGAGTGCTGGAAGAGAGAAAACCGTGCTTGGTCGATTAAGTATACGACGACGGTGGCTGGCGATGGCCTAGGCGGAATCGCCGTTGTTCGCCGTCCGTGGGTAATTCTCTTGAGTGCATCGATGGTGTTAGGTGTGTGCGGGGGGTGGCGGTAGGGCGGTGGCAGGGTTGGGGGGAAGGGAGAGAGGGTAGAGAAAAAGATGGGATTGGTTTTTTTTTTATTATTATTAATTAAGAGTTTTATATTATTTTAGATTTAATATATTAATATAAAAGTATTTAATAAGGTCAAATTTATAATGGTTACCAAAGGTTGATAGCCATTGTAGAATCACTCTTAATAGATGTGGTTCAATCAAAAATCTTTAAAACAACATTCAAAGTTTCAAACCTTTGGTACCGGAATTAAAATTACTGAAACCTTATTAGGTGCTGAAAATGAAACTTAGCCTGACATTGGGTACCCGAAATAAAAAAAAAAAAAATTCAAGAGAAAAAGTTGACAGCTGAAGGGTGAAGTAGTAAACTTGCATTTCAGGGTTTTAGCCGTTGGACACACCAAAATCAGACCGTTACCCACATTTAAAAACTCCAAAACCCAATCGACCGTTGCTAAACTTCCCCCCGCTCCTCCCCCTTCTTCTCTCCCTCAATTCCTATTACATCTCTGCATAATCACACTTCACCCTCACTCAACTTCCACCCCTCTTCTCAATCTCTCTCAAAAACGCGGCCGATGTCGGAACAACCCACTACCACAACAACAACAATGGATTCGAAGCCACAACACCCACTCCACCAAATAGCAGACACACCCACCCACAAACTCCTCCTAAAGCAATGGCTCAAAGAAGAAGAGCTAATCATGGGTAGAATATCCTTAAAAGAGTCTCAAATCGACGGAGTCCGAAAAGAAATAACAACCCTTTACACATTCTTCTTCATATTCCACTCACTCACACTCCTCCTCCTCTTCAACATCTCCTCGGCCACCGACCCACACCTCAGCCGCGCCTGTAGAAGATCGTGGGTCCCTTCAATTTGCTCCATGGTCTTCTCAATGGCGGTCATTTGGGCTATAAGGTACAAGACCGATGTGGAATCACACATCGAAAAGCTGCTCGACCGAGAGAAGGAAGACGGGAAGCTGCTAGGAAAGTGTGTTGATGAGCTTAAGAAGAAGGGTTTGGAGTTTGATTTGCTTAAGGAAGTCGACGCTCTTCGGCGGGCGAAAAGTATGAGGATTGAGGCTAAAGCTGTCAAGAAATGGTCTCCTAGAGACCTTGTTTCAATGTCTTTCTTTGGGATTTCTTGCCTTGTTGTGGCTCTCACTAGGGCTATCTTGTGTAATTAAAAATTCTGGATTTGGGATTTGGGGAATGGTTTTTTTTTTTTTTTTTTTTTTTTTTTTTTTTTTTTTTTTTTAATGTTTTCCTTTGATTCTGATTCTGAATATCATTGTATTCAATATTTTGTGATGGGGTTTGAGAGAATTAGATATGAATTGGATGCAGAACGCTCTGTTCTGCTTATTGTAATTGAAAAAATTCCCAGAATTAGATATGAAATTGCCATGTGTGTGTAGTTAATTAAATTGGTCTTTTTTAGTCAATTTCATGCGCCTAGTTATGGAAATGATTAGATTTTCAGCATTTGATAAATTATTTGGGTTTAGGTCTCAATTGTAAGTTTCTACCTATAAGCAGGTACGTTAATACTCCGTACTAAACACTAAAGTCTTAATTAACCTTGGAAGTCGGAACGGCATTGGTTGTTGACAAGTCGTCGGAGATATAGAGTGACTCGATAAAATGGTGCATTAAGAGTTTAAGACTTTGAGAGTAGTCGATGATCCATGTGGTTTAATTAGGCATGCCGAACCTAAATATAGGGTGAGCATATTGTCACTCTCTTTTAGTTTCTACCATAACAAAAGTTCTCAATTTTATACCTAAAATACCCCTAGTCATACAATATGTGTGGTGATAGATGATTTATGAGAGTAGGTGAAGCCAAAAGCGAGTGACAATATGCCTACCCTAAATATATTTAGACATCATAGGTTGGTTGAGGTAAAAACCGTAACAACTTTGGTGTTAACACACCATTTTGGGGTTGTATGACAGTGCATCCAAATCAGTCTTAGTGTTGTTACATTGGCTCTTCGTTGTGAGGACTTATCATGCATGGAGTATGAAGCGGTCATCGGAATTATCCACTTACCCCGATTAGGGACGAGTATGACTGCTCCGAGAGAAGCACTAGGACTTGGCGAAGTACTAAGGCAAAGCACAAAAGATGTAATTCACCAAGAAATGGAATTTTGACTGCTTCGGAGTTACTACAGCACTATTTTAGAACATTGTACATGTAGGTTACTAACATGTTAAAGTTTATGGGACAATAACAAACAAATTAAAAAACCAAAAGACTCCCTCAAAACAATAGGAATTCTAACGAAATCGACGGCAACACAACCACATCAACATAACTGGTGTAAGTCTGTGGGATCAGAGCACAATATACAACCCTCACTCAGTCACTCTCATACAGAAACAAGTGCTCTTGCATGAGACATTAATGTATGAGAAAAATCTTCAGTTTAACAAGTGAAATGCAGCTTCATCACCAAGCTTTCTGTAGCAATCAAATGAGATTCAGAGTTACAGTATCTGCAGGTGAAGTCATTGTATCTGTAGCTGTGCTTTTGCTGGTTGAAGAATAACCATATCTTGTATTGTCGGTATCACTGGTCATAAAGCTGGAGTCGTCAAACGTCCAATCAGCCAAGTATGTTGGCTTTGAGATTATGGTTCCGACTTCAACGTCCCCTAAGAGCATTGCCAATGCCCGAGACATTGTTGGACGGTGTCCAGGTGAAGTTTGAGTGCATAACAGAGCCACACCTATCAGTCTCCTTACCTCTTTCTCGTTAAACTCCAGCAATCGTTTATCCACTAGATCCACATCTTGATTGTTTTCGTGAAGATGCCAAGCCTACAGATAATAGGGGCAGGTGACGTTAGTTTTTAATTCACTATTCTATACAGTAGTTATTTGTTCTAAAATGTTCTGACTAGCATGAAACCTTCAAACAGATAATCAGATCTCTATAAACTCGTATAATCATCACTTGCAAAAACAACTCAAAGCAGGACAAAATTAATACCAAATACCAACATACCCAATCAAGAAGATACATCTGTTCTCTGTCTAAGCTGGAATCAGAATTTGGCCTGCCAGCCACGACCTCTAGGGCAACCACACCAAACCCAAACACATCGACTTTTTCTGTTAGGTGGCCACGCATAGCGTATTCAGGAGCAAGGTATCCACTGCAAGAGAGATAACATAAGTTGCAATTTAGAGGCAAACAAAAGAGAATCTATAGTTATCCAATGTATATCTGTGTGTTTAAGACAAGAAGAACAAACATGGCATTATTACAGAAGGGACGTGAATATTGGAGCTGAGAATCAGATCTTACATTGTTCCAGCAACACGGGTGCTTATGTGAGTCTTCTTGTCATCATATAATTTGGCCAAGCCAAAATCTGAAATTTTGGGATTAAGATCGGAATCCAGTAGGATATTACTGGCCTTAACATCTCTGTGCACAATGCGGATGCTTGCTTCTTGATGAAGATAACTGAGCCCTCTTGCCACTCCCAGACATATCTCAAAACGCTTAGCCCAGTTAAGGTTAAGCTTACTTTGTCCTGTATGATGAATACGTATTAACATAGACAGAACTAAACATCTTGTCCTCGGAATAAAAAGGAGCCACATAGAAAAATGCACATACCAAATAAAGCTTGATCAAGGCTCTTGTTCTCCAAGTATTCGTAAACAAGTAAACGTTTCTCCCCTTCCATGCAGCATCCATACAGCTTTACAAGGTTTCGATGTTGCACTGCAGATATAGCAGCTATTTCTGCTATAAATTGATGCTTCCCTTGATGAGATGCCACTGACAGTTGTTTCACTGCAACTGTTCTGCCATCAGCCAGCGTCCCCTGCAAATACAAATGCACGAAACAATTGTATAAGAGACTACTCAGCTTTAACCCATAAGGTTTTAAGTCAAAACTCTCCATTTTGTTAAACCTTACAAATTTTTCTATGCCCAGCAGACTGCAGATTTTCTCAAAAATGTCAATGCTTCTTTTCATCATTACTCAGATAGTCACAAACATTGCTGTTACTGACTTAGTATCTGGAAATTGAGATTGCGTGTGCCATACTGATAATTTTGTGCTTGAGCCAAAAAATATGCAAGAAGAATTGCTAATGGTCTATTACTACAGCACCACTGTCCTTCCAGAAGTTCAGAACCAATGGACCGTAAAGCAAAAACACCAAAATACAGCTGAAATGAAAAGTGCATATTTCATAACGCACCATTCTGTATCAAGGACAATGACTGCTAGAAAAAAAACCTCGGGCGTTACTACTTTTTATTTCTTTTAATTTTTTCGACACAGGTTTACATATTATGAAGAGAAAGCACCTTAATGGAGAAACACAATGAAACTCCCAGATATGTGCACCATGACTCCATTGTCAAGACCCCAAAATACATACCCAACCAGGCAACCACACACCCTTCCCCAAAATAACATGCCCCAACAACACCAAGCAGTAACAAAATCACAGCTACTACATCTTTTTACTTTAACTAATAGATTCACATGGGCCACATCTGTACATGACCAGAGACGATATATTGGATAAGGCCAGTAGAATATGTTGATGAAAAAGTGAATGAGTTAATTTTGACTGCCAAAGAGCAGATTCATGTACCTTAAAGACGGGCCCAAAGCCTCCCTCTCCAAGCTTATTCGAGGAGTCGAAATCCCCAGTACCTGACTTTAGTTCGGAATAAGTGTATGGTTTGGCATCGATACCCAGGAATTCTGAAAGACAACCATAAAGAAGCATTACAGACTAGTATGAGCGCTTGAAAATTAATAAAGAATGTTGAGGGGACTTTTATCTACATATTATATATTGCAACCATACCTTTTTCTGTCGCACGTTGTTTCCTCTTTTTTTTGACAAACCAGCATCCAGCCCAACAAAGAAGTGCAATCACTGCAACGGGAATAAGTACTCCCAAAATCACAGCAGTCCGTTTTGTGTTTGTTGAACTCACAGGCCTAGGTTGAAATACTGGAAATAGCCAGATTGTTATTATGCAAATAGTTGTTTCTAGTAAAAAAACAAGAGCATGCATTAACAAAGTAGATAATAAATTACATGGTGTAACGCTGAGAGCTGAAATAGAAGGTCCATATGTTCCTTGGAGAGGTATGCAGCATGTCCCTTTTCCAGCCCAGAAAAGATGTATTTCAATGTAGTTTGATGTCACCTTAACAGTGTAATTCTTCCCAACAGGTGCATATGACTGTCCTCCTGCCTCCTTACGGATGTCAAAATCCTTTTCCACGCGATTCCCCTGATTGAAATATCAGGACATGAACTGAAAATTTCAGAGAACAGAAGAAGGCAACAAGCACTGTCCAAAATTGTGATTGAAACTCCCTTTCCACCAAATAGACTGACCATTGCTGATTAGCAGACTTGAAAACCAGAAAATAGCTTAAGAAACACATTGACTGTGTAGGATTAATATACATGACACAACAAACTGAGTAGGAGATCTAAGGGGTCTCTACAGTGATGGACTGGAAACTATTACAACCATGAGTAGTTAAAGAAAAGGACACAACCAAGCACCAGGGCAGGTGACTCAAAACCTAAGGTTTTCGTTCCATTTATTCCAAATCATCGATTCCATCCTTCTGAGTAACAGATATTTGTAGTTAAGAAAACCAATTTACCAAATTTGGTCGCTGATAACAATAATAGAAGATAGTTTAAAAAAAAAAAAAAAAAAAAAACTCAATAATGGAAGACACTACATGCATGATCCCTCATGGCATATCAAGTAACTTTGGCAATATGAACTGTAAGACCAAACCGCTATATGAAATCAATTAGTCTTTGAGCCCTTGACAATTGTTTTACCTGGATATAAATGTCAAAAACACGCTTCCCAAGACTTTTCCATGTTTTACCATTTGCAATTTCTATCTCTGCAAACCTTAAGAGTACACTGTAGTTACCATTCTGAAGCCCGATCCCATAGTACCTCAGAGATCCAGCTGAAAGTCTTGTCGTCTGGAATAACTCGGAGTCTAGACTAGTAAACTGCTTGGGAGAAGTGAATTTGTATGATACATTGTTGTTCGATGTGAATAAACCTACATTACTAACAGCCCAGTTGTCTTTATCAGCCACAAAATAAGTTGCAGGACCAAGGGGCTCATCATCTTTTTCATACAGAACTTGATTAGAGGTTCTAATTTGAGGACCACCACATTTAATAGCAAAGTCAGAATCTGCACAAACATAAATCAGCACATAGAGGGCGTCAATGAAATTGATATTCGAACAGATTCAACACTTAGAAGCAGACATAACAAGCTTAATCCTTCATCTCCAAAAAAAAAAAAAAAAAAAAAATAGCAAGCTTAATTCTATATAATAAACTGTGTCAAACATAGAGCTAAAACCATCTCTAAAGTAGCCAAAAATGATACATGACAGTAGAAGTTTTCTTTTATAACATTCTCTGACGGGGCAAATAGAAGATTTTGGAAGTCATCTCCAGATACAACAACAACAACAACATCCAAGCCTTATTCCCAAAATGATTTGGGGTGGCCTAACATGAATCGTCGTCTAGTAACCGTTTTATGCGCGCCATAAAATTTCAAACACGTTGTGAACCATTTAAGAATGTTGAAACACTTTCGACAAGAGTTTTAGAAAGTCCTCAAAATAAATAAAAAGTTTGAAAAATTAGTGAAACATATGAACTTTGAACACCAAGTAAGGAAAAGTTTTGGAACAAGTTAGGAAAACAAAACAAAGAAACTAAAGAGAGTCAACTCCTCCGCATGGATAGCGTCTCTCCATACCGCCCTATCCAACATCATACTCTCTTCAGGCCCTAGGAAGCTCATATCACTTCTAATCACCCTCATCCAAGTCATCTTAGGTCTTCCCCGACCCTACTAATATTATCACTTTCCCACCCTTCTACTCTTCTAACCGGCGCGTCACTAGGCCTCCTCCTCACATGGCCATACTACCTTAGTCGGTTCTCCATCATCTTGTCCGGGATGGGCGCAACCCCTACTTTCTCCCTCATAATTTCATTTCTTAACCGATCATGTCTTGTATGTCCACACATCTACCGTAGCATGCGCATCTCCATCACACTCATCTTATGAACGTGGCACTGTTTCACGGCCCACCATTCTGTGCCATATAACAGTGCCGGCCTGATTGTCGTACGGTACAACTTACCCTTCAACCTGTTGGGCATTCCTCGATCACACAGGAGGAGCCCTGTGGCATTCTTCCACTTCACCCAACCTGATTTGATCCAATGAGCCACATCTTCATCTAATTCTCCATCCTTTTGAAGAATCGATACCAAATATCGAAAGAAATCTGATCCTGAACAATCTTTCCATCCCACCTGATCGTCCCTGTTTCCGTCTCCCTGTTTCCGTCCGCCTACTGTCGCTGAACTTACACTCCAAATACTCGTTCTTGTTTCGTCTCAACCGAAACCCTCTAGACTCCAAGGTGTGCCTCCATAGTTCCAACCTCCTCTCCAAATCTTCCTTCGTCTCTGAAATCAACACTATATCATCCGCAAACATCATGCACCATGGTATAATCCTGGATTGACCTCGTCAATTCGTCCATGACTATAGCAAAGAGAAACGGACTATGTGCGGACCCTTGGTGCACTCCAATTGTAATAGGGAACTCTTCTGACTTCCCTACACTAGTCCGTACACTCGTGCTAGCTCCCTCATACATGTTCTTAATGATGTTAATATATTTTTGCGGAACTTCTTTCTTAGTTAGAGCCCACCAAAGCACTTCCCTTGGTACCTTATCATAGGCTTTCTCCAAATCAATGAACACCATATGTAGGTCCTTCTTCCTATCTTGATACGTCTCCATAGTCTGTCTTATGAGATGAATTGCCTCCATAGTTGACCTCCCCGGCATGAATCCAAATTGGTTTTCCGAAATCTTCACACTTCTTCTTAATCTATGCTCAATTACCCGTTCCCAAAGTTTCATTGTATGACTCATTACCTTGATCCCGCGATAGTTGGCACACTCCTGAACATCCCCTTTGTTCTTATACAAAGGGACCAAAGTGCTCTTCCTCCACTCCACCAGCATCTTATTACCACTCCAAATCCTGTTGAAAAGCGTCATCAACCATATACCTTTCGTAGTTCTCCTCACTTCTATCTTGACCTCTTGCGTCTCTTACAGCTTTCTTTGCTGCTCTTTTTGCCTCCTTATACTTCTCGTAGTTCTCGTCACTTCTATCTTTCCCCAAACTCTTATAACATTTCCGCTTGTTCCTTATCGCTTGTTGCACCTCCTCATTCCACCAAGATGTATCCTTACTCGGTAAAGCTTTCCCCTTAGATTCATCGAGAACCTTTAAGCATACGTTTATCATCATACGTCCAGATACAAATTTAAAAAGGTGTGTTTGTTTCAACTATAAAGTTTCTCATCATACGTCAAGAGAAGCTTTAAGCATTTGCAAGTCTTCTTTGGAAGTGTACATTGCTAGCTGAAATTCAAAAGTTAACTATACATAACACAAACAAGGCAGGGTGAATCAAAGTATCAAACACAATCTAACAAGTAACTTGAATGGGAAAAGTCATTTCTCTCAAGTTACAACCATGACATTCTAGTCTCTTATCAGATGAACCCTAAGGGTCTTGATTCAATAGAGGCAGACGAGTGAGCAAAGATATATTTTGTAAGACTCGTTGCAATGCACTAGTTCTCGGACTTCTCACAACGGCTCAATTATCCAATGTCAGAAAGTATGTTAGTTAAATTTTCCTCCCTGGTATCACAATTAAGACTCCCAAGCAGACATGGTAAGTGGAAGAACACGACAATAAAAAATGCCAAGGTGTCTTAAGAAGTGTCAGTATTACGACAAGCCTACACAAGAAAAACTGAGAAGCAACAAACCCATACTTCCTAACTATGAGCGTACGAGTACCAAATGACTTTTTCAGTGAAACAGCCTTTGCCACATTAAAAAAAAAGAGAGAATTCAGCCAGAATGTGGACGACAAAACCATCAATGGTAAGACAAGATATCCCAATATTATGGCACACATCAGTAGACAGTTTCAACTCAAAACTTATGTGACAAATTTAGTAATCCATCCAACTAACTGAGTTAGTTCCATGAAGATAGCATCCATTTCACCATAAGTACAATGTTCAAATTGAGGGCTTTTAAAAGGACCATTTTGGGTTTTCTTTCTCTTGAAATACTGATGAAATTTGGGTTAGTAGTAGTTTATTCTTGTCAAGCTAAAACGCAAAAGTAAAAGATGAACTTGACACATTGAGCAGAGTATGCATCATGCACCTCTTTATTAGTTGAGATCAAAGCAAGTACATGGACACAGAACAAACTGTATGAATGTCCACAATTTGGGTCAACATTACGAATCTCGTTCACAGTATATAGATAACAATCAAGTATAAGTGCGGTAGTGTATATTAGAACGTAATCCCCTGAGGGTTTGCTTCTCATTATCAATCAATATATAGTCAATATACAAGAGACTAATTAGGGTTACAAATAATTACTTGCTAACTAACAGAGATATTCTAGGAGGACTAGGTGTGTACATATAATTAACAAAGATTATCTACTGCTATTACACCCCCTCAGTCGGAGCGGGAGGAGGACGGACGCTCGGGCTGGATCGGAAACGAGTGAACAAGTGTCGTGGAAGTCCCTTGGTGAAGATGTCAGCATACTGGTATTCGGAGGGAACATGAAGGACACGATGAGTACCAACCTGAACTTTCTCGCGAACAAAATGAATATCAAGCTCGATATGTTTGGTTCGCTGGTGTTGCACTCGGTTGCCGGAGAGATAAATTGCAGAAAAATTATCACAATAGACCAATGTCGCCTGACGTACGGGTACATGAAGCTCAAGAAGTAGGTTACGTAGCCAGCTGGTCTCGGCAACTGCATTGGCAACACCACGGTCGGCCTCTCCACTAGAACGTGAGACTGTGGGTTGGCGCTTGGATGACCAAGACACTAAGTTGTCACCCAAGAATACACAATAGCCGGACGTAGAGCGTCTAGAATCCGGGCAGCCGGCCCAATCAACATCAGAATAGGCTGTCAGCTGAAGAGAGTGAGATATAGAGAAGTGCAATCCATGATCAAGGGTGCCTTTAACGTATCGAAACACTCTCTTAAGAAACTGGAAATGAGGCTCTCGCGAAGCATGCATAAATAAGCAAATCTGCTGAACAGCGTAAGTAATATCAGGCCGTGTAATGGTGAGATACTGGAGAGCACCTGCCAAGCTACAGTAGAGTGTAGGGTCTGTGATCAGAGGACTAGCTTTGCGCTAAGCTTGGAGGTAGTATCAACGGGCGTGGTTGTGGAATTGCAGGAAGACATAGACGCCCGAGTAAGAATATCCTTGCCGTACTGCTGTTGAGACAAAAATAAACCAGTAGAAGTGCGGGTAGCAGTAATACCAAGAAAGTGGTGCGAAAAGCCAAGATCAGTCATGGCGAATTCTCCAGAGAGGGAATCAATAATCTGACGAAGGAGCACGGAGCTGGAATTCGTCCCACATGGCAGCATTCCAATTCGGGTCATGGAGGGCGAGGGTTGGGCTTTTAGGGAGTGGGGAGATGGTGGCAGTGGAGGTGACATGGAGGGCACGGGGTTGGCGAGGTTTGCGGATGCCATTCATGAGACGAGTGGTGATGGTGCGACGCGGAGGAGGAGGTGGAGGTGGGGCTGGTGGTGGTGTGGGTGTTGTGGGTGGTTGTGCAGTGACGAGTTTAGGTCGACGAGAGTAAGTGATGGTCGGTGATGACGCACGACAGTGGGGGGGAATGTAAGTAGGACCAGTGGGCGGATCAGGGACCAGAGATGGGGAGGTCAAGTGGTCGAGGACGACAGGAGAGATGGTACTCGAGTTGGGGTGAAGGAAATTGTAGGTGGTAGGAGAGGGCGTGTGGAGATCCGCAAACGGAAAAGAATTCTAGTCAAAAGTGACATGACGAGAAAGATGTACGCGGCCTGTGTCAATGTCAAGGCATCGGTAGCCTCGATGTTGGGGTGGGTAGCCGAGAAACACACAACGTGAGGAGTGAGGGGAAAGTTTGTGCTTGCGAGTAGCAGACAAGTTAGGGTAGCAGGCACAACCAAAGGTACGAAGATGGTCGTAGGAGGGTGCCACACATCGGACGAAAGAACGGCGAGGCTGTGGTGAGTGGGCTGGGATGGGTTGGTGGGCGAGACCGGGTACAACTCGTCAGTGGTGTTACTCCTCAAAATCGTACTCCCAGTCTGAAGGTCCTTCACAGAAAAGCCATTAGGGTCAAATTCCACGGAAACATGATTATCTTTGGTGAATTGACGAACATAAATGAGATTTTTAATTATGTGAGGAGTATACAAGACATTTTGTAAGAGAAGGGTACGGTTTGGGTGGGTGAGGATGGAGGTTCCGGAACCGTGAACCGGAATGCTATTGCCATTACCAACATATATGGAACGAATAGTACTACAATTGAACGGGCTAACAAGTTTACCTGAATCAGCCGTTAAGTGAGATGATGCCCCGGTGTCTATATACCAATTTGGGTCAGGAGTAGATCCAAATGACATAGCCTGAAAGGCCTGCCCAATATCCGAGGCCTGCCCAATATCCGTGGGCTGCATATAATCAGCTTTCAAAATATGGGCTTGACCATATGAAGGCCCAAATCCACGAGGAGCAGAAAAACGTCCAGTGCGATCAGGATAAGAAGGCCGAACTGCAGGAGGAGCCGGAGGCGTCCAAAGTGGCTGAGTTGGTGGTTGATAAAGAGGCATCCAGCCCTGGTAAGTCGGAAAAGGGCACGGTGGTGGAGTGTACTGAGGTACCCATTGCGGCTGTCGCCAGGACCCATATGCCGGAGCACGAGGTTGTTGGTGCGGCTGGGGACGGTGATTCCCATGTTTGTCGCCCCTCTTTTTGTTGAGCGCACCCTTGTGGTCGAATCGGGACTGTTGTGGCGGCGGCTTGCTCGGAGCGCGAGGCTCATCGGACCACGTGGACTCGTCGGAGGTCGCGTCCTTGGAGGCGATGAGTACAGCCGAGGAGGTCGCCCCTTCCTCGCGATCGGGTTTGCGAAACCCTTCAAGGGCATCTTCAAGATCGGGCATGGTTTGGAAGATGAGCGTGGCTACGGCGTCGTATTCCGGGGTTAGTCAGCGGACCATCTGGAGAACGACGCGTTTGTCATCAATAGCAACACCAACATCCTTCATTTGAGTGGCTAATTGCTTGAGGCGTTTGAAATAATCGTCCAGGGTCGCCATGTTTGCGAGTTTGAGATTGTTGAATTCTTGCTCGTACGTGGCGGCCCGAGCACCCTTGTTGCTGTGGACACTGCGCTCAACTCAGAGCTAGGCTTCACGCGCGGTGGACGTCGGTTCTAGGACCCGATCAAGCAAGTCGTCAGAGAGAGTGCTGTATATCCACCCAACGACGTGGGAGTCCACTTCAGCCCACGTGGTATACTCGGGGCACTCTTTAGCCGGAGGCGCTATGCCATCAATGTGAGGCATAGCCTTATGACTGCGACAGCGGTTTTGGAAGAGGTAGACCCATTTTTGATAGGGTACCTTTTTGCCATCAAGGACACGGACCTTGGTTGTGATGTTGGTGACGGTGAAAACCGGGTGATAAATCGGCTTGGGAATGTCCGTGTTGGAGGGCGGTGTTGGTGGGCGTGTGTATAGTCTTCGCCTGCCATGGCCGTGGCCTGTGGCGGGGATCGGCGAGGTGTTTAGAAGAAGGTTCTATTGACGGCGGCCGTAGCAACCGTGATGAGATGAGGTAGGATCGTAAACCTAGTCTCGTGATACCATATTAGAACGTAATCCCCTGAGGGTTTGCTTATCATTATCAATCAATATATAGTCAATATACAAGAGACTAATTAGGGTTACTAATAATTACTTGCTAACTAACAGAGATATTCTAGGAGGACTAGGTGTGTACATATTATTAACAAAGATTATCTACTGCTATTAGTGTATACTACAATTCTAGTTCACATGATATTAGTAAGATTGTTTTCACTTCAAACAAGCAAACAAATTAAAGACTGTTCCCATGTACTTACAGCGTCCCAAACCATTGTTGCAAGCATATCCATTCTGCAAACAATTTAGTCCTGAGGGTAAAGATCTGCAAAGAAAGTGTAGAATAAGTTACATTATGGTTCAGCTTTAGAAAAATCAATCTAGCCTAGAAATAAGCTGCTGTAAAATCACTTTTATTTTATTAAATAAAAAAACAGGGCAAATCATGTCACTGGAGTCATGGGTACAAATTGCTAACATCCAGAGTGAAATCAGAAGAAAAAAAAAAAAAAAAAGCAGTACCACAAACTAAACCACGCACTTTTGAAGCATAAATTCATAGACAGAAGCATATTATTGTTATTGTGCAGTATTCATGGAGCATTCTGGTGTTGTTTAATGTTTACTGATGAAATGTTTGGGCTGTCTTCAAGAAAATTCTGAATAATATATTTCGACTACATGGGATGCCTTTATTTGAAGCACAAGCCCAAGGAAAGAAACCACGTTATATTATATTTACTATAATGATGGAACATTAGCTAACAGATTGTATGATATCTTTTATTGGATTGTACCTCCATTTGAAATGAGAAAAAAAAAATGAAGTAAAACATATCCTGGACAGATGGTATTAGTTCCTAAAATGGTAATCACCTGCTGTTGGAGCTTGAAACCGTGAAATTATTCGCGACAAAGTTGCTGTATTGACAGTGCAAAAGAATGAGGGACAGACAACAATCAACGGAAGAAATATGAGATAAGCATAGATTTGTTGACTATACAAGCTGTCACTTGTGTGAATAAGAGAAACACTCTAGATAGAAACATATGATACAGAACATACAGTTGTAGGTTTGGTTGGCTGGCCCAAGATGGCAAGCTCCCGGATAATTGATTATAGGAAACATCTCTGCACACAAACATGTCAAAAAGGATTTCAGGAAAACCAAGAGAAGTTTCATGGAGAAAATTTCAAACAAATTTGAAAGGGTCAGTTATGCTTCTTCATCAGACTGAGATATCAAACCCAAATAGCAACTCTATAGAGTTAAGTTAATCACACTCATCCCACATCCTGTATGTCGTACTGATCATACAGTGTCCATCCAATTTGCATTGCTTAGTGAACTAGTGAGTCCATCATCACTTCTTACTGATTAAATTACATCCCTAACATATATGTATCTTTTCCCTTCCCTTCTTTACCCTTCTTCTCACTACTTTAAAACTCCAAACATGAATAAGCTAAACTGAGGAATATGCTAGCACCCTTTGAGGACAAATTTTCACATAGTGAGAATAAAACTAAAATATGGCCTCCCTCTTTTTGTTACAGAAAACTTAAAAAGTTCCAGTTCAAGAGGCTACACAATATGCTTCGATAATGGGGTTATGGGGGAGCTATAATAAACTCAGGTTGCCAAAAAAAAACATGTGAGCGTTACGTATCTAGACAGAAGCATCACATCTGCACCAGCAACAGTGTGATCTTTTCACATTTTGTCACTGCCGTAGTTATATATAATTACCTCAGAATTCACCAAACTACACATTCAGAACATACTTTGGCTGGTCTCATCTTAAATTAGAAGCACCCTAATCTCTGCACTGACGTTCATTGCAACATCTTCATTGATACTTTGATTAAAGTTTTGTAAATGTATGTTGCCACAAATCAAGCGCATCAAGTTGACCATTTGACCATATATTAATCACCAGGTTCAAGGGTTTCCCGCATGAGATGGAGTGCGGAGGTTGAAGCTAAGGCAGCCCCTTCAGCAATTTTAAGCAAAAGGACTATAGTATAACTAGCTCTTTCCTCTCTCAGTCTCCGAACAACGAATAGTTTAAGTGGTTGAAAGTTTAACTAATAAGTCTGAGAGTCACATGCCCCTATTCTCGTTTCTTTACTAACAAGAAGTCTAATATAAACCCTCGAGATCTGTGGTTTGCCTTAACCTTAAATTGAGATAGACCTGCCCTTTGACTTAACACTTGTTTGAAACCTAGCTAGGTTGACAAGTGAGGGTAACTGCTCAACTCTGCATTTCAGAAGAAAGTCTCCCATAGTGGATTTTTCAACATTAAACCAACTTATAACGAACAGTAGCTAGCTCAATGCCAGTCTCACACATCCAACCCCTTTTTTCTTCATGGTTCTGACTTTCTCCAGCAGCCCAGCACAAACAGTAAAACCCTCTAATACTTGTTGTCCATCTAAGATAATGATATCTGATTCCCCTGATGTTCAAGTCAAAACCCAAATAATCGACCAGACAATATTCTTGAAATATAATTCAGCCTAACTCTATTTTCAGAAAAATCATCCCGAATGCTCAACCATATTGAAGCCACGCCAAGTTTGCAGAACTTACACATTGAGCAGAGACGTACTCTTCTGAGCAGGGACACCACCCTTAAGCTTGTTATTTCCAAGAAACCTAAGCACGAGTACACAACCCTTTTAATTAGATAACTTCCAGTATGATATATATGATCTACCATACTACAACAACAACATTACCCTAGTGCCTCAAAGGCTCCCCCGCCTATGGTAAGGTAATGGGGGGAGGTCAGACATACACAAGCCTTATCCCGTTGATGAAAACATAGAAAGGCTGCCAACGGATGACCCATACTAATAACAGAACTAAACTATAATCTGAAATAGTCACTTGAAAGAGAAGTAACTCACAAGTAAGCAAGAGAGCTGAGACCAAAGATTGAATCTGGAATTTGTCCAGTAATACTGTTGAAGCTTATGTCCCTGTTGGAAGCACTTTCTCAATGAAGCATGAAATTAAATAAAAAGAAAAAATGAAATACAAAGAATAGAAGATTTCTTTTTAGTAATTTGGTGCAATTATGAAACCTTCCATCAACTTACATGTAAGTAGAATTGCCACCCAAATATGTGGAAATCAGTAAATCAAGTTTAAGCCCTGTTATTCAATTTCCTGAAACTAAACTATCTAATAAACTTGTAGTTTACCTAGAACACTCTACATCATGAAGGAAATGATTCAATTATATTTAAGGTAAATAGGTAAGTGATCCATAATTCACTAGTTTGAGATTTAGCCGCAAATATGTCAAATTTTGTAATTGGCTAGACTTTTAGACAATTTATAAACGAACTTACAGATATGTCAAGCTTTGTAATTGTCCAATGCTTTTAGGTATGGGACCTGTGAGGTTGTTATTCTTCAACGTTCTATAGGAAATACAAAATGACTTGTCAGATAGATGCATCCACAAAACATAAAACTGAGAAAAATATCACCAATGTGCTGAGTTGCCTTACAAGATTTTCAGAGACTTCAAATTAGTTAAAAAGTCCAGTGAACCGCTGCTATTTGACAAGCCGCTTATTCTCCTAGAGATGTATACAAATCCAAAAAGATTAGTTGCCCAAACATGATGTAAAAGGACAGCCACCCTCGGGGAGCAAGCAGGTACAAGACCAAGAGAGAAAAACCAGATAAAAAAACAACTAACAATTCTTGCAAAGAGGTCAGATTTGACAATGATGATGGTATTGGTCCCGTGAAGGAGTTCCCCTCAAGCCTCCTGCATCGACAATGTCCTGTGTTTCAGTAAACATTTGATGTACTTCATGCAATTAGACCATATTTTCCATACACGCTACTCACGACAATTTGAAATGGACTCGTAGCTAATAATCTAAGCAGTGTAGAATTAAATGGGTAGCAATTGAAGTTCTCACAAGACTTGAAGCTGGCTCCAGTTCCCAATGAAGTCAGGAATAGGACCTGTGAATTCAACGTCTGATGCCCACCTGAATGATAGAAACTTGCAACTCAGTTTATGCAAGAGTAGATCAAGATAAGATACTTTCGCATTGAGTAGCAACACAAATGCATCTAGGACAAATGATGTCCAAGGAGGTCACAAGGGGGTATGCTGGTGCTTACAATGTCTGTAGGTTCCGCAAATTGGCAAATGTAGAAGGGATAGGACCACTAACCCCAGAACTATCAATATACCTGTAAATAAATAACAAGACTTTAGCACATCGTTATAAGCAACAAATAAGATACAACACAACACGGACTTCTTGCAGAAATAATCAACCCTAGCATGCTTGCAGGCTTGTCCTGGAGAGCACTATAAAAATCCAAATAATGGGAACAGTAAATATGTTGTTAGGCTTGTTACCCAACTACCTGCAGGTAATTAAGGTAAACTATCCTTCAAGACTTCCCTTTTTTTACAACGTGCCCTGACAGTTAACACTGAAGTGGAAATTAGAAGACCTACAAGCCATCACATTTTTAACACATGCGAGACGCCGAGCAGAGATCTATGCATCTCCCAAATAAAAGAAGGCAGTATTGCCACATCAAGCACTCAGAATGCTGACTTAAAAGATTTGAGATCAAGCATCCAAGAAGTAACACTATAAGTTCTCTGCTTAAAGCCACCATCAGCTTGACAAAAATAAAAACAAAAAGAGATATGATATTTAGGAACTTACGCTTCTGTCATTTTTTTAAAATTTCCCATCTCTGAGGGCAAGGGGCCAGAGAAATTGTTCGAACCAATACCTCTGCAGATTATATGCACAACAAATCCAACTTACTTCAGAATTTTAAGGAAAAAATAATCGCAAAAAGTAATAATACTTTCAAACACATTAGAATAAATATGGGAAATTAGCTGCAAAAAATATCGGAAAAAACTTACTCCACATTTGGTGATAATTCAGTAATTTACTAGCTCAAACGGACATAGGAAATAGATATCTCACTAAGCAGTAAAGAAAATCCTTCAGAGCAATTAAAAATGATCTAAACAACAAATGAAACATTAAGCATGCAGAAAACTCACAGTATTATCAGGTTAGTCAATTGGCCTAATTCTTTTGGAAGAGGCCCAGACAATGCATTAATACCAAGGTCGCTGCCAAAGAAAGAAAACAACAAAGACAAGGCTACATGTTATATTGCATTGCGCTGCACCTAGTAGAAATCATAATCACCATATTTCAAGATCACAGACAGAATAATGGAATCACATACAGGTATTGCATGCGAGTTAGGTTTCCAATTCCTGAAGATAAGGGGCCTGTTAAGTAGTTCTGTCCCAATCTCCTAAACCACAAAAAGTATCACATATTAGATTGTACAGAACTTTAAGAAGTCTTCTCTGAATGTTGTCCGCTGATGCACCTCATGCTTCAAATACACAGCACTTGTAATCTGCAGACATCCATGCCAGACATTGTACTTAAAAAATTTCAAAAGAAGCAAGATAAAGAGAGCCATACAAATTAGTGAGGTACACAAAATTCCAGAGATCATCTGGCAGCACCCCGACTGCGTCGATTGCATAGACTTTCCTGTCAGGATTGAAGTTTCTTACAGTTAAGCTTCTGCCAGGAGTTCTATACTAAATTGATGTATCAAACTATCAGTAAATTAAAACAACAATATAAGAAACATAATGAGGCACAAGCTACGGTCAATCATCAAAAGGGTTAAAAAAAACCACTATTAAACCATAACGGAGCTCCTTCATATGGATTAATATTATTACTCATAGTCAAATTAGCAATAGACTTAGTCAGGTGACTCAGACCCAGATAATAATTGGCAAATTCCAACTATTTGAGAATTATAGTCTATGCTAACACAGACTCACACGTGTTTCTCAAATATGTATTGTAACAAACCGAACCACTCCACTACACGTATCTACGCAAGATTATGAATCAGACTTATTAACTAACAGACATTATCTTGACCAATCACCAATTTCTTTTGGTTTCAGAACTGGTAGTTCACAGGGTAGCTTATGGAAACGGGATAATTACTAGGTGCCAGGGTTTATAGACTTTATAGCTTATGGTGCAAGATGATGACTAGGTGCAAGGGCAAATAAACCCCATCTACCTCTATCTGCCTGCTTATAACTTACAAAGAGTCATATCATCAAAGAGTTGTTCTTTGTTACAAGAAGCGTGAGATATAATATGCCCCATACGCCATCAAGAAATACGTCCGCGACAAAGAAGTTAACACTCTAGGAGCCAAGGAGACATGTAGTCATGTATGTATAGGTTAACGAACTAAGCCATGCTCAACGATGGTGAGGATTTCCTTGATAAAGGATCATGTACTCGCCTCATCAACCATCTAACACGATATGATATCACGCACACACACACATACATATAACCACAGTTATTGGATAATGGTGAGGAATCAGAATTAGAGTAAGCAGATTGTCAATAAGATAGTGTTTGGAAACAAGAATTTAAAAATTTGTAATCATTTCAATTCCATCATTTGAGAATGTGGAATTCCAATATATATCAAATGTTTGGGGAGGGGGAGATTTCAAAATGACACCTCTTGAGGTGTCATTTGTTTTTGGCCTAATTGGATTTGAAACAAATTCCAAAGGATTTGACACAAATCCAAATTCTCAAATTCTTGAGTTCCCAAACATGGGATTTGTGTCAAATTTGGATTTGAGAATCAAATCCTTGTTTCCAAACACACTCTAATAGACAAATGAAGTCAACGGAACAACGACCAAGACTCACAGTGGTGCTATTTATCATAATCGAGCATTGCCCACACCCACAAAGAGAAGAGAAAGACTACTTCATTTCCCAAAGGAGCTTACATCCAGAAACAATTGACGATAGAAGGAGATACTTCGCAGTTTATGAAGTGATCAACTCTCTTCTACTTTCACATGTGACTTTTATATGGTTGGTGCTCTCCTCAAGACTACTTTCACATGTGAAATTGAGTCTCTAATAAATCTTCTTGTGTTTGTTGTGTATAGATTATAGATTATAGTAAGGCTATGACAAAACAAACGGCCACCCATTCCAATCTATGAACCCCCCCCCCCCTCTCTCTTTCAAAGTAGCTGCAATATTCGCCTCTCCCCTCCTTCAACAGTGTGGCTCCAATTTGATCCTTTAAAACCTTTTTCCAATAACAAGATCTTGCATAGCTCGAAAGACAAATGAAAGATCAATGTCAAAGCAATTGGCAGTTTGGCACATCATAACTTGTGCTGTGGATGTTCAAGGATTGGCCTTTACCGCAATGCTTCTACATCACGAAATGGCAACTCATGAATCCTAGTTGTAAAAGGCTAGAGAGAGCTTCAAATATAAGAGCAGGATGCCCGAGGCCTATGCATATCAATGAAAACAAAACATCCTAAGTACGAAAACCGGGAGTCCGGGACATCTACATAAATTTAAAACATTAGTATCAACTATCTGAGGTCATTCAGTTCAAGCACAATTCACAGAAGGAACTAAATTTCGTAAGACAAAATACGTAAACAGACTCGATCAGACTGACTTAAGGAAGAAGGATCTTACAGTTTAGTAATATGGCAGGTAGTACCGGCGTCATAAGTACAATCACATTTGATGAATGGATTATACTGAGGATTATCAATGTCAGCAGAGTCGTCAATGGCCATTCCAGAACAAGGGTCTCCAGTTGTATTCCATTGTTGAGTGTTTGCCGGTGTCCCCCATTGTTCTAAAATTGAGCTCAACGCTTGCGCTGCAAATATAACATTTCACTCATATTTTCAATATAATTCATGACACTAAAAACTAAGAACATTTGCGTTCACTCGTGTATTTCCAGTGTAATTTTCATCAAAATTCATACACGAAATCGAAACCCTGCAAAAATTGACCAACCTGCCAATTGGAATTTAATGTTATTCAATGTCCGCTTGCCTGCAACTTATGAATTATCAAACGAAACCCCAAAATTACCATGTTTTTTATTTACTTCTCACTTCTTCATGTTTACCCCCTTAATAGAATGTTCATACCCCTTATTTTGCACAATTAAGGGGAGACTTTGCCTGAAATGAAAGGGAAAAATTGTGTAGGTAGGTCCTTGGCAATGCTTAGAGTATGGTCCTTGAACCAAGGCAACTTTTATTGTGAGCAAACCAATCCATTACCTCGGCCTATTAGCAAGTTAGCATATCTTTAGTCTCCCAATGAGACTTGACAATTGCATAACAAGGATTTGAACTTAAGACCTCTAGTGAAACTAGTTCGAGGAAATTAGTTCAAAATAAAATGGAATTTCCAAACATTTTGTATTTGTGTTGTATTTCCAGACCTAATTAAATAATTTGATGAAAATAAATAAATAAATAAATATATATATATATATATATATATATATATATATATATATATATATATATATATATATATATATATATATATATATCTTATAACACTGATTCCTCAAAAATACCTGATTTTACCACAAAGTCTCATAAAGGAGACCTTCAATGTTAAAATTACTCATTCGCATTTATGAGCCCATTTTAATTAATTTTATTGCGACCTATTCGCTCATATTCAATGTTTTCCCACCCTTTCTTTAGTTGCTTTTGACAGTGGGAAATGAAAGACCTGCTTATCTTAAAATCAAGTGGAGTTGGTGGAATGCAATGCAGAATAAAATAATTAATAATTTTTACAACAAGTCAACAATTCATTTTTGTCTAGAAATAACTTTCAACATGACCAATCAAAATATGCAAATGGAAGGGGGGTTACAACAAATAGGAGGGGTTTTTCCATTTATGTCGTTAGTGTATACCACTCCGTCCCAAATTAAACTTCCCATGACATTTGAATATGTGAGAGAATTTCAAATTCATGGGTAGTTTGAATTGGGACGGAGTGGTATTATTTATTATGATCATTTCGGTTTATGATTAAAACACCTAAATTGGAATGAGGTTAGTTTATAAGTTTCGACAAGTTGTAACACCCCGGCTCCTCACTATGGCGGCTACAGACTCCATCGACTAACACTTGTCTTTCTGATGTAGTTTGACATCACTCGTGCGCACTTTGGGAGATTTCCTACAATGCTTATACCATGCTCCCGGAAGCACAAGGAGCATGGTGGTCCTCCTCACAATAGAGGAGTAGGGAGCACACTTAAATAGATTTAAATCTATTTAAGTGTGGTCCCTACTCCTCTATTGTGAGGAGGACCACCATGCTCCTTGTGCTCCCGGGAGCATGGTATAATTTGCGGATTTTCTAAGAGGTCATACATTCTAAGACTATTCCCCACCAAGCAGTTTACTAAAAGGAATGTCGACTTTGTTTGTATGAGAAGTCCAGCTAATCCATTTAAAACACTCATATGAATTATGAGCTCCATATATCTTTTTGAACCTCCTCTTTAAAACTAGGGTATTACATTAGTCCTACATCAAACCACTATTTGTTTTTTCTTTTTACAGGAATTAAGAATCTTTATATGATCACAAATCAATTAAAGATGGTAACTTTGTAATTTAACAAGTAGAGTGGTCTCACGATTGTCTTTTACAAGACTTTGTACGAAAACACAAACATCCGAAATTGAAAACCTTCATTGAGTCAATGTTCAAAGTTGCAATACATAAAATTTTTTTTTTAGAACCAAAAAATAAAAACCATTTGTTTTGCCAATTCAAGTGTTAAATGTTCACTTTCTGTACTAAGTTTTTTATTTTATTTAAGAATAGTACACCCTGTCTACCTCTATACTTTGCGGAATCAAAAGCCAATCCGAGGTGTGTGTATATGTGGCCATGTGGGTTGCACATGTATGTTGACCATCTGAATAGCTAACAACTGAAGCAAGTGTAATAATGGAGAGCGCATATAATAACCATAGTATTAAGCTTAATCACATATATAAACCCATTCAAACCACTACATTATGCACTTAAATACTAAATATTTGCCTAATGCTTATTGGTATAGCAGTCCGATGTCACTGAAACCCAAAATAACAAAATCCGTAACCCAAACTCAAATACTCCGTATGTGATCCTATCCAACTCGAATAATATATACTCATAGTAAATACAAGACGGCCCAAACCAATCAATGAAACAGACATGTCACGAAATTGGAAAACAGTCAAAACCATGCAATAACCCATATGACATAACTCAAAGGTGAGAACACATATATATATACAATAATATACCTTCAACAGGGTCAGTAGTGGCGGCTTTGGTGGAATTTGTGGTACTATTCTGAGCTCCAGCAGATGAGCATAGCAACAACAGTACAATAATACCGATGAAATACGACGACGACGACCGCGTCGGCGGCCAACGTAGACCACTTGGTAGTTTATACATGGCAACTTTCAGAAGAATACCAAAAAGATCAAATGAGGAAGAAGTTGGTATAGCAGCTTCTTATTATTAATATAGAAAGGATTGCATATTTATAAATAGAAATATATTGGGGATGGAGTGACTAGACCAAGACCAGCCAATTGCAAAGGTGGTAGGGAAAGAGAGAGATTGTCTCTTCAGCTGAACAATTTTAATGTGTGTGTCAATTGTCATCATCATTTGCGAGTTGCATCTTGCAAGGTTAGATCCTTGTTATATACGATGCATGTATGGAAGTAAGACCTTTGAAATTGGTTTATATTAATAGATTCACATGTGTGTGAGAGTTATTAAGTGGTTTTCTCAAGAGATTTTGTTAAACTATTTCTAGTAGGGGCTTGGTCAATTAGATGGTAGGTGTAAGCCAAAATGTGATCCATTACACACGACGACAAAAGTTTCCAAATAATTGACTT
Source organism: Spergularia marina (assembly GCA_963680865.1). Lineage (NCBI taxonomy): Eukaryota > Viridiplantae > Streptophyta > Magnoliopsida > Caryophyllales > Caryophyllaceae > Spergularia > Spergularia marina. Next base: position 11,543,024 of record OY804554.1, read on the forward strand.
TTCAGCCATCGGCATCATTAATTCAAAAATCTAAATATATTAGCCATCGGCTTTCAACTGCTCTATGTGTAATATATAAAGCTACTCTGTACTATTTTAACTTTCAACTATAATTACATAATAGATTGATTTATTATATTTTTTCTGGATATTTTAATGGAAAAACAAGGGGCACAGTTTTGATTCTCGTATCAGTTTTTGTGACTGGTGTGACTTTGTGAGAATTTTATAATTATTTTCGCTTCTATTATTCTCGTATGTACAACTTTTCATTCACACAATCGAAAACATAGGAGACCAAGTGCATAGAGGATATTGCTACATATATACCAAAAACTCGAATTAAGTATGGGTTCAGGGTCTAACGTTTTCATTTTTGTTTAGTTAAGGATCTCAACGTTTTTTTGTGTTCAATTAAAGACCTATCATCCAAAATGTTAAGTTTTCCGTTACACACCTCTCCTTTTTCTTTTCTTCTCCAAACCTTTTTAATTTTCTCTCTCCTCTCTCTTCCACCACTAAACACCACCTAAAATCCTCACCTCCACCGCCACTGCCGCCACTTAAAATTCACACCACATTTTATCTCCAAAATCTTGTGACTGCATTGATAGAAATTGACTCGATATGAGAGGAAGATATTGAAGGAAAAGTTGAAGACCCAGAAAAAGAAGGTGAAGAAATTGAAGAAAAAGAATGTGAAGAAATTGAAGTAAGATGAAAAGGGTTTTTTTTTTTTTATGTGTGAATGTTCAAAATAGAAATCCAGATTTCTATGTTTGTAAATCCTGTTTTTGTTTGTTCCAAATCCCTTTTCTTATAATTTTCAATTCAAAAAATTCAGATTTGGGGGAAAAAAAAATTCAAAATTAAATTTACCAAGTGTTTTGTTTGAATTTTCTTGAGTGTGATTAGATCGGGTACTTTAAAAACATTGCACATTTCAATTATTTCTGTCTTTGATCGAGAAATTGTGGTTTTGTTATGAATGTTCCTGATTTTCTTTTTTTCCAGCAAAATTTTTTTGTGGGTCATGGGGTGTGATTGTTCTTGAGCTAGAGTATAAATAAGGGGGGTGGGATTGAATAAACTGTTGGTTTTTTTGTGAATGAATATTCTTGAACAATAAAGATACCAGCTCTGCAAATTTGATGACCAAAAAATGTGTTGAAGTATAATACCATTGTTGGTTATCTAACATGGTATCAGAGCCTCAGCGATTCTGAGGTCTCGAGTTCGAATCCTGGTAGCCCCCTCCTTTGGTGTGTTAGAGCCTTAATAAAAAGAGCTCAGTTTAAGTGTGTTGTGTTTGTGGGCCAGTGAATTACCCACGCTTCAAGCCCAAGTAGGCCTTTGCGTGAGGGGGCGTGTTGAAGTATAATATCATTGTGGGTGCTCTAACCATCAGTCTAGACTTTTGGCTCAGTTGGTTATCTAACAAAATGGATTGAAAACTTCAACTTTGGATCAAAATGATGAATCTGGGTGTATGAATTTTTTTTTTTTTTTTTTTTTTTTTGTTATTGAGGAGTGTTTTAGATGAATTTTCTGGGTTTATCGGGTGCGATTAGGCGACAAAATTCTGCAACTAGGAGCATCGATTGCGCTGGCTCGAAATTTTGCTTTCCCAATTGATTTGATTTGAGAAGATGAAGATAGAAGAGGGGTGAATATGGTGACGAATGGATGAAGATGCAGAGAGATTGAGGAAAGAGATGAGAGGTAGGGAAAAACTAACGGAAATACTAACCTAGGTCCTCAACTAAACAAAAATGAAAACGTTGGACCCTAAACTCATACTTAACTCCCAAAAACTCTAGTTCAGAACGTTTTTCCAAGTTCGTAACTCGTAAGGCTAACTTCTAAGTAAATATTCCCTCTGTTTCGGTGAAATGTTGGACATCACTGATTTCTTGGACTTCCTTTTCAGGTGAGGGTCGGGGGTTTGCTTGATTAGTATACTGTTAGATCATGGGCTAACATTAATTTTAACCCTGCACTAATTAAATCTAATGGTCACTCAACCCTCGGTCTATAGTCTTTACTACTCCGTATAAGAAGATCGGAGAAGACATGATCAAGGAAATCGAGCAATGGAAGGAGAAAGCTAAGCAAGGGGATTGGGTTTAATTGGGCTTGGTCAGTATTGTGTTAATGTTAGGTTTGTTAATATAGTGGCCTTTGAACTTAAAAAAAAAAAACATTATTGCTAAACGCAACTTTTTTTTTACTAATGTAACCTGGTAAAATACCCAATATGTCCCCACTTTTCCCAAAATAACACAAATACCCTAAACCTTATTTTATTATACATTTATATCCCAAAATAACATGGCATTAGCAACAAATTAACATTTTCATAATATAATTTAAAAATTAAAATTAACTTTCTCCTCAACTATCCCCACCGGAGGCACTTCCACCACCGCCCAACCACCACTGCCAGCTACCCTCGACTACCATCACAACCACATCTGACACCACCACGAGGTGCGCCTCGCTGCTGCGACCACCAAAACCACCACCATCTGCGACCCCTCTCCCTTCTCCTCCTCGCTTTTCTCTTTTCTTCCTTAGCCTTTTCTCCTCGGAAATCAATCTTCCCCTTCTAGATCTGATCTCCTCGCGCATCCTCACCTCTTTGCCCATCCTCTGCCGCTTACCCCTCTCTACTCGACCAACACAACGCCTCGTTGTGTGGATGGAAGTTCGAGTATGGAGGAACAAACAAGAAAATCGTGGACGAGGGGGAGATGTGGTGAAGATATCCGTGCATTCGGTGGTCGTGAGAGTGATACGCAGTTGTTGGTTATGTTTGGGGCAGTTGTAATGGTAGTCGGGAATGGCCGGTGGTGTCTGGGCTGTGGTGGAGGTAGGGTCGGTTGTGAAGGCTGGGGGAAGAGGAGGAGAGAGAAGAGGGTCCTAAATATTTTTTTATTTTTTTGTATTAGAAAAATTGTTAATTAGTTTGTAATTTAATTCTAATTTATATGACAGGTTACCGTCGCCATTTAACGGAAAGAAGTTAACACCGCGAAATTGTTCGAACCATGTAGTAGTTTGAAAAGTTAGGGGTACCACGCGCATTATGACATTACTCGGGGGGAATCACGTGAATTTGCCGGAAAAAAATAGAGCGCCTTACTTCGTCTGCCATGGCTTAATCATCTCCTCAAGTTTCCTTTACCGCTTTCCGTTATTCATCTTGGGGGTGTTGAAAAAAATTTGACATTGATCTAGTTTTTATGTTTCGTTTAAATAAGTGAAAAGAATTAAAATGAAACCTAAAAAATAGGTTACGCTAGTAATTTTTAGGTAGGAGGAGGGGATATCATTAAGGGTAGTATTGGAAGAAAATTGGAAAAAATAGGTTACGCTATTATTTTTTTTGTTACGTTTAGCAGTCCCAAAAAAAAAAATGATAATAGTGGGCTATTTTCTTCTCTACTTAGTATTTGTGCCCAAATCAAAGAGCCCAAATAATGACTACTCATTTTCGTTCTTAAACATCACAAAACAAATCTTTAAGGATCAAGGTTATTGGCCTAGTGGTTAAAAAGTTAACCTGTTTAGGGATTTTCTCCAATTTAATTCTCATATTATCACTCTCACCCCAGTGCGGATCACATGTCGCATTTTTCTGACCCACTCTCTGTACCCCACCAATCACATGCTACCATTTCATTGCATTATATTTTTAAAATATTTTTGAAAATATATAAAAAAATTTAGCATGTGATTGGTGGGGTACAAGGATTGAGACAGGTGATCCGCCCTGCTCCTAAGTACCAAAAACACCACATAACTCTTTGCAGAACAACTAAAAATGTTCTTATTAATTGTATTTCCAAATAAAGAGTGGTAAAATTAAGAGATAGTGTTAAAAATGGGTGAGGATTCTCTAGAGTTTGATATTGGTAGAGTTGGTAAATAAAAAGAATTTTGAGGGTCATAAATAAATTGTTAAAAAATTTCTTCTTGCCTTTTTAAGCAAACTCTACCAAATAGAGTTGATTTGCAACTCTAGAGGATCCCAATACGTTAAAAATAGGGAGATGGAGAGAGCGGGCGCTAAACTTACCATATTTAGATCAGGGTATTTAATGACATCTTAAAAGAAAGTAGTTTGTTTAATGGGGACACTTGGGAGTAATACGTACCTCTGTATATTTGTAAACAACTTTTGATCGGATACATGTTAAAAGTTTACAATTTGCCCCTACTCACTAATAAAAGTGAGTATAGTTGACCCAACACTGTGTTAGGATCGAACACACATAAAACAAACGTAAAAATGGAGTGCCACTGAAAACGTCACCATCTCCCCTTTGTCTTAGGCTTAACAACACGCAATAATAACGGCCCTATTGAGATTCATCCAACCTAGATTTAGGTTATATGAAGCTTCAAACAACAATTTTGCAACTTAATTTATTCTATCAATCAAAACCAAAGTTCATTTACCTTTGTTTTCTCAAGTTAAAGTTTTAAACTATTTTTGTTCTTCGGGAGAAACTTCATTTCGGTTGTAGTGTAGCATCGTCAAATCATTCCAAGTGGAACCGGTGTCAATTACGGGCCCGGTCATTATTGAGTCGGTCAGTCTCTCGATTGATTATCGTTTGGTATCAAATCCGTAGTTTGGTTAGGTTATCATCCGGTTGGGTAATTGGTAATTGTTTGATCGAGTCATCCTCATCACTGAGTTTTGGTAGAACTTATTAGTTTAGTTACCAAGCTAAATTACTACTTTATTAGTCCATTACATCACAAATCACCTTCATTTGAATCATTGCTGAACTTAATCAATATCCGGTCATCATTTGGTTCATTACTCGGTTCTGGGTGATAACATTTGGTTTCAATTTTTTATTTTATTTTATTTTATCTATGTTTTTATGAATGGGATTATAGGGTAAATTATACCATGCTACTGGAAGCATAAGGAGCATGGGAGCATGGTGGTCCCTAATTCTCTATTGTAAGAAAAACCATTATGCTCCTTGTGCTTCCGAGATCATGATATAAGCGTTGGGGTTATAGGGTTGTGTTAGCCGACGGTTCACAATCGAGTTTGTGGTACTTTGGTGTTTTGTGGCGGTTTTAAATAAATAACCTGAATTGAGTTGATTAGTATATATGCGAGCATGTTACAAAAAGGATAGGAGGATTGAAACTTAATTCTCATTTCTTGTAATTAAACATAGCCACAAGAAAGAAGTTCTACATTTGCTAGTGTGCCATTTCTCGTATAATGTCCGATACAAAGAACAACAAACTTCTCTAAATTAGAAAAGAAGAAA